>CM001191.1:6749100-7349100 GCA_000218505.1 Schrenkiella parvula | reverse complement strand
ACAATCCCTTGCCTCTGAGTATGAGTGCTGGAGGCGTCACCTGCACCAATGTGTCTTGGAACCCTCTGCTGAGGCCCTGGTTTTTTGCTCTCTCAGATCGCGTGGTAGACGGTTAATGTTGTCACTGTAGCGAATTAGATTCTGGTTTCCCTTTGATCTAGTTTGCATTTAAGTAGAAACAGCTTGACTCTAGGTGAGTGATCGCGCTAGCAGATAGAGTCAAGGTGTACCTGAAACGAACATAGACAAGAAGAAAAGACAGTCAGTAACCGATGTAGTTTGAAAAGAACTTGATCTTAAGAGATCTGAAATCATAAATGTAGCAAAATGTCACAAAATTGGCAACGGCGCCAAATTGATTGTAGGATTTTTTGGTGTTTACTAATCAATTACCCTATGTACTATCATTGTCATTGCAGTACAATACGTTATCAATCCAAATGAGTGAGATGCTAGCAATCAGAGCTAATTAACTCAAACCAAGCAGTTGATTTCGAGAATCTAACAACCTAAGTGATAGAAATAAAAAGCAATATGAAACTAAAGACCAGGAGCTATCAAATACATATACATCTAATGAAACTACTGGAATGAGATTAAACAAGGCTAGAAGCAAAATAGAAGAATTAAACAAGCAAGCAGAAGCGATAAATAAACACAGAGAAAGAAAGCTCTTAAGGATGGGGTAATCGACTAGTGACTCTCCTTAATCAATCCTAGGTATTTAACACAACTCAATCAGAGCTAATCCCTAGACAATAGACATCAAAACCAGACGGATCCACTTCTGTGACAGACGCCCTCAAGCCAAAGCTACTTCCTGACCTAATCCCGTAGCGAAACATAACAGAGCATGCACTAAGATTCAATCTATTAAAGTCGATAAACACTCTAGACATCTAATTCCTTAGGCTAGAATGTGCAAATCTCTTGAATTAGTTGGTTCAGACACTTCATCAACACCTTCTGGGTGTGGAAATACCTAAGATCAGGTTTCAATTGATCAGAGAGAAACATGCATTAAAAACACTAATCAAGATGGGATCTACAAGAATCTAAGCTTAAACACCTAAGGAGATTAAGTTTCCTCACCAATCTATCCCATCCTCAAGAAACCTAATGACTACTCGCTAGTCATCATTATGAACATAAACCAGAAATCAATAAAACGAGCATAAACAGAGAGATATGGATGAGAAGAACATATATGATCAAATAACCAAGTCCCAAAACTCAATAGATAAAAAAAAATTACAAAGTTGCTAAAAAGTGTTTGAAACTAGAAAAAACCCTAATAAAATCTACACACCTTGGATAATTACCAATGGTGAGTATTTATAGGATTGAATAAAAACCCTAGAAAAGAAAAATATAAAATTGCAAAAAAGGTCCGTCTGGCTAGAGGTTGTGATCGAGCTGGATGGTCGAGCTGGGTTCGAGGCTGCTCCTTTGACTCCAGCTCTAGGTGGTGGTCGAGCCAAGTGGTCTCGTTAGGTATAACTTCCTCTCCTTCTTCTCTTCTTGACTCCCTTCTTCGTCTGGTTCTAGCAGTTGCGTCCTTGTCCTGTATAGTTCCCAAAACGTCCAGAAATACCTAATAACATCTCCAAATGCAAGGATGCATGCAATGCTAAAGCATACAGTACTAAGTATGCAAAATGGATGAAAAGAACTAAAAATGGTATGAACAAGGGATGAAACAATGCTGAAATGATGACAAATGAATGCTTAAATCATGCAAATTATAGATATATCATGTGGACATAGTGGCAAACTTATCCACTGTTAGTTCTAATTCAGTTTGCACGAGCTCATACTCTCTTGTTATGCATATGTATATGTGGATACTTTCTAATGCATAATCTTGTGATATGCACATCCATTTATTGACATTAAACATGTCTACGATATCTTGTCCATTGATACATGTCCACGATATCTTGTTCATAGAAACATGTCCACGATATCTTGTTCATCGAAACATGTCCATGATATCTTGTTCATCGAAACATGTCCATGACATCAAGTCTATCAAAATATTTGATGGTGGTGATATTAACGTATACAAAATGTGATGACCACATGGTCAACTCATTTTGGACACCGACTCAAAAATCATAGTTTTTTGGGTTTTTGAAATATTTTTGGTTTGCATGGCAACACACAACATACATCGACAAATCATGTTTGGGTGATGAAAATTACCGATAATTTCAAACAAAACTTTGAATTCATGACTAGATTAAAGGTTGAACATTCATCAATTGACTTAATTAAAATCACCATAGATATTAGAGAAATAGAAAGAGAGAGTATTATAAAAGAAGTTATTGAATTTAAATTGGTAAAAACGATAGTTAAATCGGTAAAAAGAATTAGAAGATATCTTAAATTAGAAAAAAAAATTGAATAAAAACTTGAAGGAAAACAATGGAAAATAAAGATTGAGAGATGGAAAATAAAGATTGAGAGAGAGGGTAAAATACGATTATCATAGAAGAAAGAGAGATGATGGTAAAATACGATTATCATATTTTGCACACTAGAAAAAGTGCTCCAATAGTAGAATGTTTTTTTTGTAAACTGTAACTTCAAAAGTGTGTTAATGTGTAAAACCCTCATTAGTATAAAGTAACATTATTTTTTGAGTTTGAAAGTTTAAGGTGAATAGTATATTTTGGTCGATTTGGGGAATAGTATCTTTTGGTCCATTTGGTGAAGAATAAGAAGATTTGGAGCTTTCTTGTGAAGATTTTCCAAATAATATTTTGATCCAAATTTTTGAAGTTTCTTGGGGCTTAAGTTCTGGTGGCTAATGGTGCCATTTGAGAGTTTCATTGCAAAATACATATGATTTTTCCAGTTGTAGAAATGGTGTCATTTGAGAGTTTCATTGTAAAATACATATGATTTTTCCAGTACTGTCTCCTCGGGTCGAAATGGTCCGATTTTTACAGACTTTACCTCAATGAATCACTAGGTTTAGCTACAAAACAGGCAGAATCGATATCAAGGAAAGTCAGTATCAAGGACAAGGAAAATCCTGATTCCGTTTTTGAGTCTTCTTAGGAGTTATGGTTTCTTAGATCTCATGCTTCATCACCACGATTGCTATTAGCAGATGTTGAGAAATCCTTTGGTCGGAAGCTTAAGTTTAGGCAGTCCAAAGGAGCTTCAACCATTGAGCTCACTAAGATTGTCTGTAAAACTCCTAAAATTTGTGTCAATCTTTGCGAGATGTAGTAGGCTGGAGAATAAAGCCAGGAACGTTTTGATTTTGAGAGAACTTGGTGTGCCTCAGAATCTGTGATTATCTATGCTCATCTCTAATTCCAGTACTGTTAACAAGATTGTTGGGATGGGCTTTGATCCGACCACCTTAAAGTTTGTCCAAGCTCTAAAAGTTGTTCAGAGATTAAGTGACAATGTCATAGAAAAAAATATCCATGTATATAAGAAGTTAGGCTTTGTGGTGGACGACATATGAGAAATTTTCAAGAGGTATTCACTCTTTCTTGCATCCTTTAAGAAGAATATATTGGACTCCACTTGCATTGGGTATTTACAGATATGGTAAAGATGGGGATTGAGGAAATTGAGACACCCCCAACATATTTGAAAAGGTTGGCGATATCAAGACACCCACCTCTAATCACAAAGCTTAAAACAACATCTTTATTGGACTCCACTAACATAAACCAGTGTAAGAGACAATCATGCCTATCCACTGGATCAGCAATACATAATCTAATAACTCTTTCTCAGATTAACACATAACATGGAGAGATTATGCGCCATACAACCTAGACATTCTACACATGCTCAATATTCAAGATAACAAATGTAAATAATAATCCATGGCAAGCCTCCATCTTTGTTCAACACATATACTGCCTCGTAAAAGTGTTCTTGGCCGAAGCCTACCTTTTCCAAGCCGAAGCCTATTCCTGGTTTGTCAATCTATTTCCTGGCTTGTCAGCCTATTTCTTGGCCGAAGCCTATCATCACACATTATCTCATGCCAACATTTCATAATATCTCATGTATACCATGCCTAACATCACATATCATCTCATGCATATCATCATAAATTTTCATGTATAACGTTAAGCAAGCATCTATCCATATGCCAAGTGCATCATGAAAGTAAGAAAGTAAACCAAGTGTTGTGAATCCACATATCACTCCCTCACCTTAGTCTTAGATATACGAACGAAGGAGGAGAACAAGTAGATATGCAGTTTATAGATTCTCTTGAACTATATCGACATATGGATCTAGAAGGAGGGAATAAGACTCAACGAAACGATGAGACGAGATAGAGACAAGGAGGCAGATCTGGTCAACACAGTCGCACGACAAAAGGGATCTCTAATAGCTGGATTTTGTCTTTGAAATGGTGAGGCGGCTGGTGTCACGGTGGCTTCCTCATTTGATGATGAATGCGAACCCGAGAGGAAGAAGGAGAAGAATGAGAAGATAAGAAGAGAAAGAGAAGAAACGATAGAAGGAGAATAAGAAGAAGAAGAAGATTGCTCAACAATTCAGCAAGGCTCCGTTTATATGGTAGCTGCTTCTTTTATAAGAAGAAATGTGAAAAAATTTGGGTTTCTCCACTTAGACTAAAAAACAAAAAAAATGAGTTTGGGGTTTGGATATAAAATAAGAAAAACAAATATGCCTTATTTTTGATGCCACATCAGAATGTGATAATTTTGTTTCCACTTAATCGGCTCGAATTCCATAGCTGATCAGACATAACTTCAACAACTACGAAAGAAAGAAGAACATAGAACTAGAACCACTTGCTCAGATGATAAAAATCAAGAATGAATCTAATGAATGAGACGATGGGTGAAAAAAAAACAAAGAGGGATAGTTCTAAACGATAAAAGAGAAAAGAGAGATCGATGTGATATGTAGAGCTTTTTATGGTTTTAATCATGTTTTCTTAGCATTTTCAGTTGCATTTAGGCATGTTTAGGATGTATATACGTGCATTTTTCTTCGCCAAGTGTTGGAGGGGTTACTAGGAAGGTTTGAAAGCATTTTGAAGCTGAATAAGGCAAGAAATATCATATACTACTCGGAGGAGCTGTGGCGGTTGGCACATGGCGGCTCATGACAAACCGCCAAGCACATGGCGGACTACCGTGGTGTCCTAAACCGAGCGCCAAAAAACATCTCGAAACACCGAAGAATTCCAGAGGATTTGGCAGTTTGCACTAACGACCAAGCGAAACCGCCACTGACCCAAAATTGTGTTGATCAGAGTCGACTTCGGGTCTTTTATCCATTTTCAGTTGGATTGACCCAATTTTCATTTCTCTTAGTATATATAGACTCTAAACCTAATTAGTATGCACGTTTAATTTTCTCTTGTAAACGTAAAGATCTTTCGAGTATTTCTTTGAGTTTTATGCAATCTTCTTCTTTTCTCTTGTTTATTTCTTAATTTTGTTGTTTTAATCTTGTTAATCTCCTGGTTATACATACATTCATCATGGGGTTTTGTGATTTCAAGATAATTAGTGAATAGTTACCTTTTGAGCTTTTGGGTTAGGTAGCTTAGAGTGATTAGGAGATGATTAGAGATATTTAGAGCTTGATTTGCTTAACTAATTTTTTATTGGTTGTACTTAAGGGTAGATTAGACTTGTTCTCTCTTAATCACTTGTTTGCTTTGTTTCCTTCTTGTTTGCTTTGTTTCCTTA
The DNA here is from genome assembly GCA_000218505.1 of Schrenkiella parvula. Lineage (NCBI taxonomy): Eukaryota > Viridiplantae > Streptophyta > Magnoliopsida > Brassicales > Brassicaceae > Schrenkiella > Schrenkiella parvula. The sequence continues at coordinate 7,343,386 of CM001191.1, read as the reverse complement.
TTGTTTGCTTCTTGTTTCCTTCTTTTATATATCATGGTTTTTCCAAGTTTTTAACCGTGATATAAGTCTTTTATCTAAAGTCTTTTTGGTATTTTTCGTGTCTTTTCGAGTCTTTACAGGTTTAGGTGCGTTTGAAACTTATTTTGAGATATTGGACCATTTTGGAGTCAAGCAAATGATTTGCCGGAAAGATCAGATCGTTGAGCGATTTTGGACATGGTGTCGGTCGACTCCGTACGCGAGACCAGCATTAAAAGATTTCCCAGAAATTGCACTTAAGCCCAGAAGTTTTAATATTTGCAAAATAGCCCCTCTGCGATTTTGACCTACTTATTTGTTATTTTGGTCATTGTTCAGAACCAAGTTTTATTTTTATCAAGTTTTAGAGAGATTGAGATCTAGAGAGGTTTTGGGGAGACGATTACAAACCTTATTCTTACCGAGAGAAGATTTGAACCCCTTTGTTTTTTTCAATTTCTTAATTGTATACTTCTTATTTCATGATGTTTGTTCCAATCACTAAGCCTAGGCTTTGTTTCCTTCTTGTCTGCTTCTTTCATTTAAATTTGTACGTTGTTAATTGTTAAAATCATTGAAACAATTTGGATTGCACTTAAATTAAGTTATTTCTTGCATTTTTAGTGTGTTAATTCCCCTGGGCTTGGATTGATACCCCATATACTACATGGCTTAGTTGAACTTGCAACTAGGTAGTATTATGGATTTAAATTTGATCATTTTCAATTTTTTGGCGTTGTTGACATGCTTAGGAGTTAATTTAGCCATTAGAAATTGAAAATTGCTTGAGATCAAGTCACATTAACACTTGAATTCTCTGTTTCTTTGTTATTTTTCTCTGTTTTGTAAGTTTTTGCATGAACTTAAGGAGTGGAGGTCCTACAAAGCTTGTTCCACGAGTTGAGAACATCCGAGCATTAGAAAGACAGCTTGGTAAAGAGAAAAATGTTCAAAAAATGGTAAATCAGTTTGACAAGTTGGGCGACAATATGGACTCTCACCAATAAGAGCGGAACGAAGCTCAATGACACAATGGAAATGTGCCTAGAGCTCAAGGAAGGGATGCTAGACCAATTAGACAGATAGATGAGCCTCAAGTTTTTCCAAAGTATATAGAGGAGTTTTTCCAAAGTATCGGATGATGTTGGACACAACTAGTAATGAGAATTTCTTGTACTTAACTGAAGCTGATGGAATGTTGCTAGTAGAGAATATCTCACAATGTGATTCAGCCTATGGAGAAGACTATAACAGAACAAATAGAGATGTTGGAGATGATCAAAGAAGAGAGATGAAGGTAATCAATGAGAAACTGGATAAGTTTTGCAAGCTAATCAAAGGTCCAAGGTCCATCAACTTTGTTGGAGACTTTGATTAAAAAGCCACTTTTGAGATGATACAAGAGGGTGAAGAAGAGATTAACTACATTGGAATACAAGGCTACCAAAGAGGATATAATTAGGGGTGTCAAAATGAGCTAGCTCGCTCAACTCGACTCAGCTCATTTATAAATGAGTTTCAATAGCTTGGTTTCCTCCAAGTATAAATCTAAGATAGATTTTCCTTCCTTCGTAGCATCTTGAATATCATCTAGTTCAAACAAACCCTATATTATACCTAATTATAACTCATTAGTCAAGAATATTAATTAGGGTCAAGAACTTACGTCTACAACGTCTAACTTTTTGCTGCCAAGTTTAGTGCTTTCAGGTTGAGAAGAAGAAGCACTTACATAATTTGTAGCGTAGGATATCTTCTCTTATAGTTTTCGAAGAGTGAAGTAAGCTTTGTCTTTATGTGTTCCAACTTTGCATCAGAATTGTTCGGATTAAGTTATTTGTAACAATGATTTAGGAGTTTGAATTTCATTCTAGGATCAAGGACTGCTCCTATGGCTAAAATAATACTATATTCATCCCAATATTTGTTGAACTTGATTCTCATCTTAGAGCCATCTCTCTGATACCTTTATCAAGATAGCTCTCACTCGCTTACAACAAGCGTTCAATCTTCCACAAATGTCCAAAACACAAGTTAGAAGTGGAATAACTCGTACCTGACATTAAGACTATAATCTTGTAAAACGGCTTCACAATCTCCAATATGTCTGTTGCTTTGTTCCATTCTTCATTTGATGGACAATGCTTGTAAGATTTATCAACCACTTTGTACCTATTAAAACGCCTCTGATACTTCAAAGCTTTCTCAAGCATTAAATAAGTTGAATTCCACCTACTAGGAACATCCAAAGACAAAAAAACTCCACCACCAGCTTCTACATATCCTCATATGCAATTGTCCAATATTTCGCAGCTTTAACATACTTCCCACTATCTCGTATCTAGAAAAAACACCTCCAATGACTTTTAGAACATCTTGAACAATAAGGTTCAAGATATTTGCAGAACAAAGCACATGAAAAAACTCACCTTCACACGACAAATTTTGATCCAGATTCGGTCGTTCCTTCAATATATCTTGCATAATATCATTTGCTACTGAATTATCTACCATCAGAGTGAACACTTTTGTTTCTCTATTCCCTAATCCTTCAGAAACTCGTGAATTTTAGTAGTTAAAGCATCTCCTATACGCAGAGGAAGTATATCACAAAATGATAAGACTTATTATTCAACACCAAGTTCTCATATACATAATGAGCAGTCAAAGATATGTATTCTTCACTGGAAATTACCGTCCAACAATTAAAAGCTAGACATATTCTACTAGGAATATTCTTCAATCAGACAAGCAAATGAGTCAAGTGCAAGTCACCATGCTTATCATAGAAGCATTTTTTATAGTCCCTCTATACAAAATGTTCTTCAAAGATGCCATTAAAGAGAAGACCAAAGCTTTGGAAGGTATGGTTGTGCCAACTCATGAGTGTAGTGATATTCTACAAAGGATTAGTGTGCCTAGGAAGCGTGAAGATCCTGGGAGTTTCACTCCACCATGTGCTTTAGGACCTCTCTACTTTGAGAAATGGTTGTGTGACCTTGGAGCAAGTGTGAGTTTGATGCAGTTATCAGTTGCCAAGAGTCTTGGTTTCACTACTTACAAGCCACGCAAGATCTCTCTTGTCTTAGCTGATAGGTATGTAAGACTACCAGTTGGCATGCTTGAAGATCTCCCCATCAACTGAATTTGTTGTAAATGGATGAAGAACCCAAAGATCCCCATGGAAGGCCTTTCTTGCCAACTGTTGGAGCTGTGATTGATGTTAGAAGAGGGAAGATTGATATTCACTTGGGAAAGGACCACATCCTCAAATTTGCCATCAATGAGATGATGAAGAAGCCAACAATAGGAAGACATATATTTTGGATTGATGGATGCATTGGCTGATAAGTTCTTACAATAGTTGGCTATAGAGGATTCATAACAAGCTTCTCTCACCTCCAAGAGTGAATACCATGAGTTGGATGAAGAGACTATGGGGTATGTGAGGATGCTTGAAAACCACAAGTCTAATGAAGGGAGTGATGAGTTCTTTGAGCTACCTCAAAGGTGTGTACAATGTGAGCTTGATTGAGTATGGAGAACAAGGCAAGTAAGAGGCTAGTATTGGTGAGACTACCATTGAGAAAGATTGGAGTGAGCTCAAGGCCACAAAGGTGGACCTCAAACCTTTTCCCAAAGGACGAATGTATTTTTTTTTACTTTAATGATATTTATCCTATGATTGTGAATGAAGATGTTAGTGATGATGAAACATCCCTTCTTATGCATGAACTTAGAAAATTTAGAAAGGTCATAGGTTACTCTTTGGATGACATTAAAGGAATCTCCCTTTCCCTTTGCATGCATAGGATTCACTTAGAGAATAAATCTATGACTTCTATAGAGCACCAAAGAAGGTTAAATCCTAACTTGAAAGTACTAGTAAAAAAAAGAGATTCTTAAGCTCTTAGATGCAAAAATCATCTATCACATCTCTGGTAGCACATAGATATCCCCTTTCCATATTGTGCCAAAGAAAGGTGGGATAACAGTTATTAAGAATGACAAAGATGAGATAATTCCAACAAGAACCATAACTGGCCATAGAATGTGCATAAACTATATAAAGCTAATATCAATCTCTATGAATGATCATTTTCCATTATCTTTTGTAGATCAAATGCTAGAGAGGCTTACAAATCACCATTACTATTGCTTTCTAGATGGCTATTTTGGTTTCTTCCAAATCCTAATACATCCTAATTATCAAGAAAAGACAATATTTACTTGTCCATCTCTGATCTAACTGAGCATATCATGGAAGTCCTTATAAAATGACTTCTCTGTATATAGCTCTTCTTTCTCTGCTTGTTTTATAACCTTTCTAGGGTATCCAAGAGATATGAAGAGACAAATTTGGTGTTAAATTAGGAAAAGTATTATTTTATGGTCAAAAGGAGTATTGTACTTGGACACGAGATTTCTGAACACAAGATTGAATTTGACAAGGCAAAGATAGATGTGATGATGACCTTGGAGCCTACAAGTACAATCAAAGGCATCAAAAGTTTCTTGGGTCATGTTGGGTTCTACCGAAGATTTATAAAAGACTTCTCCAAAATTTCTAGGACACTAACAAAGCTTCTTTGCAAGGAAGCTACTTTTCAATTTGATGGAGACTATTTGGAAGCCTTCAAGAAGATCAAAAGTGAACTTGTTAGTGCTCTAATTGTCAAGCCACTTGATTGAGAGCTTCGTTTTGAACTGACATGTGATGCAAGTGATTATGCTGTACGAAGAGTCTTGGAGAAAAGGAAAGACAAGAGACTCCATGTCATATATTATGCAAGCAGAACTCGATGAAGCACAAGTGAGATATGCTACCACTGAGAAAGAGCTCCTATCAATTGTCTTTAATTTTGAAAATTTCATGTCATATCTAGTTGGATCCAAGGTGATTGTGTACATTGACAATGCAGCCTTAAGATATCTACTAGCAAAGAAGGAAGCTAAGCCAAGACTATTGAAATGGATTCTGCTGCTACAAGAATTTGATCTTGAGATCAAAGATAAGAAGGGACTTGAGGATGGAGTCGCTGACCACTTGTCAAGGTTAAAGATTAAGAATGACATTCCCATTGATGACTCTCTATCTGAGGAGCAGCTTATGGACATCATTGCAGTGATTGAAACTCTTGAGACAGCAAAGAAACTAGAGGAAGCTAAGGGTATAGATGATAAACTGCCTTCGTATACTGACTTGGTGAATTATCTAGCTTGTGGGAAGGAACCAATGAGGTTAAAAGGGTACCAAAAGACGAAGTACTTCAAGGATGTGACAAGATACTATTGAGATGATCCTTACTTTACACCTTTTGCAAGGATAAACTTTATAGGAGCTGTGTTGCTCAAGAAGAGGTTGAAGATCTTGATGCATTGTCATGGGTCAGCTTATGGAGGTCCCTTTGCTACTTTCAAAAGTGTTGCTAAGTTTCTAAAAGATGGTTTTTGGTGGCCAACAATGTTTAAGGATGCAAAAAGCTTCATCTCCAAGTTTGATCCATGCAAAGGAAAGGGAAATTTAACAAGAGAAATGAGATGCCTCATAATCCAATTCTTGAAGTTAAGATCTTTGATACTTGAGCTATTGACTTCATGTGACCATTTCCATCCTCCTATGGCAACAATCACATCATAGTAGTTGTGGATTATATCTCTAAATGGGTAGAACATGTTGCAAGCCCTACAAATGATGCTAAGTTTGTGGTTAAGCTCTTCAAGTCAATCATCTTTCTAAGATTTGGCGTTCCAAGAGTGTTCATTAGTGATGGAGGATCACACTTCATTAACAAAGTGTTAAAAGGCCTCTTGAAGAAGTATTGAGTCAAGCATAAGGTAGTCACACCTTACCATCCACAAAATAGTGGTCAAGTGGAAATCTCCAACAAGGAGATAAACGCTATCTTGCAGAAGACTATCTTGGAGAAGACAATGCGAACAACAAAGAAATATTGGTCTATCAAGCTAGATGATGCCTTATGGACATATATAACAGCCTTCAAGACTCCATTGGGCATTACTCCTTTCAACTTGCTCTATGGAAAAGTATTTCATCTACCTATGAAACTTGACTATGAGGCATTGTGGGCTATGAACTACTCAACTTTGACATCAAGAATGCTAAGGAGAGGATATTAATTCAACCAAATGCGTTTGATAAAATAAGGTTTGATGTTTTTGTCAGTTCAAGGCTACAAAGAGAAAACCAAAACCTTTCATGATAAGAAGATTTTGCCAAAGGACTTCAAGGCTGGTGACCAAGTGTTGTTGTTTAACTCAAGGTTGAAATTGTTCCCTTGAAAACTCAAGTCAAGATAGTCTGGACCTTTCAAGATCAAGGAGGTAAGGCCATATGGACCAATTGTGAACAACCTCGATGGGGAGTTTACTGTGAATGGTCGGCTCAAACCTTACTTGACAAATGAGTTGAATTCATTGAACATGGAGGTTCAGTTCCTCTCTTGGATACAACCCCAGCCAAAGAACAAATGACAGTCAAGCTAGAGACTTAAAATAAGTTCACTTTGGAGGAAGTCCTATGGATATCCTTTATACATAGTTTTCTTTAATGTTTAATTTTTTCTTTGTTGTGTTATTTTGTCTCTCTTGAGATATTTAGAGGATGGGGTAAAGATCAAAGCTCTGAAACACAAGCTTGGGGGAAGTTAAGGGGACCTTAATCTCAAATACTCCTCTCACCTTTAGAAAATGCTGAAATATCTTTGTTATAAAAATCATTTTATTTTTCATTTTCTTTTTAAATTAAAATGTGGGTAAAGACAAAAAAAGGTTTAATGAATCTGTTAATTTACAGGTCCAACCAGAATCGGACCAGAATCTTGATTCAATTTTCTATTTAAACCGATTAAACTCGAACAAAACCGAACAAACTTGATTAAACCGAACAAACCCAATTTTTCCCCAAATTTAACATAATTCCTAAATCAAATCGGGACTTCTTTTCATTTTCCCCCTTTCTTCAAACCGCGACTTCTTCTTCCTGTCTTCTTCTTCTTCGTCCTTCTTCTTCCTCTTCTTTCTCTTCTGCTTCTTCGGTCGTCCTTCTTCCTATCTTCTTCTTCTTCGTCATTCTTCTTCTTCTTCGTCATTCTTCTTCTTCTTCGTCATTCTTCTTCTTCTTTGTCCTTCTTCTTCTTCTTCGGCCTTCTTCTTCTGTCACTGTCTGGACTGTCGTGTGACAGTCTTCTTCTCTGGCTAAGCTTGGGCGGCGGGGATGGTACGTAAGGGGAAAAGGCATCGTGAACAACAGAGGAGTGCCTCTGAGTCGGCAATGGAGCATGAAATGACTCCAGAAGATAGGGACTCGAATAATCTATCAGAAAATGAGGATGCTATGTTGTCATCATCGAAGGTACGTCTTCATTTTATTCAACGGAACTATAGGTAGGCAGAACGGAACAGTAGGTAGATTGGAACAATAAGAACAATGGAACCAGAAGAATAGGTTTTTAGGATTAGATTTGGAACAATAGGAACAATGGTCTGCGCTTGCCTAACTAGTATTGATATTGTAGGATAGCGGACCAATCCAACCTCTCAACTTTTTCTTCAAAAATATCGAGTATACAAAGTAGTGCAAGATACAAACCCGCTGTTATGTGAGCAAGACAGTGGAGGTGATTAAAAGCCTTAAGGAAGAGCTGCCATGGTGCACAAGCCACCCACAACTTCACAATTTCTTCCACATAGCTAAGGAAGCAAACCGGAAACTCATGGGTATGTGGATGTTGCTTCTGCGCACGGTTAATACCGAAGGGGACAGAATTGTGTGGTTTATCGTGAATGGCGTACCAATCCGTTATTCTTTGAGAGAGCATGCCCTTATTTCTGGTTTAGATTGTCACGCATATTCGCAGAACTATAAGAAGCTAGGCAGTGTCGTTTAAGGCAAGTCACTTTAGAAAAAAAACGTGCATCACAGTGGAAGATGTGAGAACGAAGGTACTAGCAATGAGGGCTTGCAGAGATCGGTTGAAGATGGCGGTCCTGTATTTCTTGTGCACTGTTATAAGAGGAGCGTCAAAGATTGCAGGACCGACATATGGATTCTTACTCAGAATCGTGGATGATGTAGAGCTGTGTAAGACTTTTCTGCGGGGTAGATTGAGTTTTGATGATGATGGCAATGAGATATATCATATGAATAGGCTGATGAGAGGTTCTGCAAATAGGACATTCACGGTTCCCGGATTCATAATTCCCTTGGAGGTATGATTTAAGTTGGTTTAAGTTGGTTTTATGATTTAAGTTGGTTTAATTGTGATTTCTGATTTAATTTGTGATTTATGGTTTAAATGTGTAGGTTCTTGCGTTTTAGTGTATTCCTAGTCTTAGGAAAACATTTCGGACAGATGTAATGGGTTGTGATAGTGGCTGTCCAAGAATGTTCAAACAGCAATTTAGAGGCAATGGCATGAAAAGGTACCCACTATAGAAGATATATGATGCTTTTGGTACTACACAGGATATTAGGAGTTTTCTGGTTCCTATTTTAAGAACAGCTCATGGCACGCATCATAAGAGAGGAGTGTGATGATGAAGGGCAAGGTAGTATTACCGACAGCTGGAATGAGCGTCTCTGTGTTGAGCAGAAGACTATATGGTGGAAGAAGTTATACGAGTTAGACATTGATGTCCGTGAATTTCCCACTAAAAAACAGCAGGAAGAAGTTGAAGTATTGGAGAAACCAGCAGCTGATTGTGGATTTGAGAGTGTTTTGAAGGAATTTGAGGAGAGGATGATGAAGTGAATGAAAGAAGGATTCGAGGAAATGAACCTGAAGATTAATGGGATGGGAGAGAGGCTTGATGGTCTGAAAAAAACCCAACGTGTTCTGAAAAAACGGTTTAAGAGGGTAGAATTCAGAGTGACAAGTGTGGAAGGCAATATGCATGAGGAGATGAATTGTGGGAGGGAGATGGATTTTGAGTGGGGAGGAGATGGTTTTGAGGCTGCAGAAGGAGCAGAGAAAACAGAAGAGGAAGTAGAAGTTGAAGAAGAAAAAACAGAAGCAGAAGTTGAAGAAGAAAAAACAGAAGCAGAAGTTGAAAAGAAAACCAGAAGCAGAAGTTGAAGTGGGAGAAGAGGACTTAACAGAAGAGAAGATAGGTGAAGAGGAAGCAGAAAAAAGTAGCAGAAAAAGTAGCAGAACATGAAGAAGAGACAGAACAAGAAGAAGAATCAGAAGAAGAGAAAGTAGCAGAAGATGAGGAAGAACAAGAAGAAGAAGCAGAACAAGAAGAAGAAGCAGAACAAGAAGAAGAAGTAGAACAAGAAGCAGAAGAAGAGGCAGAACAAGAAGCAGAAGAAGAGAAAATAGCAGAAGAAGAGGCGGCAGCAGAACCAGAAGAAGAGAAAGAAGTGGAAGAAAAGGCGGCAGCAGAACCAGAAGAAGAGAAAGAGGTGGAAGAAGAAGCGGCAGCAGAACCAGACGAAGAGAAAGAAGTGGAAGAAGAGGCGGCAGCAAAACCAGAAGAAGAGAAAGAAGTGGGAGAAGCAGAAGAAGAACCAGAATTAACAGAGAAAGAAGAGGAGGCAGGAGATGATCGGACGATTGTTTATATGAAGGTAGAAAGGTGAACACACACAAAGGGTACAAATAGAAATCCGTGAGGAATGCCACACCAAAGAGGAGTAGACCAAAGAAGAGGGGTCGACCAAAGAAGAATGCCAGACCAACTCCGCCGAAGGAGGGTACTCCTAAAAAAGGAGATGTGCACCATCGCAATGGATTTCGAGTTCATTTACCTAGTGAGTTGGAATGAGAGACTGTTGTATTTTGGAAGTAGTGTTTCGGATTTATGGCTAGCACTTATGCTTGGATGTATTTTGGATGTTTTTGAGAACTTGTGGTAGGATGTATTTTGAATGTGTTGGATTTTTTTGATATTTTGGATATTTAGAACATGATTTCTGTGTTTTTTGTATGTTGTATCAGGTATGGGTTTTAGTAGACTTATCAAATATTACTATGTTCCAAAATTTTATTTTGTCTACTGGGTTGTTTTGGGTATTACTAAGTGAACAAAAAAAATTAAAACGTTTTTAATAACAAAAAAATTAAAATAACATATTTTTCACATGCAAAACATGCGCCGTCATTAATAAACAAATAATATATATATATTTGAACATAGCAGTACTGAAATTTGTAATAATACTACGTTACACATAATTATATTTTGGCAGATTTTGAGTTTATTTAGTTATACCATATGAACATTTCAAAATTTATAGTTAAACTTATGATATTAGATAACTAAAGTAAAAACACAATAATTCCATATAATAACATGTCTTAAAATACATAATTTGGTCATTTCACTTAACAATGGGCAATACATACCATATAAACATAAGGTAGTTTTGAAAAAAATGCCAAGCTTTGTATTTAATTTTATTTTTTCACTTATTTATATTTTTTTAGTTGTTTTGGTTATTAAATATGTTTTTATTAATTTTTAATTTTTACCTTTACGATTTTTTAACACTTGTTTTATTTTTACATTTAGATCTAACTACACAAGCTAAACCAGTTGAACCTAGTAGTCAAAAAAGACGTAATTAAACCAATCGAACCTAGTAATCAAAGAAAGACATTGTTAAACTAGTAGAACCTAGTAGTCAAAGAAAGACATAGTCAAACCAGTAGAACCTAGTAGTCAAAGAAAGACATAGTTAAACTAGTAGAACATAGTGGTACCTAATAGTACAAAATACACATAAGACATAAATTAACCTACACTATTATCATTCTCAAACCATTCATACATGCGTCCGAGACCTCTTCCTCTTCCGCTTCCTCTTCCTCTTCCTCTTCCACGAGATTCTCCGACAGATGGGAACCTTGTTTGTTGAGTTCTTCTTTTCTTCTTTTTATACTCCGGAGGCAAGACTTTTTGTGCTCGTATCTCATCAGGTACAATCCAATCAGACATATGTGGGACTAGATAAATAGTTCGGTAATACGCCAATGACCATTGCTCCATCAAATAATATTTGGAGCAAAATTCTTGTAGATGGAGCTCCCTTCCTCCGCTTATAAAGATGGTAGCGGCTATTGCATGCACACATGGGTATTTGTCTATATCAAAATACTTGCAACTGCAAGTTTTCCCAATCATATCAACCAAATAATCTTTGACATCACGTCCAATCACCTTGTATTCAAGGAGGAAGCTGTTTAACTCATGCACTGTTAAAAGCGTTACAACCATACATTTATTGTGCATTTCTTTCTCCACCACAGGCACAAGCCTTTGCATGTTTGGTACTTCAGCGGAAGTCTTCCTATGCTTGTTAAACCTTTCAGCCAGTTTCGCAATAATAACATCAATCATTGGCAATAACGAGTACTTCCTCGCTTCTACTAGAACACCATTAATAGATTCTGCAGAATTTGTGGTGTCTATATTGTATCTATCTCTTGGAAAATAACATCTTGTCCATTTTTCCAACTCAACACTTTTGTCCAGATACGCGGCTGCAGCAGGGTATTTTTTCTAAAAGCGCCATAAAGTGTGAGGAACTCTACCTCTGTATAAGCATGAACGCACTCTATGAACTTTTCTGCACATGTATCTCTATGGTTAGCAATGTGTCTTTTCACATTCTGTGAAAGATGCCATATACAATATCCATGATGAGACAACATAAATACCTCACGTATTGTCTTGATCAGACTTGGATTTATATCCAAAAGAAACACCAATCCCGGGACATCTTTTACTACATATTTCAACTGATTCAAAAACTACGTCCAGCTTGCATCCTTTTCACCATCAACTACACCAAAAGCAATCGGGTAATGGTGACGATCTGGATCATGTGCTGTAGCAACAATAAGAACTCCACCATATATATTTTTGAGGTGGGTTCCATCCACAACAATCACTTTCCTCATCGCTAGGAATCCCTCTATGCAAGCTCCTAATGTAAAGAATAAATACTTAAGCTTGTTTCCACCATCCACTTCCACACAAGTCCTTGTACCAGGATTCATAAATTCTAGCATGTAATATAAAAATGCAACAATTCATAACTCTCTTCCGCACTTCCCTGCACATCATTGGCATCTTGCTTTTTCCCTCTCCATGCTGTGGAGTATGATACTTTCACACCTAGTCTACCTTGAACCATACTGATCAAATTATTTGGAGTTGGTGTGTCGAATCGACCTGGATAATCTTCAGCCAAAACAGATGCCAATAATCCTGGTGTGCCTCTCCGTCGATTTTTGCTTGTTATCGTAGTAACCCGAGAACATGTATGGAGCTTGTAGTGAGTTCTAATCGTGAAACGATCAGAATTCATAAGCTTCACAGCTCGCAAATACCACTTGCATCCATCTTTTTCTCCACGACATATTATCACGTATCGCGTAGTATCCGATTTAATTGTGTCAAACTCAAAACAGTTTTGATGTGAAGCTTTCTGAACTATATCATGCACTGCTTTCTTATTTGCAAATTCTTGACCTATATTCATGTCAATACCATCTTCCCATGTATGATTTACATGCTCATCTTCTTCTCCAGCATGTGTGAATTCAGTATCTTCCCATGTATGATTTACATGCTCATCTTCTTCAGCAACATCTATAACATTGTCATGCGTCTCACGTTCTTCTGATGGTTCGCCTGTATAGAGAGTGATCATACCATCATTAATATTATTACTTTCACGATCCTCACCAACACCTTTGATGACCTCCACATGCAATACACTTCTGCACTGATCTTTATTCACTTGTAGTAAATACACAAAACATCTTCATCATTCCAAATATACGATGGTTTGTTTGAATCCAATACTAACGGAAAGTAACTAATCTTCAGCTGCGTCGTAGCTTCATCCATCATAATCTTTCTGCAAATCTGCTCAACCAATCCTGAATAAGTAACCTCCTCCACATATGTCTTCATCACTATACTATGAATTACATCTTCTCTTGAGATCCAATTTATGTCATCACTGTCCTTTGAATAACATTCCCCATACTCAGTTATACCAAATTAACTCAGTAATACCAGTTGTCTCAGTTATACCATTTAATCGCAGTAATACTAGTTGTCTTAGTTATACCCAGAAAGTTTCGTTTCACCTACAAAGCACTTCGATTTCATAAGATTCATTGCGTGATAAACCACTGTAATCCCTTTTCATTAACAATGTAAGGTTATAAAAGTCTTGTCAAACACATTCAAAAATCCTATGAGCCAAAAAAAGAAACATGACGGTTTCCTCTGACGGTATTCTTCATATCGCCAATAACCTAGCAGTTTGCCATGGCGGGCAAACCAAATCGCTACCTACATTCCAACTTAGCCAGTTTGTCTTCTTGATCATTGAATTCAGAAACTTGTGATTCTATCCAGGAAAGCATATAGGTATTAGTTAGTACTACTATAACTATTTAAGTATGAATAAAATAGAATAAATTAGGTGACTCACCATTGTCATATTGTTCGAAACCTCGAAGTCAGTTACGAGCATATATAAAGGCTTGAACATTTTGTGGGAGAAAAAAACTTCTATTCTTATTTGAGACATGTGATCTAATGCTTAAGGAAGACTCATAATGCCACTGTTGTTATAGGAATGCTTAGAAGATCATAAGCCATCTTAGACACCTCCCCAAAACGATGAGAGTTGTCTTTCCAATAAACGAAAACATCTATACTTGCATACATCATCATGTGTACCGATGGTTCTTCCAAGTACATATCTAACTCAGATTTTGCACTAGCACTTACATTATTCTTGCGAAAGTTGTAGAACTTCTACATTGATGCAAACAAACATGTCATATGTCCATGTGTAATAACTAAATATATATTAATCACTTATAAACTAAATATATAGTAAGACACTTAAGTAGGACACTTACATCAAAACTGATGACACATTTTCCATGCGGCTGAGATTCAACTCCTCCATCCACTGATTCTTATAAGTTTTCTCCAGATGATTGAGAGCTTAGAATAAGCTTTAAAAAAATTATTCAGTTTATCTTGCACATGATCCACCTTCTGCTAACAAATACTCTCATCCAGGTTTGTGAAAGCATACTCTAGTAGTGATAACTTAAACCTAAGATAAAAAAAACAGCAGCCATTGCAAGAATCTCATTGTAGACATGCCAATACTTAACAAATTTAGCTTTCATAGCATCAACCATCTCGACAATAACATATTCTACACTGTTCAAATGTGCTTTTAACCAATACTCAATCTTGTACACTTGCATAAATTACAAGTTAGAGTTAAGATAAGTTGAACCTGAAATCGTGTTGGTTATCTCATCAAAAGGTTGGAGCAGCTCACATATTTGAGTCCCCAGTTCCCACTGTATTTGAGTCCCCAGTTCCCACTGTAGCTTAGATCAATGTATTGATAACTATCAAATTCAGAACGGTATCATGATGAAGATAAAACTCTAAGATACAAGGACATTAGCATGGACGCATTACACACTTATTGAATGATAAAATTAGTCGCATCAGTAAGTAAACATAGATTTGCTTTCGTCTCTTTGATTTCAAGAACCAAAGGGGATCGTCAGAAGGACTTGCATAGTTTGGCCGCAGTTACTGGGTGAACGAGAACAACCTCTCCGGACTTAGAGTTTGTGACGAGATATTTAACCCGCCTCACAAGGAGTCTAACGGGATGGGATCCGCAGTTTTTGAACCAAATAACCCGCCCCTTGAAGAGTTCATACTCATCACTCTTTCTTCCTTTCTTCTTGCAGGTTCGATTCATGTTGGATGGTTTTTGTCAAGGAAATCAAGGGATCTTGCTATGGTAAAGGACATGTTATCTTACCTCGGGTGGTTAGAGAAGAGTGTCCTGAAATCGTTAATTTTTAAGCTATGCTGGATCGAGGTGTCACAATTGTATCAGATCCATGTTAGGCCACTCCAACCCTAGCGTAGAAGGCCAGTCTCAACTCAAACCAACACGACTCTAACCTATTTATCTTCCCTTAGTTAGTTGGTGCTCTTCTAATAAAAATTTATGTAGTCCATCGTGTGTCGAAGACGAGTTCTAGAAGCAGTTCAGAAGAGTTCCAAAAACTATTTAAGGTGAGTCATCAAAATAGTTCAAGAAGAGTTCCTGTGGTGTTCTTCGAGTCCAAGTTCCTAGTTCTCTTACCATCGATTCTTGGTTAGGAATAGGACCGGTTTTATTTCATTGATAAATATGCAAGAGACAAAAGACTCATAGGTACAAGAAAATGCGTCAAGTGGTACTTAAAACTCCTGAGAGCCAGAGGAATTATCAGTGGAGATGGTCAGAGACTCATTATCCGATACCAAAGGTGATAGAGTCCGAACCCGCCGTCGCTGACGTTTCTCATAAGCGTAAGAATGTGGAGGAGCTGGAAGGAGGATAATGGTGCTAGGCTCACCCTGATAAGAGTGTTTATGCTGTGAAATATCCTCTGGAGGCTCAACCTCTGCCATCTGCTCATGCTTTGGCTGCGAAGTCTGTCCCTGAGACCTCGAGCTAGAGCATGAACCCTGAAGCTTCTTCATATGTTTCTTCATGCTCTTCATGCCTTTGGCCAGCTTCCCAATAGCCGGTTTTCAGAACTTATTCCATCTCTGCAGCTTCTCTATATGCTCATGAGCATTGGAGAGTGGTCCTCGTGGCAGAGCATAGTCAGTATGCTCCAAATAGTAATGAGAATTACCGCAAACTCTCTTTGAAGCATGACCCTCTCTCTCAGTTATCTACTCTGCTAGCTCTCTTGCATCCACACCCGCTGGCTCTCCTGCACCTCTGATAGTGTTAACCATCCATGGACTCTAAGCGATTAATAGTGTTCGCGATCAATATCAAACATGATGTTATTGCGATGAGCTACATTGTTGATGTTGATGGCTGGGTTTGGCAGAATGATCTGCACACTCCGGCCCTTATTGATGTTGAAACGGTATGCATACCGCTCAGCAAGCTTCTCTCCAACATACCTTGTCCTAGCCAAAAACTGCTCATCATTGAGGGCATGGTCCTTATCTTGATTGCACATTTGAAGCCTAATCCTAGAGGCTTGTAGAATGGGAGTGATCAGGCTGCCAAATTTTAGAGTCAGTGATGTGTATCTATGGGTATACCCCTACTTCTGCAGCTTCAGAAGGGAGTGGACAAAGACAGTGCAAGTGCTGATACCCTCACTCCCAGCAAAAATAGCATGCCCATCGGAAAATCTCATGGTCAATGGTGAGGAAAGTCAGATCATCCTTCTTGACTCATCCACTCTCACGCCTCGCAAAGAATGTCTCAGAGAGAATCTTCTTCACATACCGAACCGCAGGGTTCCAGATGTCTGAGTTTTTGTTCATGCTTGGCACCTACAAACTGACCCAATGGTTCGCCACAAACGTCAGAGCTCATCATGCTATTGATGAACTCATGCTAAGACACCAACACATTCACACAAAACATCACAAAGTGACCACTATCACACAACAATGAGACCACATTAAAAGTTTAAGCACGTAATCATCAAATATTAAAATATTTGTGAAACAACAATATTTCAAACCAAGTAGTCTATTGTATACACCCTCTATAGCCCCAAATGCACCCACTGAAACCACAATCAAACAATTCCCCAAAATTTTTACAATCTTCAAAATTTCACATGAACCCTAATTCTCCAAAATAATAATTTATTCAAATTGGAGGTCAATTCATCAAGGGTTCAACAAACAATCTATTAAGGACAATATCTGAATCCTAATTAGCAAGAGTTGAGCATCAAACAACCATGAATTCAAAATTTTCGAAAATAAAGCAAACAATGAGTTTGTAGAATGTACATTACTGTATTCGACAGAGATTGAAGGGAAAGGGCAGGAATTAATCAACGGGCATGAGAATTCGGAAAGACAACACAAATAATCGTGAAATTTGAGTGAAAAATGAGAGAGATATGTTGTTTTGAGTATTTTGAGAGAAAAACTTGAAAAAACAAAATAGAAGTGAGGTGTATGTGAGTGTTTGTTCAATGAACGAAGAAGAAGAAAGGAGAGAGAGGCCGGTTTAAATCAAGTAAAATTTAATTGATTAGTTAAAATTTAGCTCAAATTGAGCTGGAACCGGTTTAAAAGTACTTGATTTGAATCGGTCAACACCAAAAAAGGAAGTCAAAGTTATTTGGAGGCGCATTGTGATTGAGACAAACCGTTAGGAGAGAACCGTCAACGCGCAGTGGTAAGTAAACCACCAGTGAAGGTCGACGATTCCTCTGGAAAATTTGGTGAGAGCGTGAAGTTCCATGGCGGTTCGAGTTCGGATGCCAAAGTAGACCGCCACGGTGCGGTGGTTGAAGCTCACACGGTTCGTTCAAGCTCGCATGGGACGGTGGCGGTTTGATCTTTCTCGCCAAGGTAAACCGCCATGTTAGTGGTGATTTCTTTCTTTCGCCAGACAAGATCACCATAATCTCTGAGAAAATGTTGGCTCTTCATTAGAGTCATTACCTTCAACCTCGTAAGTAATAGTCGTTTTCTTATGAAGAAAATGTGAAGGTGCTTTGTATCTAGACAACTTGGGCATGAATCCATGAATCATTGGGAGTCTCTTGTCCATGTATAAGGTCTCCAATTTGTGGTTCTTCATAAAATGAAAGATTTTTTGGAGTATGAACTCCATAAGTGCAATCGGGTCCAAATAAAAAAACTCGGATCTTAGAGGGATCCAATTAATCTTCTACATAAGGGTGCAGCTTAGGACGTCTTTAGAAGATTCTAGACAAATGAATTACTCTATTGGTCGCCACATATAACTTTGGATGAGCCAAATATGGAAAGTCCACCTTATAACCGGCTTAATGTCTTTCGAGTTAATTGCCGGTTTGTGAACTGATCTGAACCAATATTGGTGTGGTTTAGACTGTTCTAAACTCCCTTAATTCTTGAAAAATCATACTTAGTCTAGTCTTGTGAGTGTAAGGCTTGAATGGACCAGAGTTCTCCATAGATCACCATTTAGGCTTTATATCAATGTGTTGGAACTCATTTTACTTTGTTATAGCATAGATTTTGATTGGTACAACTTCTTCTCCTCCTCAGGGGTGTTCATGAATTTGAGGTTCTCATCATTACCTCATTTTTCAAGAAATTTTGTCTTATAAACTTTTTTAAATGATCTAGTGTTGGCCTTTGAACATACTTAAATATTATCGACTGGTTTTTCCTTGTCCACAAGAAAATTGGAGATGATGTAGACCATGGAGAATCATCTGGTCGGTCATGTCATTTGGCTTCGTAATATGTATTATGAATTGCTTCTGTTTATTGGTCCATCTATCTTTAAGCTTGTCTACCTTTTTGATAATATAATGTCTCATTTCGATATTGGAATGCATCAACTTGACATCAGCTTCTATTTTTTTATTATCACACATATTTTTTTAAATGCTGCTTTGTTCATGACTGAAACATGAAAGACAAACTTTTTTTTTAATATACAGAAAAATCAAAGAAAAACTAGAAAAAATAGCTCAAAATTGACTAAGTCCATCAAGTCCAAAAAAACATCGGATCTGTGCCCAAAAGAAAAATTCTAAATTAATTAAGAGCTGAACTTATCAGAGTCCAAACCAATCCAAATAAAAAATAGATATCGTTTTTTAACAACCCAAAATGCATATATTTGTCTTAATGTTGATCATTTCAAATTTGATATATTTATTCTTGAATCATTTTAATTTGAAGAGTTTTTTTCATCAAATCTCTTTTAAAATTTCGTAAAACATAAATAAAATTTTATTACAACCCAAAATTTAAAATTTTGATTTAATTTTACATATTAAAATTTTAATATTATTATTGATGTTTTTACATATTAATAATATTAAAAACTTGGGGTTTTTTACACCAATTTTGTAGTTAAATATTTTATCCATTGAAACATCTTAATTAAATTGAAACATAATCATAATTTGAATTTTGTAAAAGTTTACTTATCCAGGGGCAAATTCGTAAAAGCCACAAAAGACAAATCCTAACCCTAATTTTCTCCGGCAGCCGTAACACCACCCAAAAAAACCTGCGTCAAAGATATTCCAATTTCTGAACCAAATTCAAAACAACCGCTCATTCAGATTTCTAGGTTTAGAAATTGAATTTTTTAGGGTTTTGACCCCTTAGTCATGCCGACATATAGTGATGACGAATTTGATTTTGATGACGAGGACAGGGAAGATCCAGTAGCCATTAGAGATGGATCCGATGAAGACGAAGACGAAGACGATGAGGAAGCTAATGAAGATCTTAGCTTGAAGATATTAGAGAAAGCGTTATCGAGTCGTGATTTAGATGTTTCAGAGGAGACAAGTATGTCGAATCTCTGCGGTTCTGGTGTAGTAAGTGCTGTGATGGTGAACGGAGGAAATTCGAAGAGTAGTAAAAAGACGAAGAGAACCAATCTAGAAGATGCCCACGAAATTGTCAGTATGAACGATTATCTTCTATATCTCTCATTACAGTTTCAATTAATGCTCTTCTTGCTCTATTTACTTAATTCTTTAGGAAAGTTTGATGCTTGTGTTTAATGCTTCTTGGTTTTATATAAATTGTATCAGTCCATTGTTTCGAAAGACCAAGATGTGGAGAACATGATGGAGGATATACTAAAAGGGGAAGAGGAAGATGATGGTGAGGCTGAGAGATCTGCTGAACCAAAACCTGGAGAAATATCTAGCAATATGGTTTTCAAAAAGCTTCTTGTGAGTTGAAATCACTGCTCTTTATCTCCCACGTTATTTTTTGGGGAATCAAACCTGTAGACTTCTCTCTGTGATGATCATTGTTGGGGTCTTGTGTTATCAGCGTGGAGCGAGGTATTTTGACCCTCCTGATGCTGGTTTGGTGACTTGTTATAGTTGTGGGGAGCAAGGTCATGTAACTGTCAATTGTCCAACTCCAACCAAGCGTAGGAAGCCTTGCTTTATATGCGGGAGTTTGGACCATGGTGCAAAGCAGTGTACAAAGGTCTGGTCTTAAGCTTAGTGGTCGGCCATTTATGTGGCTGCCTTGCTTTTCTTTTTTTCCAATATACTCTTTAAGGCTTATGTATAAGCTCGCAGAAATGTTTAAGTGTAGTTATGTGGTTACCATGGAAGATTTTTGGGCGACTAGTCAAGCAAATTATTTCTTGTTTCTACAGGGACACGATTGTTATATCTGCAAAAAAAGTGGCCACCGAGCTAAAGATTGTCAGGATAAGTACAAAAGCGGGTCTAAAAGAGCTGTGTGTTTAAGATGTGGAGACTTTGGACATGACATGATTTTGTGCAAGTATGAGTACTCTCAGGATGATTTGAAGGTAACTTTGTTTTCCTGAATCTCAATAATCTTGTTTATGATTTCCTTTTCAAGCCTTCTATTCTTTTCTGATTGCTTTAGTATACTTGGACTATGTTGTAATTAAGACAAATGATAATCCTCTCTCACCATATTTACTTTGACCAGGATATACAATGCTATGTCTGTAAAACCTTTGGCCATCTATGCTGTGTAGAACCTGGTAACTCACCGTCGTGGGCTGTATCTTGCTACAGATGTGGCCAACTAGGTCACATTGGATTGGTAAGTTGTTAAGTTGGATAGGTCACACCGTCAATTGAGCTAAAATGATGATGGAGAATTCATTATCTGACTAGAGTTACTTTCTCTGTAGGCATGTGGTAGATACTATGAGGAAAGCACAGAAAAAGATTCTGCCAGTTCATGCTTTAGGTGTGGGGAAGAAGGGCATTTCTCACGTGAATGCCCGAACTCGTCGAGCATAAGCACTTCACATGGCAGAGACTCACCGAGTTTATGCTATAGATGTAATGGAGCTGGACATTTTGCTCGTGAATGCCCTAATTCCTCCCAGGTAGAAGCTCTATCTCTCTCCCTCTCTCTCCCCATTTGGTGCTTTCAGCTCGTCACTTCTTTCCTTTCTCACTCATGTAATGACTCAGCGTTCCCTTCTTTTTTTCTTTCTACATGTAGGCTTCTAAGAGGAACCGCGAGACATCTACACCATCACACAAATCTCACAAGAAAATTAAAGAAACTCCAGAACACAATTCCACTCCCCATGACTCCGAGGGGAAGAAGACGAAGAAGAAGAAGAAGAAGAAGAATAATGAAAACTCGGAACACAATTCTGCTCCAAACGAATCTAATGGGAAGAAGAAGAAGAAGAATAAAGAAAACACGGAACACTATTCTACTCACCATGAATCCAACGGAAAGATGAAGAATAAGAAGAAAACACATAAAGGAGAGCAGCCCCATTCTACACCACAGAAACCAAAACAGAGAGGCGGTTGGATCACAGAGGATCCGGAAGAAGATTATTTCCAAAGAGAAAAGATCAGGAGGCCGAGGTCTCCCATTACACCATCAGGTCATAACCACCATAGGTCTCCCATTACACCATCGGGTCGTAACCACCATAGGTCTACCATTACACCATCTGGTCATAACCATAGATCATCAACATTCCATTCCGGTGGGAATTTCCCGGGTTCTCAGTCGACTACATCATATGGTAGAAACCATAGAAACCCACCATTCGAGTCTAGTGGGCATCTTTCGAGTCATCCACCTTCAAGGTGGCAGCCTTATTATCCTCCTTCCCGTCATCATCAGCATCATCAGAATCACAGATATGCACCTCCACCTGCACCCTCAAGGTATGGTTCAGCCCACCACTACGATGAGTTTCAAGGGAACTATGATCGGTGGTAGTATCAGTTGTTGTGGTCAGAGACGATCTAGCTCGAAATCTATTATGCTTGATGGTGTTTGTTGGGATCAAAGACTAGCTTAGCTTCCCTAGGCCTCTTGTATTTGATTCAGGTTTTGGGATCAGCTTCTTGATGTTTCTCATTTCCTAATTCCTACACAAGTAGTTTGTTCAGCTCAGATTTTCCTTTGTTATATCTGTTTTTTAATTTAACTTTTAAAGATAATTTTGTATTGTTATCAAGCTTGATTTCATTTATAAATTTATTATTTCCTTAATCAATTGAAATTGACTGATTAAAAACAGGTGAAAAATAAGAGAGATGTCAAGGAACAAATACATTCTCAATGTAGAAACCGATAATTTGTTGTTTACTCATAATCTTGATTTAGCTCGTGATTTCCATTCCAGATAGCTCTCAACGATATCTAGGCCACATAGTTCCTTCACGACGGGCATTGTAGCCGGAACTGGTAACTGAAACCCCGAATCCGAACCATCCTCGTCTTTCCACATCCTTAGCTGTTTACGTGCTTCTTTGACCGCCTCTCTTGTTGCGCAGTGCACCGAAGCTGCCAGTAGCAGTGGAGGCTCTCCGGAAGCTGCATTTACATGAAAACAATACATATGATCAAAAAGTTGATTTCAAGATCTTCAAGTCTGAGTCCAAGCAAAGCAAGTCGTTGCGGTCTTTATTTATATACAAAAAAATTGTAAGGTAACATGGTTCATTTTAAAAAAAAACATGTAAAACGGTCTATTTCTTTCTTTATGGCTTGCGATCTTTCAAAAATCAGGACCGGCTCACCTTGAAATGTTTGTATTGTGTGTACAAATTACTAACCTTTAGAAGAGAGTACGCGCTTTTCATGGCGTCCACTGTTTAGTAGCTCAACGTTGAACTGTCTTGGGATGGTGTCTACGGTCGGTATCTTGTATGTCCATGTGCTGTCTGTCATAAGGAGTCCTTCTGAATCTGTTATGTACTCTTCAAGCATGAAAAACCCAAGTCCTTGAACAAAAGCTCCTTCAATCTGAGGAAGGAAAACAAATCACAGAAGGAATTGTATGTGAAGAATCAATGTGCTTTGTGTGCTCTCTTTATTCATAGTACCTGCCCTAAATCGACAGCCGGATTGAGGCTTTTTCCAGAGTCATATAAGATATCTGTTTGTAGAACCGTGGTCTGTCCGGTCACAAGATCTACCTCAACCTATATTAACACCATTGAATACACCAAAGTTACTCAATTTCTCTGTTCCAATTCAGATATTTGAGAGAAGACATAAAGAGCTTACCTCGCTAACTGCAACACCATAGTTAAGGTACGTAGTGGGAGTTTCTTCTGGAGTATACAAGTCACTAGCTGATAAGTTCACGGACTGAGCATAGGCCTGCGTAAAACGGACATAAGAATCAAGAATGAAAATCAAGAAGCTCAATCAAGAAGAAATGAGTCCTGAAAAGAAAACCTGAGAAATCAACTTATTCCAGCTGATGGGTCCATCCGCTTTCTCCATTAAAGGTTGCAATCTTTTGACTAAGGTTTCACAGCAGAGACGAACAGCTGCGCAACTTCCCTCGGATGTTGTGCTACCTCCTGTAAAATTTCCTTGGACCATGCTTAATGTATCTGATTGTACAACTCGTATCTTGTTCACGAGCTCTTCAGTTCCATCGCACTGGAGCAAACCAAGAGCATAGCCAGTCATTTGCTTCACCTTTGTCCATAGCCCTTGTCCTAGCTCGATTCCACCAACCACAACAACTATCGTTCCATCGCTCAAAACGCTTACTCTCCCTGGAGTTGAAAACATGGAAACCGGATAAATGATCGGTACTCGAGATATCCCTCGTTTTCTCCATATGTTAGACTCGTTGAACTCTCTGACAATCGAAAACAGCTCTTCAAAGTTTGAAGATACACCCAGTTTATCCCACATGGAAGACAAAGTATACTCATCTGGTTCACCAGCAGCATCCTTGTAAAACAGACCTAAGCTCTCATATGTATGGAGATTAATCTTTCTTATTGTATCAACCTCCAAGGAGAGGCTAGAAGCTACATTTTCGATGATGGCTTCAGCGATATATGTACCCTGCATATCCCCTGGTGCTCTCATGATTGCTTTGCTTAAAAGGTTCGTTTTACAAAGTTTGATATCAAAAGATAAGGCTCCCCAATTGTACTTCTTTAGCGCCCCTATGATACTTGATGGCATCAACATACTTAGACCAAGAGTTGCTCCTGCATCAATTAATATATCTAGCTCCAAAGCTGTGATCTTCCCTGTGGATTTGAACCCAACACTGTAGGTTATCTTCATGGGATGCCTCCCACCAGTCATGATCATATCAGTCTTACGGTTTACATATGTCCTCACAGGACGCTGTAGTTTATTAGCAGCAACAGCGCACGCTGTTGCAACCTGAAAGAATGCAAAAGTTTTTAAGTTTTGGTCCATTTTCTTGCAGAAAGTGAAGACATTCTATGAAAACTTACAGGCATTGCTTTGACAGCTTTTCCTCCAAAACCTCCACCAACACGTCTGGTTATGACACGGACGTTGTTTTCAGGGATGCCTAGGCAAGCAGCGATCGAGGAGTGTACGTTCTGAGGGGTCTGACATGAACTATAGACTACGATGGAGTTGTCTTCATCTGGCACTGCAAGAGCTGTTTGCGTCTCCATGTAGAAGAAGTATTGCGACCCGATTCTAATCTGTTTCACATCAAAAGGTATAAAGATTGAACATATATATCTTTTTTAAAATGTGAAGGAGAGAGACTACATTACATACTTCCGAGCTGACAATTCGATGATCAGCTTCAGACATTCCTTTAGATGTGTCTCCAACTTGTTGTGGGTATAGGAAAGGAAAAATCTCAAACAGGCTCGATTTCTTGACCGCATCTTCCATAGACAAAATCGGTGGTTCCAAATCCTCTGTGTCGTATTCGACTACTGCAAGATTGGCTGCAGTATCCGCATGTCTCTGCGTATCTGCAACCTGCAAAATTTATGTGCGCTAAAACTGCTGGTGATGAAACTCAAACTCATGGACATCTATCATTGGACTTACCACAAGGGCGATGCATTGGCCTACATGAATAGTGAACTCATCTGCGAATAAGGGCTCAGTTCCAAATCCAAACTTCATACCAATATTCTGTCCACCTTTAGGAACATCTTTGCAAGAAATGACTGTAAGAACTCCATCAGGTACCGAGTTTTCCTTGAAACTAATACCTTTTATCTTCGCGGATGGCTTTGTGCTATAGATGAAAGCTCCATAGAGACAGTTTTTAGGCGCTGGAATGTCATCCACATAGACAGCCTCACCAGAAGCTTGAAGAGAAGCTCCAGATTTTGTAGCAGGCTCACCAACCGGAAAAAATTCATTGTTTATAGGAATATGTTGTGTAGAAGACAACATTGGCAATGGTTTTGGCGGATCCAAGTGGTAACCATTTGAAGGTTTTTCTGTAGTATGAGTTAATAGTGTGTCAAAGAACTCGAAAAGGAAGCCTGACGCCAAGCTTGACCTGTAAGCGGGATTGCTTGTACCGTCTTGAGGCACAATGATCTTGCCAAGTAAGGTAATAGCTTCATACAGAACATGTTCATTGATTGTTTTTCCACAGAGTAACTTCTCAACTTCCTTACACCTAATAGCGTGTTTGGTCCCGTAAGCCCCGAAAGCTAATCTACAGTTAATCACCATTGTATCTTTCACTTCAGCCAAGAAAGCAGCATTCAGGTAAGCCAGAGCGCTTCCCTGTGGACGCGGTGCAGCTCGATAGGTTTCAAAGAGCAACTCAGAGTTTGTTTCAGAAGATTCACAATGCCAAAACGGTATTTCGATACTCAAAACCAGATCATAAGCCTCAAGAGGAGATCCCTGAAGGAACTCTTCAAGTGTTACCTTCTCGAGTCCTCTCGATGAGATCAAAATGTTAACAGATGCACCAGCTGCAAGAAGTATTGTAGCCATGTCAGAAGGAAACTGTTTCTTCTGAGCCATTACAAGATTTCCCCCAATGCTACCAAAGTTCCTGATAAACCTTGCAGCGATCTTCTCCATATGAATAGCAAGCTTCCCAAACATCTTTTCAACTCCAGGTGAGACCCGAATCTCTTTCAGAGCAGCAATAACTTTAGATATTGTTACCACAGCTCCTATCTCAACCCCATTGCGACTTTCTCTTATCTCTTTCATCTCCGGTATTCGAGTTAAATCTACATATTTATCGTAATTCCGCTCTCTTTCATCCTTATAGTATCCTGTACTAGTATTACCAGCAACCAATTTAACAGAAACTCCATCACTATTAGCCTTACAAGCTCCCAATAACCTTTGAAGCTCCTCAACACTCTCCGGACTACACCAACGATACATTCCAGAGTCTACAGACTTAATCTCATCCTTGAGAAACTCCGGAAATGTACACACACGCTTCTCACTATCAAACCGGGGTAAACTAGTCTTACAAGAATCACCTTTCTTACAGAAAGAGTTGAATCCAAGATCCTCAATGTCTACATCGGAAGCAAAGCTCTTGCAAGCATCAACGATGGGACGGTATCCAGTACACCGACATAAGTTCCCGGAGACAGCTTTCTCTGCTTCAAGAACCGTAAACTCAGAGGAAGAGTTGGACTTTTCAGAGTCTAAGAGAGCAGAGAATAGAGAAACACACATCCCTGGTGTGCAGAAACCGCACTGAGAGGCGTGGAAACCAGAGAATCGGTCGTGAATCGTGTGGAAACCGTCTCTGCTGTTTCCAAGTCCTTCTGATGTAGTGATGCTGCAATGGTTTATGCTGCAGAGGAGTGTGAGGCAAGAGCTGACTGTGAAATCTTCGACATTTTTTAGGATAGGATCGTATTTGGAGAGAAGAACAACACAAGCACCACATCCTCCTAAAACCAAACAAGAACAGTATCAGAGAAAGAAGACAAATGAAGAAGAAGAAAAGGGTAATCAAGTAATGACTCACCTTCGCCGCAACTGAGCTTAACGCTCTTGAAAGAAGTCTGATAACGGAGGAACTCTAACAAAGTTGTTGAAGGGTCGACGGAGGAGAGGTCAAGCTCGAACCTTTGTCCATTAATGGCGAAAACCAAGCTCATATCTATTTTTCTTCTCTCTCTGTCTCTCCCTTATCAGTTATCGTACGCAAGTGCACACTTATTCTGAATACTGCTTTGTCCACGTATAAAGAAGATAATAACAACTCTGATTCGAGAGATCTTTGAGGAGAGAGTGGACAATCGCTTTCACCAAATTGAGAGTCTTGACGTTTTGTACTTATATATTCGTACAGTTGCTTATGTCTCTAAATGGAGAAAGATATGCCCACAAAAATAAATAAATAATATGTATTGTTTATGTCTCTAAATGGGAAAATTATGCCCACATAAATATATAATATATATATATATATATATATATATAAATATCTTCTAAGAAAATCTATAATAATGTCTTATCACGAATTGTCTAGTTGCAAAAAGATAGACTTCCATAAAATTGTTTTGCTCTAATTGGTTAGTAATCTCTTACTGTTACAGTAATGAGAATTTTTATAGCAGAAAGAATTGCTCAAAGTAGGAAAAAAATATAAATTATGATTGGTTAGATTTTCAACTATTTTTAGATTTTCTTTTCTAAATATCAAAATGACCATAAATAATATTAAACAAATATAAACTCTTTTTTCTTCCAGTTCTTATAATTTTAATTCATACTAAAATAATTTAATTGATTCAAAAAATATACATGAAATAATATTATTTTTTATAAAATTCTCACAATACATTAAAGTCCAAAACTATATATTTTTATCTAATCCTGATAAATTTTATTGTTCATCCTTTTTTCATATTATTTGCTATTTGTACCTTTACGATGTTAGCATAGTAATATTTAGCATGTTCTCTTATGGTTTTTTTTTTGCACTATTCCATTACTTTTTTTTCCGCAAATATAATTTTATTAACGTGAAAAGACAAAGTCGCGATACAAACATTGAGTTAGACAGCTACGAGGCTAGACAACACTAGAGTAGGAAATATTATTACAAATATCTATCTACTTTGGTTAGAATATCTGCAGCTTTATTACAGTCGTGTTTCACATGTGAAAAACCTTTTTCATCTCTTTTTTTTATCGCTAAAAAATGTTGTTATTGTTTTTGGCCACCAATATGACACGTTCGTGGCAATTTTTTATATTGTTTTTGTCACTTTTAAAAGAAAGTGATAGAAAAAAAAAGAAGTGAATAATAGAGGACTCAATTATTCGTGTGAAAACTGTATTAAATTTTAAAACACAAAAGTATAGAGATGACAATAAAATATTCAACGCAAGAGTATCATACAGACTTTTTAATCAGAATAGCTGAAACAACCTTACTAATTCTTTTTAATAAAAAAAACAACTCTTTTTTTTGTCGTTATAAAAAAAACAACTTTAATAATAGAGAATCTCAATTATTCGTGTGAAATGGATTTAAAACACAAAAAGATATGGAGATCACTCATATTTTACAAGAAAATAATATACAATACAAGAGTATCATACATTTGGTTTTCAAGTAATAAGAGTGAAGATGTTAGAATCATGAAGGATTTCTGAATAATAAAGGTTGAAATTGAGGCAGTCCCAGAAGCGAGAGAGCCCAAACTTCCCATGTTTTGGTGATCTCAGATGACACAAATGCAGATGTTTTAACTCTTTGTTAAACTTCTGCTTCACCATCATCACCTGTTGTTCAATGTGTATATAAATGAACTCAAGCTCAGAGCAACAAAACTGAAAACATCGGCAAAAAATAGGAAAGAAATTTGAATCTTCTGCTTTTACCTGAGATGTGTTTATGCCTAGCGATTTTGTCCATGAATCGTTTGGAACTCGACCTGTACTTTGAATGCCTCTGGGAAGACATGACCGGAAGTCCAGTGCGCATTGCAAGATGTTCTCTATGATGTTAGATATGACTCGGGTTTCGTCAGATAGGAAACATCTGGCAAGTGTTCGATAATCGGCTGTTAGATCATATGATGAATTACCAAAGAGAATGAGAGCAGGTAATTCAGACGACAATGCCACAAAAGGTGGGAAGCTCAATTTTACTTTACAATTGAACTATGGCTTCTAAATCTGATAGCAAAACAAGACTTACATGCGCAGAGCTTCACTTAGATAAGCCATATGCACAGACTCAAGATCCATCATATCCTTGACCTGTTAAACCAGAGGAGATGGGATATGTAATTCTGAAGCAGGACACCAATTAAAGAGAAAACCGCCACTGAAATCATGATAAAAAGGTATACACAAAGCACTTCCGTTTCATAGTAGCTAAGCAACGATGTTAAACCAGTACCAGTAAGCTATAGTGATAGAAGTTCGCTCGAGGCGCTCATACTCAAAAATCAAAGAAAGAATCATACTTTTAGGTAACGTAACGTTTTCAGCAGGCCATCATAGAAGCATGTTTATATTTTTTGACCAAATAAACTGTAGAGTGTAAGGTGTTCCCAGACCTTATGCTTTAGGGAATGAAGGAAATTGGACCATGATACGTGAGACAACTCCGAATGTACATATTGCTGTAGTGTTGATACAAAATGGTTGACCTGATGCCTGGCACAGAGAAGAAAGACGTCAAAGATACCCATGAGAATATATAGATTCCACTATCTGAAAAGTGCATTGTGTATCATAAAAGCACAGTGATGAACAAACAATACAGATATTTATCAAATGACATTTAGCATTTTCAAAGGTATCTCATGGATTGAAATTAATGCTTTCTGTTACTCTTATAAATGGTCATACCTAAGCTCATACAGTCGCATTGGCTAATAGATACTTAGCTCAATCAGTCACCAAGCAATTCTGAAAGTAAGAAGCTTTTATTTTTGAATTTACCTCAGTTTCATCAATATGTTTAACCACCGGAGTTCTTGCTTCGGTATCCCCTCTTTGTTCTCATGCATTGTATGTCGTACATCCTAAAAGAACATTACAGTCATTGTGCCATCAAAATCCAGAAGATGAATAATGCCACGACAAATATCAGGCAGAACACTGACAGCAATTCCCAAATAAAATTAAAAGCTATGTCACAAGCAGCGAATCAACGAAGTTAAAACATTTTTACCTTTAGCGAACACCAGACATCAGTCAATGCATATGCTGCTAGCTTCACTTGAACCAGAAAACTAAATACATCAGCATACGCTTTCAGCGCATCACATGTTAAAATGATACTGATTGGCCAGTCAACTCGGTAACCCAACCCTAGGAAATCAAAGGAACGCACTCCTGCAAATTTCCTTACATCAGTCTCAGATTTAAAATTAATAGTAACTAATTTGTTAAGTGCAAGACCGTACCAATGGTTGATGGCGGGAAATGCATTGTGCCTTGTCTTTTGTACAAAAATAACCTGTCCTTACAAGTGTCTCGTTCACACGATGATCTCTGAATTGATGATTCTAGAAACCCTTGGATTTCTGCAATTCTCTTATCTGCCTCTGTAACAAGCCATTTCTGGGAATCCAAATGAGAGAAAATATACAATAAGAATTATCTAGAGATGTTAAAAAGAAGCATCAAAATAAAATAGATTGTTAGCCGACTTACATGATGCCAAAGGGACACTACAAATACATCTGCCCAATCTGCTAGCTCCATAAAATGATATCTACGTAGAGCTAGCAGATGTTCCTGCAAGCCAAATCCTTCTTCAAGCAACTTGATAGCTAGCTTACTGACAAAGTTATATCTTTTGTCTGTCAAGGGAAAAGTGATAATACGAATAGTCCTGACATGTTATAATTAGAAAAAACACCCCTAAAAAGAAAATGCCCCAAACGTCAAATTATAAACCAAACTCATCAAGAAGGATACTGAAGAAGTATTTCCTGCAGTAGACACTTGTCTATAACAAAATCTAGTGGCAATTCAAATGTGCCAGAGGAGCTCTGCCTGCAATCACTAAATGCACTAATTTCAGGGTTCTGTGATCTGAGAAGCATACCCTCCCATCTACTCCCACCAGATGCATTCGACTTTTTTTCTTCAGCGACACCTTTTAAACCTGAAGATAAATGACTGCAAGAAACTTTTGGATCTTCAACATCAGACCTATCTACACCACATTCTTGGTTGGCATGATGATGACTCTTTCTATCCGTCTGATAACTATGAGTTTTCTTGTGAAAATCAACAGGGAGTCCTACAAGCATCCTCGCAAGACATGTTTTGGAAGGGTCATCCACCGCAGAAAAATCAAACCAAGGCAAAGATGTTCCCTGATCTCTCCTGTTTGTGTTTCCATGCTTGTTTAAGAAATCACATCTCAGCACAGGATTCATACTGAGGACCTCGTAAGGGTAGTTTACCTTTGTGTCTTTCAACAAATATAATTTTGATAAGGAACAGTTTTCCAGCATATCATGGTTTCTCTCCTGCTTCGAATAACTACCGCTGGTGGGAATGTTGTTTAATAATAGCGTGCTTTCATCAGAATTCATTAAGTGCCTCTGTTCCATCTTAGCTCCTGAATCAGTTGGTGGATATTCTTTGTCATCTTCCGCATACTTATCAATACAAAATGGATTTTTAGGTAATCCGCCAAGAGGCCATGACTTAATAGAAAGAGGCGCTCCAAATTTATCATCCTCACAAACTTCAGCTGACAGTTCTGGCTCAATCCACTGGCGATGAGTATCTGCCTTCTCACCTTTCCTCACAGAATTATTGTCTATATAACCTGATTCACTATGCTGAACCAGATTGTGATTACAATTCCCATCAGAGGCAACAGAAAATCGTAGAGCTGATAGATAATTTGGTGAAGGCCCCGCTAATGTACTTTGCAAATCAAGGATTCCAACATCAGATGCTTCCAAAGAGTCCCTAGTCGATGAACATTCAGATGAGTATGAAGGATCTATATCTGAAAACCATCTGTCTTCTGTCTTCTGGTCATCAGAATCTGAATCATTCTGGTCCCTGAGATCCCCAGAAAATGTCAACAATTCACGTTCAGCAGGCTGGGGTAAATGATATATATAATCAGGAAATTCACCTGGTCAAGTCTATTGCCACTGTTGAAGGAATTAGCAAGCTCTCATCCAGTGTGAAATAAACGGAACTTTTCTCAATTCTTTCTCCGTCGCCATAGGATATTGGCAAAGATATCGCTCCAGGAACCTAAAATTAAAATGTTAATACAAGATAAAACTAAAAAACACTTGTGCAGAAACAATTTCTCGATAGCTTCAAATCCAAAACTGATGCTAGGATGAGATGCAAAACTGACGCTAATGAGACGCTTCTAAAATGGTGTGTTCTGAAGGAATCCTACGCAAAGCTGACATTCACGATGTAGCATGCATTTAAGAGCTGCCTAGTATATCAGAGAGACTCCTAAATATAATGATTTTGACATCATAGTTTTATAATATAGGATAGAAAGTAAATATTTGATACCATTCGGGATATATAATACTAATGATTCCCAAAATAAAGAAGTACACCACATTACAGACAAGAATTAAATTGAGCTGTTATTAAGATATAAAATTACCAAGGGAAAATTGATATCACAACGGAGTAAAACCACATATGGCCAACAAAACGAGCAAAGACAGAGCTAGCGTAGCAATGAGAGAGTATCATCAGACATATAAACCAAAACGACCACAGCTTCGGAAATAATAGCAAGAGCTAATGATTGGTAAGTTAAAAACAAAAGAAGCACGATACCTGCCCAAGGAACAGTTCAAACTTTTTTGAAAGGTCACAAAGGTTTTCTTGCATTCTTCTGTAGTAATCGTCTCTTTTCTGTATCATCACTTCTATATGCAATTTGCTGAAAGTTACTGGAGATGGGCGCACTAGACTAGTGGAAGAATAATGCGTCCAACACGGAAGAAAATCTGCATAAGTTCTGTGTCCAGATGCAGGAAGATTACACAATTCAAGAAGTTTTGTAATTACTTGGAGCTGTTGACCAGCCCTTAGTATAGGTACCAAGAAGCCATCCAAGAAACATGGAACAAGTCCTTGCCCCTAGAGTGCAGAAATGCAACCAATCTGCTATCAGTGGTTTAAAGATACTAAAATCAAAGATGCAGAAAACAAGAATATAGTATTACCCTGGCCCTCTTCAATGGGGAGATACCAGGCGTATTCCCAGAAAATAATGTTGACTCACTGACACATTCCACAATGAACTCCTTGTGAGGATCGTTAAGTTCGGCTTTAAATATCCAAGATCTTATAAACTCGCAATATGGCTCACATGTTTTGAGGAACAAAAACTTAAGCATAGCACTGTGAGCAGGATCAGTATCCTACAACATAATATGTTGGGAGAAGATAGTCAGAACAAAAGAGTTAAACTGTACAAACTCCTGGCTCCCTATAAATAGTTTAGCGAGTGCTAATTTCAGACCCGTAATGCTATGTATATCACTTACTTCAAGCATAACTTGCAAAGTCAATCACCAGATAAAGTGGTCCAAAACTTAGTGACGCAAACCAATCATCACTGAAATGTGAAAGGATATAACTGACACCAAAGGTGCCTCTAGGCTACACTAACTGATAACTATATGCCTCAGGAAAGAAAAAAACAAAGAGGATGAATATTTAAGGAGGGACATATTTTAGCCTGACCTGAAGTTGTGAATATAAGTAAGTAAGCAGGTCGCTTCCTCTGTAGAACCCATGAAATCGCATGGTTGCTTCAGTAATTAGACATTCCCAAGGAGAACCACAATAAGATAGGGATATATCATACAAATTACATATGTTCGCAATAGCTTCAATCTGTGTTCGCAACTCTCTAGTATGTAGAAAAACTTCCAACAATGTTATTTTTGGGTGAACTACGTTCGTAAGACAGCCTAGCCAAGAGGAACCATGGTCAGACCTATCCACAATGTCAGATGAACGCCTCAGTTCTATAGATGCACATATTGTATCCAGTCCAGATATATAGCCTTCTAGGACCTTTCTCACAGCAATAGCAAAAGCCTGATTAACAAGAGTATAGCAGCTCTTGTTATTTGCTTCTTCATTTTCACCTACTTTATAGCTCCCCTGTCCCTCAACAACTGTTTCCACATCCAACTTCAAGCTCGTGAAATGGTCTACGAATTTATGGAGAAGAAAGACCAAAGAACCAAAGCAGCCAATGTTTCTAAGAATCTGTCCCAGCGCATCAGTGCTTGACAACCGATGCCACAAGTTCGGAATTTTGTGGATGGTCCTGTCAGCTGGCTCAGAGCATAATACAGAAGAGAGCTTCTCTATGCTAATAAGAGAAGACTCAACACCTTGGAGAGCATTTAGCGCCAACCTAACCAAGCTCGATTCCTATTACAAGCCAAAAAAATGTCAGAAAATTGGGAGCAAGAAGAAGTAGTCTCAGTTACTTAGCCGATAACATACAAACTTTTATCTCTTGATAACACCCCATTTCATGGAACGAGCTAGACAATGAGAGGACTATATACGTCTTTCATTTAAGCACTAAATATATTTCATTGTTCTCAATAACAAGTTGCCATTACTAACATAGTCTCAGAACAACAAGGTTTCTCCACATCGTAATCTTGCTTAGAAAACTATTTCGTCCCAACTCATAGTGTATATCATCTTAGATTGATCTTAACAAAACTCAATCAACAAAATTGATACTTTCTCAAATGCCTTATTAGGTTTCCCATCCAAGCAACGGAGTTACTATAAACAAAAAGATATTCACGCAAGAGCGAAATGCAACTTCCTCTTTCCACACATATATACATGAAAAGCGTAAATCGTTGCGGCACTAGACTTACAGAGACAGAGGAAGAAGACGCAGGAGAAGCAGAAGCACGAGTTGGAGGAAGAGGAAGAATTCGGCCGCTCTCAGAATGTAAGGATTCCCAATTTCGCGGTGGAAGGTACGGCTCCTCCACTTTGAGCTTCTCCAGAAGCGAAGCGAGGCTCGTCGCCACCGCCATTATTTCTCTCTCTCACACACACTATCTCACCGAGAGAAGAATACCCATTAATCGAACAAAATGGAGGAGAAAGAATCAGTGGAAACCAGATCAAGCAAAAACACTGAAAAGGCTCACACTTACAGTCAATCAGTTCGTCTCCCACCGGAAAAAGTTAAGAAGGATTTTGAAAAGAGTCTCTACTTTGCGAAAAGCGAAACTTATGAAGGTATTGCCCAACAGGTCATTTCGTTAGAGATGAGCCCATTAAAGCCCAATTTCTCTTAAAAGTCTGTAGATAATTCCTTCAAATGCCCTCAAAACATTTTCATATATTAAAATAACATGTCATCCTAAACGTAAGTCTTTTTAGGTGAAAATAAAATTCACTATATCCCTAAAAAATCTATATATTCTTTACTTATTTAATAAATTATGTAAAGACAAAATTATTTTAATTAAAAGTTAAATAAAAATACAAAATAAAAATCTGCAGTTTTATAAAAAGTAAAAATCTTCTCTTTGTTCTTTCTCGACAGTCTTTTCTACTTCGAGCACTTAATCGCCGCTGTTTCTTAGAACATCATAGAACTGCATCGAGCTACAAAATCCAGACATGTTCTTCAAATAGTTGATTTAACGTTGATTTTACTCGAAATTGCAAATAAGAGATTGAATTGAATTTGATTATTCATATTAGATTTTTAACCATGTTTTATGGGTCGATTAGGACTATTCATTGGTAATAAACGTATTGCAGTTGTTAAATATTTGCAAACCGTAAGTGGATTAGAATGAATTGAATTCAGAATCATCTAATTTGGATTTCAACGATATGACAACTACGTACAACTGGTATTACTGATAAATGTAGTATTAACTGGTAAAACTAGTACTACTGATAAATATTGTATAACTAGTAAAATTGGTATAACTGAATGAAGTCATCTTTAAGAATTTGGAAATCATTATTTTGGTATACACATTGGAATTATAATAATGGTTTATGGGTCTATTAGGATTTCAAATTGGTAATTAATAGATTGTAGTGGTTGAATCATAGTGAATTGTAAGTAAAGTAGATTATAAATCACCCAACTTGGTACAACTGGTATAACTAGGTAAATAAGATGGTATAACTCTGGATAACTGGTATTATTAATTGATTATATGAAAGCAATGAAAATACAATTTAAAATCATTGATGCGATATACTCCCGCAAGTCTAAAAAAGTTTATAGAGCTTTAAAAATATTTACCATAATGGATATCATTGGATATTATAATTTGATGAATCTCAAACTATACCCCGAGTATAACCAACCAAAAGGTGAGAATAGATTTAAGATGAACGACTAAGAAGAAGTATCATCTAGAGAGGAGGAATACGAGTCCCACATCAAAAAGTTAATGACTCAAGTTGACTATGTTATCGATTATAGAGTGAGATTCATTTCAAAATTGATGGACCTGAAGTTTCATTATCTCAAGGGGGAGAATTATAGAATCTCACATCCAAAGTAAGTGAAACATCCAGAAGATTATGTTCAAGCTCAAAGTGGGATTGATTAGTCATCTTTAAAATAAATTTAGGAGATTTCAAGACTAATCATCTTGATATAATTAGCAAAAGAAATGTTGAAGACTTTTAGATCACAAAATATTTCCCAAGGCCGTACAAGTATTTTGGAGAAATTACATGCATTCATGTATGAATTGTACTACACAAAGATTAGTGTAATAGAGATAAAGATATTGTAATCCAAAGTTTACGAAATATGCTATTGTTTGGCATGAACCAATATACCATTACAATTCAAAGAGGACGCGAAAGATAATTCATATGAACATTCATTGAAAAACTAAAAGATTATTCTGAAATAATTCTCATATGCTTCTTACTCACAACATAAACTAATTTCATCAACCAAAATATTAATAATCAGTTTATGTCGTGAATAAGCCGCATATGAGAATTCATTCATGATAATCTTTTGGTTTTTTAATGAATGTTCATATGAATATGAATTTCACCAACCAAAATATACTTGGAATGTATTAATTTCCTGCAATACAACAAGATGTTAGTGGACTAATCATCCATTGAACATCTCAATAATGCTGATGAATTCACGAGCCTTTGAGAATTAGTGAGTGTCTATTGGGATAAGTTTTAAACATCCATAATCACATGTTCATGCACAAAATAGAACAACGTTGATTCTCATCAAGCCAACGAGTAATACATGTTTATCTCCGTCATTGGTTTTGGGCCAGAAGCCAAATATTTCCCATCTAAATTTTTTGGATATGAAGTATACATTCTAGTTGCTTCACCACAAAGCTGTAAGATGGATCCTCAAGAAAGGAGGATGAGAATATATGTTGGACATGAATCTCCACCGATACTTAAAAATTTAGAGCCATCCATGAAAACTTAAATAAGGCTCAAGTTATAGACTAACATTTTAATGAATCAGTATTTCCAACATTAAAGGGAGAAAATAAACATCTTGAAAAGGAAATGAATTATCATTAATCCTCAATATAAAGAATGTGAATTAGAATTCCAAAATATAGTTCATTTATAGAGTTTAGTAAACCAGTTATAATACGTACTTACTGATCCAAATAGAGTGACAGTGTCACATATGCTAGCCGTAAATGCTTCAATAAGAAATGATGTCCCAAAGAACAATATCAAACTGTTAATGACTCTAAGGTACACCTGGAGTGTTGTAAATATGTTGGTTCTAAAGATAAAAAGAGCATAAATTGACAATGGTCAAACAAATGAAACAAAAAATTATGAGTGATCTCCAGAAAAGACATTGAACATGACAAAGAAAGAAATTCAAGTATCTGAGACTATGAAAAGATCTCAATAATTTATTTCATGTATGAAATAAAAGGAACCAATAGCAAATCTTTAAGAAAGAGAGAAGTATTTGGACGAGTATTGGGGATAGTATGGCGGACATTCAATATTTTAATATTCAGGAAGATTTCTTAATAGTTTAGGAAGGTCTTCTATAAATATTAAAATATTGAATGTCCGCCATACTATCCCCAATACCTTCAAGGTTCATTCTTTTTTTAACTATATGTAGTCATTTTTGTTAACATAATCTATCATGCATTTTTATAAATGAAAAAAAAGATAATATGGGAGATTCTTACCCTTCTAAGATCACACAATGCATGCCTTGCTACATCCAATAGGAACCAAGCCAAATCAAAGAGCTTCAATAAACCAATACTCGAATATTGATTACACTGATCAAGTAAAAAGAGCACTCTCACACCAAATGAGTTCCAACGTATAAAAGAGTCTTTAATGGAACCTCTACTCAAGCTAAGTAAGAGGCGTTTGACACTATGCAAAAATTATACATGTCTTTCTCACAAGAAATATTGCTACAGGTAAATAGAATGATGTTTGGTTTCACGTTAGAGTCCAGCCACTGAAATACACACGATAACTGGATTGAAGTGTAGTGGAGAAGGGGGAGAAGCAGAGACATAGAACCAAGAGTATGATTGACATTTATTGGATGGGGAACATTTATTTGATATATTAGTAGAGCAACTGCAGAAGACAAATGAAGAGTTTTATGACGAAAGGTTATCACTTGCGATGTTGTTGCTTATTGAAAGCTTAGTACTTCAAAAGAGTTTAAGAGTTTAGCAAGTTTCCATCATTAAATATACCGAAAGCACATGATATTAATTAACTGTTAACATATCATTGGGGAATATACACCTATACGCTGTTGTTATCGTCATATATTAAATCAAATCTTGAAAACGCCATATATAAATTACAAGGATTCTCACTGGCATTCCATATGTGGATTTTGGAATCTGTGCCTCTATTACAAATGGTATTTAACAGGATAGATATGGTGGAGCCTGTACCTAACTTCATTTGTGAGAAGGACACTCATACGACATCTCCAACTCTTCCTCAAGTCCTAAGTGTAAAATCATCAGACCATGTAAGTTCCTATTTCTGCCCTTGTTTGCAATTATCATATACTATGTTTTTTTTAGTTAAGCAAACATATATATATATATATATGATTTCATATGTATTACGTTCTCTTTTGTAGCTGAAGGTTACATGTATCTTACTTGCAATTACAAATGACCGTGAAGACGAAGGCTCACTCGAAGATGACTAGATAAATATCTAGATACAATGGTGGATTAGGTTAAGAAAGGTTATAAGATGACTATTGATAAATGGAGAAGTAGATCACTTGATGTTTTTGATAAAATGAAAGAAATAGCAAGAAAGTCATATCAGTTCTGTAATGTGGAGAGTGGGCAACCATCTTCTTCTGGTGAGTCACTCGTGTTAAAACTAACCAAACTTTAAAATTTGGTGGAAGATGGGTTCAAGACTATAAATATACGTCTATCACGAATAGAGAGAACGCTGAATAAAAATCAAGTTGAATTGAATCAGACACCTTCTTCTAACTATCCTCCAACAAGGCAAACAAATACCAATGATGAAGGCAATCTCGATAATACGGTAAGTTCATTAACTTCCTATCATTTTTAGCTCTTCGTTATTTTTTGGGTAAATAATAGGAAGCTTTCTTATATATTTAGGAAGCCCCTCCTAATGTTTTGTTCCTTCAGACTTGTAAAGAGCACGTTGATTAGATCCATTCTTCTCTCCGGTCAGAATTAAATACGGAATAAAGATCATAACAATGAGGTAACATGTCTATCTAATCATTTGTCTTTTGAAGGTCTATAATAACACAAAAAAAGGATTGTAAGTTCTTTCAAAATGTTAGTTCTTGCATTTTAACAAAGACAATCTTATCAATTCTTGCAGACTGTCACACAACATGTGACTCAGATGGATACATCTAATGTTTCACAACCAATTTATTTTCAGATTGTTAAACTTACTGCACTTCTATCATTTTTTAGCTCTCGTTTTTTTCTTTTTTTTATGTTTCTGTACAAATTACGAAATTTTCTTACATTTTTAGGAAGTCCTTCCTAATTTTTTGTTCTTGCACGTTGAAACACAACATGTAACTCTGATCCACTCGCATAGCTATTAAAAAAATCAAAATAATTAGGTAATCTTTTGCATTTTTATATTTCTTAGTACTTAGGTTTTTTAAATAATCAGGCTACTTTCAAAAATATATCAACAGTACTAATTCATCTTACGTTGTGTTTAAAAAAATAATTGAGCATTGAAGATATCGAATGTGGAACAAGGGGATTTCGCAGAGGGATAAGTTGAGATGTGTAGCTACTGGTAGTCATGACATTGTATCGGTTTGAAGGTGCATAGCATCGAGCCCACTTCCTAAAATCAGCTTCTTATAAGTATGTAGTTAGACTTGAACATCTTACTATTATGTCTTTGAATGTCTTACTATATTCATGACGAGTATAAGCATCAACTGTAGATTTTACAAGTGGCAGCAATCTGATTCTCTCATACTTGAGTTTAATGTTGTTAATGAGATGGATTCTATAAATACCATGATGTGAAAATGGGTAAATGAGACAACCTATCCCTAGAAAATCACATCTAAAGCTTGACTTGCACTCCACACCAAAACAATCTTTAAAATTTAACCTGAAAAAAGAAAAAGAAGGTTTGAATATTTCAACAAATACTCAGGGAGGAGGCGCCAAGATTCTTTGAATACATTACTTACAACAATAATAAGAGTATGCATAATATAAACGATAGACATACACAACACCATAGATGCATTTTCTATGCTAACACGCCTAGCAAACAGCTGTTTCAAGTTCCACATGTATCATTAACCAATCAACGTGCAACAATCAACAATCATATATAATCCATATATCACACATACACATACTATTAGTAACAACTAATGTATCTTTAGAAATTCACAAACTTGTCATCACCTTTGTCACTTACTTCAAATAATTTACGAAAGAAATGGTTAATGCGGTTGAAGGTCCACAACTACTCTATGAGAATTAACGGTTTAGCTCTAGGATTTCCAAATTAAAACGTCTAACTCTAAGATTTTTGGAAATCATATTTGCACATATGTAATGCTGGAGAAAGTAACGAAGATACAGATCAGATTATACCTTGATTCAAAAATCATAAAGATATTATGGAAAGATAACAAAAATATATTTTCAATAAACCTATATTGGCATGTGAATCATTCTAGATCAACGACAACACGCCTCAGAAGTTGATTATTGACAGATTCGACATGCGGAGATCTGTTTGAGGAAGACAACCAACACTCTAGATAGAGATCCGCTTTTGGCTATAACTAGGTATGGGGGTTTAGAGCTTACCCTGAAACTTTCACATAGATATAATATGTTTTCTTGACCGTTTCTTTCTTCTCCAAAATGGGTCTGGCTACAGTTGTTCCATCTTCGTGGCGGTTGCTCATATCTACTTTTTGGCAGGGCCTCGCCGGTGATATGCTCTATATATCATACCATCACGAGCTCCCTCTATTTATAGGATGGTGGAGTGAGAGTTTTAGGTTTAGGGTTTTCTATTAAAATTATATTTTACCCTTAATGATCAACATGGGTTACTTTAGGTTTCAGTTCTAACGAATATGGGCAATGGAATTAGAAACTAATAAACATTATGATCTCTTCATAAATGAGTCTCATTACTCCTTTCACCTTATGGATTTTTCTTAACCCGAAACAGGCACAATTGTTCTTAAACCGATATCTATGGTCTAACTCATTCGTATCTTCATTCTATAGCTCATCTCCTTCTACAGCATAACTTAGAATGTGTAAACCCCCGCCCAAATGACTTTGAAACCAAAGATTAAAAGGTCAATACACTTCTTCCTTGGCAAGTTGGAGTTAGGATTTTGATCGAAAATATGCTTTAATTCCATTTTGGGATGTCACAAACTCACTCACTTAGAAATGAATTCGTCCTCGGATTTGTGGTACTTCTTCTTCCCCACTTGGTTCTCGACTATACTTTGGAGCATAATTTCTTTTAATATCTATGTTGTGACATCCCGCATCGAAGTACATTCCAATTCTAACAGAATGGTGCTGCAACACCTCATGCAATCTTGGTGAGATTAAAATCTTTCTTAAAATGGAAACCCCAACGACTATTTCCTGAGAAAATATCTTCATTGCATTTCTTCAATTTTGCGCTACCTTGCGCTTAGTAAAAGACTTCCTTCCAATACCTTATTATTCTATAGATGACCATTATCCTAGGCTTACTTCAACACTTCATTACTCCAAAAGGTTCTGCTGCTCGACTCTGATTATTGAAACACTTGGTTTGATTCATGCATTGCTTGGTGTTCTCACAAAAATCCAATTTGATGAATATGAAGCTTCTCAAATTGAACATCATCATCGTTTATAGTTTGTTCCCACATGGCTCAAATGATAAGTTATGCTTCTTTGCTCTAAAGCTCTTTCACCGGTACTCTTTTCTCGTAGGGATGCCCAACATGATAGATGAGTGCTGAAATGTAGGGCATAGAAGGCTAATGATATTTTTCTTCTGTATGCTGGGAGTCTTCGGTTTTTCATACACATTCTTGGCTCTTCCTTGAAATCAAAATCGGAATGTTTT
Source organism: Schrenkiella parvula (assembly GCA_000218505.1). Taxonomy (NCBI): domain Eukaryota; kingdom Viridiplantae; phylum Streptophyta; class Magnoliopsida; order Brassicales; family Brassicaceae; genus Schrenkiella; species Schrenkiella parvula. The sequence continues at coordinate 7,300,960 of CM001191.1, read as the reverse complement.
ATCTTATCAGCTTATGCAGCAATTAACATGCGTTTATGCAACACAAAAGAATCAAATGCAACACTCAAATCTACTGACCCTCGGTGTCAGAACCAAAGTGGACTTAACCTAGGCTCTGATATCAAATTAAAACATCATATCCATATAAACGACACCTAAAGCTTGACTTCCACTTCACACCAAAAAAATCTTTAAAACCTAACCTGAAAACTCAGTGAGTCACGCTAAGCAACACACAAGATTACTGTAAGCAATAGAAACACACACAACACCATACACAAAATTTCTATCATTACTACTTTCCATAAAGTAATCATCCCCATCACATCATTCATCCTAGTATTTCTAATTCACATTCCTATAGACCTCCGTCCAAGGTACTCATTCTCCTTTACATTTTTATTATCATTCTCTTCTCCTCAGTCATTTTGCCTCCGCTCACTGACGAATCTTTCGTGTGACCATGGGTCCACAACTGTAACATGTTCTCATTGGGACTCAATAAGCAATACCATGTCATGGCTCAAAATTTATGAACGTTGGCAATAAATCGTCGTGTACTAACACGTTTAGCAAACAGCTACTTCAAGTTCCACATGCATCATTAACCAATCAACGAGCAACAAATCAACAATCTTATATAATCTCTATATCACACATACACATACTACTAGTTACCTAATGTATCTTTAGAAATTCACAACTGGCTGGAAATGATTCTCGAAAGAAGTGATTAAGGCGGTTGAAGGTATACACCTGCGACACGAGAACTAACAGTTTAGCTCTAGGATTTCCAAATTAGGGGGTCTAAATCTAGGAATTTCGGGAATCAGATTTGGACAAATGTAAGGCTGGAGAAAGAAACGAAGATACCGATCGAAGTATAAGTTGATTCGCAGATCATAAAGATATTATGGGAAGGTAGCAAAAATATATTTCCAATGATACCTAGATCGGCATGTGAATCTTTCTAGATAAATGGGAACATGCCTCGGAAGTTGACTAATTGCATGTTCGACTTGCACAGATCTGTCTGAAGAAAGTGATCATAACTTTTAAAACAAAATTCTAAATAGAGATCCGCTTTCGGCTACCACTAGGTCTGGGAGTTTAGAACTTACCATGAAAGTTTCAGAAAGATATAATCTGTTTTGCCTGACCGTTTCTCCCTTCTCCAAAACGGGTTAGAACTGCTTTTTCTGTTGTTTCTAGGTAGCTATGGTGGTTTCTTCTTTGTGGCGGTTGCTCATATCTACGTTTTGGCAGGGCTTCGACGGTGATATTGATGCAGCATCATAATATTTCCTTTTCTTAAAGATTATTTCCTATTTTTCAATTTCCTATTGCTAAGAGGATTAGGTTATAAACCGCCTCCTAAAAACCTATATAAGGCATTGTATGTGGGTTTTGATAGTCAGTTTTCAGAAAGATAATAAACTAGAGTACTCTCTAAAGCCTTGCATTGATTTGATTCAATTCATCAATTTGAGAGCCTTGTGTTGATTTCGATTAATCTCATCAACCCAAGAAGTCAGGTCTCTAGTGATTTCTCTAAATCCCAAGATTTGAGCTGAGTTACCTTTGATACGCTGCGCCAGGTTGGTATCAGAGGTCTGCGACGTTCCTTGCTTGTCTTATCCGATGGCAAGACCCCGTCGAGCACTGTTACGCATTGAGGCAGAAATCACTCGCGACGCCATTGCTGAGCTTCAAGCCCAAATAGCAACGATCTCTGCCACCCTCGAAGCTCTTATTGTTCCACGTCCACCACCACCGGTTCGCGACAACGTTGAACAACATGACGAGAACAAAGATGGTGAAAACGATGAAGCAGGCCAGTTTCTAGCAGTCGATGATAATCCCTTCGCCCCTCCCCATAATAACCGTGCACTTGCACGAGATGATGGCCCCGAAATTAATGGTGGTTACCAATGGAAAAACGGGTTCAAAACAGAGATACCCGAGTTTCATGGTAATTCCTCAGCCGAAGAATTCTTCGATTGGATAGTCACTGTAGAAGAGATTCTTGAGTTCAAAAGGGCACCGATGGAGCACTGTGTCCTGGTTCTAACAATGCGTTTTCGTGGAAGAGCAGCAGCTTGGTGATCTCAATTGAAGACAACTCGAGTCCGTCTCGGGAAACCAAAAATTCTCGCATGCAACAAATTGAAGTCGAAACTCAAAAAGACATTCCAGCCATACAGCTACGATCAACTCATGTTCCAACGTCTACATAACATTCGTCAAGGTTACATAATACGTGTCGGTTATCAGAAGCTCATCAGCAAGCACTCACCATAGAAACGCAAACCAAGAGTAATTTTTCTTGGTCTACCTCTCGCCCAACCCGTCCTGCTCCGCACCAACACCAAAACGCAAACCCCACTTATACGTCACTACTGCAGCAAACTGAGACTGCACTCATGCCTATCATGGATAAGACACCTCCTCTACCTTCTTCCCTTCTTTGTTTTGCTTGCGGCGATATCGGTCACGCCAAGCCAATTGTCCAAAATGAAATCGCATGGGTCTTCTCTTTGATACTGCTGGCAATGACGTCGAGGTCATCTATGATGAAGAACTAACGGCCGCCGTTGACGAAACCGTGGACCTTGTGATACTAGGGTTTTGTGGTGTTTTAGTGATCAATTACCCTATGCACTATCATGGTCGTGAGTGGCCTAGCTATCTTGGAGAAGTCATTGATGAACCTCCTGTAGAAACCAGCATGACCTAGGAAACTCCTTATGTCCTTGACGTTTTTGGGAGGCTGTAGCTGTACCATCACTTCAACCTTGGCTTTGTCGACTTCTATGCCCTTTTCAGAGATCTTGTGGCCTAGCACGATTCCTTCCCTGACCATGAAATGGCATTTCTCCCAATTCAACACAAGATTGGTCTCTTCGCACCTAGTAAGTACCCTGCATAGATTCAACAAACAAGAGGAGAAAGAAGAGCCATACACGGAAAAGTCATCCATGAATACCTCAACCGTCTCCTCTATCAAATCCGAAAAGATGGAGGTCATATACCTCTGAATTGTAGCAGGTGCATTACAAAGACCAAAGGGCATTCTCTTGTATGCAAATGTCCCATAAGGGCATGTGAATGTGGTCTTTTCCTGATCATTTGGGTGTATTGAGATTTGAAAGAACTCTACGTCTTTTAAGAACTTTTGATACGGGGGTATCAGCATGAAAGCATCAATCAATGGCATCTTGACTTCGATCTCCTTCATTTGCTTGTCGAATAATGTCTGATACTTCTTTACCAAGTCCTTCTTGAATCTTCCTGGGAATGGAAGTGGTGATTTGTAAGCTGGAGGAACAAAGGCTTTCGTCTCTGTCTTCCTAGGGGTTGCTTTGTGACCTGCTTGCTCCTTGGCTCGATCAGTTCCTCGACTCCGTTGGTCGCGCTCGTCTTCCAGTGCGCGACCTTCTGCTTCAACCCCGTCTGAGATCGCGTCCTCCCCCTCCTGAATTCTACTGTCCTCAGTGAATAAACCGTCAGTTGATATACCTGGTAGTTCTCTGCCACTCCTTAGTGTGATCGCATGTGCATACTCCTTTGGGTTCTGGACAGATTTTCCTAGTAATTGGCCTGTCGGTTTTGTTGTAGATGTTGAGGCGCCTTGGTTTTCAACGAATTGTAGTCTAGAATTCAGGCCATCAACCTTCGCAGATAGATCATTGAATGTGTTGTCTATCTTGTGATTCATCTCAGCAAGTTTCTTTGATAACTCCATTGCGCCACTTACTTGTCCTTGGATCAGCTGTTGCAGCTTGCTTTTTACGTCCGGCTCGGTTGAGGTGGAGACTTGTGCTTTTTGTTGTTGAAATCCTGGTGGTCCTCCTATCTGCTGCTGGTATCCTCCTTGGAATTGTTGTTTTGGAATGAAACCCCTATTTTGGTTGAAAGGGACAAACGGCCTCGGATTGTTTTGTTGTTGTGGTTGGTAGATCTGATCTTGGGGGTTTGCCACGTTGTTGCTCCTATAAGACAAGTTCGGATTTTTGTTGTAGTTGAAAAACCCGTTGTTGTATCCTCATTGGTTTTGGACGTAGTTCATGTCCTCCGTTTGATCGTTCTCCCCCTCCTTGACCTGATATATCCTCTCTTCTTCTGCGAAATGTACACGCTTTTGTTGAGCTTGAAGAAGATTGTCGAGCTTGTCGTTAAGGGCTTTGAGCTCCCTTTTATGACGTTCCTCACCATCTGCATTGCTCCTAACATGCCTGTCATAGTCCTCGTTGTAATTCCCATCCGATTGAGCAAGATTCTCCACTAAGTCCCATCATTCGTCAACGTCCTTGCCTTGTCGCAGACAGTGGACCGTGTTTAATGGTTCGCGTGTTTTCTCGCCCCACGCCACATGGACGAGAACCCGCAACGACATAACCTGTTTCATTCAAAGTGTACTATTGCCCGACAAAGTTTGTAAATTCATTATTGATTCAGGGAGTAGCGAAAACGTGGTGGATGAAGACGTCATCCACACACTCAAGCTGACAACGGAGCTCCACCCTTGTACTTACAAGCTAGCGTGGCTGGATAAGAAAACGGACGTCGTCATTATTGTCGTGCTCTCGTATCATTTTCTATTGAAGGTACATTCAAAGACCAAATTTATTGTGATGTAGCACCAATGGATGCTTGTCACCTCCTCTTGGGACGCCCTTGGATATTTGATCATCGCATACAACACGATGGTTATCTCAATACCTACAGCTTTCGGTACAACGATCGCAATTTCACTCTCCAACCCTCTTTGCCCGAGAAACAGAGCACACCTTCCGCACCCATCCTTATTTTGCATCGCAACCTTTTGAGCAAACACTTCGAGAAGACGGACGTGTTCTGATCCTGATCAACTCGGTCTTAGGAACAACTTTGCCATCAATTCCGGATAACTTTATAGGTCTGTTGGAGGAGTTTCAAGACGTTTTCCCGAGTGAGTTACCACCCGGCCTTCCTCCTCTCAGAGACATTCAACACCGTATTGATCTAGTTCCGGATACTATTCTACCTAATTGAGCACATTACCGTATGAATCCGAGTGAGCATGAGGAACTTAGACGACGGCAAGCTGAGGATCTCGTGGTAAAAGGATATTTGCGTAAAAGCATGAGTCTGTGTGCAGTCCCGGCATTACTCATACCAAAGAAAGATGGATCATGGAGAATGTGTGTCGATAGCCGTGCTATATATAAAATTACTGTACGCTATAGATTTTCCATTCCCCGTCTTGATGATCTATTGGACCAAATTGGAACTGCAACGATTTTCTCTAAGCTGGATCTCCAAACTGGTTCTCATCAGATACAAATCCGTCTAGGAGACGAGTAGAAAACATCATTTAAAACCCGGGAAGGTCTTTTTGAGTGGCTTGTTATGCCTTTCGGATTACCCAATGTACCGAGCACCTTCATGGGCGTTATGAATCAATCTCTTCGTCCTTTCATCGGCAAATTCGTAGTCGTCTATTTTGATGGTATTCTGATCTTTAGTAAGTCATTAACAAAACATGTCGCTCACTTGCGCGAAGTGCTTCTTGTTCTCCGTCGCGACCAGCTATTTGCCACGTTAAAGAAGTGTGAGTTCGGCTCTTCTGAGGTCGTCTCAGCCAAAGGGTTAGTCGTCGATCCAGGAAAAGTCGCGGCAATCAAATCGTGGGTTACTCCAACTACATTATCAGAAACTCGAAGTTATCATGGTCTCGCATCTTTTTACCGAACATTTGTGCCGCAATTTAGTAGTTTGATGGTGCTTCTCACTGATTGTATTCGTCGGGATGGTGTCTTTGCTTGGAATTCAGAAGCAGCTAAATCGTTTGAGCTCATTAAATCGAAATTAATTTCAGCACCAATATTACCTCTTCCAGATTTTACTCAAGTATTTGATTACACTGTGATGCTTCTAAATTGGGCATTGGTGCTGTCTTAAGTCAGCGTACATGACCTATCGCCTTCGTTAGTGAAAAGCTGGTCGGATCTCGTCTATGATACAGTACTTACGATGTGGAGTTTTATGTAGTGGTTCAGGCCATCAAACACTGGAGACATTATCTTTTCCATGAAGAATTTTTTCTCTATACAGATCACGATGCGTTAAAACACTTGAACAGTCAAGATAAGGTCTCCGCTCGTCATGCGTCATGGGTGTCTTACTTACAACAATTTACATTTGTTATCAAGCACACGTCGGGTGTTTCTAATCGAGTTGCAGATGCGTTAAGCCGTCGCCATTCTTTGCTTGGTGTTCTTCATGTCTCCGTCCCACGATTCGCAGCATTTGCCGATTTATATGAATCTGATGATTTCTTTGGTCGAATTCTTCTTAACATCCATAATGGTCTCTCTCGTGACTTCACTCTTCATGATGGGTTAATTTTTCGTGGCGACCGTCTCTGCGTTCCGGACTGCAGCCTTTGTCTTCAACTTATTGTTGAAACACATAATGAAGAACATATTGGTCGCGACCGAACATTACATTTGCTCACCCAATCATATTTCTGGCCTACCATACGACATGATGTTGAGCGTTTTGTCGAACGTTTTACGACTTGTCAGACGTCAAATGGCCATGCCACGAACGCCGGTATCTACCTTCCTCTCCCTATACCCACTCAACCATGGACTGGCATCAGTATGGATTTCGTAATGGGTCTTCCCTCGTACTCAAAAGGGTTTCGATTCTATCTTTGTCATTGTAGATCGTTTCTCCAAAATGGTACACTTCGTTCCATGCAAAAAGATAACAAATGCCGTTCAAATCGCAACACTTTTCTTTCGCGAGGTTTACAGACTCCACGGATTGCCATTTTCTATGGTTTCAGACTGTGATTCTCGGTTCTTGGGTCACTTTTGGCGGTTTTTATGGAAGCTGTTCGGCACAAGCCTGAACATGAGTTCCGCCTATCATCCTCAAACGGACGGTCAAACCCTCTTGGGTGATTCTATTAATAGGTCATTGGGAAACTTGCTTCGATGTCTTTTGGGGGATTCTATTAAAACGTGGGATTCGAAACTTCCTCAAGCGAGTTTGCTCATAATCATTCTCTTAATCGGACCTCAGGTTTCAGTCCGTTTCAGGTCGTTTATGGTATTCTTCCTTGTGGCCCTTTGGATTTAACTACTCTTCCAGATCGTACACGTCTTCATGGTGCAGCTGATGATTTTGTCAACAACATTCATAGAGTTCATGCAGAAATTGTCACCAGTCTCGAGTACTCTTCATCAAAGTACAAAGCTGCATCTGATTCTCGTCGCCGCCGTGTTATCTTGGAAGCAGGTGATCAGGTTTGGGCATTTCTCACTAATGATCGGATGCCGGCTCATGCTTACAACAAACTCAAAGCAAAGAAGATAGGTCCTCCTCACAGTTTTGGGGCGAATTAATGAAAATGCATATCGCCTACAACTTCCGGCAAACATCAATACATCTGATGTCTTGAATGTACGATATCTCTATCGTTTTACTCCTCCGGACCCGGCTCCTGATTCGCGGTCGAATCCTTCTAATCCCGCGGGACCTGATGCAGCATCATAATACCTTCATCACCAAGAGACTATTTTCATATTTCGGGTATTTTTAGATTTCCTTTTCTTAAAGATTATTTCCTATTTTAAGATTTCTTATTGCTAAGAGAATTAGGTTATAAGCCGCCTCCTAAAAACCTATATAAGGTATTGTATGTGGGTTTTGATAGTCACTTTTCAGAAAGATAATAAACTAGAGTACTCTCTCAAGCCTTGCATTGATTTGATTCAATTCATCAATTCGAGAGCCTTGTGTTGATTTCGATTAATCTCATCAACCAAAGAAGTCAGGTCTCAAGTGATTTCTCTAAATCCCTAGATTTGAGCTGAGTTACCTTTGATACGCTGCGCCAGATATGCTCGATGTCATATATTTTCACGAGGTCCCTCTAGCTATAGGGTGGTGGAGTGAGGGTTTTAGGTTTAGGATTTTCGAGGAAAAGTCTATTTTACCTTTGATGATCAACTTGAGTTTTAAGACTTTGGTTTTCAATTCTAATGACTATGGGCCTCAAAATTAGGAACTAATAAACATTTGGATATCTTCATAAATGAGTCTCAATACTCCTTTCACCTTATGTGTTTTCCATAACCCGAAACAGGCACAACTCTTCTTCAACCGGTTTCTTTGGTCCAACTCTTTCATATCTTCGTTCTATAGCTCATCTCCTCCTCCAGCATAACTTAGAATGAAGTAAATCAAGGTGTAGATGACTTTGAAACCAAATATTAAGAGGTCGGAAAAAATATGCCTTAATTCCAGTTTTGAGATGTCACAGTAAACCTTTGTAAGGGTTGATGCAAAGGCTGGAGCTAGGTCTAAAACAAAAACGAGCTCAGATGCATCAGGGATCATATATGCAAGCCTTTTAAAAACCAAGTCTGAGAAGCTTCATTTTCCGACTCCACTAACCCCAATACTAGAGGGTACAGGTTATAATCTTCATCTTTTGCGCTAGCTCCTAGTAAAGTTAGCTTAAATCTTCCCTTTAGGAATGTTTCATATACAGCAATCACTCTCCTCATGACAGAAAAAATTCTTAATGATGGACTAAATGCAATAAATGTATATTTAAACTTTCCAGCATCGTCCATCTCGAGATAGTTAGGTTTTTCTCTTTAAGTTTAAGTAACCATTTTGATGGGTTATAATAATTGTCTTCATCAATCCCTCTAATCAAATTGTGAGCTTGCTCTTTCACTCTCCAAGATTTTTTATAATTGATTTGTATACCATGTTATATTATAACTTGCTTAATAATCTATTTTTGTCTGATCCCATCTTTCTTTTCTCCATAGTTTTTGCATATTGAAGATCCAAGCAACCTCGCAGATGGTTGCCTATGGTTACCATTTCTGTGTATTATGTCACAAGTGTGCCCATGAACATATTTCTTCACCAAACAAAAATTAGAAAAAAAGAGTTTTGTTGCACGCATCTTCCAAGTGCATTTATCATCCACGCAACATAAAACCACTCTTGACTTATTTGACCAGAGAAACTTGAACCCAAACGTTCACTCTATTGTCCATTTTTTTATCCTAAACATTAATTCTTCCTTTTTCTTGAAATATCTTTTCATATGTATATCACCAGCACCTCTCATGGAAGGTGATAGTCCTATATGAACAGGATGAATATATGAAATTTGATGCAAAATAACTGAAAGATCACATTTCTCAGCAGTAGAAGATGTGTTGTTGTATGCTACAGATATTGGCATATCACTTTTTCTTGAATTATGAAGAGAGTGCAAAAAGAAAAGAAAAAACAGATTGATAAATGGAACTCAAACTATATAATTCTGAAACTTTATGAATGATTGTTAGATATTTAGGAAGGCTATAATGAATCATCAAAAAAAAAATGTAAACATAAATCATACAAATGAGTGAGATGATTAGTTTACATTTTGTTTACCAGGCATGTTATGACCAAATACATTTGAATCACCATATAAATTTTGTAGCAACTGTATTCTTTGAATATTTTCCACTTCATAAAATTATTTAATATTGCTGTCACCATTTTCAAGAACAACGTTCCTACATATGTCATTCACCTAAACTGAATGAAGAAAACGTACTATTAAAAACATAATTCTTTCTCGAAATATAATATTCATGAAGGTTTTTTTAACACTTTTAGGAAATTTTTCATGAAACATTATGAAATAATCAATTCTTCTACAATCAATCATGTAAATTCAAAGATAATTATCCAATGGTAAAACTATTATGCAATGGTAAAAAAAAAACTTACTTACCATTATACATAGTTGAATGATTTTCGCATCTGCTTTAACTTGTTGATGAAATTGTGTAATTGACGATCATTTCTTAAAGAGACTGGTGGAGAATCTTCAACCAACGATTTCATTCTCAAATGATGCCCGTAAGTGAGTGTAAATTTTCTGTCTTGAATTCCAAAAATTTTAACAATGATCTGTCTAAATTTTAACAATGATCTGTCTAAATTTTAACAATGATCTGTCAAAAAATTTAACAATGATCTGTCTAAATCTTTGTATCCAGTATAAATTTCACTTATACTTCAATTGAACAGAAACACAAAACATATTCACCATCTTTGCCAGCAGAATAAAATCTATTAAAGAAAACCAAATCAAAAACTTCAATGAGCAACAAACTGTAATCTTTTTTTTTACAACATAAGAATAAAATTAGATAAACTAAGAAGAATCAGACATCCATGACGGTATCCTTATATCGATATGAACCACATGCACATGTTGAACGCGCGCACTCCGGGCTAGCCTGTCTGCTTGCGTGTTTGCTGTCCGAGATATCCAATGGAACGTGAAATTCAAAAATTCAAAAATCTGTTTCTGCTGGATATGAGGAATCCCAAGAAACCAGAGAACTTGCATTTGTGCTTACCTTGCTTAAAGTAACATTACATTTCGACTTAGCCATAATAATTAAATTCCTGGTTGTATTCCTCGTGAGAACCACTTCTATTTTCACCCATAAACATAGTCTAACTGATGAGACTCCATAATAAAGCAAAGAATGAAACCACTCATACGTTAATACTATTTCATTGAGTATTGCGTTTACCCATACAAACTTCAAAAACCAATCAAAGATAGGACCATAAACTGTCATATATATTATTCCAATAATTGAAAACCAACGCAACATGGAAAGGAAAGCAATAGACAAATTACCAAGCCATGCACGTAATTCCTGCTCCCCAGGACGTGCCTCATTATTCAAAGAAATAAATCGAAAACCAGACCCAAGTTTCAGAGTCACACCAACCTTGATCATTCCAAAAACTCTTTTTGTGTATCCGAATCATGTCCGGTGTTCAAAAAGCCCCCTACACCCGTCTCATCCTTAGCTCCCTCCGTTTTAGAAGATCCCTTAGCATACACCTTCTTACGAGGAGAGATCAAAGTTTGAACTATCCTTTTCTTCATAGTACCCCCAATCAGAATTGGATTTGGTCTTACCTGTTTTTTCCTTGTGTCAATACCACTTTTCCCCTGTTTAAGCTTACTCTCTTTCTCCAGTACACGGACTGTACCCCTTTCACCAGTTACTCCTTTTTCCGTTTCCCCCGATACCGTCGAGTCTACATTGATTCCTACCAAATCAGGAGAAGATGACAGTCTGTTGTTGTAGTATCCAAAACCTGATCTAAAACCCGATCTACCTCCATACCATTCTGATGATTCTCCACCAAAACCTCCATCCCAATAAAATCGCTTAAGACCTCAGACGCTCTGCCCTCCCTAATCTCGATATTCTCCTGATCCAATTCTACCAAAGGTTTCTTGAGAAAAGATGGTGAACTTACCTTATTTGAACCGTTTTTGTCCATTGAACCAACAGCTGTTGATATTTTCTGCCTGGATTCCTTCATTTGCTCCCTTTTTTGTCCTCATCCCCATCTTCAGAATCAAAACGTAACTCCTTGCAAGCTTTCGGGATACCTTTACCTGGTGGACCATAGTTTGACCCCTTTGGAAGCGAGTCTCCCCCCTGAAAGGCGTCTAGCATCTTCATCTCATTATCCGATAGGTGTGCGACCGAGGATGCTGTCCGAAGCTCTGTGCCGCCATTAGTTTCCTGAACACTCCTTTTCAGCAACTCTCGGTGAGCACCATAAACTTTATGACGCGAATGAATGGAATTTTCACCCTGATCTTTGTAATGTCTACCTCTGTACACCCTTAATTCCCTCTCCTTCCGCAGTGGCTGTGGAACCTCTCTAGAGCTACCTCTCCTGCCGGTCCGCTCAGTATCTTCCGATCTTTCCAACCCCAGACTGGCTGCACCCTTATAACTCATTGCCTTTAGACCCTGACCCACACCATTACTTTTTGAAACCTCGAGCGATTCAAGAGTATCTATGTGTAAAGGGCTGCGTGAATCCTCATGACAGAGACTAAAACAGTCCCTACAAAACCCAAAAAGTTTCTCGTACCTAAGTGTTACCTCTGTTTCATCACCCCCATCGAATTCTACCCTTGTGGAGAAGATCAATGGTTTGTAACCATCAACAACAACCTGAATCCGTCCTTCGATTAAGTCCACCATCTTGACAACCCCTAATGCCTCACCAATACAGCGAAACGTCAGCTCCGCCCAGAAATGAAGCGGCACCCCAAAACACTTAAATCCAGAAGGTGATTTTTGAGGGGTAGGATGCATCTACAATGGGCTCCCACCGGACCAACGCCAGCATCCAGTAATCAAGACAGAAAATTGCTCAACAAACTGTAATTTCAAAAAGCGTATAATCAAACTCCAAAAGTGGATAATTAAATTTTAAAAAGCGTATAATCAAAAATTTTTGAGCAATTCACAAACATAACCAAAATTCACGCAATTCGAAAGTGTATAGTTAAACTTTAGCTCACCAATTCGACTCCTCCTTTTCCTTCCATTGTTAAGGCTCTAGGAATATTTTTATCTCTAAGAAATCTGCAATGGATTGCAATTTAAAAATCTAAATACCTAGCCAACTGAAGAAGTGGCATTAGTTGAGGTGCTTTGGCAACCATGGTGACAGAGCTAAGGTAAGAGATCATACCTAGCCAATTGAAGATGTGGTGTTGAAGGAGATGCTTTGGGGACAGTGGTGATGGGGCTAAGGTCAGAGACCATAGCTTTAATTGAAGAGATGGTGTTGATGAAGAGGGCTTGGCAACGGTGGTGACGGAACTGAGATAAAAAATCATAGCTAACCAATTGAAAAGTCGGTGTTGATGGAGGTGCTTTAGTGAATAGTGGTAGTGGTGAAGGATTTAAAATCACAGTTTGTAGCTACCCAATTGAAAAGGTGGTGTTGATGAAGGAGTTTTTTGCAATGGTGGTGGGAAAATTGAATTTAATGTGGGAGATTGAAAGAAAAAAGATGACATAATTAAATTTTTTTTATGTATTTTTTTTGTTGATATTGTAAAAATGGGTATGATGGTATTTATATATTTTTACTGAATGTTATTTATGTTACTTTTCATATTTGAGTCTAATTTTGTGATATAAACTTTATGTTGGTGTATTTTTCCAAAATAAATATAGAACCTTCATAATCACTTAAACCTAAAATTAAAATTTCCTTTTCAATGTAATCTCTTAATTAATTAAAATATTGACCAGATATTCACATATTAAAAAGAAAGAAAAAAAGAAACGAAAACGAAATGTATACTACGATACACAAAGTCAAAATCGTGTCCAAAAGACCAAAAGCATAACCCTATTTAAATCCACTTAAAAGACAACCAAACTGAAGGACAACGACAAGAAAAAAACATAACTACAAATCTTCCTTTTATTTTTAATCAAAACAACTTACCAAAACATTAAGGAATCAGATAGATTTGGTTTCTCTCTCTTTCTATAAACGCTAGTTAAATTTTAGTTAATGCTTTGTGTTAAATAACAATAACAATAACAATACCGGTGAAGAAGAAGAAGAAAGGATGTTGTACGGTCACTGCGGTGTTAAAACTCTCATCCGCAGTGAAAGAAACGCCGACACCGTCAAGTATGTGTTCACCTTTATTCTATTTTTGTAATTTTAAAATTTTATAATATGGATTTTTCTAAACATGTTGTAAGACATATAATTGGTGTGGAAAAGTGCTAGCAGATGAGACTGAAACTACTAAAGAATATAATAAATTCTTCTTTCAATTTCAATATTTCCAAAATTTGGTTTCTAAATCCAAAATGAGAACTCGACGTATTAAAAAACATTAAACTGATGTTGTCTTTTTTTTGGTCAAATTCAAAATTAATTGCTAATGAGTGAATTAATATAAATTAAATACATATTTTCCAATATGCATTCTAACTTCTAATGTGCCACGTTACACATTTTTTTAACTATTAAGACTGATGACTCCATTAATCTTTATGTAATCTCAATATTCATCTTTGAAATAATAATATTTTTAGCCATTTATTTCGCCAGACTATTATTTTCGGATCCGAGAGTATATTCAACTTTTTTGACCGATTACAAAAGTATATGGATCGATGAATTAAAATTTGTCATAGTTTAAGATTAAGGCTCTAATACCATTTTAATTTTCCTGAGTTTCTAACTCAAAACCAATTGTCAATGAGTAGATTGATCCAAATCTTTTATATATTGTCAAAATAATTATCAACTTCCATTGTGAAACATTACACACTCTATAGAGATTAAGGTTCATAACCTACTAATTTTTACTTAATTTTAATACTTTTCTTATTAAGATTTGTCTAGTTCAGCAGACATATTTATTTATTTGTTTGTAAAAGAAAAAATATTTATTTTGGTCATTAGACATATATTAAATCATTTTATTTTCATAGAAAATTCAACCATTCAAACATTGACAAAATTTTCTAAATGAATTAATATTTTTTTATTTGAAACATAACATCTTTAATAACTGATCAGGATATATATTTGGTATTTGTCGGATAGTTGAATTTGTTCAAGTCAATCTAATGACTGAGTCTTGGTAAAGGATAAATTATGGGAAGCCATGTTCTACAACACGCTGAACGCTAATCAGCGTAAAAGCGTGTTAATTAGTCATTGTTTAAAAAAACGCTTGCGTAAACAATGATAAAACAAAATAGCTATGGTTGATATTACTATAAAAGAAAATGAAAAATATACGGTTAAATCGGTCTATTATATTAAACAATTATATCTAAACTCAGAACAAATTGTGGTCTTTTATGGTTCAGATGTTAACCACTGCTGGCTTTCTCATGAAAAATAAAATATCTTCTAAAACTAAAATATTCTCCGAAAATAGAACATTTTATTTGGTAATTTATTATGAATGTGTATGGATCACAAAGTATCTAAGATAATGAATAAGAATACATTGTAGTATTCAATGTTTCTGATGTGTTGCTGTCGAAGAATCATTAAATGATGTTATTTTTGAATGTCTTCCTACGGTTGAAAATTGTGTTTTTTCTAGGGTCTCTGCCAATCCAGGTATTTGCCTCAATGTTGTTGGTCTTTTCTAACTTTTATTGCCTGTTTTGGAGATTCTCTAAAGGTACTTTAAATAAATAGTTCCAATAGATAATATGGTATCTTTGAAAAATTAAAAATGATAAGTTTTTAAAAATTGAGAGGATCAAAATCCTTAATAAATTCTCACAATTGCAAAAACTGAAAGTAGATCATGGGAAGAGGTTCAATTATCTGAAGACTGAAAAGTAAAAGAAACGGACAATTTATATTTGAATATTGTGACGAATGAAGACTGGTGGTGTTACGTGGATGGAGTTTGAAAGAACTTGAATATTTTTTCAGGTTATGATGGTTTGTAGCCTATCTCTTCTGCATGTTGAACTCAAAACTCTGATTTGGGTTATGAAATGCATTCATGCAATAATAAATTATGCCGATTTGGTAAAGATGGTGTCCACACCAATAAAGTGACCTGCTTTCTCAATATCCTTAGAGGAATTCCAGATATATATATATAAGGAGTTTTTAACACTTTGATTATCAAGATTTTTCCAGTAGTGAAGAATACAAAGACGGATACGCTCGTATGCAGTGTAAGATTCTTTTTTCAGTAATAATGTATGTTGATTCTGCACCGCCAGATTGGCTAGCTAAACCATTTTAGATTATGTTGGAAAAAAAAAGAAAGAAAAGAAAAAAGATCAATGCCGGAACCATATGTTACAATAGTGTTTGGAACTATTCTTGTTTTTTCCAAAAAAAAAATGAACAAGAGTTTCAATTAATTTTAAGACAACAATCTTTATTCAGTAAGATGAATGAAGATATAATCCACAGATACACAATGTAATAAATCCAGGAAAATAACCTACAAAAGCAACAATGCTTTCACTTTTTTAAAAGAAAATACATTACAAATAATGGTGTCGCTAAATTAGAAAAAGTAATCAAGAATAGATATGAAGTGCAAAAGCTAATGAGACAATTATGAGATTGAGAAAAGGAGAATAAGGTGCAGTGGTTGGTGCATCGCTCGTCCTGCTAGCCGAAGGACCCGACACAACTCCTCCAGGTGATTGCGCACCTATTACCGGATCAAATATTAAACCAAGATTTTTTTTTGCGGGTGATTTCAAAAAATAACATGAGAATTGTTAAAACTTATGTGATATTAATTTTATTTGAATAAAGCACACAGTGAAATTTAACTATCTAGTGCATATACTTGAAATAAAAATTGTACCAAATACAATAAAACTTTTATAAACTAATAATATTAAGACCATAATATTTATTAATTTAATAAAATACTAATTTATGGAAAAACTAATCGAATCAAAAACTTAATTCAGAATCAAAAGATTTTATTAATTTACTAAAGTATTAATTTATCGAGTATTAATTTATAAATGTTATACTATACGTGCAGAGATTTAACTCACTTTTTCAAAAAAATAGAATAGTTAATTCGATTTAAATTTGGTGTGTTTTCTTTTTAAATAAGAAAAATAAACCGAAGATATGTAAAATCAAAATGGTACATTCATAATTTAAATGAAACTATGAAGTAGATAGTTTACCTGAAGTAGGAGCCAAGGCTGGGGAGGCTCCTTCGTTGCCCATAGCTTCAGGTGCTCCAACGGGAACTCCAAACACTGTCAATCACAAAATAAAGATTTCAACTAACACTACACAAATTGTCTAATCGTTAATTATAAGGAACTTTATTTTAAGTCATCCATCAGTAATTAAGAACTTTGTTGTTTTAATTGCTAAATAATTACATATTATAAACTAAATCCGTTTCCTTGAAGTACATTGCGTGAATCTAATCTCATATTAGATGCTTTGTAAAATTGTGGGCAAATTTTATAAAATTCAGTAACTTTAACGTCCAAAAAACAAAAATATAACTAAGACAAAACGATTGAAAACATGTGATACTTATCATGAAACCGACAAAAGGTATTAAATGTGCGAGTAGATGGGTAGTAACTAGTAAGGGTTAGCTGGTTCGGCCAATAAATATATCATATTTTCTATTAACTAATATTTATTAATTTAATTCTTTTGTGCAGGTTACTTTTAATTACATTATAACATTTACAATTTAAAAATATTAACATGCTAAGATATATATAAAAAAAAATCATTCATTTTAAAGACCGTTGTATTGGTATGAATGTGTCATCACATAAATAGATTCTCATCACTCATTTCTCTCTAGATCTAGTTTAGAGGTCTATCACATTTTTTTAATTTTCTATAAAATTGGCAAAGAAGTAAAAAACTAACTACTTATATGAATCCAAAATCACATATTAACAAACATAACGCATTTTTAGAATCCTAGTTAATAACATAAAAATACAAAAAAGTATAGAAAAAAAAAATTTCAAGCCTTTGAAAAGTGTATTAAATATTTGTCAAAAACCTATCTCATATATAGACACATACTAGCTTTTTATTTTTCTAAATTCCTAGCAACATTCAATAAGTTCATTAGTAGTCATATAAATTGTTTTTTTAGTATTCGCCTAATTACATTTGCATGCAAGAGTATTAGTTTAATAACTTCCATATCTAAAAATGTAATAGTGAAGGTTAAAAAATACGTGAACAAAGGGATGGATCCGGAGTGACAACGCCACAAACTCCTGGAAGCTTAAGAGCCTTTGCCTTATCAATCTTGATTCCATACTGAGCCGCCATATCTCCGGCAAGGAGGTAACAAAGGCATTGTGGCGAGCCCTCGACTAGACCGGCCAGCTCTGGACAACAAGCCTTGTCCGGTTTGGCCGCACCACCACCGTCTCCTACCTGAACGTAAGAGAGACAGTCCGTCATGTTTAACAGATTTGCCATGCAGTCTTGTCCTGGTGCACCCGAAGGTCCTGATGAAGGAGATGGACCCATTTGTGCTGACCCGTGTGCCATTAGCGACGTTGCAATCAGAATAGCTGAGATTACGGCAACGTTAGTCATTGTGTTTTGCGTTTGTGTGAGAGAGGAGGATTTGTGGGTAAAATCTTGTAAGCGGAACAATGCTATATTATAGGTTTTTAGTTAGATGTCATTAATGCGTGTTTATAACTACCACCTACCCTCTTTCTGTAATTTTCTATATTCCAATGTTTATTATTTTTGGGCAAATTCTCGGACCTTCCAAAAAATGTGAGTTTTTGAATTTCTTAGTTCAATTTATGCATTTCGGTTCAAAACTCTTTAATTAACTCTTATCACAAATATAAACGGTTGTGATGAATATAATTAGTGGAATATAATTGGGTAGAGTATAATTAAGTAGAATATAAAAATAAATTCTTCTAATTTATTCATTCAGTTCCTCTAAAAAAAATTAAAAAAATGTTTTCCACCAAAATTTGTTTACATTTATAGTTTTTTTAGTGGAACTAGTTAAATCTTATTTTACATTTTTCAACTCAAGTGTTGAGATTTTAGAAGAATGCTTAATTCCACTAACTTTTATCAACATAAATTGTAACATTTTAGAAAAATACTTAATTTCATCAAATTTTATTTCGCATTTGAATCCTTAAAACTTGTTGTGGTATTTAAACCAGAACCGAGTAAATCAATTAAATAATTAGGTGTTGTATAATATATGAAACTGTGTCAGTAATATGATGCCAAACAAAATCGCAACAATATAATCTCTTAAAATCGTTACATACATCATATTGAAGTACAAACAAACCATATTTGTAAGGAAATGAAGAATAATGTTTTTGCTCTCGGTTCGGTTTAATTTCCATATCCATGTGTTATAGAACTTAATAACTGTATTGAGTTGGCAGTTGATGCGTCTGAAAGCGTTAGAACGCATTTAAGAAAGAGCACATGTCATGCATATATGATAAGGCAAATATGAAATATATTAACATTTTCCACAATATGACATAATGTTTTCGTTTTGTTTCACAGGTAATATAGCTACAAATGTGAATGTATGAAAATATATAACTTTAGGTATAGATGTAATTAATGAAGCCACCATTCTCTTACCGAATTAGATAAGCAACCACATGCCCGTCTCCATAACTTCCAGCTGTGTTGGTCTTCACGTTGTTAAAGTATCTCCAAAACAAGCTTCATTTTTGAAGTTTCATAAATACTAGTTTTTCTACCCACGCGAAAAAATTACGGATTATATTTGTTTGTTATAATGTGTAATTTTTTAAAATTATGAATTTTTATTACTGTCTTCTTATTATAATTGTTATTTGTTTTGCATTTTCTATTGGAGTTGATATTTTTTTAAAAAAATTATGGAATAGAGAAGTTTGTAAAAAAAAATATAAGACTGTTATTTAAAAGAAAAAGATAAATAACATAGTCCAATAAAAATAACATAAAACTGTTTTTTTCAAAAAGAAATAAATAACTCAGTCCAATAAAAATAACATAAGATTGTTAAAAAAAAAAGACAAATAACTTAGTCCAATAAAAAAAACATGAAGACGAAAGTCACGAAACCTAGTTCTTAAATAGTTCAGACATAACGGGGACGCTTTTCATGACTATTACGGTTTTCTTCTATTTGATGCATCTCATCTCTTTTTCCTCCCGATGATAGTAAACATTCGCCAACTTTGTCTTCAATAACGCGAGACACCGTAATAGTTTGTCGAGAAGCCCCAAAGTTGAAGGAAGTGATCTTCACCTGAAACTTACATGTTCGTCCAGCAATGCCGAGAACGCATACAGGCATTGATATGGTGGAGTCCGCACCATTTTCATTATCCTGCGTAGATAAAAATATGGTTAAAAAATGGTTAAGGCAATGTCAATGTAAAAGCTTATGTCCCCGTATTGAACATACCTCTCCTAACGCTTCCTTGAGCTCAGACGCTTGCCTTCCTACCAATTTCACAGCGTCTTTGTCAAATATGACAAAGGTTGCAACACCACCGGTTTCATCACCGACGGTTGTCTCCAGACGGTACCTTGACGGACAAATAAGAACATGAGACACATTGTCCATTAATAGAATAGTGCCTTATGTAACAGAGGTAAGAGTGACTGTTCTATTGAAGGAGACTAACCTGATAAGGCCGACATTGTTGTGTTTCTTGCAGTTTGAATTGGTGAAGATTAAATGACTCTCACTTCTATCCATTTTCCACCGGCAACCAGAACATGAGATGAAATACCAACCGTAATCTGGTACCACTTCCGTAATAGTCGCAACACATATAAAGCTTGCTACCTACACAGATTTTTGCAAGCTATTATTGTGAATATTCAGAACTCATAAAGGTTATAGTACCTAGACAAACCTGTGGCGTCTCATTCGCTAAGAAATTGTGAATCTCATTCAAAGTTACGGATTCCAGCTTGGTTACTGCAGATTGTGAGCTGTTTATAGCTGCTGGATATTCTCTACTTGTTCCAAGCCTACATAAAGAATGCCAGAACATGAGATTGGATAGACTAAATGACCAAGTATATAAGGAATCAAAAAGGCAGAGAATCGTGGGGGTACAAATCATCCATTAACTAATATATTCAATCATATAAGCACATCACCTTGCTAAGTACTCTTCTGTCAGAGTGATGTCTGTATCAAAGAATAAACGGGTGGAAGCTGTTGAGCTTAATGTCACAACACTTGCAAGCGAGAGAAGAGCAGTCTTATTTTGGAAATCTCATCAACATATAGAAACTAAAAGTAAATTTATCTTAGGAAGTTGACCAACCTGCAAGAGTTTTTGCATTGAGAGTGGTGATCAGAACTACACAGGGTTTCTTCTTCCTCTCATTCCATGTCTCTCGGAATGTTGCTGCAATTTTATCCCATAGATAGATGTGGGCAGTCTCCCTACTGTTGAAAAAATATTTGGAAGAGTTTTTCAGAAACATATATTAAACGATATTATTTTCTCATCTAAGACAGTATTGAACTTACTCTTCAAGTTGGACATGTAAGAAGACCATATCATTTGACCTTTCACCACCTGCTGCTGGAGCTGTACCGAGTGAGGTTTGACTGTCTAAATTGTCACCATTTATGAGTCGTATCTGTCCAATGATATCTGCAATGTGTAGAATGGGCAAGCAGGATCAAACGACAAAACTTCCAAATCCACAATAAAACTGAATGAATAATGAATACTAAAAAAATTAAAGCTGACACTATATTGTTTACCAAAAAGCTCTGTATGTGTGTCCGCAATGTCAACGAAAGCTTGGAACCGGTAAACAGAAAAACCAAAAAAACCAGGAAAATATATAGAGGGTTTTACCTTCTGGGTTTCAAGGCGGGCCGACTTTGGGCCTTAGTAGGCGGTCCACGTCAACAGTAAGAAATGTTGACAAAACTGGGCTTCGGCGAAGGGAGCCCAATTTCGAGGAAAGACCCACACAATTGAAGCCCAACCAAGCAGGCCCAGCCGTTCTTGGTGGGCTTAGGGCTGCCAGCGCCGGAAAGTGTTAACCAGAAGCTCTTCCGGCAACATCCGAAAGAGATTAGAACGTCGGTTCATGACGCCGCGTGGAAAACAAAAAGCAGCACCCAGCCGTCAGAACAGATCGGAACAAACTAATAGAGCATATCGACGCCGGAACTTGGAATAATTACCTGCATGTGGCGGGATTTTGGCTTCGGATGGCGGCTTTGAAAGTGAAAAAGAAACGGCGAAGAGCAGTAACATGCAAACGAACAGCGGAGTCTGAGGAAAACGGCGAGAAGGGAGGCGCATCTAAGGTTTTCTTGAGGAAGAGAAGGTTCGAGCGGAGGCGAAGGAAAGAGGGCGAAGAAGAATAAAGAAGCCGACTTCTAATTTCAGTCATCGGCGAAAAACCAAAACCGGCGAAAAAGCAAAACGGACCGACTTCTAATTTCATTCGTTCGGCAAAAAAACCAAAACCGGCGAAAAAACAAAACGGATGCTGTAAGATCTGCGAGAAGATAGTTGGATCTAGGGTTTTTTGGAAGAGAAAAGAATAAAAGAGTTTCTCATGAGAACAGCGAAATGGACTGGCCCATTTGTTTTGTATGCCACGTGTCACCCGCACAATTTTGTTTTTGGCTGACGTGGATACTCCCAGGAGCTTCAAATTGAGACTTTTATTTAGTGTAATTTGATTTTAAGATTGAATTTTTTTTTTCCTAATGGTATAACTTCAAATTCAACTATAAAAACATTTGTATTTGACATTATAAGCTTCATTATTAACCATAATTAATTACAATTATTAAACTTTTATACATAATGATAAAATATACACTAAACAAACATCACAAGTAATATTATTAATAATTAAGATGTTATATCACGAATATGAAGTTTAAAATCATAAAAACATATGTAAAATATTAAAAAGTCTAAAATTGTCATGGGCTCATCCTTACAAAACTCTCCAAACCCTAAAAAGCCTAAATTTTATGGCTCACGTTAGAAATCTCAACCTAAAAATCATTTTCTCTCTATTTAGAGATCTCTATAGAAAACATAGAAGATATAAAAATTTTGACAGCGAAACTTTGCCAGTTTTCTTTCAGCAATGGTCATCAAAGCCAATTCCGATCATTCACCTTGCGGGCCATTTTTCCTTCACTATAAAAGGATCCAAATTGAGATCTTGATACCATTAGAAAGATTTTGCTCTTAACTTTCCAGAACATCCGATCTTGCTCGATTTAGAGATATACTATTAAAGATATTGCAATTTCATTTCGTAGAGGACAATCTGTGCAAAACTGAATTGATTTAATGTATGTCTTTCCAGTTTTGTTGAAAGACTTTGTGAGATGATTTTCCAGAGAACCGCTATAAACTACGTGACGATCTATGTATGGATGGAAGCTCCGAGTCTCAGCTTTCCAGAAACACGTAGGTCGTTCAGATCAGATGAATGTGATGAAAATTATTGCTATTGCTTCTCATCTCGTTCAATCTGTTCGAATTTATAACAAGCGAGAATATGGGCAGTTGTTGTAGATGAAGGAAAAGCATGAGAAAATCTACTCTGACTGATATGAAATTTGGTAAGAACAGTCATAACTTTCAGATTCAGTCATAATTGAAAACGGATTATCATTCTGATATATGGTTGGAACGTTATGGATGTTTTCCTAGATCTGATTTGTGTTGTACAAATTTATGACCAAAAGAAGGAGAAGTCGCACAAAAAATCCGTTTAACCTAATATTTGGTAACGAGATGCATAGCCCATATGCCTAGGTCTCTGAATAATATATCTGAATTATCTCTTGTAGTTTGGGAGTTATGATATTTTTACATCGAGTAGATAAGAGCAGTCCGTCGGGATGAGGTGTTTAGACAGGCAGATCAATGTCGATCGTAGACAAGTTTTGCAAAGATTTTCATGATAGAAAAATTTAGGTTTTCGTTGATGTATGACTATTTCTAGACTTAGTATATTGGTTTGTGGATTTATATAATTGTATTAGAAGGTTTTTGCGCCATGCTCAATGATAATAATTAAAAAAATATATATAATTTTGATAAGAGTTTAGCTTCACTCCTGTTAAAAAGATGTTAAAGTTAAAATTTGAAAACATGTCTAGTGGTTTTCTTTTGTTTTTAATGACAAGATGTTATCTTTTTTTGTGAGAATAAATAAAGTAATCATACATTGAATCGATTTGCTGCTTAAAATCTATGACACTTCATTCCTACATTTATTTATTAAATATGTCTATAAGTTAACAAAAAAAATAATCGCTCAACAAATCTATAAAAAATTATTGTCCATGGTGCATGAAACTTTTTATTTTATTTTTTAATTTGTTGCTGCTTAAAGTTAATCGCTCAATAAACATAAACCCATAAACATTAATTTACTTATTAGCTCAATAAATCGACTGTCAATCGATCAACCAAGATTAATAATACATCGATTAATATATCTAAGTATAATTTAAACATTTAATTATTCATAAAATTTTAACTTTTGATTAATATTTTCAATATTTGTATTTGTTATGATACACAAAAATTTATATTTTTTATTAAAATATATTAATTGTGAGATATATAATCTACTTTAAATATAACCCATATATAAGTAATAGTTATAATCATATTTTTAGAAACTTTCCAAAAATATAAATTTATATAAATGAAATTGTACATGTCATAATTAGTTTGAAGCCCTGTCACAATTTTGAATAAGCCATGTCATCTTTTGTCTTGTGAGAATGAATGTGGTGATGACACAAGCAAATTTTTAAAAATTACTTCTCAAATAATGTTTAGGGGATTGTGTGAATCATGTGGATAGATATGACCGTCTAACTGAGTAATACATTACTCATCCCTCTTTTTCCTCTTTAGTGAGTGCAGGTGTGTTTCTTGTAGTGCATGCTAAGACACGAGACCTGATGCACGAAGGTGATGGCAATGGTTGTTATAATTTGGTATTAGACCCTAGCTAGTCAAGCCGGTTCTGACCTGGAAGGCTGGTCCTAGAGAAACAAAAAATGTTTTCAAAACTATTTTGAAACGAAATGTTTCTAGAAACAATCACAAGATTTGGAAAATGTTTTAAAGGAAAATGATCTTTAGTTGTCTAAGTTCTCGCGCTAGAAGAGTGTTCAATAATAAGTATTGGTTTGCATGATTGAAAGTAAGGGAAAGTAACTAGT
Organism: Schrenkiella parvula; assembly: GCA_000218505.1. NCBI lineage: Eukaryota > Viridiplantae > Streptophyta > Magnoliopsida > Brassicales > Brassicaceae > Schrenkiella > Schrenkiella parvula. The sequence goes on along the minus strand of CM001191.1, from coordinate 7,276,323 downwards.
TGTTAAGACACTTGGACGTGATAATTAGTTAGGAGTGTAAGCTAAGCAAAAGAAATTGAACGCTAAAAGTTCTAAGATAGATACCATTAATGTTGGCATCGTTATCATCCGAGGAAGATTTTAAGAAACTTATAATGTGCCTCAAAGGAGTCATTAACGCCGTTGGTTCATATAAAATAAGTGAATCAGAAGAAAGTTAAAAGAAAAACATAGTTTATAATAGTGTTGTAGGCGATTTTCAGTGAAAAAAGAAATCATAGTATGCCACGTGAATGCCACAACTAAAATAAAACCATTTGAAAGCCATATGAACAACGTCATCCATATGTTTTTTTCATGTTTCCAGGAAGACGATGTCATTTATATACGATTTTCTGAGCCTAGTAGTTTTACTTTTGCTCCCTGAATGTTAATCTTTCAGGTAATTCTTACATCAACCTTTATATATTCTGAATTTTTTTTGGTAGACCTTTATATTCTCAATTCTTTTGGTAGCCATGTAGATATATTTTCTGATTCCATAGCAGCTTAAGCATCATTACACATCAACAGACATAAAAATCAAGAGGCTCCATCCAGAGTCGATCCTGAGTTTAATAGGGCTGCAAGATAGAAAAAAGGCCGCTTTATATTTTTTGAATTTAAGAAGTAAATCATAAATATATTAGAAAAATGCTACAGAGTATTTTAAAACATAAGAAAACAATACATTATTCTTCAAATATGATTCTCCTTGCTGTTTTACCAGCAAATTCATTCATAAAACTTGTATAATCAAGTTTTTCAGCCATACTCTTTTCAATCGACAACATTAGGTATAAATTGAAATATCTTTCTTTGTTTTAGGTATTAACTAATATTTTTTAAGTTTTTTTGTATTATATGTGATGAATTTAGATTTTAATTGGATTATTAAAAATTAAGAAAAAACCAAAAAAAAAATAATGTTTGGAGAGTTGAACTTATGACCTCTTGTTAAGTGTTTCAATAATTTTATCAGTAGACTAAAGAGTAAACTATAAACTTAAGGGCCGAAATATTTTTATAAAAAGAGAGGACCGCAAGCCCATGTTTACTTTGTTTGGCTCCATCAACTTTTATATCTTCTCATTAAGTCAGTATTATTTGCTTCCCTTATTTATGTTTCGTAATGTTGGGACCTGTCCCTAGATGAATTTTATATAAGCTCATCCGTATCTATATCATTTGTAATCACCCTTCTTCTTTTGAAAATTATTCAAATACTATTTACAATTTTTTTGTGCCTCTTTTGTTCATTGGAGTTCATAGATGGATTCCGTTCGTTCTTCTGATTATTCATAATTACAACACAAGTCCGTTCATAACTTCTTTCAGATTTGGTCGCAATCCTCCAATTAGTGTTCGCGTGTCCAAATCGAATAAGTTTGGAGTCACCCAACTTGAGAACTGAATATCTCTTTGATGAAAACTTATTTTGGGTTGATTGTACTTAGAGGAGTGTTCTAGATGAGCTGAGATCTTTTTCTAAGTGGTTTCATGTCTTAAATATTTGTAGTTGAGCCAAAATGAATCAAACAATGGATATAAGTCTGTACCGGCTTCAATAGCAGGATGGTCTGGAATTATCATCAGACCAAATTTAACTTCTCTTTGAGTTTCTGGAACAAATTGGTTTGTTTCTCAAATATTTTTGGTTGGTTTGGCATGCTCCAGGAAAAGCGCATATATCATTCTCGGTTATGATTGGCCTTGTGCCTCGATTTTGATTGAGCTTTGGTTCAGCTGCACCTCGTCATTCCCTAAAGATATAGAAAGGAACTGCAAGGTTATCAACATAAGCAAAAAAGTTGTCAATAACTAATAAATAGAAGTTTAGTTAGATTTTTTATTCTCTAAATTTGGAATTACTTTACCACGATCAACCATCAGTACTGATAGTCTACTATGATATTGCTGGTGCGACATTATTATACGTAAATTCCATATTTTACTCATGAATCAAACATATTGTATTCGATTATTATTATATTCCTGATTAACTTTAAAATAGTTTTGCTCTCTATGTTTCAATATGTCAAACGAAGATCAACTAGCATATGCACTACCAACCTTCTACCAAAAACAACTAGCATATGCATTATCGACCTTAAAGTTTGTCAAACATATATAATAAGATTGAAGTAGTTTCACTTTTGTATTTTTAAAAAGACATCTGAAATAAATGATATTGTTGTCATTATGATGTATATCAGAATTCATATACTTATGTTTTCTTTATTGTTAAGATAGTTTTTCTGTGATTATCCCACATACTTTTCATTACATTCTTAATTTTTTGGTGTAATTATTATAAAGTGCATTCTACAATCATAAAAGACAGATAAATTATTTTCTATGACATATATATTATATAGGTAGGAGACCCTATTTTTATTCTTCATTTGTACAATCATATCACTTATTAGTTACCACGTGAATTTAAATATTTCAATTAATGTTTCAAAACTTTTCAACGTTTTGAATCTTAGAACAGCTCCATCGTTCAGTTTCTTATCTTGAGGTTTTGAACAATAAATTTATATTATTTTAATATGTAATTTAAATAAATAACTAAATAAAGATATAAATCCATTCATCAGACGATGGCCAAAGTGGTTTTAGTGGTTTCTAATAAGTTTTCATATGAGAACCGACTCTTTCTTTCTCTCTTACTTTTTTAATTATTTTATTTTTATTATTGTTCAGATATCCTATTAGAATTCTCTGTTGGAGATGTTCTTACTAACTCCAAGTTAGAAAATTCAAATCACAATTTAAAATTATCAAAACCCATTATCATAATTCATTGTTCTAAAATATTAGTAAAAAAATGTCCCATTGTGCCTTTCTTTTTCTTTCTTCTTTTCTTTCTGCAGTTTGTGTTCTTCTTGATTTCAAAATTAAGTTTCTACCAGTTAATTCGCTTGGGATAGATCGAATTTGCATATATGAGTTGTGGTGTTGGTCTCAAAGGATGCTTCAACGCCAATCTTATTTGACTACGGAGCTGAAGGGCAACTAGAGGCATTCGTTGATGGCTCTGTGAGATCAGATCTACGCGGAAATATCATTTTTTTCGTGGCTCCTTGCCATTTTTAATGGTTTTTGTTGGATCTTCTGCAACAATGCTTGAGGGATGTGAATTGAGGTATGTTTGGTAGGCATAGGGACCGCCGTCGGTTGAAGTTTCGGTTCAGACCAATCATGTTGGTTTTGGTGAAGCGGGATGCACCAGATATGTAGTGTGGCAGCGCTGCTTTTGCTATTCTCGTTCCCTCTGGTCGGTTCTCTTAGCGTAGCGATCTCCGTGATAGGCCACTGAAGACGTATTATCACAGGCAGAAGAAAGACTTCAGAGAAATGGAGTTGGTTTATTGTAACTAGTGGATTAGTCTGATGTCATGAGTCAGCTTTGACCGATATGAGGTCATGATACATTATGTTAGAATTGAATAATATTTTTCGCGTATCTCTCAGCGAATCATAGCTCAATCGTAACAAATTGGTGCGCTCGTGATACTTGAATGAACAAGCGGCGATCGGAGAAGCTTGCGAATGATTTCCATGGATGAATTGCTGAATCCAGAAGCTCAAGTGGATCTCACGGTGTCGCGGATGCAAGAGGAAATTGAGTTTGTGCAAATCGGCTGCGATAAGCTTGTGAGAGCTGGTCGAGAGTCGACGGAGCGTTTCGGATCACCTGTAAAGCAGACATCAATCTGGGAATGGAATGGAATCACAAGATCGGAGACATGGAACGTCAGCTGTTCATTTTCACAGCACCGACACGGCAAAGAAATTGCGTTGTCGTCGTCGCCGAACGTTCAGGTACGTACTTCTTCACTATCACCGGAATAATCTTTGGATCCATTAGGTTATTGAGGAATCAATGGTACTTTAGCAAATCGGGAAAGAATGTTAAAGAAAATTGATATGCATGTGTTCTCTGGCCGACTACCGTTTGATTGGATTGCACGTGTTGAACGATTCTTCCGTTTTGGTAATTACAATGATATTAAGGTTGGAAGGTCCTGTCTTGAATTGGTTCAACGGCGAGATGTTGACTGATCCTTTCTTACGCTGGTCTCAATTTACAGATAGATTGTTGGATAGATTTGCAAGCTCCATTGATGACGAACCTGCAACGCAATTATTTTGTCGTTTAGCTGATTATGTTAATGAATTTGAGGCGCTGGTTTCACAAGTTTCAGGTGTTGATGAAAAGAATCTGGTTAAAGCTTTTTACAACGGATTGAAACCGGAAATGAAAGAAATTATTCGTCTAAAGGAACTGCATGGATTAACTAATCATAAGGCAGTGGTAATGAAAATGCAGACTACTGTTTTCTGCAAAGTCATGAGTGAAGGGAAATAACCAACATGGAAAAATAGTCCAGGGCAGTATAATTCTGCTACGTTTGCACGACGAAGTATCACAGTTCTAGATAAGCTGCCAATTGCAAAACAAGGAGTACCAGATATTGAACAAGGAAAGCATCGCCAAGAGCTACAGAAACAAATGTTGCGCCCTCCCCAACCATATCGATGCAGAATTAGACAAAATGAGGAAAGAAGGAATTTGCTTCAAGTGTAAAGGAAAATGGTTTAGAGGTCATCCTTGTGGAAATGCTGAAATGCAAGTTACAACAGTGGTTAATGGATTGACAATGGAAGTATTGGATGAGAACATGGTTGAGTTGTTGGAATTAGATGAACAAGAAGGAGAGATGACATTGACAAAACTTATGGAGTTATCATTTAATTTGTTTATGGAGTTGTCCTCTCCAACAATAATGAAGGTTATGGGCAAGATTGGTAAAAGCAATGTCGTTATATTGTTAGACAGCTGAGCTACCCACAATTTCATTGCTCCTTCAGTCCTATCCAAGTTGCACATTGCTCCTCAAAGCCAAGAGAAGTTGGAAATATTGCTGGGAACAAGGGTATCAGTTAAAGGATTGGGAGTTTGTAAGAGTGTGGAGTTTACAATCCAAAACTTGCACTTCTCTTCTGATTTCATATCATTGGAGCTAGGCAGCGTCGATATGATATTGGGAGTTCAGTAGTTACGTACGTTGGAAAAATGTGTTGTCGATTTGGAGGATCATGAACTGTCATTTTTATACAAATAGTCTTGAGTTACGATTAAGAGAGATTCCAATCTTCACCGCACAGATTTGAACGGTAGCTTTCAATCTGACTCGCTATGTGTTCTACACAAATAAGATTGGAAGTCGGCAATACTGAAGCAAATCAGTTAGCGCAACAGGTTATTCCATAAGAGATTATGACTCTGGTGCACCAGAATTATCATGTGTTTAATCTGCCAACTGGTTTACAACCAGTCCGAGGCCATGAACATACCATATCACTTCTTCCTAATGGTGGTCCGATTAATGTTCGTCCTTACTGATATCCACATGCTCAAAAGGAGGTTATGGAGCAAATGGTGAGGGAAATGCTGACGGCAAGCATTATCCAACCTAGTCATAGTCCATTTTCCAGCCCTGTTTTACTTGTGAAAAAGAAGGACAAGTCATTCAGATTCTGTGTGGACTATCGAGCATTGAATAGAGCTACTATTCCTGACAAGTTTCCTATTCCTTTGATGGATCATTTCCTCGATGAATTGAACTACGCAACTGTAATCTCGAAACTAGACTTACGTTCGGATTATCATCAGATTCTGATGCAAGAAAAGGATGTGGACAAAACTGCTTTTCGGACAACGGATGGACATTATGAGTTTCTAGTAATGTCATTTGATTTAATGACTGCACCTGCAACGTTTCAAGCGTTGATGAATGACATTTTCAGACCGTTCTTGAGATGTTTTGTGCTACTCTTTTTTATGATATATTGATCTACAGCTCATCTATCGCTGAGCACGTGAGCCATCTTCAACAAGTGCTTGTCGTTTTTTACCAACAGAAACTGCTAGCTAATAAGAAGAAATGCTCATTTGGACAGGCTGCAGTTGAATATTTGGATCATGTGATTTCAGCTGAAGGAGTAGCTACGGATCCAGTCAAGACACACGCAGTTCGTTTGTGGCCATTTCTTAAAACAACGAAAGAACTGCGGAGTTTCTTGGGGTTAACTAGATATATACGAGATTCGTTAAGAATTATGGGACCATTGCGCGGCCACTTACTGGGCTGTTGAAGAAGGATCTCTTTGAGAGGTCACCACGAGCACAATTGGCCTTTGAGATATTGAAGATAGCGATGACTTGTGCGCCGGTTTTGGTATTGCCAGATTTAACGAATTATTTGTGGTTGAATTTGATGCCTCAGGCTACGGCCTAGGTGTTGTATTAATGCAGAATGAGAAACGTTTGGCTTATTTTAGTCACGGGTTAACATTTCATGAACAACTTAAGCCTATTTACGAGCGAGAGTTTATGGCCATTGTTATGGCAATTCTCAAATGGAAACATTATCTCATGGGCCATCATTTTGTGGTAAGAACGGACCAGACGAGTTTAAAATACTTATTGGATTACCGAAGATGGTTAACAAAACTGTTGGGATATGATTTTAAGATTGTCTACAAACCTGGTATTGACAATGGTGCAGCTGATGGTCTGTCACGAATGTCAACAGTATCTCACATGTCCGTGACTCATGCTTTGTTAGCTTTGATGGTTCCGAGTTCTTTACAACTTCAAGATTTGTACAAAGAGATTGACCAAGATAAGGACATTCAGGAGTTGAAGGACCGTGTCATTAGGAATGATGCCGTTAAAGTGGGATATAGTGTGAAAAATGACATGTTGTATTACAAGAACCGCTTAGTCATTTCACGAAATTCAACTTTGCTGCCATTGATATTGCAGGATTTCCATTCCAGTGTTATTGGAGGGCATGCTGGCATTTTCAAGACAAAGAAACGTATTCAAGGGTCCTTTTATTGGACACAAATGTCGAAAGATATTCAGAAGTTTGTGTCGGAATTTGTGATTTGTCAAACACATAAATACTCGACCTTATGTCCTGCGGGTTTTCTTCAACCGTTGGTCATTACGGAGCAGGTGTAGGATGACATATCAATGAATTTTACCAAAGGACTTCCGTCCTCAAATGGACATAATGTCATTTTGCTGGTGGTCGATCGCTTAAGCAAATATGCACACTTGTTGGGTTGAAGCATCCGTTTTCGGCCTCAGATATTGCTCACATATTTGTCTGTGAGATAGTCAAGATTCATGGTTTTCCAAAATTGATTGTCTCAGACAAGGATAAAGTGTTTTTAAGCTCTTTTCGGCGTGAATGTTTTTCGGATGGCTGGTACGAAATTGAATATTAGTACAATATATAATCCGCAGTTTGATGGTCAAACGAAAGTGCTTAATCGTTGTTTGGAGACTTTCTTCGATGTTTTACGTCCACTCATCCGCACAAGTGGTATAATGTTTTGTCATGGGCAGAATATTCGTATAACCAGGGATATCATACAGCAATCCGGTGTTCGCCTTTTAAGCTGTTATATGGTCGTGATCCTCCACACTTCTTGCCTTATGAAACAGGGTCTACCAGGAATTTTGAGCTGGAGAAATCATTGCTGGAGCCTGATGCGTTTTTGCGGGATATTAAAGCACATTTACTTCAGGCTCAACATATCATGAAAAACAATGCCGACAAGCATCATCGCGACTTGCAGTTTTCAGGGTGTGAAATGGTGTTTCTTTAGCTTCGTCCCTATCGCCAAACTACAGTGACTAAAAGGTTATGTTAGAAGTTGGCTGCTCGTTATTATAGTCAGCATCGTGTTTTTGCACAGATTGGAGCAGCTGCGTACCGCTTACAATTACTTCCAAGTTCTCGAATCCATCCGGTGTTTCATGTGTCTCAATTAAAACCCATTTTGGATAAGAATCATGAGGTAACTCCTTTACCAACTGTTTTGTCAGTGGAAGATGAGTTGGTAGTTGAACCTGAAGCTGTGTTAGATACTCGCTATGATTCTGTGGGACAACTGAAATTTTAATTATGTGGTGTGGTTTGTCTGCTCATGAAACCTCTTGGGTTCGTATGTGTGAGGTGTTAAGGCAGTTCCTTGATAGAAAGCTTGAGGACAAGTTGAGTCTCTATACCGGGGGTATTGATAGGCACTGATGACATATTATCGTAGGCAGAAGAAAGAATTAAGAAAAGTGGAGTTGGTCTAGTGAGGTGGGAAGAAGAGAAGATCAACAAAAAATGAACAGTATAAATATAATTATTTTACATAATATTTTTTATGCAAATTGTAACTAGTGGATTAGTCTGACGTCCGATATGAGGTCATGATACATTCTGTTATAATTGAATAATACTCTTCGCGTATTTCTCAGAGAATTGTAGCTCAATCATAAAAGTCTGGTTCAATTTTTGGAGCTTCAGGTTCTTATATAAGCCATTGAATTCTGATTTCAAAAACAGTTCGGTTAAATCAGGTTTCTCGTGGCTCTTTCCTCTTCAACAAGCTATGAGGAGGAGCAATGAGCTTTAGCTCTCATTGTGGTGTTTTTGTTTTCTAGTTCGGTTCTTATATGTGGTCAACTAAATTTCTTTTTCACTAGAGTCGTTTATGCTTTTGAATCTAGGTTGTTGTGTTTTGAGAAGCATAGATAGAAACTGAACCACCACAACCAAGCCGAGAAGGAAAAACGCCAAATGGAGGAGCAAGCATCGATAGTATTAAAGCCAGTGAACATGGCCCAGCCATATAAAATTTCGTTGATAATAACCAACGATATACCACAAACCCAACTCAAACGACCAACACCACAAAGATAAAACTGAAGAGAAAGAAGAGGAAACAGGGAATGCATCTCCCCACGATGGTGAGAAGCGCCGGCCGTCGGGAAAGAGAAGATAGATCTAAAGAAGAGAGGAGGCAGCAAGACCTAGTTGGGAGAGATTAAAAATGTCTTAATTTAGATATACAATTTCAAACTGTAATTTTCAAAAATATTTGATGTTTCTCTTGTGTAAAGACGTCTCCAACTTAGAACTATAACGCTGAATATAATGAAAAATAGTATACAATAGAACGGTAAATCTAACAGCAAATATTCTTATTTAGTGTTTTGTAAACAGTGTCACACCAAATATAGCGTGACATTGTTTACAACATTAAACATTAAAATATATATTTTAAATTTAATAATATAACTAGATGATAAGTATAAATATTTATAAAATAATTAAATTATAACAATTGATAGGTATTTTATTTTTAGTTAAATAATGAATTTTAACTAGTTTTGTCATTTATAGATATGAAAAGTAAATAAGAGATTTTTTTAAATAATTTGATGTTATTATTTAATGAGATATGTGATTTTGAGTATAAAAATTATGAACGATTTTGTATTCATTATTTGAGTATATTGGATTTTAAATATTCCTCTGAAATGAATCATATTTTTTTCATATTAGACTAAATTGTATAAAATTTTTAATTATGTTTAATTCAATTTTATGTCTTATATTTGTGAATATTTGTTCGTAAACTTTTGTACCATTTAATATATGTTGTTTTGAGAAAACAATTAGGAAACAAATTTGGAGTGTTGATCGGTTTGGAGTTACGTAAGTAAACCAAACCAGTAATCTTTTGAAAACTCATGCATATGTATGAATATTTACAAAAGAATTAAATTATAAAAATTGATTAATATTTTGATTTTACTTGTTCATATGTTTTAAATAATCGATCTTTTATGAATGAATAATGTAATTATATGAAGAAAATTGAGAAGTTTGATTCTGTCAGATTGTTATGTTTGATTCCATCAGCTTGGTCATGTTCACTTCTATATTTATTTAAATAATTTATTTGATATTAAATTGGCCATAACATGAAAACAATTATTTTTTAGAAAAAAAACATGATATCAAATAATTGGGGTTACATTATTTTGTTTTCTTTTTCAAATTATTTTGTCAAAAAAAAGGGTTTACACTATTTTTAATTCATATTTCTTATAGATTATTTTCTTTGAGAAATAAGTGTTATAATAGACTTTTCAAATATATTTCAAATATTTTGAGATATTTTCAATTTTTGTTATTTTGGAAAAATAATTTGGAATAAATTTTATTAAATAAAAAATGAAAGATTTTTCCTATTTTGTATTTTAGGAAAATAATTTAGGATAAAATTTATTAAATAAAAAGAAAAATAGAAATAGTGTCAATTAGTCGTAATAATTTTAATTCATTAAAGTTGTCTATGTAATTAACCGTTCTGAAAATTAACATGAATGCGACACGTATGAAACTGACTTATTAAATAATATTATTAATATTTGATTAGTATTAATAATTAGTTAAAATTTGTAACTAAAAAATAAATATACCATATATATATTTTTTCAGTTTTTTATTTTTAATAAATTTTAGTTACATTTAGTATTTTTACATAAAATATATAAATTAATACACAAATTGTTAAATTTAAAATACATATTAAAATTTAAATAAACACTGAAAACATAAAGTTACAAAACTAAAACCAAATAAACATGAAAAATAAATGCAACAAAATAATTTTTTAATACATAATATAAATTTAAACAATAGTTTAATATCCTGAAAAATCATTTCTGCTAAGTTAATGATAATGCGGATTAAAAATCTTCTTGATCACTTGGTGAAATGTGGTCTTCATCTTAAGTTTGTTTTCTTTGAACATTTTCCCTTTGAATTTGTTCACCTTGAGTTTGATCTCCTTTATTATAATGAGATGCTCGATATTGAGATCCATGATATTCGTTTTGAGAACTTTCTCCATGTTTATCATATTGGCTTGTTGGTGCTCTTTTTCTAAAAAATATCGCTTTTTTATTTTCAGTATATGCACGAGTAGCTGGATCAGTTATAGAACTTAAATCTGCAAATAATATTTTATTCTCTTGCTTCAATTTTTGTACCTAGACCTTCTGTCTTTGAATTTCATTTCTTTCAGAAGTATATTTAGCAATAGCTTTGATACGCTTGTCATTTTGCTCCATCATTTGTTAAAATTGCTCATCAGATTGTTGTTTTCTCTTTGCTTTTTTCACACTCATAGGTCTTTGAAACTAAAATTGGCTTCTTCACTATTTATATTTAAATCAAATGAATTCATACCAAGGGATGGCGATGACTCATCTTAGAATGATGGAGATGACATTACATTTGGACCTTCTTCTTGGTATGCAGCGGCTCTATTAGGGTGGTTATTGGAAAAAATTTCAATACCTCCAAGGATAGGCCAGACATGATCCAACTCGAACCCTTTTTGTATTTGACATCTTGTGTTAGTAACAGTTTCGCTTGGTTTAATATTGAGAAGGCAAAAAATATAAATACGTTAGCAAATACAATAAATTAATAGAGATAGAATAAGTACAAACAATCCAAATATATATATACTTACAATGTCTTGCTCGGACGCACCACTAGGATTCTTGTTTTCAATATGGTTAACATATCCCCTCAGCTTGGAGACTCCAGCAAGAATTATTGTCATTCGAGTTTGTAAAGATCTTTTTGGTCTTGATTGACTCTGAAAAGATTTTTCATATTCAGTTTGAACTCTTGTCCAAGACTGATCTCCTGATTGGTTTATCCCTATGATTGGATTTAGGGAAACATCAAAATATATGATACGTCAAGTTTTACTAAAAAAAACCACGACCAAACTCAACCCGCAAATGAACGGATGATCATAGTCATAGTACGAGGGTCGAACCATAGGAGCAAATTCTACACACTAAGAATTCAAGAAATCACTTAATCTAAGCTAACAATGGTTGGTTGGTGTTATCTATCCTAAAAAGTTTCAAAGACCACGTACACAAAAGATCAAATAGAAATTGTAAACAAATTAAACAAGAAAAACCGGTAAATCAAGCAAGATTCAATCAAATAATAGAAACGAGTTCTCGGGCTTAGGTAATCGACTTGAGAGACTAGATGCCAATCCAAGATGCTTAATATCACCAATCAAAACTAATCCTTAGGCCTAGGAACACTAATTTAGATTAATCGATTTATATGGTACTAATCCTATGCTAATCAAGTAATTAACATCAATTCTCATTGGTAATCACAAGGCAACCATGCATTTAATCAAGTTCTAATAGCCACTAAACACCTTAATCAATAATTCCCATTGGCTAAGAATGTTAAGCACTCAAATGATTCATTCAAACAGTTCATCAAACACTTTCTATGCATGGAAATGCCTACTATCTAGAAATTGATTAGCGAAGTCAAATATATCATTAAACACATCAAGTGAACAAGGAATGATGTAAGCTAAGCCCTAAAGCATCAAGGATCAACATCTAATCATCTTTCATCTACCTATCCCAAAATCTCTAAAAAGACTACTCACACTTCATAACCCAAACAATAAAATCAAGGGTGATTGTTGTAAAGATCATGATGAGTGATTAATATCAATGAAGAAATCAGAAAAACTACTAAGAATCGAGAAGAAGATGAATCTCTCATTCAATTTTCTTTGTAAACCTTCAAAAAGAGTCAAGAACAAATTCTTCTCAAAACAAAGCTTAGAAAACAACAACTAGGATTTCTGAAAATTATAAATGTCAAATAAAGAAAAATGGGTCGACCCAACATGCTAGGTCGACGCAGAAAAAGATCCAAGTTCGAAATGGTCAATCTTTGTTATTGACTGGATGTGAGTCCACAGAGGACATGATTGACCCGCTGGGACGGGTTGCTTGGCGTCCTAGAAATGCCAACTTTGGCAGCGGATGTGCTGAGCCTGCTGGGGACGGCCGCTACTGGCCTCAGTTATCATATACCGCTGGGTTGTACCGCTGGGCGCCCTGGAGTACTTTCGTGCTCATCCAGCGGTCAGGATGTGACCGTTGGGGATGGCCACTGGACACGCAGAGGTGGCCAGGTGCCCACTGAGGCTAGCCGCTGGACGCCTTGAAATCGTCCGTCCTTCTTTTTATCATATTTCTTCGCCCAAAACATCTCGAATGTCCGAAAACTGTTGAGTCGCCAAGTAAACCTGGATAAGGACAAACACATACATATGTACCCCTATGGTGCCTATATGCAAGCTAAAAGATCAAAAACCATAACAAAAAAGACTCATAAAACTGATGAAAACGCGAGATATCAACTCGCCCAAACTTCTCCGTTGCTTGTCCGCAAGCAAACAGGTACGGAAAAATAAGGCAGAAAGGTGGAAAAGTGGGGACTCAGAGCCTCAAAATTCACTAGTGAGATTCAAATCAAGGTCATTGAAAGTGGTTACAAATTGCAGCAGCTAATCATTGTACTCTTTCATTGCCATCACAACTAAATCTATAATCATCAAACCAAATAGAACACATGTAATCAAACCAAAGCAACTCATTACATTCCATTAAAAGTTGAAGCACAGTCTTGCCAATGGGGTATCAATCATTCTCATTTGGTTTGGGTCAAGGCTTTTTGTGGTGGCTTAGGATTTTCTCTTTTTGGATGGTTTAATCTCTAAACAAGGAGCATTTGACATTGCACAAAATCTACTAAGAAAGGGAACAACTCATGCATACGAAGATTGATCCTCATTGTTCTACCCAATTCTAGGAAAATTAGGAAGTTCTACCCTTTTGAACCATGCCAATCTTTTTACTCTCCAAACCCACAAACTCCCCAAAACCAATCTTTCATCTAACGACTTTCACTTTCTTTTGCTAGTCAACTAGAGAAAACTTTGATTCCGCTTTTCACTTAGCTCCTTTTTCACCCCTTTTCTTTATTTTCTTTGAGATTTTCTTGTAAACAACTAGGGGATTAACTTTTTATAATTTGGCCTTTCTTCACATTTTTTCTCTAAAGACTCTCTTTTCTGTTACACACTTGTTCATTGTCTTTCTTTTTACTTCCAAACCCAACATGATAAATCTTTTAGCACTTCCCAATCTGACTTCCCAACCTAACTGCTAGCTTAATGAGGTCTTATAGCTAGCCATAACAAGAACCAACCTTTGTCGTTCCCAATACTCTTAAGTTTTTGCACATGTAAATGCTATCAAGGAAAATGCCTCACTCAAACAACATAATGAAGGTCAAACAGAGATTTAAGGTTAAAGGGTGTGGATTATTGCTTGGGTTAGCACAAGAGTGGCAAATGCAGAAAGAAAACCCAAGATAAATCCATGAGAATGTATTTCAAGCACCTAAGCAAGAGAATTAAGTCCGAATTAAGTTCAAATAATCATTGAGATGCTTTGGAGATCATGCAAGGTTCACTTAAGTAAGAGTTTTCAAAATAAGTCGATCCAACAATGAATTTTCTTTTTTTCAAAGCAAGCTAAAGCAATTTATAACCACTTAAAGGGCATTGATCTCAATCGTACATGTGAACTTCAACAAGGCAGAATCATCATCAACCCATATGCAAATGAATATGCAACCTAAAATGAAGCTAGACTCAATCTTAAAAACAAAAAAAACATGAAACTACATGCATTCTTTTTTTTTATGCGAAAAGTATTAAGTTGCAAGACTCAACTCAATGTGAAGAAAACAAAACAGAGCACGATGTAAGATTGCGGGTCTCTCCCCCAAACTTACTTCACACCGTCTCAGTGTGAAAGTAAATCCGGAGAAAAGACCAAAAAAGAGAAAGCAAAAATGAAAACTAGAATTTAATATTTACAAAGGCGAACGGGTGGTACCTCTAGAATTGTGGCGAGTCGGAGGAATCAGGGGTGGAGATGGAAGGTGACGGGTTGTTCGAGACGGAAGATGGTGTGCAAGGTATCATCCTAACCCTCTCATGCAAGGATGCTCGTGGTGGTGCGGGAAGGCAGAGGATCGTCACTGCGGAGACAGAAGTGTAGGCATAACGGTTCCCGACCTGACCCGAAAGAAATGTGGATATCCATATATATAGCTCGTCCATGCGTGAGATCTCAAATGTCGCTTCCCCATGTCAATCCTCCGAGCTATCAAATTAGGTGTGATCAATCATCCCAAGCTCATTTCCAGTGTCATATCGGTGTTTTCCCAAGCCCAACGCCTATGGATGAAGAGTTGATTGATGAAAATCAAGACAATTCCCATTTTTCCGTAATATCCGTATAATTCTCCATGGCAAGAGAAAGTCCCAAGGAATCGTTGGAGCCCCTTATGAAGAAATTAAACTCTTCCTCATTCACCCTACAGCGGTGGAGATGGAAGGTAACGGGTTGCTCGAGACGGGAGATGGTGTGCAGGGTCTCATCCTAACCCTCTCATGCGAGGATGCTCGTGGTGTTGCAGGATGGCGGAAGATCGTCGCTGCGGAGACGGAAGTATATGCATAACGGTTCCCGAGCTGACCCGAAAGAAATGTGGATATCCATAGATATAGCTCGTCCATGCGTGAGATCTCACATGTCACTTCCCCCATGTCAATCCTCCGAGCTATCAAATTATGCATGATCAATCATCCCAAACTCGTTTGCAGTGTTGTATCAGTGTTTTTCCAAGTCCAACGTCTATGGATGAGGAGTTGAATGATGAATATCGAGACAATTTCCATTTGTCCGTAATCACCGTATATTTCTCCATGGCAAGAGAAAGTCTCAAGGAATCGTTGGAGCCCCTTGACGAATAAATTCAACTCTTCCTCATTCACCCCACCCGGCTCTCGCCGTGCATAGATCGTGTGAGCAAGGAGCTTGTGCACATACCAAATCGTGGGGTGGCGAAATTCCGTGTTCTTGACATATCCCAGCTTGTATTGACTGCTAGCAATGGTATACCACAAGTAGTTGGGCACGTTGGGGTAGGCGGATACGCGTCAGGAAAGCCGAAGACGGTACTAAGCTCATGGAACCCCATGTGATGAGTCATCCTGTTGACCTTGAATGTGATGTAAGCGTGTCCATCTTCCTCGCTTGGCTCGTCGTAGTGAAAGACCGTGTCGAGGAATGCAAGGAACTTGCATGAGACGTCCTTGTGCACCGGAAATGCCATATGGAGGAGGCATTCCAAGCCCATCGCATTGAGTATCAATCTCACGTCTCCAAAAATCCCGAGCTTTTGAAGGATAACATGATCGGATAACCACGTCAGTTTCCAAGCCATACCCTTGAGTATCTTGAGGAGTTCCGTTTGCGTAGGCGGTTTTCGCAGATGCTTCTTTTTCTTGGGCGCCCTGCTCGTTGTTTGAAGCGGTGGTAGATCCTCGTCCTTCCCGTCGTTCATCGCCCGCAAGTATCCTCATATAGGGTAGTCATTGGTTTTTCTTTTCGACTCGGTTGGGCTTGTCTCCTCGGATTGGTCCGACGTGGTGGCTCCTCATGTGCTTTACCTTTGTCCTTATCAATCGCCGCCCCTGCTTTACTTGGACCAAAATCACCTTTAGTTGGGTTTTGCGATGGTCTTCCCATTTTCTTCCTTGGCGAAATTTGTGAAAAACGGAGTAGTGTGAATGGATTACTCAATGGAGCAGAAATCACAAATTTAGCGACAAAAATAACGAACTTTGAGTTAAAATTATATGGTGTTTAACAGTGCCAAGGGAGAGAAAAAAAATGAGAGGGGGCGAGTTGGAGAAGAAGAAAAGGAAGAGAATACCGGGTGGTCAACGCGAATTAAAGAAATTCAACATGTACCTGGACGTCCCATCGGTTAGAGGTTGCCTGCTGGGACGCAGCGATCGATGATCCTTCTTGGGAGTGTTGAGGTACCCACGTATTTTGTGGTGTTAGAGATGGACGATGAACTGAAGGATCCCCTTATTTTTGAGAGACTTTCTTGCCCACCACGGGTGCAATCATTGATGTGCAAAAAGGAAAGATCGATCTTTACTTGGGGAAGAATCACATTCTCAAATTCGACATCAACGAAGTGATGCGAAAGCCGACTATTGAAGGTCAAGCGTTTTGGATTGAGACAATGGATGAGTTGGCGGATGAATACATGGAAGAGTTGGCATTGAAGGACTCGTTGCAAGCAGCTCTCACAGTCACAAAGGGAGATCATGCGTTCATCCACAAAGATAGCATCGGATATGTCAAACTTCTCGACTCTCACAAAGAAATGAGAAATGCAACCGCCTTCTTGGAAGTACCTCAAGTAGCACACAACATTAGTGTCGTTGAGATCGAGAATGAAAATGGAGTGGAGGCTTGCAATAGAGAGACTAGCTAGGAACACTAATTTAGATTAATCCACTTTCATGGTACTAATCTTATGCTAATCAAATAATTAACATCAATTCTCATTGGTAATCACAGGGAAAGCATGCATTTAATCAAGTCATAATAGCCACTAAACACCTTAATCATCAACTCTTGTTGGCTAAGAATGTTAAGCACTCAAATAATTCATTCAAGCATTTCATCAAACATTTTCTATGCATGAAAATGCCTATTATCTAGAAACTGATTAGCTAAGTCAAATATAGCATTAAACACATCAAGTGAGCAACGAATGATGAAAACTAAGCCCTAAACATCAAGGATCAACATCTAATCATCTCTCATCTACCTAGCCCAAAATCCCTAAAAAGACTACTCACAGTTCAAGACTCAAACAATGAAATCAAAGATGATTATTGTAGAGATCATGATGGATGATTAAGATAAATGAAGAAATCAAGAAAATTACTAAGAATGAAGAAGAAGAGGAAAATTACTATTCAAATTTCTTCTTAAACCTTCAAAAAAATCAAAAACATTTCTTCTCCAAACAAAGCTAAAAAAAACTAGGATTTCTGAAAATGAAAAAAACCAAATAAAGAAAATCGGGTAGACCCAACAGGCTGGGTCGACCCATATTAAGATCCAACTTCAAAATGGTTAATCTTTGTTGTTGACTGAACGTGAGTCCGCAGCGGACACAAGTTAGTCGCAACGGGAGGCTGCTGGGGTGCAGCGAGCAAGATTGACCTGCTGGGATGGGTCGCTTGGCGCCCTGGAAATGCCAACTTTGGCAGCGGGGTGTGGTGAGGGTGTTGGGGACGGCCGCTGCTGGCCTCGGTTATCAGAGACCGCTAGGTTGGACCGTTGGGCGCCTTGGATTACTTTCATGCTCGTCCAGCGGTCAAGTTGTGAATTTTGGGGATGGTTGCTGGGCACGCAGCGGTGGCCTGGTGCCCGCTTGGGCTAGCCGTTGGACGCCTTGAAATCGCCCTTCTTTTATCATCTTTTTCGCCCGAAACGTCTTGAATGCTCCAAAACTGTTGCTCCAAAATCGTTGAGTCGTCACCCGTAAACATGGATAAGGACAAATACATACATATGTACTTCTATGATGCTTATATGTAAGCTAAAATATCAAAAAAACATAACTAAAAAGACTCATAAAACCGATGAAAACGTGAGATATCAATATACACGACATAAGTGTGTATATTCTTCAATAGAATATGAACCAGAGCGACTTGAGGTTATTTTAGCAGAAATATTAGTGGTAAGAAAATGAATTGAAGATGTGTGATCATTCAAAGAGTAATATACATTTATATAGAGAAATGAAAGCAAAAGCAACGGTTAGATCTTGACCAGAGAAACTCAACGGCTTAGATTGATTTGTAGTTTTATGAGATGGTGATAATTGATATAAGACATAAAGTGACTAATCAATGCAATGGTTAGATCTTGGCTAAAGAGATTCAACGCCTTAGATTGATTCGTATTTTTTGTAAGGTGATAAGTGATAAAAGACATGTAGTGACTAATCAATGCAATCGTTAAATCTTGTCCAAAAAAATTCGGCTTAGATTGATTCGTAATTTTTTGAGATGGTGATAATTGATATAAGACATGAAGTGATACAATATGAGTTATTATCTACCTGATGGTGTATATCCAAAGTGGTCCACTCTTGTTTAAACAATTCACGATTCAAGTGGGCCTAAAAAAATTATTTGCAAAGAAGTAAGAAACATGTAGAAAAGACCTACATTTGAAGTATTGCAGTCAAAATTTACAATTGTGGCTGGACCAACATGCTTTTGGAATAAGAAAGTGTTACATATTTGCAATCATAATGCATAATATGATCATATATGATGAACGTAATGTTGATGCAATAATTGAAGAATGAGCCGAAATTCTACATGTAGAAGTTTTGAGGGAGGATGGTAACAATGTTTAATTTCAGGAATTCTTAACTCGATAAAAAAAAATCAAAAACTAAAAAATTTATATTGAACTTCGAAATACATTAAATAAACACTTGTAGTCCGAATAGTATATTTCTCAAAATTACTATAATGTCATATTTTTATTAATTTTAATTATTAATTATAATTTTATTTTTAAGTTATAATTAATCAGTTATGAATAATTTGTATTTTTTGAAATTATTAAAAAGATAAAAAAATTGAATTTAATAATATAGTAATAAAAAGTACTTTTTAATATGAAATTTGGTGTTATGATTGGGGATAAAAAATAAAGTACAATACTTTTTTTTAGATCAAACATTAAATCATTAAAACATTAAATCATTAAATTTGGTAATATGGTCAGAGATGTTCTAATAGTAAAATATATATTTTACTCAAATAATTTTCAAAATTTTAAATTTGAAATCTGAGGAAACAATGATTATATAGTTCTGAAGGCTTCTAATATTTATTTATAAACCAAAAAAAAGTGAAAAGGACAAGACTCAAAAAGCCAAAAAGAGTCAAATAAATAATGGGTAAGAAACAATGCCATTTTAGGTAGAGAAGAAGCATTCTCACAAAGGGTTTTCGAAAGTCAGATTACGAAAACAAAAACCTAATTTCCCTCTGGTCTCCCCTCTGGAAGCTTCTCTATCGACTATGATGGCAGTGAACAATCGACGGGAGCTTCTAACAGCATCTCTAATCCTAACTTTTGCTTTGATTCGCTTGGCGGAGTCAAACTCCGATGGCGACGCTCTTTACTCTCTTCGCCGGAGCTTGTCGGATCCAGACCACGTTCTCCAGAGTTGGGATCCCACTCTTGTTAATCCCTGTACTTGGTTTCATGTCACCTGTAATCAAGACAGCCGCGTCACTCGATTGTAAGATCCTCTTTTCTTTAGGACACAGAATCTTGGTTTTTATATTACAAGTGACCATTTTGGAGCATTAACATAGTATGATTCTAATCAAAGATCTATATAGAATCGATATTTGCTCATAATGGGTTTGATTACTTTATACGGAGAAGACAGAAAATGCTTTCTTTTTGGTAACATGGAACTTACTCTCTGTTTAGTTCTTGAATTTAGCTTCGTATCTTTCTAGTGTAAACTAATGAAATTTGGGTTTCCTTCAAGATTCATGAGACTGTTCATGACATGGCCCTTGTGGCAGCTACACACTCAAAGTACCATAAAGAAACAACTTTATTGTTTAACCTTTCTCTCTATTTAAGGAGAAAAAGATCGATTAATTTTTTATACCTCATGAGTTTCTCAACGATGTTGCCTATTTGGATTGAAATTGTTATTATGCTCTCAACATCTATCTCTTTTTCTACTTTTTTGGCAGGGATTTGGGAAATTCAAACTTATCTGGACATCTTGTACCTGAACTTGGGAAGCTCGAACATTTACAATATCTGTATGCCATCATCACTCTTTTGCCTTTTGAGTATCTGAAAACTTACTTTTCTATTGTTAGCTCTAAGATCGATTGATCATTTATATTAATTGTGTTTTGGAAACCTGATCCTCTAAATTTCATACAGTGAACTCTACAAAAACGAGATCCAAGGAACTATACCTTCTGAGCTTGGAAATCTGAAGAATCTCATCAGCCTGGATCTATACAACAACAATCTCACGGGGAAAATTCCACCTTCCTTGGCAAAATTGAAGTCACTCGTCTTTCTGTAAGTTTTGTTCAAATACACATGTGTGGTTGAATACCTAATGAGCAGGTTACATGCTCATTTTTGCGATTGTCTTTGGTTGGAAAATCTTGTTATTATATCTGTTTCTTGTTTTGTTCTCTCTTTGTGCCAATGACTTCCGAAGTAATTGCTTACTTGCTTGACATGGCAGGCGGCTTCACGAAAACCGATTAACTGGTCCAATTCCTAGGGAACTCACGGCTATCTCAAGCCTCAAAGTTGTGTAAGTCCAGCTATTCCAGCACTATATCGCTTCTGTTTGCTAACTAGTGTGCCACTGTTCTCTGCCTCTTAGTCTTTTCGTTCCCTTGATCGACTGTTAAAATATGCTTTCTTTGTCATTCTTTTTGGCAGTGATGTCTCAGGCAATGATTTGTGTGGAACAATCCCAACAGAAGGACCCTTTGAACA
The DNA here is from genome assembly GCA_000218505.1 of Schrenkiella parvula. NCBI lineage: Eukaryota > Viridiplantae > Streptophyta > Magnoliopsida > Brassicales > Brassicaceae > Schrenkiella > Schrenkiella parvula. The sequence continues at coordinate 7,255,058 of CM001191.1, read as the reverse complement.
TTTTCCTCTGCAGAAGTAAGGTCCTTTTCCTTTATTTTATGACCAACGTGTTCCGTACTTTCGTTGCTTCTCCACTATGCCATTTTCAAGTATCGAAGGCTAAGACTCTCCTAGTTTATGCTCTCTGTGCAAGTGATAACTTTTTGCATCAGTATTGCTATGATGAGATGCAATGCAACAACATCATGCATTTCATCTTTTCCTCGAACACAAATGTTTTCTCAAGTCATTGTTGAAATTGGAATCTGACGTTTGTTTTCTAACGCAAAAAAAAAACTATTGGTACAGCTTCGAGAACAACGTGCGAATGGAGGGACCAGAACTACTGGGTCTTGCGAGCTACGACACCAATTGCACTTAAAAGAAGTTGGACAAAACCGGAAAGAAGAATGGGGTGTGACCTTGTAAGAACTCTGCACCATTTTATGATTACATCATATATATCTATGTTTTATCAAAAAAAAAAATGAAAAGAAAGTGAGAAAAAGGTGTATCTAGGAGGGATTTGGAGAAAGCCAAGTGTTTGTAAATCTATATAGTGCCTTGTTTCATGTTAAATATATCAAGGTTTTATTAGTATTGGTAGTAAAAGTTGGTAAAAGATGTGTAACGCAAGACGATTGGATTTGGGGCTGTATCATCTAATTTGACTTGAAGTTCTCTTATTAAAGAAATCGTTTTGAGCTTCATGACTCATACTCCACTGGTACAAATCAATGGAGCTAAAACACTATCAAGTTGGATGCGATTAGGGTTGGGAATTTTAAACAAACCGAAGTTTCCTAACCGAACTGAATAGAGTTTTTCGATTTTCAGTATTGGTTTGGTTATTTAGATTGAACTGATCAGTACGTAAAGTTAGGTAGCCTAACTGTTCGGTTATTCAATCATATCCGATTTGGTCCATTTCGCATAGATATTTTAAAATTAGTTCGGTTATCAGTTTGGTTAATCCTATTTTTTTTAAACCAAATTATATCGAATTATACCAAATTTAACCAAAACATAATAAATTTTTGAATTAAACTATACAAATTTAACCGATTTTCTCTGAATTTGAACTTAAAAACAAAAATTTCGCTAATTTAACAAACTAAATAAACAAACTAACCGATTACCAAACTGAATTGAACTGAACTGAAATTATTCGGTTAACTTCAACATATTTTCTCTTAACCGAATTAACCGAAAACCAAACAGAATCGAACCAACTCTAATTAACTGAAGTCGCAGGCCTAGATACTATAGTCAAACGGCCGATAACAGAAACAAATATCATGTTTTTATGTCCGTTTTTGGTTAAATGATGCAGGAACAACAAAAGCACAGATTGTTTACAGTTTTGGGAATGGTCATTTTTGCAGATATACCTCCCAAATAAAGTGCGGAGTTGCTTTTAAAATGTTTATTACTTTCTGATAATTCCAATGAGAGAATGGTTATTATTATTTACTTTTTTATAATCAAAGTTTCACCACTTGGGTTGACAGTTTTATCAGCACCACTAAGATTAGTTTTGGATTCTTCAGAATCATTTCAGCTTTTTTGACGCCTTTAGAATATGTTTTTTTAATCATCGCGTAACTTATCCGATGTTTAGTTTGAAACAGATTTTTTTTTTTCGGTTGAAGAAAATTCGACTGAAAGAACATTCAGTAGATTACTCAGACTCAGTGGTTCCGATCATGACCGACGAGGCACGAAACGTCCTCCTTGAGAAGAAGGAAGACGATGATGACCAAGAACATAACTGCCCTGGCTGTAACATTGATAGACTCAAGCAAGAACAGCGAGGCGTCCCTTATATCCACCTCTCCTTCATCTGGCTCGTCTCTCTCTGCACCGGTTCAATACTCTTCCTCCTCCTTTTCTCTCTGTCTCTTGCCCGAACAGGACTAGTTTTGTTGTTTTGTTTGGAGAAAACTTGTTTGTGTCTCTTATACTGATGTTCAAAAACCTTTTGGTGTATTTCAGCTCTCCCGATATCTTCCCTGTTTCCATATCTTTATTTCATGATCAGAGACTTCCATGTAGCTAAAGAAGAAGAGGATATTGGCTTCTACGCTGGTTTTGTTGGTAATCTCTTAGACAGTTTTGTTGTTTCTTGCTTCAACACACAAATCTTGATGTTTCTTTTTATAAATTTCTTTTGTTAGCATCATCATTCATGGTTGGAAGAGCGCTGACATCTATTCTCTGGGGGAAGTTAGCTGATCGATATGGTCGCAAACCTATCATCCTCATTGGGACATTCTCAGTGTTAGCTTTAATTATTCCTCAATAGAAAAACAGATGTACATTCATTTCTTCATCTTGCAGAATTTTTTATTCTCTCAGACACTCTTTTCAGGATCATATTCAATACTCTCTTTGGTCTAAGCACAAGTTTCTGGTTTGCGATTTCCGTTAGATTTCTTCTCGGCTGTGTCAATTGTCTACTCGGAGTGATAAGGGTAATGTCTTAGTCCTGTGGAGGAATATTCAATATCTCTTTCAAATGTCCATTTAGTTTACACTTTCTAAAGGTTTATTTGCTGTTTCACCATGTTACAGGCATATGCTTCAGAAGTAGTTAGTGAAGAGTATCACGCTCTTAGTCTTTCTGTTGTGAGGCTTTTGTCTATTCTTTATTTTCACTCTTTTGTTGTTGCCAATTTCTTACTTCATCAAGAGGAGAAATAGTTCTGTTGCATCTTTCTTAGGTGAGTACATCGAGAGGTATAGGACTGATAATAGGTCCTGCTATTGGAGGCTATCTGGCTCAGGTTCACTTGACTCTATAATCTAATCAACTAGCTTATACAACTTTCACCTTCCTCAAATTTTCCTGCTTTGGCTGACTTGGTTTCTGTTTCATGTTTACTTAGCCTGCAGAGATGTATCCAAATATATTTTCACAGGACTCAGTTTTTGGAAGGTAGTATATGTACTGATTACTCCAAAATCCAGTTTCAAATGCTAGCAAAATAGTTTCCTCAATAGGTGCTTTTGGTGTTGTGCATTACAGGTTCCCATATTTTCTGCCGAGCTTAGTTATATCAGTCTATGCTACGGGGGCTCTCATCGCATGCTGGTGGCTGCCTGTGAGTATTAACTTGTTCCAAAACCTTAAATCATTCTTCATGGACAAGTATATGGTGTTGTTTTCAATGCTACTATGATCATAAAATGAGCTCTTATGAAGTTCCAGAGCTATAGTGTGTATGAATGAAGCCAAATCTGTATACATCAACTCACAATATAAGTTACAGGAAACACTTCATACGCGTTGCAGAATTGCACACGAGAGGCTTAATCCATATGGATCACCAAATGAGCTAAACGAAGATGGAAGCAGAGAAGGAGGACTTGATGAACAGAAAATAATAAGTAAACCAAGTCTCCTGAGGAATCGCCCATTGATGGCTATCATCATCGTGTATTGTGTTTTTTCTCTCCAAGAGATAGCTTACTCAGAGGTAAGACAGTTACAGTTCACTTATCTATTGAAGTATTTTGATTCATTCTTCACTTAGTTTTAGAGGCTCTTCTTTCAAATTAAGCTTTAACATTTTATCATTTGTTTGGTAAACCTTGCAAGATATTCTCACTATGGGCTGTTAGCGACAGAAGCTATGGAGGATTAAGCTTCTCGTCTCAAGATGTTGGCGAAGTTTTAGCTATATCAGGTGCATGTTGTATATAGCCTTACATTGTCTGGTGTGGGTATGTTCAGAAAAATGAGTATGCTTATTTAGTATTTCTCCGCGAAGCGAGCTCATTGCTTTAGTTTGTGATAGTCTATCCATGTTTCTTTTGATTTGAGTTGCCATGTTTTCAGGACTTGGACTTCTACTGTTTCAACTTTTGGTATACCCGCCTTTGGAGAAGACCCTGGGACTCCTTGTGGTTATACGTCTTTCTGCGGTAAATCTGGTCTTGCAGTTTCGCTACGTCTTCTTGATTTTGCAAATGATGCTCTCTGTTTTGCTTTAGTAGTAATGCTTTGTCCCTTTACATATTTGTTCTTCAGGTTATGCTGATACCACTGCTTTCTTGTTACCCTTCTATAGCTTCGCTTTCCGGGATTACCCTTCATTTGGTGATAAATTGTGCATCAATCTTAAAAAACGCTTTGTCTGTGAGTACTTTGCTATAACCTGGAGGCTTTTGTACATAATATCTCTTCAGTTTAACAACAAGAAAGATTGTAGATACGTTTTTGTGATTGTTTTTGCAGGTTTCTCTTGTTACAGGACTGTTTATCCTGCTGAACAAGGCCGTGGTATGGTTCTTATCGCGTACCTTTTCTTTCTTGTTTTAGCTATGGCCATTTTCAAACATCAGTCTTCTTCTGCCCTAGCTTAATGCTCACTTTTCTTTGGTTTAACAATGCAGCCTCAGAACCAAAGAGGTGCTGCTAATGGAATTTCTATGACTGCAATGTCTATTTTCAAATCATTTGGTCCTGCCGGTGGAGGAGCATTGTAAGCTTTTCATAAGACTCTTACACCAAACAGTATCCTGCGAAATTTTCTATATCTTACTAAACCTTTAGGGAAAATTCAAGTCACATTCATGCAAATATTTACCTTCAATTAGTCTAGCAAGTAGAGTCGGATCTGAGATATTGGAGGTCATATTTGAAATAAATTTACAGAAATTATTGTTTTCATAATATAAAAACTACATATAATATAATAGTAATAAAAACTAAATGGAAATAATTGACTTTTTCTTCGTTTATAATTTATCATATAATTATATTTCATAAATTAATTACAATAATATATGATCCATCAAATATTTTTTTTTAATTATTTTTACATAATTTTGTTATAATAATAGCTCAAACAAATATATAATATTAAAATGTATATAAAATGAAACTAGATATATGATAATAACTAAATATTATTTCAAAAAAATAGGACTCATGAAATAGGACTCTATAAAATAGAAGTCCTATTAAAATGTTTCAAATGTATCTGATAAGGTCCGGGTCTGGTAGCAAGTACAAGAAATGTATACGAGCTTCATCTTTGTTTTTCTTGAATTGTTTTTTCTCAATGTTCTCTTAAATCTGCAGATTCTCATGGGCGCAAAAGAGACAAGTCGCGGCTTTCCTTCCAGGTCAATATTTAGTACACAATCCATGTTAACTAAATACATTAGCCATGGTTAAATCGGTGTAATTACTCTTTAGGAAAACAAGTTCTTATTCGTTTTGTTTTTGAACATGACAAACAGGTGATGAAATGGTGTTCTTTGTGTTGAATTTGGTACAGCTCGTAGGATTGATTCTAACGTTCATACCCTACATTTCACACAACTAATAAAAGGTTCATTACTCTTTCTCCATACGTGAGGAATAAATTGGAAGATTCATTATAGATTACATAGTGTTTCTCTATGACGAATCATGACTCATAATAATGTGTGTATGCGTTATTATGTAATGTCATTTACTAATTGTTGTACTGTGTCTTTGTGGTTAACCATGAACAAACTACATGAAGTCATTTTGTAGGTAATGGGTGAATACACTCAAACCAATGATTTACATTAGTTTTTTCAATTTCTCTTTTTCGTCTGTGTAGTAGCTCTCAGTTTTAAGAAGTAACTATAGTTAGTTTCACTTTAAAAAAGAAAAGCTTTAAAATATAGTTTGCACGAGGATAAAGAGAAAGCGAGAAAAAAGTATATAAAATGAAACTAGAGGATGAAAGTGACGTTTAGATAATAAAGAACATTGACTACTTAGGTCCACAGAACCAATAATTTAGATCAGCTTAAGTCCACAGAACCAATAACTTAGATCAGCTTTTTTTGAATTTTGGTGTAGCATGCGATTCAAAATAAATAACTAAATAAAACTAATTCTGTAATCATAATAATTTTTTTTTTCGTCAAATGCTTCTCTATAAGTAAACACAACAAAAGGCTTTCTCCACTAACTTCATCAAAAAAAAAAACATACCAAAAACACAAAAAAATGTCAGAAGAAGAAGTGGTTGTGTTGAACTTCTGGCCAAGCATGTTTGGAGCAAGAGTGATCATGGCGTTAGAGGAAAAAGAGATCAAGTTCGAGTACAAGGAAGAAGATGTATTTGGTGAGAAGACCGATCTATTGCTCCAATCGAACCCGGTTCACAAGAAGATTCCGGTTCTCATCCACAAAGGTAAACCGGTATGCGAGTCCAATATCATACTCGAATACATCGATGAGGTCTGGAAAGACGATAAGACTGTCCCTCTACTACCTTCTGATCCTTATGAGAAGGCACAGTGTAGATTTTGGGCTGATTTAATTGACAAAAAGGTACTATTTTAATTATTGTGTATAGTAGTTGCTCCAATAACGTTATTGTGTTATAATTTGAATCCGAATTTACATATACTGTTCTGTAAAAATTAAAAACAAAATCAGATAAAATACTATACTGTCTAACATATAAGTTCCTATTTGCAAAAAAAAATTATGTATCATAAAAATTACATGTATAAAATATTTTCTTAATATATTAAAATATTTTCTTAATATATTAATATATTTAACGGATCTGGACCTTTCGAATATCTAAATTTTCAGAACGAATTAAAACAAATCTTGAATCGGATCTTAGAGGAAGTTATTTGGAGTTGAATTACTAATGATTGTTAAAATTTTTTTAATTTCTATTGTTATTGGTTTATGATTCTAACATTCTTACTAAAATCTGTTGTTATTGGTTTAATAATTTTTAATTCCATATAAAATTTATTGTTATTCAAAAAGTTTGGTTTTTAATGATTTTATCAAAATTTTGTGTTATTGGACCTTGAACTTTAAACAATTTAAGTCATAAAACAAACCTTTCATAATATTTTTTATATTATTTGGATTCTTAAAGTTATTGTAGTAAAATATTTTGATAGATTTTTATTTAATATAAAAAACTCTATGCAGATATAGCAAAACTCTTTACAAATTTAGCAAAATCTTTACAAATTTAGCAAATCTCTCAACTCTTAAAATCAACCAACTCTATATGAATTTAATTTCCAATATCTCTCCTAAGATTCTTGCTAATAAAATTATCCAAATTACATATGACATCCAACTACTATATATGTATGTATTAGAAATAAGTCTTGCGTTTCGGTCCAAAATCAATGCACTTTAATATTGACTTTATAACACCATTTTTCTATATGAATAGTTATGAGAATAACATAGAAGAAGTAACACATAATATAATAAAATTTCAGCTAAGACTAATTTTTTAAAAGTGGTAACATGTAAGTGGTATTTTTAAAATTCTTCATATATTATAAATGCAACTTAAAATATGATAATTCAAAATATTTCAATATATTGTATTCTTAAAGAATTGTTCTTCAATATTTTCTATGGAAAAAAAATAAAAACTTCAATTTATGTGTTATTAATATAGAAAAAACAGGTTTTTGACGCAGGAAAAAGAACGTGGACGAAAAAAGGCAAAGAACAAGAAGAAGCGAAACAAGAGTTCATAGAGACATTGAAAGTATTAGAAACAGAGCTGGGAGAAAAGGTTTACTTCGGAGGAAACGACACCGTTTCAATGGTCGACTTGGTCCTTATCTCCTATTACCCTTGGTTCCACACATGGGAGACAATAGGTGGTTTTAGCCTCGAGGATCACACTCCCAAGCTAATGGATTGGGTCCGTACATGTTTAACACGACCAGCTATCTCTAAGTCTCTACCCGACCCACTAAAGATCCTTGATCGAGTCTCTCAGATCATAAAGGTCCATGAGTTCTTCTACGGTTATTGATATTTCCAATGTTGTTTTTTCCCGTTTTAAATCAAATAATCCGCTGATTCATGAGTATGGATGTGAACATGCTACTTTTCGTTTGAGGTGGTGGTATGAAAAAATAATAAGTTACGTTTTGATATTTTAACTGAAATCATATTCGGAATTTAACGGTTTCAATAACTTTCCTACAGCAGTGCTTCTTGGACCAGATCTAAAACTATTTTCAACAGTTTGTGTAGCTGCTTCTAAGTATGATGAATGCGCTAACTATGGATATAATGTCGGAAATAGACCAATTTTATATCACCCTTCAATTCGAATTAGAAAAAACAATCTCCTAATAAGTTTATTGTTCTCGAGACTAGTACTTCATCCGCGAGACATTTTCTTGTTATTAAGTCTCTGTGATGGAAAACAAGAGTTTTTATGTTGATTATTTTATATATATTGCATATGCTTAACTACGAATCGGTTTACTAAAGAGTCGTCCGTATCAATGAAATCTTTATTCGTCTGCCTAATGCTACACAATAGCAATTAACTTGGTGTTGGTTTTTGCATGGTTTCTGTATTTTCTATTGTCTTTCGATTTTTCTTTTATACTAAAACAAATATCATATTGTGTTAGGCAACATAAGTAGCCAAAACTGATATATTGAATTCTTAATCACATCGGACACGATATAATGCTTAACATATTATGTGTTTTAATGTATATTTCATATCTCGGATCAAAATTATGTATGTATTAATATATAGATATTTATAGGAATATTAGTGCTGATGCCTGATGCTGTATATTTTTTGCTTAAAGCTTTCTATATTGTAATAAAATCAAACAATTATTTATAATTTCTAAAACTTTAAATATTTTCTAAATGCAAGAAATGCACCGAGTAGCATTTAAAGGTCGATTCCATGAAAACTAAAGATCAAACACTAAAGATACAAGATAAAATTTAATCAAGAGCGAATACTTTTGGCTTTTTAGTTTATAATTAAAGAAATAAAAGAAAATAAAATGCAAAAATAAAATAGAAAAAAAGAATTGGACCACGGGTTTAGCTATCACAAGAATGAATTAGCAATAAAAAAAAAGATACAATAAATTCAATTAAGCATCACACCAAAATATGGATCACTAAGCAAAATTAGTCCACCGTCCAGGCACTAATCATTTTACTAATTATATAATTTGGCTAAAATTTTATTTGCTAATTAAATTATCAATAAACACTACAATCAAGTCCATTCAATTCACTAATCACCCTAACATCAATTGTCGTTGGCTAGGGAAAAAAACTCATAAAAAAGAGCTTTCAAACTTTCCATCGAACATTTGTTGGATGTGAAATTCCTATGATCTAGATTTTGAGTGATCAAGTCAAAACTAACAAAATGTAACATAAATGAAGAAGGATCTAACAAGATACAAAAGAAATATGATGCTGAAGTTAGGATCTAACAAGAAGGATGGAATCTTCATATGCCAAAAGATATATGCTGTTGAAGTTATTAACAGATTTGGGATGCAAGACTGCAATTAAGTATGCAATTCAATTGTTTCTGGACAGAAGATTGGTCGAGATGAAGATGGTATAAAGATCGACTCAACCTTATACAAGCAAATGGTGGGAAGCCTGATGTATCTCATTGCAACACATCTTAACTTGATGTATGTGGTAAGTCTCATCAGCTGGTTCATGGCAAACCCCACTCAATTGCATTTTGCAACAGTGAAGAGAATTATGCGGTACTTAGAAGGCACGATAGAGTATGGCATAAGGTACAAACAAGGAGGAAGAAATGATCTCATAGCCTACATTAACATAGCCATCATATTATGTATTCTTAATGAGTGAATGTAGCATGTTCTTCACTTAAACAGCAAAGTTGTGACCCTTTCAATCACTGAAGCGGAATATGTAGTAGCAGCCACATGTGCTTGTCAAGCTATATGGATGAGGAGAATATTAAAGGATATTAGTCATGTATTAGCTGGAGAAATTGTGCTGCTATGCAACAACACATCGACCACCAAATTGTCCAACAATGCGGTCATGCACGGAAGATCCAAACACATAAGGTTACAATATCATTTTTTAAGGGATTTATGTAAGTAAGATGTTATCAAGCTGGTTTACTGCAACACAGAGATTCAATTAGCAGACATAGTGACGATGATAGGTTTCATCAAGCTTACTTTCGTCGGGGGAAGAAAGGAGAGGTAGAAGGAAGCAAAAGAGTTGCTGACATAGAGAAGAAAAGAGGAAAACTGAGACTTTGATGCAACCAGAGAGTTTGCTGTTACAGATTCTTCTGGAGTCATCTCGCGAGGGAAGCGCGTATAAAAGAATTTTTTATGCTTGATTTGTAGTTTGTTAAAAGACGTTATGAGTCTTCGTTATCGTTCGCCATGAGAGCGTAACTGTACAAACTATATCGAGCTTTGCTCTGTTTCGTTAATACACAAATCAGAAGTTTCAGATAGCTTCCGTCTATCATTGGTGCGGTGACAAGGTACGATTCTCATGCGATGTCACGGAGTGCGTCTCCCGATGATGCGGCGTTTCCAGACGGCTATAATGAAGCAGCGATTCCGTTACAGGTGGAGCTTGAGTTTCTAAAAGGGGGATACAAGCTTCTGTGTAAGGAATCTTCTGATACCAAATCGCAGCTTGCCGCTATCGCCGATCAACTAAGTTCGTTGAAGACTCTCTTCGAAAAGGCACCGACACATTAATCTCGACAAGACGTACGTAGATCGGACTTCACAGATCGTCAATCTCGTTCGATTCGTGATCCAAATTTCCACAGAGGTGAATTGTCTTCAGGTCCGTATTCTAATCGTCTTCCTTTAGGCGATAGAGATAACATGTTGAAGAAAGTAGAGATGCCTTCTTTTGATGGCTCTAATACACATGATTGGTTAGTTGATATCGAACATTTCTTCACCGTTGGTAGATTCAATGAGGAAGATCGGTTAGACTTGGTAGCCTTATGTGTCGAAGGGAAGGTTAAGAAATGGTTCGCTTGGGTTATGCGTCGGGGTGGTTTTGTTGATTGGCAGGATTTCAGACAGAGGTTGGTGTTGCATTTTGCGGAATCTATTGATGAAGAACCTAGCACGAGACTTTTTTGCCATTAAGTAAACAGGTTCAGTCACAGAGTATATCTCTGAGTTTGAAGATTTATCTGCTCAAGTTCAGGGTTTGGAGGATAAACATTTGGAACGTATTTTTTATAATGGCCTTACTCCAGAAATGAAAGAAGTGATTAAGATGAAGGATCCGCAGGGGTTATTGAATTACATTGCTGCTGTACTTCGAATGAAGTCAAGTGCTTTTTGTCAAGTTGTTAGTACAGTAGCAGCTCCGGTACAGCGCACACCAACGCCCAAATCGTTTAATAATTCTCGACCAGTTCATCATAATGTGCCTACGCGGGTCTATCAAGATAAGAGTAAGGGTGATGTGGGGCAGAACAAGGAAAATATGAATCAATATAGACCAGTCCAACGTCCTAGGCAGCAATATACGGATACTGAATTGGATGCCATGCGCAGAGATAAACTTTGTTTTCGCTGCAAAGCACCGTGGTCCCGTAGCCATGACTGTCCGAATAAGGCGTTACGTGTGTTAACAGTGATTAATGGGTTGGAATTGGAGGTGCTTGAACATTCAGCGGATGATGTGAATATTAAGGAAGATTTGCTATCGCAAGAGTTAATGACATTGTCTTTAAACTCGTTTTTGGGAATCAATTCACCCAAGACAACTAAATTGCGGGGTTGTATTGACAACCGAGAGGTGATCGTCATGCTCGATAGTGGAGCATCGCACAACTTCATTTCACCGAAGATTGTGCGAAGGCTACGTTTGAAAATTTGTGAAGAAAGTAGCCTTGATGTGTTGTTGGGAAATGGCGTAACAGTTAAGGCATTAGGCATTTGTCGGGCCGTTACGTTTCAGCTCAACCAAACCGACTTCACATCGAACTGGGTAGTGTCGATGTTATACTCGGCGTTCAATGGCTTGAAATACTAGGCGAATGTGAGGTTGACTGGAAACGTCAAGAACTTTCTTTTGCCTATAATGGGAGACGAGTAACGTTAGTAGATGACCCTACCTTACATTGCTCCAAGCTCTCGTTTAAGTCGTTGTCGCCGGTGTACACTACTGGTCAGTCAGGAAGAGGAGTGCTACTGACCAGTACTGTACTAGCATCATCCAAACCAGATTTAAATGCCGAGATCAGCGAGTTACTAGCTCAGTTTGCTGACATTTTTGAACTGCCAAAAGGAGTACCTCCGATACGTGGCAAAGAACATGCGATTACTTTGAGGCCCGGTGTAGCAGCCGTTTCTGTTCGTCCTTACCGATATCCTTACGCTCGTAAAGTTGTGATGGAACAGATGGTTACAGAAATGTTAGAGGCAGGGATCATTCGACCAAGCACCAGCCCTTTCTCGAGCCCGGTATTGCTTGTGAAGAAGAAAGACGGGTCGTTTCGGTTTTGTGTGGATTATCGTTCATTAAACCGCGTTACCGTTCTGGATAAGTATCCTATTCTCTGTATGGTAGAGGATGACGTTAAGAAAACGGCCTTTCGGACTGTTGAGGGTCACTATGAGTTTCTTGTCATGCCGTTTGGTCTCACTAATGCTCCAGCAACATTTCAAGCATTGATGAATCAGATCTTTAAACCGTTCTTACGACAATTTGTTCTCGTGTTTTTCGACGATATCTTGGTATATAGCACGAGTTTCTCTCTTCATCTTGATCATCTTGCGCAAGTGTTAGAAGCATTGCGGCACCATGTCCTGTTTGCCAATCAGAAAAAGTGTTTATTTGGAGTGTCACAAGTGGAGTATTTTGGTCATATTATATCACAAAACGGAGTAGCTACGGATGCGACAAAAACAGAAGCGATGAGTAAATGGCCGACACCGACGAGCGTGAAACAACTTAGCGCGTTTCTCAGCCTAACAGGTTATTACCGGCGATTTGTTCACAATTATGGACTGTTAGCTTGACCTCTCACTCAGTTGTTAAAGAAAGAACAGTTTTCGTGGTCACAAACGGCGCAGTCCGTATTTGATTCTTTAAAGGAAGCGATGGTCAAGGCGCCGGTTTTGGCATTGCCGGATTTTCCAAAAAAATTCATACTTGAATCAGATGCCTCCGGGTTTGGATTGGGAGCAGTTTTAATGCAAGATAAGAATCCTATAGCTTTCTTCAGTCATGATTTGACTCCACGCGAACAGCTTAAACCGGCATACGAAAGAGAACTCATAGCTATTGTGATGGCTGTGAGAAAATGGAAACATTATTTGATGGACAGGAAGTTTCAAGTGCATACAGATCAACGCATTCTCAAGTTTTTATTGGAACAAAAAGAGGTGAATTTGGAGTATCAACGTTGGCTGACTAGGCTCTTGGGTTTTGATTTCGATATTTTTTATATACGCGGTTGTGAAAACAGAGCTGCGGATGGGTTATCTCGTAGTATGTCCGTATCTTCATTGTTGTTAGCTATCACCGTGCCTCATATTTTGCAGTGGGAGGACTTGTACAAGGAGATTGCGGAGGATCCTACCATTCAACAACAGATTGCACAAATTCCAAAGGATACACATGCTACTGGGAAATATAAGGTGGTGGATGGTTTATTATGGTCGAAACAGCGGTTGGTGATTCCTAAAACCTAGGTTTTTATTCCATTGATCCTTCGGGAATGTCATGATAGCAAGACAGGAGGCCATTCGGGGGTTTTGAAGACCGTAAAACGCATCCATGGTTCATTTTATTGGGCTGACTTATATAAACAGGTTCAGGAGTATGTGGCTAATTATGTGGTTTGTCAGACACATAAATACTCTACGCTATCACCAGCTGGTCTTTTACATCCTTTACCAATTCCGAGTCGTGTGTCGGAGGATTTAGCCATAGATTTTATCGAAGGATTGCCTACTTCGAATGGTACAAATGTGATTTTGGTTATTGTTGATCGATTGAGCAAATACGCTCACTTTGTGCGCCTTAAACACCCGTTTACAGCGTTGGATGTGGCTACTGAGTTTGTCCATGAGGTGGTGCGTTTACATGGGTTTCCAACGAGCATTGTTTCGGATCGCGATCGTATATTTCTCAGTCAATTTTGGACTGAAGTGTTTCGTTTAGCGGGAACGCAAGTAAAATATAGTACGGCTTTTCACCCTCAAACGGATGGTTAATCTGAGGTCTTGAACCGTTGTTTGGAAACATATCTCCGTTGTTTCGCATCAGCTCATCCCCGGACTTGGTCTTTGTTTTTACCTTGGGTGGAACTGTGGTATATACTTCTTTTCACAAATCGCTGAAAACGTCGCCTTTCATGGAAGTTTATGGCAGGGAACCTCCGAAGTTGATCCGTTTTGAAGAAGGGTCTACATCGAACTTTGAACTGGAACGCTCGCTTCGTACTCGGGATGCGATGTTGGTTCAACTGAAACACAATCTTTCACGGGCTCAGGATATTATGAAGAAGCAGGCGGATAAACATCGGCGAGATGTGGTCTTTAATATTGGTGACATGGTCTATTTGAAGTTGAAGCCCTATCGTCAGCAAACTGTGGTTCGAAGATTTTGCCAGAAATTAGCGGCCAAGTTCTATGGTCCGTATGAAGTTCTGGAACGCATTGGTTCAGCGGCTTACAAACTCCGGCTGCCCGTTGATGCTCGCATTCACCCTGTTTTTCATGTTTCACAGCTCAAGCGGGCCGTTGGTGAGCAATCGGTGGTTCAAACGTTACCGCCGACCTGTCTTGGTGATGAGATTAATCTTTTGGAGCCTGAAGACGTCATTGACAAACGTTATTCGGAGATCGGCGTATTAGAGTTGTTGGTCAAGTGGCGGGGCAAGCCTTCCATTGATAATTCTTGGATTACTTCACGGGAATTTGTTGATCGTTTTCCTTCTTACGAGCTTGAGGGCAAGCTCGATTTCGTTGGGCGAAGTATTGATAGGTTTCATCAAGCTTACTTTCGTCGGGGGAATAAAGGAGAGGCAGAATGAAGCAAAAGAGTTGCTGACGTGGAGAAGAAAAGAGGAAAACAGAGACTTTGATGCAACCAGAGGGTTTGCTGTTAAAGATTCTTCTGGAGTCATCTCGCGAGGAAAGCGCGTATAAAAGGAGGAGAAGAGATTTTAGATTCTTTTATACTTGATTTGTAGTTTGTTAAAAGACGCTATGAATCTTCGTTATCGTTCGCCATAAAAACGTAACTGTACAAACTATATCGAGCTTTGCTCTGTTTCGTTAATACACAAATCAGAAGCTTCAAATAGCTTCCGTCTATTAGACGAAACCTTTGAAATTGACATCATTTCAATAGATTAGAGCAGCATTTGGAATGAGCATTATAAACTGAATTTTCTGCAGTAAAATTAGTTCAACGGAGGATTTGTTAATTAAGTTATTTTTAATAATCGACTTATTCAATGGTTTTAGACTAAGTCAATTTTGTTGGAGTTGAAACAGGTTTGGGTGTTTGGGTCCTGTAGTTTCGAAGATTCAGTTTATGTGAGCCTATAAAAGGCACTTGGTATTCATCAATAAAGTACATCAATGTGGTGCAAATCATGAATTTTTTAGCTAACTTTCACAATATATGGAATTGTCGGAGTTCTCCCATTGAGGGGTTCAAACCGTTTACCCACTCTCCTTTGGGGATGCAGACGAAACAGACTCATCGACGGTCGTGTCATATCACAGTGCAAAGAGACGAGCTCTTCGCCCTCTTCCAAACGCGGTTCACGGAGGAGACTTAACGAGACACTTAACTCGGAGTTGTAAGCGATTAGGATTTTCTGGCCTGAATTCTGAAGACTCATAGGCCTCCTCATGAACCATTTTGATTCTAGTATCGATTTTCATTCCTTTGACATATTTTTGAATTCTTCCAGGGATTTCAAGGAAGCCACACGAGTAATTCTTCCAATCTAGCAATGGTAATATATATGAAATTATGGTTTTTTCTCTTATTATAAAGAAATAATTTATGATAGAAATATTCAAAAAAACAACCAAAAAATGTTGAAGGGCGGAAGAAAATAGATAACATGGTTATCAAAGTCATATGCACATACATAACTCAGAAGATAAATATTGATATTGATAAGTTATGAAAAAAAAAGGGAAAAACTCCTAAAAAGATCTGACATTAATTACATTTGCCAGAAAAATACACAGATTATTAGCATTGTGAATAAAATACACAACATATTTGTTACTTGTTTAATACGCTGACATTAAAAAATCGATAGTTTAATACCATGATTTTAACGATATTAAGTTGTTAAACGGAAACAGTAAAACGTCGTTTGTTTTATTAATAACACGTGATTTTATTAATCAAGAAAGACACTAATACCCTTTTAATCGATTGTACCCCCAAATCTAAGAACCCTAATTTCTCCTGTCTTCAATTCTCTTCTCCTCTCATCTCTCGATTTGATAAAACTCGATTTCGTTATTGTTACTTCATTTGTAGTGAAATTCGATGGAATTTGTCATACAGTGGCAAAAAGGACCCTCCATATGTCCGTAGCTATGACTGAACGAGTTCGCATATGAGCACGAACCGTAATTTTGTTCCATTCTTCGATTAAGAGAGGAGAAGAGAAGTATTGTGTTAAAGGTGCTCGAGAGAAGAGAAGAGATGAGAGGAGAAGACAAGAGAATTGAAGAGAGAAGAAAGTAGGGTTCTTAGATTTGGGAAAAACTAATTTGGGGATAAAATCGATTTAGGAGGTATTTTTGCCTTTTCTGATTAGTAAAATCATGTGTTGTTAATAAAACAAATGACGTTTTACTGTTTTCGTTTAACAACTTAATGATGTCAAAATCACGGTGTTAAACTATCAATTTTTAAATGTCCGCGTATTAAACAGGTAACAAAACATATGTTTTGAATTTTATGAACAACGCTAATAATTTGTGTATTTTTCTGACAAATGTAATTAATGTCATGTATTTTTAAGGGTTTTTTTCAAAAAAAAGAAATATTGATAAGCAAATAAATCAGTCATTCAAAATTTCTGGAGAAACCACAAAAAATATTATTTTACACATTACAAATAAGTCTACATAGTGTATAGACACCCAAAAAATTAATTAAGTCTACATAAAAAAACGTCAATGATTTTTTCTCTTAAATATCTGCAACACATTTACAATTTTTACATATACCACCACTTTATTCTTTTAACAATCTATACATTTTACTCATGTCATATTAGTTTAATTTGTAATAAGCCAATTTTAGATAACCACCAAAACATTGCAAGTTTGATTTTATCTGCACAGTCATAGATATTAGAATATATCTCTTTAAAACTAACATTTATCCTATAGAATGATCTTCATGTAGAAAGTAAGTATTTTTTTGTGAGTATATGGCTAAATCCAAACCCAATTAGCCACCACCACAAAATCTCCGAGGCATATCTTCCTAATCTAGACATAGCTTGCCATCTTCAAGCCATCACAATCAAATCAAGACAATATCACTGGAGTTTTTGCCGCAGTGAGAGGTGACACTACCAAATGGAACTACCACTGACTTAACCTCAGACTTGAACCAAAGCCACGGATCTAAACAGTATCTGTCGATGAAAACAAGAACACCTTCCTGCAGCACCAACTCCCACACAAAATCTGAAGCTACTTGCCAAATAACACAAGAACTAATGAGGGAGGGGTTGCCACGGCGCCATCGAGGAGCGAGAGTCGCTGAAGAGGCAAAGCAAATCTGTTTTTAGAATATTCACATTTAAATTGTGAATATGTGGATTCATCTCTTATAAATAGTGCACATGCTAAAAAAAATATTTGAGTTGGAGTCTCGATCTTTTTTTCACTTTTGAAAACATGTAGCTATGCAATTCAATAACGTTTGTTACTCTCTTTTCTTTATTAAGGATTATACTACGATAAGCATGGGGTTTTTATATTTTTCTGGTAATTTTAACTTTTTTGCTAATTTTAATTTGCCTTATTTTCTCGTAGTGCTAAAATCTTATATTATTTATTATATAAAAAAGTTGTTGACAAAAAAATCTAATATAATTTTAAAATTTACAATTACTAACATGTTAGTTTCAAAGGACGTAAAGTTAGTTTGTCTATGAGTCATGCAATTTTTTTCCGTTAGTATGATGTGGAGAAATAAACGGATAGCAATATCTCATTTTTTGGAGGCAAGAGATATAAGAGGGCAAGAAGACGAGATTATGAACTTAAAAGATGCAGTAAGAACTGTAACTCATGAGGTTGAAAGTAAGAGGAAGATCTGAGTGCATTAGTTAATACTTTAAAGCAAAGCCATATATAATGTGATGTGCTTAAGTGAGAAGTCTTGATACTCAGTGAGAGGAGTAGGATCTTTCATAATGTTCTGATATCTTTTACAGCTGGAGTTTTTTGGGTACTTCGATTCATGATCGTGATGGAGAAGCAATAGAATTTGGATGTAATATTGTCAAACTTGTTATGTTATGTTCGACAACTGGATTTTTTTGGTACTTTGTGTGTTGTCAAACCACTCCAAAATATCTTTACCACATCAAAACAGTAAGTCTACAAAAAAAGTATCATATTCTAATAGTAAATCTACCATTCGTCTACAGATCCACCGACTGGAAATAATTCTATCAATCTTTATATAAATCTACCAACCTTTAAATAAATATATTGTAACTAGAACATTAGACTTAATTATTTTGGAACACGTATCCGTCTACGTGTCAAAACAATGACATTTTCGTAAATATGTTTTCTGTTAACAAATAAAAAATAGTATAAAAGATATCCTAGATTATTTTAGTAATTTTGAAAGATTTTCATAATTTTGATCAAAGTAAGACTTTACAAAGTTGTTTTAGCGATTCTCTTTATAAATAATCAATTTTCTATAAATTCAATTTACATTTAAACACATAAAACAATAAAAACACATTTGTGAAAAATAACACTCGTGTTTTTCAAATGTCTACTAAACCTTTATAATTAGAAAGAGAGTATCTAGAAACATAAGAGAATTATAAATAAACACCTATTATTAATGCAACTCCTAGGTTTCATGAAAGGAACATGTCGCCCTCTTTTCGTATATCGTGAAATCCATAAAGACGTTTTAATTTCTAAACTTAAGTCCCCGATCCTAGAGATAAACTCGACGGCTCCACTTTTTGTACTTATGGCCATGAACTTGTGGTTCCTCCCAAACAACACACCTAATCGTTCTTAGCACTTGCAAAACAATCCGTTGATGAGTAAGGGTTGACTCTTCTTCTTCCTCCTCTCTCCTCAGCTTGTTACTCAAAGGCTCAACATATTTGATGAGTAAGGATTGATACCTTAATCTTTTATCGTCCTGGGACAAAACTAAACGGTTTGAATCCGTTGTCGTACCAATCTTTTCCTTATGCACATCACTCTTTTTCCTTTTCCTTATATATAAGTTCTCTTCTAGCTAGCCTTCACTCTTTTTCCTCTTTGTTTCCGGTTCTTTCTTGCGCGTTGAGCTAAAGTATAGAGCAGAAAGAAGAGCGTTGGCAGAG
The DNA here is from genome assembly GCA_000218505.1 of Schrenkiella parvula. Lineage (NCBI taxonomy): Eukaryota > Viridiplantae > Streptophyta > Magnoliopsida > Brassicales > Brassicaceae > Schrenkiella > Schrenkiella parvula. Next base: position 7,235,688 of record CM001191.1, on the reverse strand, counting down.
CATACGGCTAGGAATGCGACGTGATTCGGGATCCGCGGGTTTCTTATGGATCGTTTCCTTCTCGTTCCCTTTTGCATTCTTTGTCTTCTTCTTCTTTTTCTTCTTCTTCTTTATCTTTTTACTTGCGCATTCCAAAATTTTACTGAGAACAAGAAACAATGAAAAAGATTAGTTGGTTTCCTCTTTCTTTAGGGTTTATGCGTTTATAAAGAAAAAAATAAGGTACGGAGGAAAATAAAAACAGAGTAAAGAATGCAATAAAAAGAGTTGTTTCTTTATGTGAAAACAAACTTAGGGTGCGATTCACAGTCATATAGTTGTGTGAGTCTGTTACTAGCATAGCTTCGAGTAGTTAGATGTGAGCATTATTAAAATATTCATAATTATAGTTTTTATCATTTGATTCATAATTTAACTTGTATATACTAAAATTGGCAAAAATGTTCAAAATTATATAAACATAAAATCTAAGAATATATTAAATTAAAGAAAGTTAATAATTGTAAGAAAAAAATGAAGGATAGTTTAACATAGACAAAAAAACTTATAAAATAAGCTATAACATAAATAACCGATCTACACGTGAATCATAAATCGATATATCAAATTCCTCTTCTTGTTATCTTGAACGTTTCGAAATATCAAATCTAAGTGCAATAAAAAACTATAAAAGAGCTAACTTTATCGTAAGAAAAGAATGCTTATAAAAAAGTCTCAGGGTCAATAGTCAATTCTCTAGCAAAAGCTTCAGGGGAGAACAAAACAAGATTGAAACTTAAATTACAAAGAATAATGTATTCAATTACAAAACAAGATTGAAACTTAAATTACAAAGAATAATACATTCAGCTGTAAAGTTTTTTGGTAAAAAAAGTTATTTTCCTTTTTTCAACAAAGAATAATGTATTCATTTTATGATTTGGTATGATTTGTATTAAAATAATAAATTTTCTGTTATTAAAACTTAAATTACAAAAAATTAAAATTCAATGTTACTGAAATTGTGATTTTGTACTTTAAAATCATTGTTATTGAAAATATTTGAAACTGTGAATTTTAAGAGATTTGTTATGATTTTAACATGCTTTAGTAGAGCTTTTTAGTTAAAAATATAAAAGTCCAAATATCGTAATTTTAAATAATATAAAGTTAGAGATAACTACTAAAAAAACTTAAAAAATTACTTAATTTCTAAAACAATTTTGAAAGATTTTGAGATTACTAAACTAATGCTAATTTTAAAGGAAAAGACTTATAACCCTAGGTTTTTTGTTCAATAACGAAAATCCATTCAAATTAAAAATAAATAAATAATAATTTAATAATAATATTAATGATAAATGTTTTTTTGAAAAATATGAAAAAATTAAAAAATCATTTTTTAAAATAACCGTTTGTGATTTGCGTTTACAATTGGCGTTTGCGATTGACGTTTGCGACTGATGTTTGCGATTGACGTTTTTAATGATAGTAGACTTATATCGATGTGATTTCTAAATGATGGTAGACTTATATAATTTGGCTTTTTCAACCGGCGTTAGAAATTTGTTTTATTTATATTGCAAGTCACACAAAAATCAACCATAATTGGATATAAATATATAAGTTTATCATCATTGACTAGTAAATCTACCACCACAGTAAAAAATAAATCTACCAACTTTAGTACGTTTTAGTAAATTGAAAAAGATTGAAAAATCTACCATTGATTATAAATCTACTATCACTAAAAATATATATACTATTAAATACTGAACGTAAAAAGTTTATCGTCAAAGTAAATAAATCTACCAAGACAAATAAATCTACCATCAAACAATATAAATCTACCATCAATAGAAATCAAAATAAATCTATCACCAAAACAAATAAATCTAGTCAAACAAAAACAAATCTACCACGAGTACTAATAAGTCTACCATTTCACAAATAAGTCTACCACATAAAAATAAGTATACCACAATTGACTAGTAAATCTACCACAGAAACATATGTCTACTATGTCAAAAACAATAGGTCTATAAAATAAGTATACTGCTCCAACAATAAGTCTATCACTCTAAAATAAGTTTACCATTCTAACAATAACTCTACCAGCTGAAAAATAAGTCTACCATTTTAACAAAATAAATTTTTCATTTTATTAATAAATCTACCGTAACTACATTGTAAACTTTTTTTTTTGGGTCAATATTTTTTCATTTTTTGTCTACGTAACAAAAAAAGTAATGGCATTTTCATAAATACATTATTTGTCAATCCATCCAAAAAGGTAATATAGATTGACACTGGTTTGGGCATTTTCAATTTTTTTAAGATTGTTTTAGTTATTCTCAATTAAAGTTATAGTAACTTTCCTAATTCACCTAAAATCCTTAAAATCTCATAAAAAAAACAAATTCTTTATTCTTTTAGATATTCTCAAATATTATATTGAATACATCTCTAAGTGGTTTTCGTGAAAAGTTTTTTTGTTTATCTTTGGTAAGATCTCAACCGAGGCACGGAAGGAAGGTCCCAAAAAAAAAGAAAAGGTCAATGGAAAAACGAAAAGGATTTTATTCGTTCTAATCAATTTGATTTTGCCATATTTTGAGTGAAAAAAAGAAATTCATTAGCCTTCTCATACTCTTACACTTCAACTTTTTATCTCAAGATCATCAACTGCTACTTTGTTCATGCAAAGACACCAAACATTCAAAAAACGAATTCTATTTTTCTTAAAATATCATTTTTTGCAAGTTTTTAGCAACATTTTCCCCACAATTTCCATTTTACTAATAGACATCAAATAGTCGATCTCAATGAACTGAAAGACTTTAGAGACAACAAAGAAAAAGACAAAAAGAGAGAACAATATCAAATTGTCAATAACTAAAGCAAATTATGAGTTCCAAGTTCACGAACATAACGTAACCAGAGACGAAGAGGAAGCAATCAAATAGAGAAGAAGCAGAGTTACCAACAACAAAAGCAAAACAAAAAAAATACACGATCAACAGAACAAACAAGGAAGCAAATCTGTACTGTTTTTTCAGTTTAAAGACGAAATGAAAAACAGACTTGGGATTTCAAGGGATAAGAATAATCTCACTTTGCCATCATAACTTTGACGAACTCATCATAGTTGATCTGACCATCACCATCGACATCAGCCTCTCGGATCATCTCATCAACTTCTTCATCGGTCAGCTTCTCCCCAAGATTTGTCATCACATGGCGGAGCTCAGCCGCGGAGATGAAACCGTTCTGGTCCTTGTCAAAAACCCTGAAGGCTTCCTTAAGCTCTTCCTCTGAATCAGTGTCTTTCATTTTGCGGGCCATTAGGTTCAGGAACTCTGGGAAATCTATTGTACCGTTCCCATCTGCGTCAACTTCGTTGATCATGTCCTGGAGCTCGGCTTCTGTCGGGTTCTGCCCAAGTGATCTCATCACAGTCCCAAGCTCTTTAGTGGTGATGCAGCCTGCAACCATACCAAAAATAAAGGCAAATTCAGGTTTCAGACTGCAAGTTCCAAGTATCACTTTGGGAACTCTAATATGGTCAACATTTAACAAGATCAGGAAGAAGACTCAAATATCTTGACACAAGTCATATGTCAATATCCCAAATGAAAGCACAATGATGAAGATTTGACAAGTAAAAAAAGATTGATTTCTTATTCAGAAAAAAAGTCTACCAAGTTAGCAAAGAAACTTGTTGCATACAATCGAGCAAGAAACACATTTCAAGTATCACTTTCTGCACTCTAATATAGTCAACATCTAACAAGATCAGGAAGAAGAAGAAGATGAACCAAATATCATAACACAAGTACAATGTCAAGATCCCAACTGAAAGCAAAATGACGGAAATGCACATCTCAAAATAGCTTATACTATTACCAAGTCTATCGTATTTCTCGGCTTGAAAAGCAAAACAGATTGATATCTCTTAATCAGAAAAGGTCAACCAAGTTAAGAAAAAAAGTTCTTGCATACAATCTAGCAAGGAACATTCCAAGTCTCTTTTTAATCAAAGGCCAAAAGATGATGATGCACACTGTTCTAAGAATGATGCAATAACCAACAAGGAGAACACGATGGCACATCTTTTTGCTAAGTACAATGCAATACAACAATGCTCCACTAGTCAAGCTCAAAAATGGACTCTTTTACTATTAAGCAACAACATCACACTATAAACGAAATTTTCATTCTCGGATTTGGTAGAAACATCTACAAAAGCAATCATAAGCCTCTCGTATATATCAATCATATTCACCCAAATCGGCATCATTTGTCACAGGATTTGGCTCAGAAACAACGATATGAACAGCCAAAGCTAGCCTAATAAATACGGACAAGATTTAAGCAAGCAAAATATCTCAGATCTTCCTCGAATCACATGAAAAAAATAAAAATGAGAAGAAAAATCAGGACCAGGAAACAATTCAAACAAACGCTACGAATCACGAACTTCACGAAGAGATTCAAAAAAAAAATAGAAGCAAGAGATCTGAGATAAGAACAGACCATCTCCGTCTTTGTCGAATAGGCTAAACGCTTCTTTAAACTCGGAGATCTGGTCATCGGTTAGCTGATCCGCCATTTTTTTGTTCTTTCTCGAGAAATCGCTGTGATTCGTTGTTTCTTCGATTCCCTCGAGAGAGCGTTAAAGCGCGTGGTGACCGAAATGTAGTTTATAAACGAAAACCTCAGCTACAGGTAGGATCTATCTGTAGTTGACGATTTTACCCTCAAAAACCTTTTTTGTCCATTCATCGTCGTTTACAGTTTTATATTTCCATTTTTCTGAGAAAATTGTTTTAACGTTTTACTAATTTTAGACTAAAGGTTAACTAATTTACTAACTACTAATAGCCCACATTAACTTTCTAATTTTTTTATATACGTTAAACTATTAAAAAAAAAATAATATATATATATATATATATATATATGCATATTTTTTCGCCTATTACAAAATAGGTAAATTGCTGCTTATAATACTTTTTGATTTATAATGTTTTGCTATCCTATAAATTTTTATATGACTAAACTTAAATCTATAAATCAATACACTTGAAATGATAATATAAATTATACATACATTGACACATGGTTTTTTAATATTTGTGTTACAAAAATTACATCAGGTTGTTATTTCAAACGTAATCGCACAAAGACCAGGTAATCATGTGCATTTTGATATATGGTTCAGGTTCGGTTGTGTAATACGGATATCGAGTGTTTCAGATATGCTTGTAATGACGCCATTTAAGATCTGTTTAATTTTTGGTTCTGTTCGGTACATGTATCTTCAAATTCAGGTTGGGTAATATGGATATCGAGTATTTCGGATAATGAAGTTATTATGAGAAGCTAAAACTCTAAAGCACAATGAAAACCAAACTTGAGTGTAAGAAACTTAATTCTCTGAAGTTGGTCTTGTAATTCAATATCAGCAAGAAGTTGTTATTTTGTAATCAAGCTTTTGTCATTGAAGTGATATTCACACTTCAACCATTGTTCTGCGCACATTAGCACTTCAATGATGTAGTGAGTCAAGCAACTCCTAGTTGGAATAACTATTCGACCACTAGTACTGAATGCGGACTCTGAAGCTACAGAAGAAACATGCATAGAATTCCACAATATTCCTAGTGGCTGCTTTAGGAGAATGTGGCTTGTAAAGCTTAATCTTATTGCAAAAATGTCACCATGCCAAAATCTCTATTATTGCTAGTGGCAATTGACCCAAAACTAACATTGCATTACACCTTTCTCTTTTGTTCATAAACTCTTGACAATCCCAAATTACCATCTTCATTTACAGGATTCAGAACGTACTTACCTTCAACTCTAGTTTCATTCCATGACTTATAAGCCTTGCAAGAAAGTAGATGTTTCTTCAAAGCTGTAGTTTCAGACGATATTTACAATACATATACAAAAATGCTAAAACTTTATAAAAAAAATCATCTTTCATAAACTCAACGTTTTAGGTAAGAGTTCTCATATGTATATAAAATTTTTGGTTGTACACAAAATATTTGTTAGCATATATAAATAGATATACATCTTATGATATGAAACCCATCTTTGGCGACCAGGACAGATATTAAACCAAAGCTACAACATTTTGGGAATATTTTCAAACCATCAAGTTATCTTTAGCTGCATCAGACCTCACCAGATCACATAGATCAACAATAAGTCATACTAGCCATTTTCGGACACAATGAATATTCTAACCTAACAGCTCTTTCCTCACCAAGATTTTTGCGATTTGAAGACTCATACAATGCACATGGACGTGCCAAGATATCATTCCTATATGCCCAAGCTTTCAAGACTCAAAAAAATCATGAAAGTTTCCTTAACTGGCCAAATCACATCATTCGCTCTAACGGCTAGTTTTCTATTAAATGTTGCAATTTGTTTCTTGTCTTTAGACCATTCTATTCAGCCTATATAAGCTGATCATTAGTCATTGTAAAACTCACCCTTCAATCATTTTAGAAATTAGTAAAGTATTATTCAGTTTACAAAAGTCTTTTCTTTTGTGTTGTTCATTAGAGTTTTAGGTGGATTCCTTTGCTCTTGTGTTCTTGTCTCTAGATCCTAAGTGTATGAGATACTTTTGGTCTATTGATTCTGCGGATTAAAATATTTTTGAGTGATTCAAAACCTCTTGTCCGTTCATTTGATTGAGTGAGTTGATCAGTTCCACCTCCATCTCTACCTTCGTCCACTTCTGCAAGCCTTAAACTTGGAATCTCTTGATCATTGAGTGATCTTAAGTTCAAGTGATTCCAATCTTATATCATTTGGTATTAGAGCCAAAAGCTCCTATCATCAGGTTTTGTTCATTCAACCCTTATATTTTTTTATTTATGTTTTGCTTTCTTTAGATCATAAACCGAAAACTATATAAAAACAAATTGCATTTGTTATTATTTGTTTATGTTTTACTTATAATAATCTAAAAACCCATAAAAGTTGTTTTGCTTTCTTTTCTGAATATTTTCTTTATCTAAAAAAAATTGTTTGGAACTTATTTTAATTTTTATTTGAAAGAAAAGCCAGAAAACTAAATAATTGTTTTCTTGTTTTGTTTTATCTTTATAAATTAAAAAAATACATAAAATTTTATTTTGTTAATTTTTGTCCTATTCCATAAAAGAAAAAAAAATCATTTGTTTAGTTAAATTCGAATTTATAAAAGAAAAAAAAACCAAAATTCCATTTTTATGTTTTTGTCATTATTTGTTCTTTCCTTTTGTGTAGATTTCATTTAATACATCTTCTTCATTTTGCTTGTGTGAAGCACGAAATAGAGAGGCAATATTGGAGTTTTATGAAGGTGAACAACATACCATGAATGACTACAACTTCTCTCAAACCAACTGGAGCCAAGAGAATGATTTCAATCAACACCTAAGCACCAACGAGGCGGATGATGGAGAAGAAGCATGGTATGAAAGTGACTATTCATACTATTATTTTGAAGATGAACTACATGGTGGAGAGCTTGAACCCAAATCACCAGACTATAAGTGACACAAACGACGAAGATGACGCTTACCACGAAGGTGATTCATGGTGTGAAGAGACTGAATCTCAAATCAGTCAAGAAGAAGGAGATCACCAAAGAAAACTAGGATATGAAGACTTCAATCATGAAGAAGCACAAGATAATTTCATGGAACCTTACCATGAAGACAAGCTATGGTGTGAAGAAACTGATTCCCAAATCATTTTAGGAGAAGCTGAAGAACAATGGAACAACAAGACTGAAGATAACTTTGGTGTTGAATCAGAGTTTGAAGAAGAGGAACCAGAACCGCAATACATCACTTTTTCAAGTCACAACCAAGGACGAGAGGCTTATTTAAGATGGGAGAGAGACATGGAGGAATGATTTCAAATAAATCAAGTATTGGAGGAGGAAAAGATAACTATTGCTGAGGATACATTAATTGAGGACTTGCATAAGGAGTTTGTGGAGGAAGCCAAAACCAATCAGCACTATTATTGGACTTATGTCATTCCTGAGCCAAAAAGATAGATTATGGCAATACCACCAAAGAAGAGTTACTGCCCTAAATCAGAGAAGGTAATCTCTAATACTCATGAGAAGAGAGCCATGGCTAAACAAGTGGTACCCACCAAGAGTGAGCAACGAGTTCTAAAACCACAAAAGTCACATCCACCACCTTAGAAGAGAGCTCTACAACAAAAGGAAATAATCACAGAAAAAACAGAGCCCTAAGAGTAAAAGAGAACAACAAGTTGAAGAAGAGGCATTTTTATTAAGGAGCAATACATTGCAAGGGCTACCAGCCGCAACCCAACAAAGTAAGTGTTCTAACTCTAAGAGAATTAAAGATCAGACATGTTATAGATGTCATAAAAGAGGACACTTTGCTGCAACTTGTCCATCTAAGAAAATTTTGAAAGAACCATCACTAGAGGAGAAAACAGAACCATCTAAAGCAATTGATAGTTTAACTCACTCTGATTTGTTAATTTCCAATTCTAGTGTCATGCATTTGTCTTTGTTGAAAGGATTTGATACAGGACTAGGAAGACGTCCAAAGAAAAGAAGGTTCAAATCCCTATACAACTTTCTGAAGCTAACAATGAACTAAAGGAGCAAAGCACAAAGAAGTTTACCTGAAGAGAACTTGCTATTCAACCAAGTTCAGAATCAGAAATGTGCCAATGGTGATCAATGCCAAGTTTTCCAAAGAAGAGAATGTTAAACCAGACCAGACTAGAGGAGCTGTTCTATCTTACCTGCTCAAAGGAGAGCCACCAGACGTCCCAAACATCACCATACCTCATACATATTAAGGTAAGGCCCTAAACTCTCAAAGAAGAATGAAAGCTAACTTGCTTTCTCTTGGTGCAGGTTATACAGTTTCGAGGTCGAAACATTTTCAAGAGGGAGAGTATGATGAGGACATCAAGTCATCAACAACCAAGGAGCATGGAGAATACACCAATAAGCTGAGAAAGACCCTTGGAGAGGACAAACCCGAGCATACCAAAGACATATGTGCCTTTCTTGGAGCATACCGATCCAACCAGGAGGACTTAAGCTACAAATATACTTGTCCCAAACACTAAACTCATCACGGAATCCCAGAGAAGAAGAATTGGTTTAAAAGCCTTCCACATAAAGAATATATTCAACTTACAACTCGTCGGATTTCCAGTGAGCTCGAAGGAGACCAACATGTACTTATTGAAGCATTTCAATCAAACCAAGAAGAATTAGACTATAAAATGAATTTTTGTAAGCTTAACTCATCATAGGCACACATCAAATTAGATTCATACCGAAATCAAGTATGGTTTAAAAGTTATTCAACTTCTAAACCAGATGATTTCCGGACTTACGGTTTAATAAGCTTCAAACCCATCATTGGCGACGAGGAGAGATATTAAACCAAGCTACAACATTTTGGGAATATTTTCAAAGCATCAAATTTTCCTTAGCTGCACCAGACCTCACCAGATCACATGGATCAACAATAAGTCATACTTGCCATTTTCGGACACAATGAATATTCTAACCCAACAGCTCTTTCCTCACCAAGATTTTTGCGATTTGAAGACTCATACAATGCACATGGACGTGTCAAGATATCATTCCTATATGCCCAAGCTTTCAAGACTCAATATAATCATCAAATTTTCCTCAACTGGTCAAATCACATTATTCAGTTTACAAAATTCTTTTCTTTTGTGTTGTTCATTAGAGTTTTAGGTGGATTTCTTTGCTCTTGTGTTCTTGTTTCTAGATCCTAAGTGTGTGAGATACTTTTGGTCTATTGGTTTTGCGGATTAAGATCGTTTTGAGTGATTCAAAACCTCTTGTTTGTTCATTTGATTGAGTGAGTTGATCAGTTCCACCTCCATCTCTACCTTCGTCAACTTCCGCAAGCCTTAAGCTTGGAATCTCTTGATCATTGAGTGATCTTAAGTTGGAGTGATATCAATCTTATATCAGATTGCAAGGTCAGTAAAAACATTTTGAGCGTCTCGGAGTACCGCACCGATCACCAGACGAGGATGGGTCCCATGGGCCGAGAGTGAGTGTCAGGGCGCACGGATCGTGGCGGTCGGATAAGTGATACCAGAGTCAAAACCAAAAGATTTTGGAGTCATGTGGGCTTACAACGTTGGGGGTGCTGGTCTTTGTGAGTAAGGGTGATTGTAACACCATTTTTTGTTAAAGATAGTGTGGAGCATAAGGAAAGCTTAAAAAAAAATTGATATAGCTACCTATGCAACCAAACTACACTTATCTTTTCAGTCATATGCCAAGAAAGAACTACAAATTTAAGCGTGTCCTTGAGCTCGAGTAATTCAAGAATGAATAACCTACTGGAAAGTCATTTCTGGTACCATATGAGTAAGGAAAAAACACGAAAAAGATCACATTGTGGTAGTACGGTCAGTAAAAATGTTTCTTGAGCCTTCTAGAGTAGCACACCGGTCATCGGACGAGGATGAGACCCGCATTCCGAGAGTGGGTGTGAGGGTTCACAAATGGTGGCAGTTGGAGTGTTACAAGTGGTATCAGAGCACAGCCTAGACGAGTGTAGAGTCATGTGGGCTCACATCATCAAGGATGACAATCTTGGTACGCAACATTGATGTTGCATTTTGTGAGTTTGGGTCACTGTAATATCTTAATTTCTGTGAAACTAGTTTTGCATGAGAACAGCTTAAAAAAATTGATTTGGCTATCTATATCACCAAACTTCATGTTAGTATTGGGGCCATGCAGATGCACACTCAAGGATATATGTGATACGAGTTTGAAAGCGGACGCATAATGATGTGTTCAGAAGGAGAAGTCTGGTGTGGTATATCATGAGTGGTTGAAGCTGAAAACATGAAAACATAAAGAAGATACAGTGAAACAAGCAAAGAGATTTGGAGCTATCAACGATATGAAGATAGAAGATCCTCGAGGATCAAGATCGAGAGTAAAGGCAACCAAATCAAGAGTTAGGATTGGCCATCAAGAGAGAGAATTTGAAAAAGCTTGAGCTTAGCTAGGGTTCTTATAAGGCCAGTGAGCAAATGAGAGTTGTGCAACCACTATTGTGAAAAAAATGATGTAGCAACCACAAAGGCGAAGGATATAGACACTACACATTTGATTATCCTCTTACTAAACAGAACAATGGGATATAATTCATGTTTGCCAAGTTTTCATAGAATAGGTTGTGACTCATATTTTAAGCTTAAGGTGTCTCCAAGTACTAAGATACTTATATCTAGGATTTCTCAAAGAATGGTCTGTATGACTCCAAGAGAGGCTATAAACTCCTAGATTTATCTAGGATCTTCAAACTCCACCACAGAGCAATCTGGCCACAGAGAAATCTTTAGAGAAATGGTTATTGTCTAGCATTTGGAAGATTAAGACATCCCTCAAGCTCAAACACTTTCTTTGGAGAGTTCTATCTGGTGCATTATACCTATCAAGGAACATCTTCGATCTGAGGGGCATTCAAATCGATCCAATGTTTAGTCTATGTGGCTTATCTTCGTAAACAATTTGTGATATCCTATTTAATTTTCTGATAGCAAGAGAAATATGGAGGCTGTCTCTTCTGCTCCTTCCTTCAGGTTTCTCTAATAACCATGTGTTCTTGAATCTCCATTATTTATTGTACTATAGTGATAATTTTAGTACTATGAGACAATTTTAGACAAAATGTTCATATGAGACAATTTTAATACGTAAAGATCGAATTTTAAAAAGACTGGTTTCACTGTAAACCTTATGAATAAAAATTAAGCTAGTACAAAATAAAAATGGATTGTTTTTTATCATGGAATGTAGCAAATGAGACCGAATGAAAGGAAACTTAAACAATGAATTAATTAAAGATTTGAGTGATAAGGAATGATTGATTTATTCAGGCGCTTAGAAAAGTAAATCTAATGAAGTATTCTAAATTCAAATTACCCTAATAGTTGGTCAACCATACTCTCGTAAGTAATTGTCACCATGGCTAACATCCTATAATCATACATTCGTAAGCAATATAAGATAAAAGTCAAGAAATAAGAATAAGATTTGATAAGTAACTCAATTCAAAATGCTAAGCTCTCTCCGGTTCAAAAAAACAAATTCATCTATGCTAGATTAAACCGGTCATTCAAGTTTTGCAAGTAATAACCAGTCTAAATCAATCAAAAGTTGGCCTAACAAGCAATATGCAGTAAGTATAAATGTAGATAAAGAATTCCTACTACACCTCTAAACTTAAATCAATTCAATCATATTTATCAAGCCATGAATCCCTTCTAAAAACCTTTAAAACAAACAAAAATTACTCGAACATGAAGAACAAAATCATAGCAGTAGAAATAATAGACTTCTCAATAAAAGGGGTTCAGAAAAAATTTCTATATTGAGATACATATATGGAATCGTCTCCCATGAATGAAGTATCAAAAACCGAACAAGCTAATGAAAAACTATGAAATATTTTATGATTTTTGGTGGTTGGTTAATCACATTTATTTTCCTGGATTCTCTTCTTATTATAGGTGTAGGATACAACTATGGCAAACAATCAAATAATTTGGCTAAATCTGCTAAAACAAGAAAATTTTCCATTTTTCTTGGATAAATGTCTGATCGAACATGACAACTGTTTGATCGCACAGTTGATGTTTGGGTCAAACAGAAGATCGACCAGTCTTCACAGAAAATCTGGAGAACAATGAACACTCGAGTGTTCAACCCGATCAGTTCTATCACCGCTTGTTGCTCTGCTCACTCCATTTCATTGCAAGTCAGACCACTTTTCAGCATTTTGTTTAAATTTTGATCCAATCGTCTAACTGACCTCAAACCAGGATATGACACATTACATCCTCATATATCCCTTGTCAAAAAGTTGAGCAAGATTTCACGGTGCAAAAAAGGTGTATTATCTCCAAAATGCTTGTTTTTAATTCATTCATACCCAAAACGCCAAGAATTCCTCTAAGGACTTTTATAACTAAAAATAAATAAAAATTCAATACTAAATCATTTTTTATTAAAACCTTATGAAATTAGTATTGTAAATAGTAAATTATAGATTATATCATGTAGCAAAGATCATCGCTTAACGGACAAAGTGCGACTTGCTTTTTGTAACACCTGTTAGCGGGGGTGAACGGTTTGGGTTGGGAGAAAAACCATCAGTTTAAGACAAAAAAAGGAAAACTGAGCTGAATGGGGTCAGTTTGGGATTTTTGGACCAGCTGGGCGATGATTCAGACCAGGCGAGATTTTAGGGGCATTTGGTCGGGCTTCAGACAGTGTTGGTCGGATTCGAACAGTGTTGGTAGGATTTGGACAGTGTTGGTCGGATTTGGACAAGGCGGTTAAGCAGTTGGACAGCCCAGCTATGATATGTGTGCCTAACTATTTTGGCACAAACGGTAAATAGGCTGAAGAATGGGTATAAATGCTTAACTGTTTGGCGGGAATGGTTATTGGGTAACTCTGCGGGCCTTAAGAGAAAAGTCACAAAATCCAGACTGGGGCTCGGAGAAAATGGTTATGGCCGCATGCATCAGTAAAATGGGCGCGGGAACGATTTCGTGGACGCGGGAACGGTTTCATAGGTGCGGAAGCGTTTTCAGGGACGATTTTTGAGTATTCATCTAGTTTTATTTTAAATACCCGGTATTCAATGTCTAGTCTTTCATTCCCAGATAAACCCCCATAGGTTTGTAAATATTCTCTTACTTCCGACTAATTTGGATTAGCAGTCATTATGATGAACAAATTTGGATTTCCATTAGTCCGACAAATTGCCATTGCATCATGGTACTTTTCTATCATGTATCTTGGCCCCCCAGTAAAACTTGACGGTAAAATTACTCTCTTGCCAAGTTTGCTCGCCTCAGTCATACCTCGCCCGACTGCATCGAATACATTGGTGTATCGATCTGCACGTAACACGTCCTGGTTTTTTCTAGCCCATCTTAGTCTTTCCTGCTCAATTGTTGTGTAAGCATCCACAAAAAACTGGTGAAGTAATCGGCCCCCTTTAATAATCGTCATTCCTTCCGAGAGTTTAGTATGAATCTGGTATGAGTAAAAATCTCGTAAGCTTATAAACTCCCGACTTCCGTTGGCATTTTCATTCACGGCTTTAGGAATTTCTGTGTGATATCCATATTCTCCGTATGGGAAAAAAGCGGGTACTGCAAGCTCACAAACAATGAGTGGTCGTCCTTTATTTCTTGTAGGTGGTTAGCTTGGAGTTCAAGATTAATATCCCTATAACCTACAGTTGCTGTAAAATCTCCCAGAATTAACCCCGCAACTTCGCTCATTCAGGTAAGTCATACTGATTTCCGTTTCCTTTTTGCCTTACCAGCCTTATGGTTAAGTCATGATATTCATTAGCTTCGAAACGATCTTTTGCCTTTCGAAAGAACTTTGCCAAACAGTTGGTCTCATCAAGCATTTTAATTAATCTAGTAATTAAATCTTCATCAAGCTCCCCTGCGGTCTTTATTCTCGACATAGTCTTCATACGATTAGAAACCTCATTTACGGTGTCCACAATCCACATTTGTAGGAATTTAAATGTTTTACCAGGCATTGGAATAAGAGAACCTATACGATGATACAGCTGTCCGTGTATTCTAAAAGCTGGCGGTCCATTACCATTTGTAACACTATGATCTATATTCGCTCCAACTGATGTGAAGGCTAGCAATGAGTTATAAACACGAATGTTGTCACGGAATGGAATATTATTGGCAAGGAGATGTTTCAAATATGGTGGCGGTTCTTTTAGTGGAGGTAATTTGAAACGACCTTGTTGGCAACATATAGTGTACGTAGGCTCTCATGTTTTGATATCATCACCAGTCTTTTCAGAATACGATACCCGAGCCTTGCAATATGTGCACTTAAGAATTGGATTATCTTTGGCCATCAAAGCTGTTACATGAGAATAATGAAAGTCATTTGGGTGTTGGAAAGTTTCGTTCCAATTTATCTAGTATACATACCTTTTTTCTTTTTTTTCCTCATGCGAGAATTTTGGAACGCTACCAGAGGTATTACCTATATATAGGTTAGAAATAAGTTACACAATTTGAATATTGTGTGTATTCAATTTTAACTGTGGAAAATAATACTCATATAGATGCATATTTTCGTATGTTAAATATGCGTTTTCCCAATTTGGAAAATAATATATAACTAATCTGAAAAACAATACCAAAAAAATAGGCAGACCTAACTATGTAACTTTAAACAATACTTGGAATATAAGGAAACATAAATTTAGGTAGATTTCGTAGAAGAGGATGCTAACCTTGCTGGTTTTTAGACAATCTCTTAGATAATATGATTGTACGCCGCATGGCTTGAGCATTTTTTCGCCTAACTGTAACATATTTTTATTTTTAAGAAGTCTTTATATTAAAGACAACTTTATGAAAAATTAATTGATGAATCACAAATGATAAAAATATTACCGTATTCAGCACCTTTCACAACCACCTTCCAATTAAAAATATGATCATACATTAGCAATCATCAACTGAGTGGGTGTTTATGAATAGTTCGTCATTTTTTTTGTATTGGAATACATTAGAGAAATGACTTACAGTCAAAAGGCTTTCCAAGTTGTAAAGGAGGATATTGTCTTCGCCTAATGGGTCGCCAGCATTGTGAAAGCATGATCGCTTTTCTCATCGAGCGTGTTTTTTATGAAATACTGGATAATGTACATATAATTTTTTTAAAATGTTTGCGTATTTAAAAATTGTTTACCTAGTTTGTTAAAGAATAATAGTGCGAACTTACCGTATGACACTGTTTAGAGATTCCACGCAGTTGCTTGTGTCTATGTTATATCTTTCCCCTGGAAAACAACACCGTGCCCATTTTTCTTTCACAGTTGTTTTCCTCCAAGTACTTGGCCGCAGAAGGATATCTGATTTTAAAAGAGCAATATGCACTTAAAGCAGTTGGGTATGAGATCTTCACACCCGTTTTTGTCTTTACAAGATCCATATTTTGGGCGTTGGAGTTTCATTTGTCCTGGATAATCTTCATTCAAAATAGATGCAACTTATTGTGGTGTACCTTTCCTTTTCAAGTTAGTTTCACTCTGACTAGTCCGAGAGCATGTATGCGTATTGGTGTACCTTCTTATCGAGAAAAGATCTGTCTTCCCAATCCTTGCAGCTCGTAAACCCCACTTACAGCTTTCTTGGCGATATTTTACCACATATCGCCTCTTATCCGACTTTAGTACGGCATAAGCAAAACACTTCACAAATGCCGCTCTATCCACCAATTCTTGCACAACTTTCTTATTTGGGAATTCTTGAAGTTCAGACACACCCAAACCGTCTTCCCATGCCTCTACAAACTGACTAGCTTCTAAAACCGGTTAAGGCTCAACATAATCATCATGCATATCCACAGATTCGTTTCCACCCTCCATATCATTATCATCCTCATGTTGCTCTTCTGATTGTTCTCTGCTTACGTACAAAGAAATCGCATTACCCCCAGTTTCATCATCCCTAGAATACAACTCCTAGTAGTTCAAACCAACAGAACTCCCTTTGCCTGCTCTCAAAAGCTGCTCTGGCAGGTCTGAGATATTGATAAACTCCACATACAGAATACATCTCCGATTCTTTTTATCAATAGACGTGAGATAAACACCAAGATCTTCATCATCGGAGAGAGTAAAATGTTCCTCACATCCCACTAAAAGTGGAATGTAACTCAATTTTAACTTCACTGTACTCTGATCTAACGCAAGCTTCTTGCATATCCGAACTTCTATCATTGATAAATTTATCTCTTCCATTGACTTCAACATCATACTATACATGCGAGCTTCGCATTTAAAATGTATGTTGACATTGTTGTTCATTATATCCTGCCAAAACAGAGTAAAACACAATAAAAAATTGCTGAACACAGTTACGAATTAACACATTTATGCAGTTATACCAGTTTTACTAGTTGTACTACATTTGTCAGTTACACTAGTTATACTAGTTCTACCAGTAATATTAGTTTTACCAGTTATACTATCGCTGAACCCAGTTTCTTTGATTCCTGATTCTCTTCAATTCATTCTAATCTACTTATGGTTCCCTACTGCAATACGTTCATTACCAATAAGTAGTCCTAATCGACCTATAAAACACAGTTACAAACTCAATGTGAGTAATCAAACCCAATTCAATCCCTATTTCTAAATGGAGAGTAAAATCAAGAGAAAATCGAATTCAATCCCTCACCTGGATTTGAAGCTTGCTGCAGCTCTTCCAAATCGAATAAAAAATGCCGATTCACAGCTCGCCGGCAGTGGAAAATTCGTGTTGGGAGAGAGAGAAAAAGGAAGCTCGCTCGCGGAGAGGAAGCTCGATCCAGCTCACATGAGGAGAGAAAGAAGCTCGCAGGGGAGGAGAGAGTGAGAGAACGAGAAACACTTTTTTATGAGATTTCGTTTTGAAACGTTTGAAGCGTTTTAATATTTGTTTTTTGAAAGAACAAAAGGGTAATTTTGTCATTCCACATATCATTAAACTGTGGAGGGATATGGAGAATACTGAGGGACGTAAGAGATAAAAAAATCTCTTAATAAGGGCTTTTAAGACGTTTTCTCGAGATATTTGCTGTCAAAAAGTTATTTTTGGTTTTAATTGAAACGAGTCAAAGGCCAAATTTGTTGACTTTTTCCATTTTTGAAATACTAGCCTTTTTGTGTTTAGTCGGTAATATATAGAGATGTAATATATGTATCCTTTAAAATTTGTTTGTAATACATCCTTTAAACATTATTTGGAAAGTATTTTTTATCTATTTGCTACTTGTTTGTTTTTGCTATTTGTATGAGTAATGTTTGCCCAAAACTAATTGAAAACTCACCATTGCATAAATTAAATAAATTTAGGGAAGTTTGGCAACCACTACAATTAATGTATACTGTCACATACTCAAACAAAGAATCAAAGAGAATTCTGATATCAAATTCACTTTTCAATCTAGTTAGTTTTATCACAAATCTGATGTACAATAAGTCAATAACATAGTAACACATATATGTCATAGGGATGTGAATATATTGTTTTCATTGTCTCGTTTTTCAAATATTAACTAATTCTGATAGTTTTACATAAAGTTTGTTTTTCTTTCTAAATTTGGTTTATTATTTTTGAGTTTTTTGAAAAATTATTCTCAAATTTTTAATTTGCTATATCCTATTTTTTTTATCTGATACCTGTTTACATACCACAAATAACTTTCATGCACTTTTAGAGTTTATAATTGGGAAAAAAATTATTTCGAGAACATCGCATGTACGAAATTGAATCATATTTAAACAATACTGCTATAATTCAATCTCTGAAGGTTTTCATTTTTTGTGGTCAGAATACCTCCATATCCAATTGGTATCTTAACAATTACAAAAAAATAGGATAGAGAGAAGAAACTCTTAAATAATATGTGTTTGTATATAAATAGATTAAGTTTTCTAAAATATTAAAATTTAATTAATTAACTAAATTTTATTAAAATATTCAATATTATTGAGTTAAATATTAATGTTGCTAGAGTTTTTGCTACATGATAAAATGAACTTGATGCTGTTACAGTTTTTCTTATATAATGTTTCTTAGATTTTGTGTTGTATGATTAGATTGATTACTGTTTTTTCGTGTATGATGAAATGAACGTGATGTTTTTACGGTTTTGCTTACATAATATTTATATAAAAGTTTTAGTGTTTACGGCTGATGATTCTTTGAAATTTTTGTTTTCTTTTGGATGATGACTTGATGGTTGACGAAACAAAGGACAATGAATGATTAATCTGATAATCTCACCCGTCTTTGTTTATCCAAAATCTGAACTAGTTTCACTACTTCTTAACATAAACTTAAACTATGTTGTGGTAATTGTTTCTTCTTCTTTATACAGAACTGAGTACATTTGTATCATAACTATATTGAGAAATGAAGCACTATACAAAGAAATAGAGTATGTAGCTGATTCAAAAACTATCATAGATACAACATCAAATGTAAGTTCTGCAACATGTATTGAGCTTTTGTGATCATTCTAAGATCTTGAATCTGCAAAGTAAAATATAATTTTAGTTTTAACATTGCACGAACTGGATAATTGTATGTTGAATATGGAAAATGATTTTCAAAAGATAAAAGATGAAAACGCATCTAAAGATAGAATGACAGATACACAATTCAAGAATCAGAAAATGAACTGGGAGATTGAGAAGAATCAATTGAATTTTGAGCGACAAACTAACCAATTGTTTGTGAATATGTTTATCGATAAACAACATATAGATTTGGAAGCGCATAAGAACGACTTTGACAAGCTAAAGATGGATCTTGAGATGTTGAATGTGCATTTTAAAATCAGAAGATTTCATTAGAGCTTGAGAAAAAGGTTTCGGAAGAGTTGGAGAAGCAGTATATTTAACCTCATCAGCTTATATCTAGATGTTATCGACACCATAAACTGAAAGCTTGATGAAACATAAAGCGAGCAGGTACACAGTTCTATAATGCTTGTAAAATCTAATTATATTTTATAGAAATAAACTGACTTTCTTTATTTGATCTTTTTTCTTTTCAGAATTTGTTTTTATGTCAATTACCTAAAACCCTCGCTGATTGGTTGGAACGCTCATAAATGTTTTTAGTGTTTACAACTTCATATGTTGTGACACATTCAAACAATCAAACAACAACCTGAATATCACATTCTTAGGTGGTCTTGCCAATCTATTTGGGCGTATGATTGGAATGATATTTAACAACATCATTATTCACAATTACTTTTTAATATATAGTAGTAATATAATCGAGTGATTCACTTTCAAAATGCATACAATCATGCCTAGCTCCCAAAATGCATATAACTATGACTACAATGTCACTTATTCAAGCAAATATTGGCATGAATTTTGTGATAGTCAATTTAGTTTTGAACTTAGTTTGTTCAATGTTTGGGCAGAAATTTTAACAACAAAATTACTCATATTCCAACAAGTTTGTTTAGTGATGAAAGATTGTAGACCCTTCGACACTGTTTTATGCTCGCTCATTTTCAGGAGCTGGCTGGATTGAGGAAACGGGTGAAGGTTGTAGAATCAAGAGTTAAAGCAGCACAAGAACAGATCCAATGTATCAAACAAGTGGCAGAGGAGGAGCACAGCACCTACAAAGTTGAATCGTATTTGAATGAAGCTGCTATGATTCAGTCTCTCAAGGTTTCCATTTTTCTTAATTCCCTTCATTCTTTTAGAGCTTTTGGTGCATGTTGAAAATTGTTTATGGTGTGATGAAATGATTAGGGTTTTGCTTATATAATACTTTTTATAGCATTTTCATTAATGGTTATCCAATATCTCAACAATTAAAAACAATTTTTTAGGTATTTATAAAACTCTCTAATAATAAGTGGTCTAAGTTTTTTTAAAGTATTAAACTTTAACTAATTAACTAAATTCTATGAAAAATTAAAATTTATTGAGTCTTTGGTGCATGATGAAATGAATTTGATGCTTTTATGATTTTGCTTATGTAATGTTTATATAAAATTTAAGTGCTTATGGTTGATGCTTTTTTGAAATTCTTGTTTTCTTTTGGATGATGACTTGTTTTCTTAATTTACTATGTATGTATCTTTAAAAAAATTTGGATTGATGTTTGTGGCCAAAACAATTGAGTATTTCTGTTATTTGATGTTCAAGAGTTGACGAAAGTTGGCGGCTTGTTCATCTCATATAGATAGTCGGACCACTGTGCACATATAATATGTTGATATGTCCATCTGTTATCTTGACACATACTTTTAATGTAGTTTTCTTTTTTTTGAACTTTGTAGTACATACCCTTTTAGTAGCAATCATATCACAACTTCTGATTTAGCCTGTAGATTTTGTAGATATATTTCTTATATAATGTGTATCTTCTCGGCCACATCTTTTGAAGGGTGGTTTTTTTTTGGGTGATTCAAGTGTTTTAGAAATTATTTATTATTTATAAATTTAAAGGTGAGAAAAATTATCTGGTAGGTATGTTTTTGTGTCATGCAAGCTCAGCAGTTTGATATAATTTTGAATTAAAAATTTGACCGTATGTATTTTGGGTACATAACATTTTAGTGAGAATATTTTTGTTTCATTCATCACTTGAATGATCTATTGATGGGATGTGAACTTGATTTTTTTGTTGTTCAGATGTACTATGAAATTGGAAACTTACTTCTCCTTCCTTTAAATTATTCTTTTCTTGCTCTATATTATTTGATCATTGAGCTCTATAAGAATAATTTATTGTGCTCTATATTATTTGATCATGTTTGTGAGGAAAAAAATTTGTCCAATAATAGTAGGCCCATTCCGAACTTTATTTCTATTTATATGATCTTATATTTCCCACATGTAGTGGATGCGGATAATGACTGTCAAATTTGAGGATCTGATTTGAAAATTGTCCAGATCACAATTTTTTTTGTGGCTTTTTATTGCTTCGTCATTCCTGTTAACAATTTAAGAAGCTGTTATTTTTCTTTAAAAACAATATTTTTTTGTTATATTTTGTTATACTTACTTTAGTAATCTTAACTTTTTACATTTTATTAACTTTTTTTTTAAGAATTGATGTGGCCTTTTTTTATGTGGTCTAATTGTTTTGAATAGATTTGTGGCCCAATTTGTTTTTTTGAGTTTCTGGTCTGTTTTTAAACTAATGACATGTGTCATCGGTTTAGATATTTATTTTTGTTGTGGTGGCACCCCTCAAGAGCCTCAAACTTGAACTTTTAATTAGTAATATAGGGATATCCTGGACTTTTTTTTTTAAATTAATTTTAGGTAAACTATATATATGGTGTATATATTTTAAAATGCAGATTAGATGAATTCAAAAACGTTTAAGAATTATTGGATTTCTAGAGTCGAGAATTATTGGATTTCCAGTATCAAATCAAAAAAAATCTAATAATTATGTTCTCACTTTCGTGCTGAAAGCATAACCTCACAGCGGCCAAAAGAAATCCGAACAATTGTAGTTACTCAATATTTTAATTTCAGTAGCTACACCAACTGGCAGGCTTGATAACCCCAAAAACAACTGATTTTAACATATTAATTATTTAAAATCTTTATAGATTGACTACTATCAACAGAATCCAATGAAGAAAAAAACCTTGTTATAAAAAGTAATGTTAAAATGCAAAGTCTGCTATGATTTGTTCTCATCATAATACCATGAAAAGGAAGCAGGTCTTGTTACAAAGCATAAGAAAGCTAAGTGCATAAGATTTCAGCTTTACTAATTTACGATTTTAGAATGATGATCCAAAGATTTTAGGCAGCACCTAAACGATATGACTAAGGGAAAGATTTGCAAGTTTTGGATTTTCACCTCGTTCGGAGAAAGTGCACCAGGGCTCCGAGATGGATCAAAGCCTGCCCATCCTTCAATTCCATTGCTCTCCTTTTTTCTTAAGAACCTCTCAGGCTCAAACTCGTCTGGGTTATCCCAAAAGTATAGAGATCTACGGAGATTGTACACCTGAAAGTCAAGACAGAAAAGTAAAAAAAAAAGCAGGTTCCATTTGGAAGCATAAACGAAAATAGAAACTACTACATACAGAAACGAAGATATCAGTTCTTTTTGGAACTTTTTGACCTTATTTTTGACCTTTGTATCCTCCTACGGACGCAAGCAGTAGAAAATACATGGGGAATTAGAGATATTTGAGCTATGGTCTAAGTATTTTATAGTAATTGCGGGAGATATGATGTGTTCATTCTGCCTATGGACCACATATTATCATAATGGAAGCTTCTTTTCTGTTAATGAAAGCATACCAGGCAAGGTTTCTGGTTTGAGAGTGTGTCTGATGAGCAAAGGTGGCTGAGGATAGAGACGAAGGACTTCTACAACAATCAGTCGTATGTAACTGCAGAAGCATTGGACAATGCGTTCAATGATTGAAATACAGATCAAAAGAAATAAGACAGAAGGTATCTTTTTTGAGTTCACATACTCAAGCTTTTTCATTGATTCATAAGTGGATGCATCTTCACCAAGCACGACATCAAACTCAGCTTGAGCTTTCTGATAGATACCACAGAGCATATTTTAGACAAAGAAAGAAGAAGGATAAGAAACTCTGTGAAAAACAGAGTGAAGCTGCAGAAAAGGGATGACGTGGTTTAAGAAAGGAAGGAGGAAAAGCAAAGACTCGATTTGGGTTAGAGGGTTGCCGTTACGAGAAGGAGGATTTATGTTGACTGATCGGGAAGCGTATAAATAGAAGTGTTCATCGTTTACATATGCTTTAGCTTGATTTGTATAGAGACTTGTTAATCATATCTTGCGATCGCCATGAGATCGTGATATACGGGTGCGGTGAAACTGGTCGTGCTTTCGCGATGTCCCGAAGTGCGTCGCCGTCGGCATCGGCGTTGCCAGACGATTACGAGGATGTGGAGATTCCGATCAGGATGGACTTGGATTTCTTAAAAGGAGGTTACAAACTCCTCTGTAAGGAATCGACTGAGACAAAAGCTCAGCTAGCGACGATTGCTGAGCAGCTACAAGCGTTGACGACGATGTTTGGGAAGCGGCCGATTATGGAGGATCGGGACAAAGATCAGCTCCTATTTCAATCGGCTCCGTCAGGACCGGCGATTCATACAGAACCTCAAGTTTGTCGAGGTGAACACTCTTCTTCATATCCCTCGCATCCTCTTCCTATGGCAAACAGGGAACATATGTTAAAAAAAAAGTTGAAATGCCTTCTTTTGATGGTCTGAATACTCGTGATTGGCTAGTTGATATTGAACACTTCTTTGACATTGGGCGTTTTCGTGATGAGGATAAACTAGATTTGGTAGCTTTATGCTTAGAAGGAAAAGTCAAGAAGTGGTTTTCTTGGGTGTTGAAACGTGGTGGTTTTCGTGATTGGAATGATTTTAAGCAACGGCTTGTGTTGCGTTTTACGGAATCCATTGATGAAGAACCGAGCACGAAGCTGTTTTCTATTAAACAAACAGGTTCGGTTACAGAGTATATATCCACATTCGAGGATCTCTCAGCTCAAGTGTCAGGTTTGGAGGATAAGCACTTAGAGAGGATATTCTATAATGGTTTGAGTCCGGAGATGAAGGAGGTTATTAAGATGAAGGATCCGCAGGGACTTCCGAATTACATTGCAGCCGTGTTGCGTATGGAGTCCAGTGTTTTTTGTCGAGTCGTCGGAGGTGTTACAGGTCCGGGTAGTGTGCAGACGAGTTTTAAATCATCGCCAGCACAGAGACCGTCTTCGGGATTCACACAACATCGCGTAGTGGTCGACACTCCTAAATTTGATGCAGGACAGAATAAGGTTAAACTTACTCTGCCAAAACAGTATCCAAGACCTCGTCAGCAGTATACTGATGCAGAGTTAGATGCTATGCATCATGATAAACTATGTTTTAAATGTAAAGCTCCCTGGTCCCGAAGTCATGATTATCCGAACAAAGCTTTGCGCGTTTTAACAGTGATTAACGGTTTGGAATTGGAAGTGGTGGAGCCGTCGGATGAATTGCAGAGCCAAACTAATCAGGGTCTTCCTCAGGAACTTATGACATTGTCTTTTAACTCATTCATGGGTATTAATTCACCACGCACAACAAAAATGAGAGGATGGATTCTGGACAAAGAGGTGATTGTCATGCTTGATAGCGGAGCATCGCACAACTTCATTTCGCCTGAAGTCGTGAACAAGCTACGGTTGAAACTTTGTGCAGAAAGTAGCTTAGACGTATTGTTGGGAAACAGGGTCACGGTGAAGGCCTTGGGCATTTGCCGAGCAGTTCCGTTTCAACTAAATCACACCGACTTTACGTCTGACTTCATCTCTTTAGAACTGGGAAATTTTGATGTCATACTAGGAGTACAATGCTTGGAAACGCTAGGTAAATGCGAAATTGACTGGAAAAAGCAAGAATTGTCATTTGCCTACCGCGGGAGTCGAGTAACGTTGTTTGGTGATCCGACCTTACACTGCTCTAAACTCTCTTTCAAATCGTTGTCTCCTGTCTACCGAGCTGGTCATACACGAAGGGAAGTGCTGTTGACCACCTCCGTAGTTGCATCAGAAGTACCAGAGTTACCAACAGAAATATCGAGCCTGCTGGATCAGTTTCAAGACGTTTTTGCCTTACCAAAAGGCTTACCGCCTCTTCGGGGTAAGGAACATGCCATTACATTGATTCCGGAGGTTTCTAAAGTCTCTGTTCGTCCGTATAGATATCCACATGCCCGGAAAGTGGTCATGGAGCAGATGGTCACTGAAATGTTGGACTCGGGGATCATTCGCCCTAGTTGCAGCCCGTTTTCGAGTCCGGTTTTACTTGTTCACAAGAAGGATGGCTCCTTTCGATTTTGTGTAGATTACAGAACCTTAAATCGCGCCACAGTTCCGGACAAATACCCAATTCCGATTATTGATCAGCTATTGGATGAACTACATGGTGCTTCGATTTTTTCAAAGTTGGATTTGAGGTCGGGTTACCATCAAATCCGTATGGTTGAAGACGACATTAAGAAAACGGCTTTTCGTACCGTGAAGGGCATAATGAGTTATTAGTGATGCTGTTTGGTCTTACTAATGCTCCTGCAACATTTCAAGCCTTGATGAATCAGATTTTTAAGCCTTTTCTGCGGAAATTTGTGTTGGTTTTCTTTGACGATATCTTGGTATACAGTAAGACAGTCACTCTTCATCGGGAGCATCTTTCTCAGGTTCTTTCAGTTCTCCGACATCATACCTTGTTTGCCAATAGAAAGAAGTGTTTGTTTGGTGTGTCTCAGGTGGAGTATTTGGGCCACATTATCTCGGCGGAGGGTGTGGCGACTGATTCATTAAAAACGGAGGCCATGAGTAAATGGCCGATTCCCAAGACAGTCAAACAGCTTCGGGGTTTTCTCAGGTTAACAGGGTACTATAGGAGGTTCGTTCGTAATTACGGACTATTGGCCAAGCCTTTGACAACTTTACTGAAGCATGAGCAGTTCACTTGGAATTCGGAGGCTCAGGTCGCTTTTGATAAGCTGAAACAGGCAATGGTGCAGGCCCCGGTGTTGGCATTACCGGATTTTCAGAAAGTCTGTCATCGAATCAGATGCTTCAGGTTTTGGTGTGCGCGCCGTTTTGATGCAGGATCGTAATCCTATCGCATTTTTCAGTCATGCCTTAACTCCTCGGGAGCAGTTGAAACCAGCTTATGAACGGGAGCTTATGGCTATAGTGATGGCTGTCCGCAAATGGAAACACTATCTGATGGG
This sequence comes from Schrenkiella parvula, assembly GCA_000218505.1. Taxonomy (NCBI): domain Eukaryota; kingdom Viridiplantae; phylum Streptophyta; class Magnoliopsida; order Brassicales; family Brassicaceae; genus Schrenkiella; species Schrenkiella parvula. Next base: position 7,209,303 of record CM001191.1, on the reverse strand, counting down.
CAATAAATTTCACGTGCATACTGATCAAAGGAGTTTACAGTAGTTATTAAAACAAAAGGAGGTGAATCTTGAGTATCAGAAATGGCTAACTCGGTTGCTTGGTTTTGACTTTGAGATTTTCTACAAACCGGTTTTGAGAATAAGGCTGCTGATGGGCTTTCGCGGAGTTTATCGGTTTCAAGTTCCTTGTTGGCATTAACAGTACCAACAGTTTTACAGTGGCAAGACTTGTATAAGGAAATTGCAGAGGATCAGGACATTTAAAGAACCATATCCAAACTCAAGGACAGCTCCTTAATGTCCACCAATTTGGTGGTGATTGATGACAAACTCTGGTCCAAGAACAGATTGGTTATCCCTAAGACATCACGCTGGATTCCTTTGATATTGCAGGAGTGTCATGACAGTGTAATGGGCGGTCACTCGGGCGTGCTTAAAACATTGAAACACATCCAACGCTCATTTTATTGGTCAGGTATCTACAAGAGAGTGCAGGATTATGTCGCAAGTTGTAATGTTTGTCAAACCCATAAACATTCAACTTTGTCTCCTGCGGGTCTTTTACAACCCTTACCATTACCGGATCGCATTTGGGAAGATGTGACAATGGATTTTATTGAAGGTCTGCCCACTTCACACGGTACTAACGTGATTATGGTGGTCATTGACCGGTTGAGCAAGTATGCTCATTTTCTGCGTCTCAAGCATCCGTTTGGCGCCATGGATGTTGCTAAACAATTCATTGCGGAGGTAGGACTACATGGTTTTCCGAAGAGCATAGTGTCTGATCGGGATAGGGTGTTTCTCAGTCATTTATGGACAGAAGCCTTTCGCCTAGCCGGTACCAAACTCAAATTTAGTACTGCCTTTCACCCGCAAACCGATGGACAGTCGGAGGTCTTAAACAGGTGCTTGGAGACATATTTGCGTTGTTTTGCTTCGGCGCATCCTCGTACTTGGTCTTCTTTTTTGCCATGGGCGGAACTTTGGTATAAGACTTCTTATCCTAAGTCTCTGAAAACCTCTCCGTTTACTGTGTTGTACGGCAGAGAACCTCCTACTTTGCTTTCTTTTGAAACAGGTTCCACTTCCAATTTTGAATTGGAACGCTCTTTAAGGGAACGTGATATGATGATACAGCAACTCAAGCTCAACTTGGAGAGAGCGCAATCGATTATGAAAACTCAAGCAGACAAGCATCGTAGTGATGTTGAATTTGAAGTCGGCGAGATGGTTTTTTTGAAGTTAAAGCCGTATCGCCAGCAAACGGTGGTTCGGCGATTCTGTCAGAAGCTTACCGCTAAATTCTATGGGCCGTACGAAGTGTTGGAGAGAGTTAGTAAGGTAGCTTATAAGCTCCGGTTACCAGGCGCTTCTCGTATTCATCCGGATTTTCATGTTTCCCAACTCAAGAGAGCGTTGGGCAATCATGACATCGCTTAAACGATACCTCCGGAGTGCATCGGTGATATCGTGATTCCTGTGGAACCGGACGACGTTTTGGATAGCAGACATTCGAACACGGGGTCGTTGGAGTTGCTGGTTAAGTGGGTGGACAAACCAGAATCGCACAACACATGGATGTCTACTCGGGATTTTGTGGAACGTTTTCCTCTTTCAAGCTTGAGGGCAAGCTGAATTTCGATGGGCGGGGTATTGATAGATACAACAGAGCATATTTTAGACAAAGGAAGAAGAAGGATAAGGAACTCTCTGAAAAACAAAATGAAGCTGCAAAAGAGGGATGACGTGGTTTAAGAAAGGAAGGAGGAAAAGCAAAGACTCGATTTGGGTTAGAGGGTTGCCGTTACGAGAAGGAGGATTTATGTTGACTGATCGGGAAGCGTATAAATAGAAGTGTTCATCGTTTACATATTCTTTAGCTTGATTTGTATAGAGACTTGTTAATCATATCTTGCGATCGCCATGAGATCGTGATATACGCCTAATTTTTGTTGGATTCTGTGAGTTTAGAAGCAGAATGCTAAAACTGTAGAATGAGCTTTTTAAGCAGTCAAGAAAAAAAGACAAAAGACTCTCGACTGCATACTGGTGCGAGAAGGTAAACAGCCCAAGTGAGAACTGCTGATGTTGTCTCGTGACCAGCAATTAGCATAGTCATCAGGTCATCCCTCAGCTGTTAAGTAAACTGGTGAAAGAAAAGTGAGTCAATGCAGAAAATAATGAGAAAGATTGCTTGAACAGTAAGTAATATAATCTTGCATGTCTGTCATCAATATCAACACCTCGCATATCGACCAAGAACCGTAAAAGACTGGCATCTTATGGATCCGGGAAAACAAAATCAGAAGATTTTTCAAAAGGTGGGATTTAAAAAGGGCAGATCCTTTTGACACATGCAGGAGATAAACGTTAGAACCTTGAGGTTAGAGTAGTCCCTTTGCTGGACCTTCTCTACGTCTGTTTCCTGGGAGAAAAAAAAGAGAGAAAATGAGGATCGAGCATCAAAATCAAGCAATAAAAGAGAGTGAAATACCTATCTTGTCTCTTTAGCATTTTGAATGAGTCCATCAGGCAATCATTTATAACTTTCAGATCGCTTTGGAATTTTTGTTGCCTCGGAACTATCCATCTTGCGGGAGGAAATTTCCAATAAGGGAAGTAGAAAGTAGACCGATGCTCTGTCTCGAAAAGGTTTCCATACACTGCCTGTGATGTAACAGCAAAAATCCAAGTAAGTTGGACAGTCTTGCTTTGAAGCCAATCTTAAAAAAATATGAAACCTTAATGACAGGGGACTCTTTTGTGACAGAGCCAAAGTCGTAATTGAACACGCTAAGCAAAACGCTTTTTTTGAGCCAAAGAAAACAAAATGAAACGGTTCTTTTTCCAATCGAATAAACCTATTACCTTGTCATAAGAAAACGCGTTTTCCCGGAGGACATGCCTTGCAAAAATCGGCTCTGAGATAACAACGAATGCTTTTGGACCAAACGCAAGTTTATACACTCTTCCATGCTTCAGTTAAAAAAGACCACAATAAAAAAGTTGATAACTTCGAGAAAAGCATTAAGATGATTTCTTATAGCATATATATATATATATACCTCCAAGAACCAATCGTTATATATATATATTTCCAAACAAATCATTTATATATATATATATATATATTTCTTATAGCATATATATATATATATATATATATATATCCCAAATTTCATCAAAAGAAGAGAATTGGGCAAGGAGTAAAAAGCAGCGAGACCCACCTGATGGAAAGAGAAGCTCTCGGCGACCTTCCAGTCGTAGTTGTAGCGTAAAAATTCAAAGCACCATTGGTAAATGTAGATTGGAGACTGAGAACATATTCAGATAATCTGATATCAAAAAGCGAAAACCTACACAAAGATGTAAGGAACAAATTCAGATTTACATGATATTGAATGGTAAGTACTTTGCATTTATTGTTCAAATATGCAAAGAAATTGAAGCCAAATCTTGGACGCTTGTTTAAAAGTTGCCCAAAAGCTTTTGGTCCGTTGAAGACGAAGGAAACTCGGATAACAGCTTATCGGTGAAGAGTGTAATGGATAGTTGATCAGAGGCTGCTTCTCATTGGGATGTGGTCGGATCTAAGGTTTTGGAGAATGTTTGGAAAGCCATCTTCTTCTATAATATACAGATCAAAGAATTGGACTTTTGGATTTCTGTTGACGATTGGATTTTCAAAACTGATTAAAAAATTATGTATTATAGGAATTAAAAAGTTGAGGACTGGATCATTGTTTCAAAGAAGTTTAAGAGAGGTGTTGTCTAACACGATTTTAATTTTTTTCTTTTGTAAAAGATTAGTTTAAATACTTTAATTGTGCTGATGTGGCACGATTTTATAGTGTTTTTTTTGCTGACATGAGATTCTTTGGAGCCCCAATTAACAACTTTTATATAGTATAACTAGGGATGCGCCCGCGCTACGCACGGTAGTACCAATTTTTGTTTTGTTTTTCAATTATTTCAGTATTTTCTTTTACCTTATGTAAAATTGTTTGTGATTTTTTTTGGATGTGCATTTCTTAGTGTTCTAAATGAGAATAATTTAAAAAACTTAAATGATGTCAAATTTTTAAAAAACACAAAAAGTTTATAGCACTAATTAAAAGACTGGTGTAAATATTAAAAACGGCATTCTTCGTGCTCCAATTTGTTTTTGTAGAAGAGATTGTCTAATCCCATTTGTGCTGTAAAAATGTCTTTCCATTTCTTTTTCGATACTTTTTTATTTTTGGAATGGATTTGTCAAAGTAAAATATGGTGCCTACGGTCGAGTGAAACAATAATTTTCCTGCATTATTTCAATATATGCGTTAGCAACATTCATTGCATTACATTATAAATTTACGAATTTTAAATTAATATGTACGCACCGTTTCTTTTTTTGGGATTCACATTTGTCACCAAAACGGTTAAGAACTTGCGATTCTTCATTCTCCAAAGATGACGGAAGTCTCCTGCTTGTTTACCCCATATAGTTAGCTGGATCATTGGAGATCTAATAAAATTTGGTATTTTTATAAATTGTACAAATGAGTTTTTTTAAATAAAAAAATTGTTTCTACCTTTCTAGCAACAATCCGACGATAACCTTTGAATGATTTTGTGGGTTATGTTTTTCATTTGCCAGTATTATCTGTAGCCTGCCTACGACATCTTTTTTCCTTTGTTAGTTTTTTTGATAAATTTAAATGGTTATCAAATATTAGCTTAAGGATAAGATTTTAGAGGAAATGAAACTTACCTAGTTGTTTAGTGTCTGTGTTGCACAGCTGTAGCAATTGCTGATAGCTTTGCACCTAGAATTTGTTCTCTGGTATTTTGTCAGCATAACCTTCAACATGGAGTATTCTTGTATGACTTGTAATTTTAATGAAATATTTATGGGGCGTAAGTTTGAATCGGTTGTTATGAAGATAAACAATGAAATTTGAAATTTCGTATAGTTTTTCTTCTTTTAAATTATGTTTTTCTCGTTCTGTAGCTAAGCAATATATTCTGCTTTCTACCAGTTGATTATGTTTTGATTAGAACAATTTGTTAGCAAAAAAATGTGAGAGAAAAATATGTTTAACTAAACAATTTATACCTTGCTGTCCAATAATAAGAGGATCATCCTCATTTCTATCTTAGAATCTGAATGATGTTGGATATCTCACATGCGAGTGATGCGTACAATGATTGACAAATTTGGTAAACCAATGGAAAGATTGTCTACAAAATTATGTATGCTAACTTCAGCTTCCTTCGACATTCCTGTTAACAATTAACATAGTTGTGATAGATGTTTCCTCCTAAACAATTCTATTTTTTTGTCAACAATTCAATAATAACAATTTTTTGCTATTTAATTGACAAACACAACATAACGATAATGGTTCTTGATTAAAGAGTGAAAACAAACAGAAAAACAACAACAATTCAACAACAAACACAACGATTAAAGCTTCCGATATTTTCTTCCACAGCTCTGATTTCACCAAGGTGGAATCAATAACTGCTCTACTCAGCATCTCTTGATTCACTGTTCGAAGAGATTCTTTCAAGTCTTTAATTTCTTATTTTTGTCGGCGAATATGATCTCTTGCCTCCAGCAAACTCAACTTCTGCCATCTATGGCGTTTTTCTTTATCAGCCCAAGTAAAGAACCCATGTGCATCGCATTTGAAGAACTTTCGCCTAGGATTGTCATCTGTCCACGATTTTGTCAAAATCGTGGGTCTGTTGCAGTGCCAATGACGACCCTCCATGTGGTTGAAACTTGTGAGTGAGTTTGCATCAGAGCATGAGCTGTGACTTCTTTCCATTGCTACAGAAGAAAAGGAGAGAGAAGTGAAAACGAGAGAGATAGAGAAGAAGAAAACGTGAGAGAGGTTAAATCGATTTAGGGATTTAGTCAATTTGGAGGAAAATCGTGAGGGGTAAAAACGTTTTTTTCTTAACCATTTAAACATGTTTAATTAACGAGTTAAACGCCGTGTTACTGTTTTCGTTTAAGGAGTTAACGATGTTTAATTTTTGGTGTTAAGCTATTCGGTTTTAAAAGTTTAAGTATTAAACGGGCAACCAAAAAACATATGGGTATTAATTGGGCATAGCGAATTGTTTGTGTATTTTCTTGGCAAATTGTCCTAAAGTTAGGTACTTTTAGGGGTTTTTCTCTTTTCTTAATTCACCCAAAATCATATAAAAATTTATTTAAAAAAATGGTCTAATTCTTTTCAGATACTAAATTGAATATGTTTACGTAACTCAAACCAAATTCATTAATTCAAATACAAAAAGTGATGACAAAATTTTTTTTAAAATATCCTTTTTGAAAAGCTTCCTTCTGATATGTTAAAATTTTAATCTTTGTATTTTAAAATAGTTAAATTAAAAATATATAAATTTTCTTAATTCATCTAAAATCATCTAAAAATTCATTAAAAAATAAATTCTTCTACTAACGTTTAGGTAACTCAAACCAAATTTATTAATTCAAATAAAAAACTGATGAATCCTTCTGATATGTTAAAATTTGTAATCTTTGTATTGAATATAAGGAAAGCTACCTTTTAGAAGATTTTGGAGAATTTTGAAAAATCTCTATAATTTGTTCCAATGTTTACTTCTTATTACGTACTCCATTTATTAATATAAGATCGTATAGTTTAATCACTAGGATAAGACCGTATGGTCTAATCTTGAGTATTCGCTAGTCATTTAATAAGAAACACAGAAAAATCAAAACCGCTGTTTAAAATTAAAATGTCCAATGACCAAGATATATAACGTTTTTGATTAATATTCTTTCAGTACAAACCGATAAAATGCATTTTCTAACAAAAATAAAATAAACTTTTCATACAAAAACAGTAGTAGTAGTAAATAGATAGTGTACCATAATCTTGTAAAAAATCGAAACCGTTATGACACGAATAGATGAAAGATACTTTCAACTTTTTAATTACGTTGACTAGATAAAGTATAAATGATTTCTTAGTAAATTTTCATAATTCAAATTATAAAATAAAAATAAAAAGATTGCAACAACTTCATAGGGAAAGTTGATAAATTCAAAAGTTTAATTTTTCTTCTTAATATAACTAATTAGCTCAGGTCCATACATATTCCTTAATAATAAGGTCTTAAACAAATATTGATATAGATTTTTTTTTAACAAATAATATTATGGATGTTGCTATTCGTCGGCGTCTGAAAACACCGCGGCGAAGCAACAACCGGAACACAATTTCCAAAAGATTCTTTGCTTTGCCTCTGATGCAACGGTGGGAGATTCATACGACGAGTCATCGGAGAAGACAAATTATCGCCGGAGGAAGAGACCACCGTGAAGTTGGTCTTGACGGGTTTCTTGGAGATCCCACCATGATTACAAATCCGATGACTGAGAAGGTTTCTCCGACGACGACTGTGAAGATTCTCTGGTCTTCCTAAATCTTTCATCAGTAAGGATTCAGTTTCCTTTAAACTCACGAAAGACTTGGACTTGCCCTTGTAGAACTTCGATATTCCTCTCCTGTTTTGTTGTATTCACAAGTGAGTGACAGAAAGAGATTTTTAATATTCAGAAATCAAGAATCAGACACAAAACCAAACCTGATGGGTAAAACTTGTTCGAGAGATTCCATCATATCAAGAGGACCTTTGTAAGGAGACTCAGCTTCATTCTCTCCACCTTCATCGTCACTGTTCTTGCCGATCGAAGAAGATGAAGAAGATGACGAGGACCAACCAAACTTATTCATCACAATCGACATTTTAAGAGAAAGGTTGAAAAAATCTTTCTCAATCTACAGAGAAGAGAAGATGTGATCTTTTTATAGTTGAGTTTCTGTTTCCTTGTTTCCTTGTTTGTGTTTTGTTTATTTGTTTTCCATAAGGAAAAAGTACAAAAAGATAAAAATCAAATCTTTGTTATTATTACAAAGGAAGAAGAAGATAAGAATTGAAATATATTTTTTTGTTAGCTCTTATCCTATGAGCCAGCTCAGTCCTTCCTTGCTATATGCATTTCCCATAATAATTTTTGCCCATTTACGGTGGATTTATGTGGCCCACTACCAAAACGCTTGTATTTAAAAAAAAATATTTACCAAAGGGTTCAAATTTTATGGTCTGACTTATGACATAAAATGAATAAAAATAGCGATTAATAACTGAGATATAGAATTAATATCTATAAAAAATGTTAAGATTTAGAACTGTTTTTGGATTTCTTCTTCTATTCACCAGTTATCTTTTTTTTCATCTAATAGATTTCATCGATAAAATAAATAAATGATACAAAATCCACAAAAAAAAACAAAGTTTGATGAAAGATAAAAAAAAAATTAAACAAGTACATATCAGATCTAGAGCATCTCCAATGGAGAGTTTTAATAAGATATCTGAATAATAAAACAAATTAAAAAAAAATTGAAAAAGTAAAAGAGAGACAAAAAGTCAGTTCTACAAATTTTTAAAATCTACAAATTTTTAAAATTCGCAGAATCAAAAGCTTTAAATAAAGAAGACAAACAGAGATGAAAAAACTCTCTTTAAAACATAAAGAAATTTAAACAAGTAACATATAAAAGAGAAATTTTGGACAATACAAGCTTTATATAAGAATTAGCATAAACGAAAGTCAATACATCAAATCAACCAGAACCAAGAACAACTTATGTGGCATCCCAAACTTAGCCCAATTTCCAAAAATCCAAGTTATGAAAACTCAAAAATCATATACCAATTAAGGGTAAAATAGTCAAATCACACATATACCTAAACGTAGAAGCCTCATCACCCACTCTATATAAAGGAGGAGCTCGTGTCTCCTTAGACCAGAGAGGAATCACAGCGAAGCCCTGCCAAAATGTTGCCGTGACAGCCACCTTGAAACACCAACCTTTGAGGAGTCATTTTGTGAGATCCGAAGGAGAGAAAGAAGAAAAGAGAGAGGATAAAGGAGAGATCCGTGAGAGGGAGGTTTCTGATACATCTAAAGGTCTCCAGGAACTTAGATCGGCCACTGGAGAGGAGAGAAGAGCCGTCACAAAGGAGAAAGGAGAAGTAGATCCGAAGAGAAGTCTATCCAGAACATCCGACTTTGATCCCGTTTTTCCGGCGAACCAGACCGAACCAGAAGGCGTTCTACCCGTCGTTCGAAAGATCATCAAGCGAGCTTTTCATAACTATCTTTGGAATCCAAATCCGAGGTAAATCCCGAAAGGTATGGAGTTTGCTTCCTGGCCAAGAAATCGTCCTTTCCAAACAATTTGAAAACCCTAGATTTGCTTTTAACTTACTTAGCAAGTTTTTTTGAAAAACATGTGATCTAATTTTCATAGTCATGAAACCCTAAGAACCTAAACCCTAGTTCCACATTTAGAATGTTTCAATTTACGAAAGTTCTATTTTTGGAAAGTTTCTATTTATGGAAATTGTCATTATTGGAAACTTTATATTTAAGGAAAGTTTATTTATAGAAACCCTATAATTAAATTGTTAACTCTTTTATCGCATTTGTGCACCATCAACCCTAGTAACTACCTCTTATGTGGAATCATCTTCAATCAAAAGGAAAAGGTTAGGCGGGACTTGTGGAACTATAAGTTGTATTAGGCTTAGTTGTATATGTGTGTGCAGAACCTAGAAGTTAGAGATTGATTGTTAATTAAAAAGAACAATGAATGTTGATTTAGAACGTACGCATGTATTGTTGATTGGTGTTAGTCTAAGCGCGTTAGAGCACATGATTGATCATCGGCGCCATGGGTGTGAGCCATGGAGCATGGTATTACTTGCTGGTCTTCACGAATGACGTTTCGCGAAGTGGGACCATGGTTGGACTGCACACAGAGGAAGTGTAGCCAATACAGGGGCTGACGGGCCTGTGCGATTGTGGCTGACGAGTCACCAGATTATAAGAGTGACGTTCTCGTGAGTGGAAACTTGTTTGCTAGGTTTCCATGAACTTGTGAATATTGATGATTGTTGTTTGTCTAATCGCTAGGTTGTGTAGACACTTATATGGTTATGTTTAATACTTCGTATAGATCAGTGGACAGGTGAGATCGCCTCATTGAGTAACTTGTTACTCATCCCTTATTTCTCTTTTTCATGTGTGTAGGTTTGTGTTGGTGTGTCATTGGTGCTATTTCTGGAAATAAAATGGCGCTTTTTATATTTTAAAGTTTTAAGAATATTTTCGTGATTCTTATTCTTAATTTAAATTGTGATTTTATTGTTAAGACGATATAAGTTTCCGGTTTGGTTTTTAATAAAAGATTTTAGACTATAAATTGATATTTAATATATTAGTTATGATTTAAAAGGTGTTTAGTGAGTAGAATTCACCATAGGTTAAGATTTATGAGATTAGGGTGTCTCAACTCACCTAAAAGCAGAATGAACACATGCCACGTGCTAGACAACTTGAAGAAAACCCTGACACCAGCATCAACGGTCAGGCGAGGTAAAAGCTGCCTTGAAATCATTCTCTTCTATAACAAGAAATCAAGATTGAAATGAAACGCAAGGCACCATAAGACAAGACTCCTATACAAACCAAGTTTCGAGTGAAATAAAGGAGAAGCAGCACAAAGGTTACAAGAGCTCAAGGAAGCTAAGGATACAATGGTAGTTGGAAGCAAACAGCTTGACCCGAGACGAGATACCACCTCAAACTGAACAAAGCCAAGAACCAATAACAGATATGCCGTATCCTCAATAGACTTTAGATGTAACGCCCCAACCGCCCCTACCAGTAGGCATCCACGTCCTCTTTCGGCCCATGGGCCCCATCCCAGTCCGACGGTCGGTGCGTTAACCGGGAGGCTCGAAAGATTTGATATACTAACCCTGCAATCACCACGTGATCTTTTCCCGTATTTTTTTCTCATTCACACGGTACTGGAAATCACTTCCCGGTAGATCACGCATCATTTGACTTAACTCTGAAGTTCTTCTAGACAAGTGACCAAAAAATAAGTGCATTTTAGTGACATAGATAGTCAAATCAATTCTGTTAAATCTTTCCACATGCAATACTATATACTAAAAACGGAGATGTTACATTAGAGATCAGTTAATCAGGCCCTACTGTCTCCACTAATCCCAAACCTTCGCACCAACTTCGAAAAAGAGCGTGAAATATAAGGAAAAAAAAGTTTGAAACATGTAACTAGTATAGCTTAGATCGTCTGATTCAGACTCCAGCAAAGACGAAATATCTTTATTCTTTATGATCTTAACCAACTACTCACAATCTGACTGAAAGTGGATTAATAGCTAACCTTGATGTAGCATCCTTTTCATAGCCCATAGCAAGCTTCCAATTCAACCTACAGAGGAGTCATCACTTTTTGATTAATCCCAGAAATTTAACAGAATTGTTCTCAAGGAGAATGAATCCAAGCCCCTGGCTTCGTTTTTTTCGTAATCCAAGGCACATCAACTTGACAACGCCATGGTGATTCATATGTTTCACTATAAGTTCCAACTTGTTTGCCTGTTTGTACTTCCTCTATTTCTGCCATGCGTTGGGCGATTCTTCAGTTCTCTGATTCATAGTGGAGATCATTTAGCATACTGGTCGATGCTACCAAACCCAAAAGTGTTTGCCATATGAAGTGCTTTGTTTTCCTTATTGTCTTCAGCTTCCATACTTGCTTTTTCAAGATTGTAGTGCTCTATTATGTACCTTTTGGGTTCTCGGATGAGTTCCTCTGTTCATTCGCAATTACATATTCAGATCTTACTATATAATGACCACATTTTGTGAAATCCTAGCTGTAGCTATCTCGTCACCCAATACGATTTGGTTTAAGGATTAGGATCTGTGTGACATCTTGCTCAAAGATTACTTCTTATATGAGCTCTATGTTCTACTCCTTGCTATAGTAGTCTTTGAGCTGATGTACCTGTAAATTTGGGTCTCGGAGGCATCCATTATCATTCTTCGGACGAGCCACGATTGTGGATATCTACCAGTCCTCCCACAATTGTGGATATGTACTAGTCCCACAAAGTTTCCATTTAAGCTCTAACTCTTCTTCACTCGAAAGCTGATCATCTCCTTGGACTTGATCAAGTTTTGGCTTGATGCTTTCGATCAATTTTGCATTATTCGGAGGCTTTAGTTTCTTCCATTTCAAAGTAGCGCTCCGACACTTTCCAATCTTCTCATGCAGAACACATTGGTTCGGTCATGTTAAAGAATCTCCAACCCTAGTCAAAACAGTTATATGGTCTGAGCCCCATCTCAATAAATATTCCAACTCATTGTGGAAAACATGTTATGCCATTCCTCATTTCTAACCGCGGGATCTAATCAACGTTGTACCCTTCTAGATCTTCTTTTTCCAATCCACAAAAATGAATTTCTTGTAATGGGAATTCAATCATTCTGACAGGGCACATGGTTCGGTTATGTTAAAGATTGAATTCAGGATCGAACATATATATAATTTTGTAGAAAAATAAAAATATTGGAAATACAATAAGATAAAGAAAAAAGCATTAAACATGTGAAGAGTAAGAAAACCTATTCATATATTCTTGGAGTTTCTTATTTGTATTATTGCTAATTTTTTGAAAAATATCAAGATTTATTATGAATATTTTTGGATTTTTAGATTTTATCATTGTAACTTTTTAAAAAATGTTTAAGATTTATTATGATTTGAATTATGTGTAATATCACTTTTTGAAATGTGCCAGATACGATTTCTGTTTTTTGGATATGAATAAGTTATCAAAATTCTGTAATGGAGCATCAAAGTTCACTCGCCTTGACATTGGAGATAGTACAACTACATATTTCTCGTTTGACAATTGAATTTTTTTTGGCAAGATCATTAATACCATCGGTGATATCGTCACTAGGGTGCTTGGTATTTCAAGGTCAGTAATGATGTCAAATGTTATTTTGGGTTCAATTTGGCTCACACGCTTGATTCGCTGTAGGCATTTCTTGAACCTTATTATTTAGATTCAGACAGTCACACCTCCAAGTTCCTTATGTGGCCTTTATTGTTCTCAGGAGACATCATGATGGGCAGTACAAGTACAAGATTGGTTTTAGCCATTCAAACATGTGAAAAGCTAAGACAAAATTAAAAGAAAGTGAAGTGGACTAGGCCTTGGTTTTCCCAAGTTATTCATTGTCACTCCTTTGTCACCTGGCTTGCGATCAGAGATAGTGTCTCGACTAGTACTCAGATGCGAGGCCGGGGCAGTTAACAAGCTTTTTTAGTATGTGGTGAATGAGATACAATTAAAGATAATCTCTTCTTTATGCGTCTCTACACGTTCATAGTTTACAAAGCCGATAAAAAATTCCAAAATGTGTAACGATTTGGGTTGAACCATAACCACTGTCGCACCATCCCTTAAAAAGTTAGTATTAAATTTATTTAAATGCCCTTACATTAAATCTTTATTACATAATGTCCCCCATAGTTAATAATTTTTTAGATCCACCCATGCGTTACATTATCTCAAGTTTATTCATGTCCTTTTCTTTTTCTTTAATTCTTTTTTTTTCGAATGAGAGACTAAATTATGTTTAACCATCCGAAGAGAAACAATGTATGATCTAAATTGATCAAAAAAAACGAAGAACCCAATCATCCTTTTTTAGGATCTTAAAAATTAGTAAATAACATAAAAACAAGAAATGACAAAAAGTAGTGACCGATGGATTTGAATATCAAGTCAATATTAGTAAACCTATACTTAACCTTCCAAAGGAAATTCTATTATAAGTTCCCCTTAATCATTCCCGCCACCTTACACCGATATAAAACCTAAGACAGAAGAAGGAGACAATAAAAATAAAAAACAATAAAACAATAAAACAAAACAAGAAAAAACGAAAAGCATGCAATTGTTTTTCGTTTTTTGTTGAGGCAAAAAAAGAAATTCACAAAAAGAGAGAAAAACCACAAAAAAAAAATCAGTTTCCTGTTCTTTCTGTTCTCACTTATATAAAAAGTCAGCATTTTTATTAAAAAATTAAATTTTGAAACTATGGGTAAAGGAAGAGGAAATGTTGTGATTAGGGCTATATTGTTGGCTCTTATAAGCATTGTGTGTGTAAATGGTCATAACATTAACTACAAAGAAGCCCTAACCAAATCCCTAATCTTTTTAGAGGCACAAAGATCAGGCAAACTCCCTCCTAACAATAGGGTTCCATGGAGAGGTGATTCTGCTCTTGACGATGGTAAACTCGCAAATGTAAGTTTGTGTTATATATCTTATCTCCATCTAATTATGTTTGTTGCATTGAATAGTTTACGATGTTACATAACTAATAAGATGATTATATATTGTATAGATGGATTTGTCGGGAGGGTACTATGACGCAGGAGACAATGTGAAGTATGGTCTTCCAATGGCTTTCACTATCACAACGTTGGCTTGGTCCACCATTGCCTATGAGAAAGAACTCAAAGCGGCCGGAGAGCTAGAGACCGCTCGCGCGGCTATCTGTTGGGGTACGGATTATTTCCTCAAGTGTGCTTCACGCAGGAACCGCCTCTATGTTCAGGTCCGAACAAAATTATGTATTTAAGAAACTTTTAATAAAAATTTTAACCTAATATCTATTTTTTTATTTGTTTCTAAATATGATTCTAAGAGAATCCAAAACCTTGTCTAAAGTTCACCATTTTCATCAGTTTGGATTGTGCAAGAAGAGATGAATGTGCTCATTATTTACTAATTGAATTGGTTGTGTATGTGAAAATGATCAAAATAGGTTGGTGATCCACATGCGGATCACCAGTGTTGGGCAAGGCCTGAGAACATGAAGACTCCAAGGACGGTGTTGCAGATAAATGATAAAGATCCTGGTACAGAGATCGCGGCCGAGACTGCTGCTGCATTGGCCGCTTCCTCCATCGCTTTCCGCCATGTTGACCACAAATATTCCCGCCGGCTCCTCAACAAAGCCAAATTGGTATGCTTATACGATATATCTTCTCTATAAATATTTAGATACTGGTTTTTATTAATAGATAAATTAAAGATTTGATCAATATTTTCAAATTCAGCTTTTCAAGCTAGCTAAGAGCCACAAGGGTACATACGATGGAGAATGTCCCTTCTATTGTTCTAACTCCGGTTACAACGTAAAACTCATCTCTAACTTCTTTTCCAAATATCAAATATCTTCTTCTTCTTCTTCTTCTTTTCTTTGTATAGCCATTGTGATTGATATTAACTTTGACACAATGTGAAGGACGAGTTGATATGGGCAGCAACATGGCTATACAAGGCAACGAGGAAGGAGGTGTATCTTAGCTACCTAAAATTCGAAGCCATAAGTGGTTACGTCGCTGAGTTTAGCTGGGATCTCAAGTACGCTGGTGCGCAGATCCTCATTGTTAAGGTATATAAGACATATCCAAAGTTAGCTTTACTTTGGTCGAAACCAATTTATGTATATATGAATAAATATATGTATTTATGTAAATGCAGATGATCTTCGAAGGCATTAAAGGACTTGACCTATACAAACAACAAGCCGATAGTTTCATATGCTCGAATCTCCCTGATAGTCCTTACCACCAAGTCTTCACTACTCCAGGTTCTGTCTCCATCTATATTAACATACGTATATATATTTAACAAAAACATATTATTATTTTGATTCACATTCTGAACTTCTTGGTTATATTGATTAGGTGGTATGATTCACTTGAGGGATGGAGCCAACACTCAATATGTCACCGCGACAGCCTTCTTATTCTCTGCTTACGCTGATATTCTTCAGCAACACAACCAAAAGATCTCTTGCGGAAGCAAACATTTCGATTCAACACACCTCATGGCTTTCGCCAAAAAACAAGTAATATTTCACCACAAGAATAATTTTAGAAATTAGAAATATATATTAAAACGTAGATGGCAAGGAAACGACTTGTAGTTCTCAAGAAACCATAGAAAACAGCCTGAAGTTCTCTATTCTATGCTTGTTTTCAGATGGACTACATACTAGGGCATAACCCAAAAGGAAGATCATACATGGTTGGGTTCGGACCAAACCCGCCAAAGCAAGCCCACCACAGAGGAGCATCAGTTCCACTCTCTGAAGCCAACGCGCCGTTGAGCTGCCCATTGAGCTTTGCGAAATGGTTCAACAAGAACCAGCCTAACGCTAACGAGCTGACCGGAGCCATCTTGGGAGGACCCGACCGTCAAGACAACTTCCAAGATTTCCGATGGACCTCCGTTTACACTGAGCCTTGCACTTACATTAACTCTATCGCTGTTGGTGTTCTCGCCAAGCTCGCTGCCACGGCCTAGAGCCATATATACTACATTTGATAAGATCACTTTGAAGAAAAGTATTAACTCTAGGGTTTCCTTTACCTACTATATTTGCATACACATGTGGCCATGCAATGTGACTCTATTTTTCCTTATATTGCCTTTGTAGGTAGCTTTTGGGAATTCTGTTTTCTCCAAAAATATAAAATTGCAAGGGTATAATAATCAGCCCTAATGATTTGAAACAAAAATTAAGTGAAAGTAATGAATAGCCGGAATGGTAAACTCATTCCGTTTCACGTAGTTTTTAAACTCTATATATAAAATGATGTTTTGTTATTAATTTCTATGTAATTTACATTAAATTTTCAAATATATATTAACATAATTATCTAATATATATATATATATATGTTTCTGTTAAAAAATAAAACACTAATTAAAATATTATATCTACTATTCTAACATCATTATTTATCAACAGTATGAAATATGTTTTAACATCGATAAAAAAACCGAAGATGTATAATTTTGTTAAAAGTATTTTGACAATATATATATATATATAGAAGTATAAAGCCATCAAAATATTTTTATATCTTTCTTTCGTATTAATAATGACCAAAACTGCTGAAACTTTTATTTTCATAGTTAAAATACTGCTGAATTTTGAAATTTCTCTTACATAACAACCCAAAAATTAACTGGTATTTTTTTGTTAAATAAAAATTTATAAATCTAGGTAATAGTCATTGCAACTTAATCAGGAATTTGAAGACAAATACAAATGCTAAATCGAAACAAATGGACAGAAGGTCAATCGTTGCTAAAAGTTGGTTACTAAATCGTTGCTAAAAGTTCGTTACTAAATCGTTGCTAAAGATTTGTTGCTAATTCGTTGTTAATTATTCGTTGCTAAATCGTTGCTAATTCGTAGCTAAATTTTCGTTGCTAATTCGTAGCTATATTTTAGTTGGGAATTTGTAGCTAAATCTTCGTTGTTAATTGATTGCTAATATTAAAACTAATAATAAAACTAAATTTTAATTTTAAAATAATAAAAATAAAAGTTTCTAAATTTAATTTCGAATTTAAATTTTTGTTTTATAAAATTATAATATTCAAAAGACGAAATAAATAGTTTTTACAAAAAATCTACATCAGGAAATGGTAACCGTTCTTCATTTAGATTGGTCGAAGGCACTTCGGTAGATTGAGTCGTTTCGCCGGATGTCTGTCTACTTGTCTGCCCGCTCGGCTGTGTTTTACGTCGTTTCTTCCGCTCCAAGGCTGCTGCTAAGTTTGGATTGTCCACCGCAAATATATCGAGCAAACTGTTAAGCTCTTGAAGCTCTTCCGCTTGAGCTCATTGCTGCTCCGCTTGAACTCGTTGCGCCTCCGCTTGAGCTCGTTGCGTCTCCTCATAAGCATGCAACTGGGTCAGCAGTACGCCCGGATCATCGTACGGACCCGAACGACAAAACGTAGTAGAGGCTATGGGAGCATCCTGTATCGATCCCATCCCGATAACCCGTCCTTTCTTCTTTGGAGCAACCTATTAAAAAACATCAATTCATGTTAAAATTATATTTTTAAAAGAAAATATTCTTAAAATAAATAAATATAAATATACCTCTTTAAAAATCTCATCTCTTTCGCGTGTAGTCAATCTTCCATCGTTCATTGGAGTTCCGCCAGGAGAAAGCTGTTGAGATAGTTGTGTCTCTTGTTCGGTGATCTGAGCCATTGCATCATTGTAGATTTGCTCTGCTAATGGACTAACAAAAGCTCATGTACCCTTGCCATTTCTGTGAGTTCTAGCAAAAACTTCCGTCATCGGAGTAAGTTCTCCTCCAGCAGCCTACAAAAAAACCCAAACGATCTTATTAAACAATAAAAGTAAATAATATTATTAAAACATTTATACCATATCCGGCGTACATAATCTCGCGTTTGACTCCATTTTGCATGAGGCTCGGAAAAATAGCCTTTTATAGTATCGGTGACACTCCTCCCAACAGAGTTGTCCACGGTAAACCTGAAAACAATTTTTACGAATCAGATTAGTATATTTTAATTTTTGAAGTATACATGAAACGAGAAATAAGAAAAAAGGTTATGAGCATACCAAAAAGTATCGGGAAGCCTTCTAGGATCTCAGCAAAAGAAAGAAGTTTGAAAACATGGGAACTCATATATCCTTTAGAACGCCGTCGTGACCTTCACCTTTGTAAATCACATCAATCAACATCAACCTTAGCTAGTACTTCTATGTACTCTACGTTAAGCTTAGCAACATACCAATTCCAACTCACAATCCATAAGAGTTATCCAAAATAAACATTGCTGACCTCTTTTAGATTTAAAATATGCAGTCTCGTCGAGGGAATATCGATCAAAGAACACGTGAACTCTTACATATTCAAGCATCTGATCACACAAACTGTTTTTCTTCCGGTTCCTTTCCTCTCCCTTTTCTCACTCCCTTTGTCAATTTTTCCTTACTTTTATAGGGTATCATTTTTTTTTCTATTGACTGCTTTTCATGGAGAGGCTTCCATGAAACGCGAGAACAAACGGGTTTACGCCAAATTCCTGGTTCAATTTCTTACCATCTGTATCCTTTTTATTTTTTTTATTGAAGGGAAGAGAGAGGAAAACCGTACTCACAAAGACTAGTCTTTTCAGGCATGAATGAGGAATCCAATTCGATGTATGCCAAGCCCCAAGATGAGAGAATTTAGTTAATTAAGTGTGAAGCCAGCTTTGATCCTTCAAATACCCAAAGAGATATGGGCGACATTGGTAAGTCAATCCACATACAGATTTTACATTCAGTAAAATCTGCAGCTAAAAGAATGCTTAATAGAGTGTTGGTTAAAACGGTTAGTTCCAAGAAAAGCTCATAATTCCCGACTGAGTTTTGACTCAAAACACCTAAAAACAAAAAATGAACACAAAACGAACAAACACGTTAATAGACAATTAATACCTCCCCCGGACTTACTTCACACCGTCTCGGTGTGAAAATAAACCAAGAAGAAGGCAAAACAAAACTAAATTTTTGTTTTCCGAAGACTTACCTGGTTGGAGCACCACAGGAGCATGTCCTCTATCGTACTTTCTTCGTTTAGAGCACGTAGTTGTTCACCCGGAGCAGTGCTCCGTTTGGTCGTTTTAGTTTTTTTTAAAACCTGAAACAAAGAAAACTAAAACAAAAAACCAGAAGTAAGAGAAAAATTATTTGAAGTATGTACACATTACCGGTGGGTTGCCTCCCAGCAAGCGTTTGGTTAAAGTCCTTAGCTTGACTTTGGTGCCATGTATTAGTCATGTTGAACATGAGAACTTGTTTCAAAACAAGCTCCACAATTAAACATTCTCAAATTCACAACCTTGTGCAACATGCCATTTACAGCATCCTTAACTTTCTCTTTCTACTCTGAGGAGAGAAAAGCTCTAACTTTAGAAAAAAACTTAGAGGTACCTTTGCACTTCACCTTATACTCAATTGTATCTCCATCACATCCTTGAGGGGTCAAACTCATTTTAGGACCACCCTTGATCCTTTTGGTCTTCACTTTTCCCTTCAACTTTGCCTTTTCACTGAGTTTAGTGGTAGTAAAGTGAGAATCTCCATTGAGGACTTCTTTGATCTCACTCTTATCACAAAACTCTTTTTCATGATCAACTATCAATTTCTCTCTACCGACTATTGAGATGCAAGAGGCATGTTTGATGACTCCTCTAATGGGGATGGGTTTGTAGAAAACCTTCTGGTTGATGTTGGAAAATGAAACTCTCTTATTAGGCATATTGATAATTGCACCCACTGTGGCCATGAATGGTCTTCAAAGAAGCAAAGGTACATCAGATCCGTTTGTCATCTCCACAACCTGAAAATATGTTTAAACCAAACAATTACCCACTTTAACATGTAAATCCAGAATCGTACCATATGGAGTAGTGGTGGAAGAATTGACAAACGCAAGAGTCATCTCAGGGTGTTTCATATCACTGATTCCCAACATTTCTGCAATAACCTTGGACATGAGATTCACAGTAGACCCGAAATCACATAGATACTCCCTAAAATCAACTTCTGCAATGGATTATGGAACAACAAACTTTCCAGGATCTTCAATCTTAGGCAATAGCTTCAGTGGTGGTGGTGGTGTACCTCTTGCTTCAATAAATAGAGCCTTAACCTCTTCTTAAGTTTCTCTACAATTCCCAAGAAATCATACAATGGGTGATTCTCTAAGGCCTCTTCAAATGAGATTTCATGGGAAATTTTTCTCACCATCTTGTTAAAACCAGCCATCTTCTCTACACTAATAGGTTTTCTCAGGTTATTGGGCAGGTGTATGGAATCTTAGGAATATAAACCCGACCTACAAAAAGTTTTGCAGGTTTTTCTGGAGCACATACTGGAGCAGTCGCTCCAGTAAAATCAGGTTGCTCCATCATATAAATTACGCCTGGAGCACAGACTGGAATCGTTCCAGAATGGCTAGGGTGCTCTGTCGGGTTTTCTCCACCCATAGCACTCTGTTTGGCCCGGAGCACTTGCTCTTCTCCATGTTCCTTGTATTTTTCTGGATTTACCACGTCTTTTGCTACAAAGTGCAATATCTTTCTATTCCCCAGCTCAACTGCATTGACATACTCAGTCCTAGGATTCGCTTCCGTCTTTCCAGGAAGAGTTCCCTGTTCCCTCTTGATTGCTTCAGCAGTTTGAGCTATTTGAGCGGCGAGCTTCCTCACATGGGTACATACTGCCTTATATTCATCATTGAGATCATTGTACATGTTGTCCACCTTGACATAGATCTCGTTGGCTGATTTTTGCTGATTTAGCAGAAGTTGTTGCATGAGATTCTTGAGTTTAACCTGAGAATCATTCGGCGGAGCTTTTAATGGAGCTGAGGGTGCCATCTGGAAGGTGTTGAAAGGCTTTTTCTGCTTGTTTCCACCCTGAAAAATATTCGAAACTTGATTTTTGCATGAATTACTTCCCTTGAAAACTTTGAGAGATATTTTTATGATAATCCGTATTCCGAACATAACCTTGGTCATTCACATAGTTCGCTTCAGCATGCTGCTCATCTAATCCATGTTTAGCGAACTCACCACATAGGATTGCATCTGCTGTCTCCTCAACGAGCTGCACACTTCTCTGATTTTCTTTCAGCAATAAATTCACCTTACCGGTCAGCTCATCAATTTTCTGCGATTTTACACTGCTGACTTTACGAGTTCTCTTGTATTCCGGAGACCAATTACTAGAACTCGCAGTCAATTCTCAATCAGCTCATACGCCCCATCTATGGTCTTAGTCATAAAGTCTCCATTGCTGGCGGAATTGAGAGCATTCATGTAATCCTAGTCGACTCCATCATAGAAAATACTCAAAACCTGCTCATCAAAATACCCGTGGTGAGGATATTCTCTGCGATACTCCTTAAATTGCTCATCATCTGAGGCTTGATCTTAAAATCTTGCCTCTTAATCTCCTGTGGGCATATAGCAGACTGGTTCTGGTAGAAAGCGTGTGGAGTGTCGATGTCTCTAATAGCACGCAGTTGTGGCGGTTGTGGCTGCAGCCACACCATTTGTTGTTGGAGCCTCTGAAGTGCAGTTGCCATGATGTCGTTATCGCCCATATTGGTTGGATTCGACGTGCTGACATTGCAAGCTCTTGGTTGTTTAAAGTTGCGATATTTTCAAAGCTGTGATTCCTCGTAATCATACACCTGAAAACACACAAAAGTGAAGAAATGTCGAACGGTTAGTGAATCTTAGACTAAACTTCAATCCAAAAATCAAAGGTAACGCAATTGGTCCCCGGCAACGGCGCCAAAAACTTGATACACAGAGTTTTAACCCTATATAACTACTGCAAATACACATCAAATGTTGTAGTAATAAAGTGATCGAATCCGCATGGACCAAAAGTCACATTATGATTTTATGAGATTTAATTTAAGCTAAGATGAAAACAAAATTTGGTGAGAGTACTGTACTCACGAAAATAAGCAATATCAATGTAAAAACAAATAAACGAACTAGGTCAAGGGTAATTCATAGGGATTTAGAATCACAAATCAGAGAATCGAACAGAGAAATCATTAAGCGTGTTTTAGAACTCAAATCACCAATTTATAATTAATCTACTGTCATAGTATCGATTGCTATATCTAAAAACTTAAGATTCTAAACTGTCGTTTGAATTCAGGGAGTTAAACATGTATTAAGATCGAGTTTGATATGTTCACAAAACGCCTTAAAAACGCCTTAACATCAAATTTCGTTGGCTACAGACACAGACGTTTTGTTCATCTATGTTCTTTCAGATATTCAATAGAACACTTTTGGTGCGTTAAACAACCTAAAATTAGAAACTAGATAGCTAATCAAGTTTCAGCATTAAAATCAACAATAGATGAAGAACTAGAAGATAGATCATATTCTAACAATTCTGATTTAGCAATTCATGAGTTCCATTGAAACCTTAAACCTAACTATGAATCTACTCACGCATAATTGCACAGAACAAGCAAAGAGATATGAGAGAAAACATAATAGAAATCAATAGCTAAAAGATAGGGTTTATAAATCTTGCAAAATTTTGCAAAATTCCAAAGCTCCAAAATATAATTCAAAATCGGTTATCTCTCCAAAAAACTCTAAAAAACCATCTCAACATGTCTAGAGACGACTTGGATGAGATATTGAGAGGATTAGGTCTAATTTAGATAAAATAGAAAATCTCATTTTGTATCTCGTCAAAGTGGAGGGAGTGCTCCAAAGTGGAGCGTCTGCTCTGTTCTGCTTCAGAGAATTTCTCTTGTTTTGCTTCAATTAATGTTTTGGCTCCTTTTTCATGAGGTTTACCTTATTTTTCATAATTTCGACCATGTTTGCTCCAGAAGCTCACAATCTTCATTCAATGCTGTCTTTTGACTTGTAAAGACTCAAAAACAACTAAAACAACTTGATACATACTCGAAAATAACTTTTAATATACGTTAAAAACACAACACATCAATTACTTCAAAAAAACCATTTAAACATGCTCACTAACCTCATAATAAACCTCATATTATTTCTACGTTAGTAGAGATCAATCACACTGGCGATCAGTGTTTTTGAGGTCTTAAATGCACACAATGGGTTTTGGGAATTTTACCGGGATTTCCACCGTAGAACTGCAAGGAATAAATGGGACGGCTCCTCGAGTTAAAGATGAGCAAATATGGAACAATAAAGGGTTGTGGGTTAGTGAAGAATCGGCCAAGTTTAGCGAAGCATGATGTCAATTTTACAATTCTAAATTGATTGGAGTTGTCTGTATTTCCAGATGATGTACTTAAGGATACTCCATTATGGTAAGAGTTTCTCGTTGGTCGCTTCTTGTTCACGGCTCCAAATGTAGCAAAGATTCACATTATTATGAATAAACATGTTCATATTATGGATGTATATGATTGATGATAAGGCACTCAATTTCAAAATCAGAGATTCAGCGGTTCTTTCAAAGGTGTTCCATCGCAAAATGTGGAATATTCCAGATATTCCAATGATCATTTTTAAATGATCGTTGGTTATAAAAAAAACTCACAATCAGAAATCTAAATGCCGATGTGGACTAAAGAATATTCCACACATAATGTCCTCTTGGAAAAGTATGAGATTTATTGGAAGTGCAGTAGTTCTGAAATGTCTTCACTCATGTACGAAGTTATGTAGAAATTTCGAAAAGGCTAAAGCATTTATTGAAGCTGATTTATTCACATTCTTTTAGCAAAGACAAATGAAGAGGGAAAAACGAAACAAGAGAGGCAAAAACAAAAAAGATACAGAACAAGAATCATATGATTTAGAAGGTGAAATAGTAAAGAAGAAGGTCGTATGTCCTATATAATAATTTATACCAAAAATAAGACTATCAACACATCTCAAACTTTCGCATCTAAAAATATTTTTATAATTTTTTTCTCAAAAATAATTTAAAATTTTCTATTTAATAATAATGACTAAATAAGATAACTTTCCGAAAGAGAGAAAAAAATCTAACATCTTTCTAAAAAAATTTTCCGTCTTTTATCTGTTTCAGGCCGGCGTTTGTGGGCTTCCACAGTCACAGTGTCTGCCAACTTGTTAGATTTAACAGTTTCCTTGTCTTCGTTTTACAACTTTGGTCAGGAGTTCTGTTGATGGTCTTGTTTGGTGAAGAGAGTCTCATGGTGGCTGTTCGGCTCAGATCCGTTCGGATCTAAGTTGATGTGTAGAAGGAGATGCTGGAACTTCGGCCAATAAGTCTATGCAACGTAGGGTACAAGATTATTTCAAAGGTCCTGTGTCAAAGGCTAAGGAGTATATTACCGAACCTGATATCGGAACCAGAATTGGCCTTTGTATCAAGAAGATTAATTTCAGATAATATTTTAATAGCTCAAGAGATGTTCCATGGGCTTAGAACAAATAGATCATGCAAAGGACAATTTATGGCAATTAAAACGGACATGAGTAAAGCTTATGATTGTGTAGAATGGGGGTTCATAGAGCATGTCTTAAGAAAGATGGACTTTGCGCAACAGTGGATACATTGGATTATGTGTTGTATTAAGTCAGTTCGATATAAGGTTCTTATAAATGGACAGCCACGGGGTCAAATAATCCCACAAAGAGGACTTCGTCAAGGAGACCCTCTTTCTCCTTACCTTTTTATTATTTGCACAGAAGCTCTTATAGCAAATATTCAGAAGGCAGAGTGGAAAAAACAATTGACGGAGCTGAAGGTGGCAAGAGGAAGTCTGCCAATATCGCATTTGCTATTTGCAGATGACAGCTTATTTTTTTGTAAAGCCACAAAAGATGAATGTGAGGTAGTTCTACGGATTCTACAGGAATATGAGGCTGTGTCGGGACAACAAATAAATTTCTCTAAGTCCTCATTACAATTCAGGCATAAGGTGGATGATTCATTTAAAACGGAATTGAAATCAATTTTAGGGATCTATACTGTAGGGGGCATCAGTTCGTTCCTTGGAATTCCAGAAAGCTTAGGAGGAGCGAAAACACAAGCTTTTAGTTTTATCCAGGAGAGGTTACACAAAAGGGTTAACGGATGGACATCGAAGCTGTTGTCTAAAGGTGGAAAAGAGGTTTTAATTAAGACAGTTGCAACTGCATTACCTAATCATGTTATGTCATGCTTTCGATTACCAAAGTCAGTAACAACTAAACGCACACAGAGATCTACGCGAGATACTTAAGCTTGCGGAACACGAATCATCATTGTGGGAAGGAGCCCATATATCGCGTATCAATAATAATTCACAGGAACCACAAAAGAGTACAAGATAGATAAATGGGGAACAAAGAGGGAGATGGTGCCATATAGATGGTTCCTCGAAAAAATGACACTTTTGCAGGACAAGGTTGATTAAGTAGCTTTGAAGGAATCAAAACTTTGATGGGGGCAAGAAATATAAGGAATAGTCTATCACCGCTACATGCAGAGTTTGAAGCACTAATATGAGCTATGGAATGTATGATTGCTTACCAGCAAACATATGTTAATTTCGCAACAGACTGTATGGAACTGGTGAGGATCGTGTCGGAACCACATGGCTGGCCCGCCTTTGCAATCCATTTGGAGGAGTTCGAGCGATGTAAAGCGCTTTTCACCGGCTGGACTCCGTTCTTGGTTCCAAGAACGTCCAACACGAGGGCAGACAAGCTAGCAAGGAGTGCTCGAAAACCATCTATAACATTTCATTTGGATACTGTAACACCGATTTGGTTATCCGAATCGTTTTAGATTTCTTATATGTTGATAAAAAAAAAGGATCTCCGACAGATCTTGCTTCCCGTTTTCAATCTTCATCTCTTCGAAATCCAAGTCTTAGGATCTTTGATTGGTTCCTCCCTTCTCTAATTAATTGCTTTGATTTTCCTGAGTAGGGTGTTTATGTCTCCAAGCTAGCATGGTTCTCTTCTTATTTGGAGATTGCTGATGGCGTTTTCCTCTTCGATCTTTCACCGCTGCGTGCTATGTGTTTGGTGATTTTTGGGTGGTTAAGCTTTGCTCTTGGGTTCTTCGGCCGCTTGAGGTTGTATGTTTTTGTAAGGTTTCCATCTAGGTGCACAATTGTCGTCTTCGTTATCGATTTCGCCGTTTCCGGAAGTGTTTTTAATAATCAAATAGTGGTTCTATCTTACCGGATTATGAAGTTTTGGGTTCTCTTATAGTTACAGGAGGTCGATGGTTCCATTTGGTTGGCCGTGGACATTAAAGATAATCTCGTCTTTAGGATCTCTAGAAGTTAAGAAGATTTAGTTGGTTTGGGATTTATGTCCTTTCTTAGTTTTAAATCTTAATTTTTTGTATCAGTTCGAGGTTTGTTCCCTTTGCATAGAGCTTTATCTCCACATATTTAATATTTATCTACCTGATTTCTTTCTCTTATTTAGCTTTAGGATCTTCGTAATTTTGGTAAAATTATATTTCTGTTTAAATATTAAATTCCAGATAAAAAGAAATGACTAAATAGATCGATCCAATAATAATAACGTCGAGCGCAACAGTAGTAGTAGTTTTTCTGTAATAAAAGAGAGTTTTACACAATAGCACACTTTTAAGTTATTTTTACAAAAAACACACTTTGCAAATTTAAGACACTTTTTCCTTGTGAAAAATCATTTTTACCCTTGCATATAATAAAAACTAATTAATTTTGTTTCTCTCTTACTTTCTGTTTCTATCGGCTTCTCTTTCTCTGTCTCTTCGATTCTCTCTCTCCTCTCTTTCTTTCTCTCTCTTCTCTTCTCTTTCTTTCTCTCTCTTCTCTTTCTCTCTTCTCTTTCTCATTTTCTCTTCATCATCCATTGTTTTTCTTTTAAATTTAATTCGAATTTTTTTCTTTCAAATTTGATTCGAATTTGTTCTTTCAAATTAGGGAAGTAAAAAAAGGTTTGTTTGCATTGATTTTAGAGCTAAAAAAAAGAGAAGGTTATAATGATCTTTTTGCATAGCTTAAAACCTTTAAAAGTGTTTTTTTTTGAAAGTTTTTTTTTTGTAATTGAAATTTAGAAAGGTGGGGTGAGAATAATTATCTCGTAATAAAAACAAAAAACCAAAAAGCCCAATTATAAGACTAATCCACACACAAAGACTGACCCAGCTGAACCCTGGCCCTATTGCACGGCCACCACTCTTTGCCACGTTTTCACAGTCGATCCATTCGATCGACCCGGATTCATGACCCGATTCCGTCGCCGGAGTCTAGAATTCGACGGCAACTTTTATTTTTTGTTGACTAATTTTAGTTTTATTTATTATTTTAGTTGTGGACTAATGTTGCAATTCGGTCTCTAATTAAAAGAGAAATAAAAAGTCCTCTCATTCCAAACTCATGTGCCAACCTCTCTCTCTCTCTCTCTGAACAGCATCATAGGACACTGTTTAGTGGCAGAAGTGCAGGACGAAGAAAAAGAGAATCGCTTTTTTTTGTGCGTTGGAGACTGTATTTCTTCTTCAATAGTCGAAAGTTGAAAGTCGAAAGCCGAATCAACTACAAAACCAAAATTCGAAATTCTCTTTGAAGAATCTATTTACCAATCTTTCTCGGAACCTCATTTTTCTCCGTTTTTTTTGTCTTCGTCGTCATGCGTTCCGCGTTGGAGCCTGAGAAAATGGAAGAAGATGAACCACGTAGAGGAGAAGGAGGAGGAAGCAACTCGCTTAAGAGAAAATTCTCTGAAATCGATGGAGATCAAACTCCTGATTCTTCTTCCTCTTCTCCTATGGTGATCGACTCATATGGGTATCTTTTATCTTCCTCTCCTTCTACTTGATTTTGGTTCTTCTTCTGGATTTCTAGGCTTATTCACTAAAGTTACTCTCTTTCTCCTTGTTGGTCTGAGTTTTGCAGTAGTTATGAGTTGAAAGTGTACGAGGTTGCAAAGGAAAAGAACATAATTGCTCTTCTGGAGACAGGAACTGATAAGTCAGGGATAATCAACATGCTTATCAAAGCAATGGGTTCTTCTGATTCCGCCAAAAGATTGATCATTTGCTTGGCCCCAACTGTAAATCTTGTCAAACTGGCAAGTCTTTCAACTCTCATTACTCGTGTTTGTGTAGTCTCCATTTGATTGATGTATGTGAAATAATGTTTCTTTTGGGGGTTTGTATGGTTGTTGTGGGTTTAGTCACTTTGACTCGATGCTAAATCAACATGGGAGCTCATTTCCGATTGTTTTGTTTTGTTGTCTATGGATTTAGCATTGCGGTGAGATCAGAGCACATGTAAATCTGAAGGTTGAAGAGTATTTTGGAGCTAAAGGAGTTGATAAATGGACATCACAGCGCTGGGGGGATGAAGTTAGCAAGTACGATGTAAGTTTGCGCTTCTGCTTAGGTCTATTTTGATAGTTATATGCTAACAAGAGACCTCCTAGTAATTTCTTGTTGTGGTTAGTAGAGCTGTAGCAGAATGTTGCTATCTACTTTGGTGATAAAAAAAATGCAGAAGTTCTTGAATATCACATGCTATTGCCTAAATCTTCTTTTTTTTTGGGGGCATAGAGGTTTGGTTTTCTTTCACATAGCATAGCAACGGACTGTTGTTATATTTTGGATGATCTTTGAGGTTGATTCTTCGTTTGTTTACCTGTTCCATTAAGCCCTTTCTGGTTTGTTTGTTCATAAGCTGCCTAGATTTTGTTTTAACTTGTTTGTGACTACATTGATTTCATTAAAAGCCATGACATACATTTTATCTGTTGCCGAACCCAGTTGACCTGTCTACTACTGCAATCATATTATGTTTTGGCTTGTTCAGGTTCTAGTTATGACTCCTCAAATATTTTTGGAAGCCCTTAGAAGTTCATTCTTGAAATTAGAGATGGTATGCCTTCTAGTCATAGATGAATGCCATCGCACCACTGGCAGCCATCCCTATGCAAAAATTATGAAGGTGTGTTTCCTCAGTAATGATAGAACCTATTAATTTTTCGTTATTTTATTTCCATAACCAGTGAATAAATCTGTGTTCCTTCCGGTTTTCATGAAGGAGTTTTATCACAAATCTATTGACAAACCAAAGATATTTGGATTGACTGCGTCAGCAGACATTAGAAAAGGCATGCTATTTAAAATTTTCTCTTTTCCTCTGTATGTCAAACCAAAGATCTTGCTTTACGTAACTCTTTTGTTAATGTTTTTCATGTAATTGTGCAGATCAAGTATCAACACTAGAGAGCCTTATGGGCTCGCAGGTACTTTGTTTTTTTGTGTAGAAAGGAAATACATACTGGTTCACGAATCAAGGTTAATGCAAGAATTACTTTTGAAATTCAGATTTTTAATCCTGAAGGGCAGAAAGGGGTGGAAAATATTCCTACAACTGTAAAAGAAGGTCCAATATTTTATGACTCACCACCTTTCTGTAGTTTGCAATTGAAAGAAAAGATGCAAACTTCGCACCTCAAGGTAATATATATATGTTCACCAAGTATGAGCCAGAACATTACTCTTTCCTATTATCTTTCAGAGGGCTTGAAAAATGTTCTATCTTGTTCCACAGTTTGATGCTTCTCTGTTAAGGCTTCAAGAAATGGAAAAAGGCAGTTGTCCCGACATGGAGGATAAGTTTAAGACATATCAAAAGAGATTATCCATTGACTACAGAGAGATTTTGCATTGTCTTGATAATCTTGGCCTGATTTGTGCTCATTTGGTATTCTTTCTATCACATACTACCAATTCTGTTTTTATCACCGGCACATACTTGTGCTGAATTAATATTTTTCTTTTATCTTGCCTTCATTAAAGGTGGCTGAAGTCTGCTTGGAAAAAATCTTAAATATGAAAGACGAAAGTGAAACTTATAAAGAATGCTCAATGGTGTGCAAGCAATTTCTTGAGGGTATTTTATCGACACTTGGGGTGTATTTGCAGAAAGGTACTGTATTCAAAGCTCTATTTTGCATCCATTTCTAGTCACATATTCAATCATTTTTTTCACTGTGCATCATTTGTGTGACTTAACAGAAGATAAGAATTCAGTAGATTTGCAGCAAGACAATCTGTCAGCAGTGAATTCAGGTCTTGTATCTCCAAAGTTACAAGAACTTTTCCATCTATTGGATTCATTTAGGTAACTTCCATTGTTTGTTTTCAGTTCCCAAAATTGCAACAAACTTTCCTGTTCTGACTACTTTAATTATCTTGCAGAGGTGAAATGCAAAAGCCGTGTCTTATTTTAGTTGAGAGAATTATAACTGCAGAAGTGATTGAAAGATTCGTGAAGAAACAGGCCTCTTTAGGTTACCTTAATGTCTTGTATTTAATCGGGAATACCGCCTCCACCCATGCATTGGCACACAAAACGCAAATTGAAATCCTTGATTCATTTCATGTTGGCAAGGTTGCATGTTCTTCATCACAGTCAGACGATTCACAGATTGAAGAATGTCTATAGTTTGTCTTTTCTGAAAGCTTTTTAATGAATGCAGGTGAATCTTTTATTTATCACTGACGTGGTCGATGAGGAGTTCCAGGTGCCAGATTGCTCATGCATGGTATGTTTTGACCTGCCCAAAACAGTGTGTAGTTACTCGCACTTTCAAGAACTGGCCAAACAGAGTAACTCTAAGTCTATTATGTTTCTTGAAAGGTAGGAGACAGTCTTGTTAACACAAAGTGTTTACTGAAACCCAGTGCCCTCTTTTGCATCTCAGTTTTTTTATACTAAATTTTTTTAGGGGGAACCTGCAACAAAGAGATCATCTGTATGACCTTATGCGAAGAGAAGTAACATTGCAAGATCAGGAAACTCCAAACCTGAAATTGTGTCCACCTCCAGTGACAAATGGTGATGGCGTTAAGGAGAATGGAGTCACGGTTATTCCAGATTCGAGCGTCACTGTCTTTGACGAAGCAGCACAAAATGAGCAGTCAGCGTTTAAAAAATTACGTCAACTGGACGTGTTGGATAATAATCTGTTACAATGCAGCGCCAAAGAGAAGGTCACCTCTTCTAAAAGTAAATCATCTTCATCAGCTGCAGGTATGTATCAGCGATTTTTGTCTTAATTGTTTTATAAGCCGCTGTTTATTCGCACACATCAGCAGATGTATAACTATGCGTATGTTCACTAACGTCATGGGGATTTTTTTGATTTGGTTATATATTTTATTCTTTGGACAGGTTCAAAAAAGCGGAAGGAGCTGCACGGGACAACTCGTGCAAATGCATTGTCTGGCACCTGGGGACAAAATCTTGATGGCGCCATCTTTCAGGCTTATAAGTTGGACTTCTGGTGTAATTTTTCTGGGGACGCGTACTCGAGTTTCTCTCTTTTGATTGAGTCAACCCTTGCTGATGATGTTGGTAATGTCGAGATGGGCCTTTACTTGGTCAGGAAGTACATTAAGGCTTCCGTTTCACCTTGTGGGCAGATACGTTTGAGTCACGAAGAGGTACCTCCCACGCTCTGATCCGTGGGATTTATACAGTTTTTTGTTTCACCTTTGAAGTTAATGTCTTCTTCTTCATGTCTTGAGAATTCATGCAGATGGTCAAAGCAAAGTGTTTTCAGCAGTTTTTCTTCAATGGCATGTTTGGAAAGTTGTTTGTTGGATCCAAATCATTAGGAACAAAGAGGGAATTTTTGCTTCAAACTGATACAAGCTCTCTTTGGCACCCTTCCTTTATGTTTCTACTGCTACCGGTTGAAACGAATGATCTAGTTTCGAGTGTGACGGTTGATTGGTCAGCAATCAACTCCTGTGCCTCTGTAGTTGAATTTTTGAAGAAAAATTCTCTTCTTGAACTTCAGGTTAGTAATGGAAATCATTGCAACAACTCATTGGGTCATGAAGTATTACTCGAGGATGAAAAGAAGAAAACGGAAACGAATCTGATTCACTTTGCCAACGCTTCGTCTGATAAAAATAGTCTCGAAGAAATTGTGGTCATTGCAATTCACACCGGAAGGATATACTCTATAGTTGAAGCGGTAAAAAATTCTTCTGCTATGAGCCCTTTTGAGGACGAGTCCTCATCAGAATATGCTACTTATGCAGAATATTTTAATAAAAAGTAAGTGATATTCTATCTATGGATGTTCTCTTAATTTTCTTCCATAACTTATAATGTCATTTCCCTCTAAGCAGGTATGGAATTGTATTGGAGCACCCGAACCAGCCGTTGTTGAAGTCGAAGCAGAGTCACCATGCGCACAACCTTTTAGTCAACTTCAATGAAGAAGGTTAGTTGATTCTCGAGAATTTCTCTAACACATTGATACATTGTGTATGTTCTCAGGATATGGTAGTGTACAAGCTCTAAGATGTTGTTTCCAATGTAAATGGACAGTGATTGTGACGGAGAGTCACCATGCGCACAACCTTTTAGTCAACTTCAGGGAAGACGGTAAGTTGATTTTCCATAACTTCTCTAATACATGGATACGTTTTGTATGTTATCAGGATATTGTAGTGTACAAGCTCTTAAGATGTTGTTTCCAATGTAAATGACAGTGATTGTGAAGACAGAACCAAAGGCTGGTAATGTTAGAAAAAGAAAACCGAATATCTACGCTCATTTGCCTCCGGAGCTTTTGGTCAGAATTGACGTACCACGTGCTGTGCTAAAATCAGTCTACTTACTACCCTCAGTGATGCACCGCCTGGAGTCTCTAATGTTGGCCAGCCAACTTAGGGAAGAGATTAATTGTAGCATCGATAACTTCTGTATATCGAGTACATCAGTATGGTGTTCCCCACTATTTATAATTTAGAGATGAAACTAGATATCCTTAATTGTCAACTAAATCTTATATTGTTTCAATGAATCAGATTCTTGAAGCACTTACAACACTTACATGTCCTGAAGCGTTTTCCATGGAGCGGTTGGAACTGCTTGGGGATTCAGTCTTGAAGTATGTTGTGAGCTGTTCTCTATTCCTTAAGTATCCTGACAAAGACGAGGGACAACTTACGCGTGAAAGGCAATCGATTATATCTAACTCAAATCTTCACCGCTTGGCAACAGATCGCAAATTACAGGTATCCTCTTATATGTGTAAATAATTTTGTTGTATCATTCGTAAAACTAAAGATCTTTTGGTTTTATAGGGTTACATAAGAAACGGCGCTTTTGAACCGCGTCGCTGGACCGCACCTGGTCAATGTTCTCTATTTCCTGTTACTTGCAAGTGTGGGATTGATACTAGAGAAGTACCGTTGGAGCCAAGATTCTTTACAGAGAACATGACTATAAAAATTGGAAAGTCTTGTGACATGGGTCATAGATGGACTGTTTCAAAATCTGTATCAGATTGCGCCGAGGCCCTGATTGGTGCTTATTATGTTAGCGGTGGATTGACTGCGGCTCTTTGTATGATGAAGTGGCTTGGAGTTGACGTTGAGTTTGATACAGAACTAGTGAATGAAGCCATCATTAGAGTTTCTCTACGGTGTTACATCCCTAAAGAGGATGAACTCAAGGAGTTGGAGACAAAGATACGATATGAGTTCTCTGCAAAGTTCCTTTTAAAAGAGGCTATTACACACTCCTCTGTTCATGAATCCTATTCCTACGAGGTATGACTTCATTGTTTCAACCCTGCATTCTTTGGCTGAGTTATTACCAGCTTTTCTAATACCCTGCTATCAACTTGTTCCTCAAACAGAGATTGGAGTTTCTTGGCGATTCTGTGCTGGATTTTCTAATTACCCGACATCTCTTTAACACCTATGAAAAGACCGGGCCTGGAGAGATGACCGATCTTCGTTCTGCATGTGTAAACAACGAAAATTTTGCGCAAGTTGCAGTGAAAAATAATCTTCATACCCACCTTCAACGCTGTGCTACGGTTCTTGAGACTCAGATAAACAAGTATCTGATGTCCTTTTCAACGCCAGATGAGACTGGTAGAACAATCCCTTCAATACAAGGCCCTAAGGTAACAACATATTTGCTTGACCAATTAATCCCTGCCTGAGTGATCTCAGATTACAAAGAAAGCAAATAGGTTGACATACTTGTCTGTATTGGTTTAGGCTCTTGGAGATGTGGTGGAGAGTATCGCTGGAGCATTGCTGATCGATACAAGGTTAAATCTTGATGAAGTGTGGAGAGTCTTTGAGCCGTTGCTTTCCCCACTTGTAACGCCAGATAAACTTCAGCTTCCTCCATACCGAGAGCTCAATGAGCTATGCGACTCTCTTGGGTATTTCTTCCGGGTGAAATGCGTAAATGATGGTGTGAAGGCACAAGCCACAATCCAGTTGCAGCTGGACGATGTTCTTTTGACCGGAGATGGATCCGAACAGACAAATAAACTGGCATTGGGAAAAGCAGCTTCACATCTGCTTAAGCAACTAGAGGTATAGGTCCTGTTGTTTCCATTTGTATGTGTGTTATACATTTACTGAAACTTTCTTTCGCTCTTCAGAAGAGAAACATTACACGTAAAACTTCGATTGGGGATGATCAAAGTTCCATGGATGTCAATCTTGCTTGCAATCATAGCGACAGATTAATTCCGACTTCAGATTCTATAGAATTGCAGAGTACAGTGGTTCCAGGTAAGAGTACCTCCAGATTCTTCTTTTCTTCTTCACTTCTTTGGCATCAATAGTTCTACATTTCATGGTTTAATGATTATTTTTCAGTTATTGGACCTATAAACATGAAGAAAGGTGGGCCTCGTGGAATGCTACATGAGTTCTGCAAGAAGCATCTCTGGCCAATGCCTAGTTTTGACACCTCGGAAGAGAAGTCCCGGTAAAATCCTTCACTTGTGTCTCATTTTGGTTTGATTTTTCTTTTCTGCTCTCATGAGTCCCGACCAGTCTTAAACTGATAAATTTCTTGTGTGTGCGCAGAACTCCGTTTGAATTCACAGATGGTGATGAGAAGCGGACTAGCTTCAGCAGTTTCATATCGACCATAACTCTAAGGATACCCAACCGTGAGGCTGTGATGTATGCTGGAGAAGCTAGGCCTGACAAGAAGAGTTCCTTCGACTCTGCAGTTGTGGAACTGCTCTATGAGCTGGAGCGCCGCAAGATCCTCACAATAAAAAAGTAAAATAATTGTGACCCTTAACAAGTTAATACATTTAGTGAGTACTAGCGGATCTTGCAATCACCAAAACTCTCAAAGAATCTTATATGTCTAGTGTGTCAACTAGGTTTAGATTGATTTGTATCTGAATCTCTCTGATGTATCTGATAAACGTTATGCCTTACTGTAAGGCCTTTACATATAAGCTCGTACACGTTACTACCGTTGAAGCTACTAACACGTTTCAACATCTCCAAGCCTTTATTGGATCCGCGAAACTGAATCGGTTTGAAAACAGTCTTCCCACTTTTCATCACCGAGTCCGCTACTCGGAGTTTTTCACTGTATCTCGAGTTGGTATGAGTTTCTGCTTTGACTTCTCCTCAGACATGTTTTCCTACGACAGTACGTACACAAAATGAGATCCTGACACTTGTATGATAAGATTAGGACATTGCAGCTGATAGAATGCATGGATGTATTGGAGAATCTGCTGACAAGTAAAGCCGTTTTCGCTGAGATACGACCTTAAAGAAGGTCCATCTCACCACACCAATTGATTGGAAGTAGTAACGTTATAAAATGGTTTATAAACCTAAAATTAATAGCTTGAATCTCAAGTTACAGAGATGAAGCAGAACATGGTACCTTTCTGTGAGCAGTCTCATGGACTGAGTAAATGAATCATCGGTTTTAGCATCAAAGAAGGCAGATTGAGAAGTTTTTTCGACATCGTCATTGTCGCTGAAACTGACTAAGTAATAGAATCTGTTGAGGTTGACTCGGAGATCGTCAAACAAATGGAATGTAGAAGGCTGCTCAGATGTAACGGCTGGATTAGTGTCTTGCCCATCTGTTTGAAGAGAAAGAAAAGAAACAAGTGCGGTTTAGAGATGGCTTGGTTTATAAGGATGGAACATAGATAGAGATGCAATGCCTTTTTGGCCGATTCCACAATCTTCGGCCTTTCTTTGCTTGTTGTCGTCGTCGTCCTCTTTGTTAACATCGAGGTATCTCCAGGAACACATTCCATGCGGGATTCCTGTAAGAAGGTGGCAATATCAGAGAACTAGAGACTTCAAGGATACTGGTCCACGGACAAAAGCAAGCAAATGATGATACCTTCTCCAGATTCTCAAGCATTGTCCTTAGATCTCTTACTAACATTCGGACTAGAGTTTGCGTTAGTTTCTCTTACAAGGTCTTGTGAAGCCAGAAGGGCTGAAACAGGCCACATTTTACATAAGCAACCACAAGATACCATCATTGGGAGTTTTTTTTAAATAAAAATTATTTATTCAATAAAAATAGATTTAAAAAAATTTATTCAATAAAAAATAGATTTTAAAAATATTTATTAAAAAATTACCTAAAATGACATAATTTTTTTTATAGAATTGATAAAATAAAATGAATGTGACAAATTGATTAGATTTATTCAATCTGTAAAAATCATACAAGTTTTAAATAAACGTGCATGTTTATTTTTACACATAAATTAATCACAAACACACGGAAAAAAAACTAAAGCAATAATCAAATCCAAAATTTCTTAATATCATTCAAAACCCACAAAGAACAACCAATAGAATCATGGAAAAATCAAAGCTTTAGGAATAGAATCCGTAAATTCTTATGTAACTCACAATTAATCCAGCAATATTTAGAGAAAAAAAGTAAGATTTAATGGATGTTAAAGCCAAAACTAATTACATCTTCTTTAGAAATAAGGTTCGATAGATCCGACGAAAACCTTATCCCCAACCAGAAGTCTCATCCATATCTTCTTGAGCACAGATTTCACCACGCAAAGCAGCTCAATCGTTCTTAGACAAACCATTTTCTCCATCGTCGTCAACAGCTCAACAAAATAGCAAAGATTTGTAGTCGGGCGAGAGAATCAGAACTTCCTCCTCTTGATTTTCAAATTAGGTGAAAAAGCTGATGGGATTGTCATCTCAAAATATCGAAAGAGTTCTCTGACAATAAGACAACCGGGAGATGTGGTGGCAGTTTTGCCAAGAAAAAAATTTGTGAAAAATTAACAAAATTGTTGCATTTTATTTTTTCCTTCAATTGTTGCAATATACACATCACCATTTTTTTATATAATTTATTTTATTAAGCAAAATTAGATATTAGTTATTTAATTAATTATATAATTTATTTTTATATTTACAAGTAAAATTCTGTCGATAAAGTAATTTTTTTAATAATTTTTTTTTACGAGTTGAAGCATGAAATTCGAAAAAAATTATTGAATACATGTATGTTTTAGCACATATAAAAAAATATTTTACTGAGTCAACAAAACACGTTGAAGCCATGTTATCGTCCACAAACGGCTCCGTTACGGAATAACGGCCAATGTTAGTCAATATATGAAATTCGAAAAAAAATTTTAGAACATATAATGAATATATATTCGGATCTGGACAACAGAACAGTGTTAGAAGTCGAAATTGACCGTTCTCCCTTGGTGAGATCAATATTGTCAAACATTGCACTGAACCGAGATCGTGGCGGAGGACATTAAATTAACTGGAGTATACTTGAAGGATACTAAAATTTATTGTGCATCAAACTTAAGCAAGAAACGTAGAAGTGTTTTGGGCTTAAATGCTGCCTCAAATGTCACACCATATAGGGGACTGCGGTGGAAGATTCAAATATTCCACAATGGTTGATGTTAATAAACAATTTCTTGAGCAAAATCACTATTGCAAAATTATGACATATGGCTTTAAAAGACAAGATAAGAACGATATCTGGAAGGTTAAACAGCTTAAAATAAGTAAAAAGAAAAATTCTCAATTCAAATATAAAAATTACAAGACTTTCAAACGCCAATCCATCGATGCCATTAAGTGTCTATTATAAGCATCAATTATGAACTGGTGTCTCATCAACGGTACTGCAAAGACAAAGAAACAAAACCAGAATGAACAATCATGGTAATGAATGAAATCAATACAAGTCATGGAGATGCAAATCAGCATATATATATAATTGAAATGTACCTTGATGAAGCCGATCTCCTTGGCATTGCTGCGGAAACACTGTCTGCAGCAGTTCAGACCATACTTCCTAATCAGCCCGTGTGAATTCCCGCACACACGGCTACAATACAGACAAGAATTGCATAAAACAAAGTCAGAATCTTGACTGCCAAATATAACACAAAGCTAAGCTCACACAGTAGACGAAAGCCATATACAACAGTATCCCTAACACATAAGCTAATCTCAAATGGTGAAAACAGAACCAACAATCTAATACATAGCTAATCTCACAAAGTGAAAGCAGAAGCCAAATACAACAAATCATACATAAGCTATTCTCTTACATAAAGCTAATCTCACCCGGCGAAGACAGAAGCCAAATACATAAGAAAATATAATACATAAGGTTATCTCACATTGTGAAACCAACAATCTAATACATAGCTAACCTCACATGGTAAAGACAGAAGCCAGATACAAATAAATCGTACATACGCAAATCTCACACATCTCGCAAGGAATAGCAATACAAAAAGAAAAGTATCTCTCTTTGTATATAAGGAACCTAAATCTTTTGTTATCTTCCTTGTGTATATAATTCAATCTTTCTTTCGTTCTCTCTTTTACAAAGCTATTTCTGTACAGCCAATATAGATTTTTATCTTTTT
The DNA here is from genome assembly GCA_000218505.1 of Schrenkiella parvula. Classification (NCBI taxonomy): domain Eukaryota; kingdom Viridiplantae; phylum Streptophyta; class Magnoliopsida; order Brassicales; family Brassicaceae; genus Schrenkiella; species Schrenkiella parvula. Next base: position 7,170,264 of record CM001191.1, on the reverse strand, counting down.
AGTGAACTATTGTGGAATATATACATCAAAACCTCAAAAAATCCAATCACAATTAGAACAAAACAAAAACAAGAATTTACATGTAATCAAAACTCTTCGAAACTTACTATTCACTACAATCAGCACACAAGTCAAATACTCATTACCGGATAGTTAACCAAACATAATCAAACCTGATCAGATTCATCACAATATCTAAAGAATGTTGCGCAAATAAAACGAGATTGATTTGCAAATACATTCTTCTAGTAACTAAGCAAATCACAAATCAAAGCAAAAGGGCGAGAGTGGAAGATGATTTACCAGGTGCGTGACCCAGGACCGTACTTCTTCGGATGAGAATTCCACACGTTGTCGTGACCCATTTCGTTGATTTTGCTCACAGAGGAAGAAGGAACGGCGACGAGAGAGAGAGAGGCTCCTACAAAAACCCTAGAAATTGCTTCGTTGAAAGGAGATAGCTGAATTTTTTTTTTTATCAACATATTCAGACGGTGAGCTTATTTAAAATTTTAAATAGACTAATGGGCTAGATTAACTAAGCCCATTAATAACCCAACAATAGCCTTCTATTATAAATTCACTAGGCCCATTAATGTTTTGTGCAGAAACCTCAAGAACCTATCTCTCTTTGTAACCCAAAGCGCCAAGTCACTTCATCACTAAGAAACATACAAAGACCTATATGTTTCTTATTGATTCTCTCTTCCATGTCAACTATTAATACGAGAAAACAACAATGTTTGTCTATATTTTTCTTCATCACAAGATCTAAGCTTTTGTTGTGTCTTCTTCTCATGTTTTAACAAGTCTTTTAAGAAAACCATATGCATATTTCAATCATATAGATCATTGTTCCAAAGAAACATAAGCTTTAAAGACAAAATACATAGGTCTTCAGAGAGGTCCAACAACTTAGATACCTCCAAACAAAAAAAAGTTCATTAAAAAAAACAAAACTAAAGCGAGTTTCAGAGCCAATTCATCGAAACCGATCATTGAGGAGCTGGTGCTTGATTAACGGTACTGCAGAGACGAGAAAACAAAAACCAGAATGAGCAATCGCTCTAAGGAATGAAATAAAGACAAATTATACATTTTATAAGTTCACTACCTTGATGAATCCGATCTCCTTGGCATTGCTGCGGAAACACTGTCTGCAGCAGTTCAGACCATACTTCCTGATCAGCCCGTGGGAGTTTCCGCACACACGGCTACATAATGACCATAATGAACAACACAAAGTTAGAATCTTGACAAACAATCGTATACATAAGATAATCTCACATGGTGGAGAGAGAAGCCACATAGAAGCAATCTCATACATAAGATCATCTCGCATGGAACAGCAATACACACATCAAAGTAAATATCTCTCTTTTCTAATAGCTCTCTACAAAACAGACAATAATTTGTACTGTTTCAGAAACTAGACTACTAATATATAATAAACACAGCTAATCTCACATGTAACAGCAATACACAAAATCATCATAGTAATAAATCTCTCTTTCTCGATCTAACAACATCATGTGCCATCCCTCCTACATTTCTCAAAAACTCTCAATATCCAGCCAATATTGTGGAACATACATATCAAAGTCTCAGGAAAGCAATCACAATCAGACCCAATAGGCAAGAATTTTTGGAATCAAAACTTAAATAGTCTATTCAGTATTCACTACTATAGACACAGGTCAAACACTCATTACCAGATAGATAAATCACAAAACATAATCAAATCTACATCAGATTCATCAAGCGATAAGAGAGATACTGCACAGTTTGAACAAGATAACGATCGTTCTATACTTCGAGTAACCAAACAAATTAAAGCAAAAGGGCGAGAGAGAAAGATGAGATCTTACCAGGTGCGTGACCCAGGACCGTACTTCTTAGGGTGAGAGTTCCACACGTTGTCGTGACCCATCTCGTAGATTTTGCTCACAGAGGAAAGAACAAACGGCGTACAAGAGAGACTCTTGAAAACCCTAGAAGTTGCTTCGTTGAAGGAGAAGCTGAATCTCTTATAGCTGATTGGTTTTATTGTTAACAAATGGGCCAGATTCAAAAAGCCCATTAATAAGCAGATTCGTTTTTTTTGTTTTTTTTTAGTATTAACTTGTTTCCTCTCCACAAGTTATGTTTTTTTTTAGTCTCTCTCTCTCCTTTTTGAGTAAATCTATGGCCACTCGACCTCTCATCTCTCTGCAACTCCTTTCTTCACTTTCATCTTCTTCGTTAAACCCAACCCCACAATTTCTCTTCTTTCCGAATTTCATTAAACCCAATAAAACCCAAAAATGCTCAAGAAAAAGTGTTCATTGCTCGGCTAATCTCATCATCCACCCTTCTGTTCTCTTCCTAAGCAGCTTCGATGGTGGTGGATTCGTCGATACACAAACCTTCATTGTCACCATCAGTCTCGTCGTTGCCATTGCCCTCTCTCTCTTCCTCGGCTTCAAGGTTCTTCATCTCTGTTCTCTCTCCTTCAAATCACAAGGAACCCATTATTCATAAGATTCTTGAAGTTTTGGAGTTTTTGATTCTTGCAGGGAGATCCTGTTCCATGCGAGAGATGCGGTGGAAACGGTGAATCTCTCTCTCTCTCTCTATGTTGTTTTACTCTGATCTCTTTTCTTGCATTGTAATATGTAAATGATCAAACTTCAGTCCTATAGGAGAATGAATACAGCATAATCAAAAGTTCTGAGATTTAATGACCAATTGATGATTTTGCAACTAGTTGATTCATCATCTTTAAAGTCAATACCCAAAAAAAATGAATTTAAGTTTACTGTCAAGGATAGTTGGATTGGTTACTTATGTAACCTTACTTCATCTTAACTTCTATACATTAATACTCGATAAATTAATCTATTTCAAATTAAGTTTTCGATTTAATTAGTCTTTCAATAAATTAAGTTTCACGATTTAATTAATTTTAAAAAAACTTAATATCTTTATAAATTTATAAAATATTATAGTCTCGACGTTATTAATTTATAAAAGTTTTACTGTAACTGAAATTCGTATGTCTTTTTGATGTGTTTATCATGGATTTATGCGAAAAGGCGGAACGAAATGTGTGTTCTGCCAAGAAGGTAAGATGAAGGTAGAATCTGGAATGGTGAACTGCAAAGTATGCAAAGGTTCAGGTAGTAACTAAACCATCCCTTTTGTGATTAGTAGTTTCTCTACTTTCTTAATGAGATATGAATTAGTTTTGTTTTGTATAAATGTAGGTTTGATTTTCTGCAAGAAATGTGGAGGTTCAGGATATTCTCGTCGTTTATAAATATATAAGTCTTTACTATTGCAATGAAATTGTTTTCGACATTGGTCCTTTTGGACTATATGATAACATCTCTGCTAACTTGTTTATAGTCATATAACAATAGTGTGGAACATTCCCTGTTTACAAAGTCATCCTCAATTTTTCAATTTTCTTTTGTTAGATATGTTCAAGTACGAGCAAGTGATTCATACCCCAAAAAAGGAAAAATCATAAATACAAATTTAACACAGAAGTTTGTTTCGGACTGGACCATTTGACGAGTTGTTAATGTTATAAACACACTTTTAAATCTTAAACAAAATCACCACAAGTGTAAAGTGATGTTTTCGATCTTTCACCACTGCTACAAGCTATCTATTCAAGCAATGAGCAGACTTTCTCAAGAAACTCCATTAAAGAGTTAAAGACAACTTGCAGAATAAAATAAAGAAGTACAAGTAACAAGCTGATACGGATCGAGAGGAGATCATATTTGAACCAAGATGAGTGGATTTGGCTACACATGAAACAACAAAGGTTTTCAAACCAGAAGAAGTCCAAACGTGCTACAAGTTCTTAATTTCATACGAGAGAACTTACAATCACGCTTACATAGTTGGTTTGCTAAAACTCTATTGTTGGAGGTGAGATTCGCCCGCTACGATCTGGTCCGGATTGAGGTCGAAGATTAATGCCCATGAATTCCAAAGCCCGTAAACAGCCCGTTTGTTATCATGTGGCCCGCACGTTACCCGACTTGAGACAGTGCGAACAAGCACGGGATCCACCAGGCGTTACACTGTAGCTCGGCTCTGATCAGCATTAAATGACGCGCATGCGCAGTAGGTAGAGGAGTGCGGCGAACTCACCTACCGAAGTTATGATCGCCTAACTCGTAGATGCCGACCTGCCGAGCAGCTCGAGCGTATCATCACGCGCCCGCCAGAACCGGCCAAATAGTTGTATTACGATGAACGATGAGGAGGCACGTGTAGAGTGGTTAAGCTCATGATCGCCTATGGAGCTATGAGCGGCGACCTACAAGAAGCTAGGTCGAGAAAGCTTATAAAGAGGAGGTCGCACTCGTTAGAAAGCGGATCGAAGAAATTAGAGAGAAAAGACTATAGAGAAATTATCCTTATATCATGTCCTTCATTAAATCAATAAAACCACTACTCCTTCAAATACTGAAACCTTCGAATCATCTTATATCGATCTCCACTCAAACATCTATCACAAAGAGGTAAGGATTATGTTGAAATCAGTGGGTCTAGCTCTTTTTGTCTTTATTATATCATATTTCAAACTTTCACACAATCTTTGTGTGAAACTAGCAACTTCTATGATGATGGAATAGTCAATATGACACTCTAAATTTCTGACTTAATCAATAAAAAATTGCATGCTAATTATATTATAAATGTCAAAACATCACCGAGACTGCAATATACTTTCATTGGGGATTTCTCCAAAAGTAATGTTTATAGATTCTAAAATGGGTATGACTTTTTTATAATCACTGCAAGATTTGTGGACTCCTTCTAAAACGACATTGTCTCCTTTATAGAATCATATCTCATGTTTGACCAGCTTTTTCATGGATTTTTTGCAGTTATTGAAAGTCAATAACACATTTTTGTTTTTCGACTAGATTTGCATGCGATTAATGCAAAAACCAAAAAGTTATGATTGAATGTAACAAACCTGAAAATATTCATAAACCATTTTGGTCTTCAAAACAAACAGCGACCATGGAGGAGGCTGCATAGAGCAAAGACAAGCTAAGAAGAACAAGAAGACCAAACTGGAGATCTAATGTGTTCCTCTATTTTTTTCTCTAAAAGAAGTATTTTAAAAATATTTTATTTTAATTTATTCTATTTATAAAAATTGCAATTAACCCTTTTTATTTTATTATTTCTAAAACTTTAATAAAATTAGGGTTAATTAGGTGAATAATAGGTTTAGATACACAAATTAAATGGGTAGCATATGCCAAAACAAAATTAGGTATCTAACACAATTAGGTGATGAAATGACAATTTTAACCTTAATGAATATAATGAGAATTTAAAATTAAATAATTATGAAATATGTTTTAAATATGAAATAAATAATGAAAATTAGTTACTAAAGATTAGGGATAAAAAAACAAATAAAGCAACTAGATCTAGGGTTTTGGAAAAAAGTAATTGACGTTGTTTCATTTTTTTTGGCCACCACCAAAAGTTCTTGCTCTACAAAAAGGTTCTTGCTTTTTTGAATTTGCAGATGGAGAAATGAATGAATGTAGTTGTTCTACGCGGTCGATGGGTTCACACCGAGTTTGATGAATTTGCCAAATGTATTTGGATGCCATCTGATATATCAATTGGAGAGCTGGTTGAGAAGGTGAAAATCAAGTTTCAGATCTGTGCAAACAGAAGAGTGGATTTGTCATATCGGTATCCAAAATGGATGGTGATGTTAGATGAGGAGAAGATACCTGCAGCAGCGATTACCAATGATGATGACGTGAAGGTGTTTGAGTCTCTTTGTAGTGACATAGAAACGCATAACTTATGTGTAACAGTTTGTGAAAGTGAAGTTGTTGCATCTGATGATTTGAATAGTGAAGAATCTGCAGGATTACGTAAGTATAGTCAACTATCTATGTGTATAGTCAACTATTTTTGTTCATTATAGTTGACTATGTTTTATTGTGGCAGATCTAGTTCCGGCAAGTGCCATGACAAACGACAAAGGGAAAGAGATTGTTGGATATGAGATATCATCAGATGAAGTGTCATCGTACAAGAGTGTTTCTAAAGATGGTGATTGTGCTGAAGATGCTGACCTTGAGGATAACATGTTTGGTGAGAATTCGAGTCCATGTGTCACAGGAAAATGTGGTGGTGAAGCATTGTCGTTTGTCTTGACAAACATTGCAAGCACTCCTAGGGACGCTCCGCCCGTCTTAGATGAATCTGACTATGGTGGTAAGCTTTCATAACATGGTAAACTATGTATCATCGTAATGGTTGACTAGAATTTCAAACATAGTCAACTATTGTTTCCGTATAATAGTTAACTATGTTTGAGGATATAGTCAACTATAATTGTTTTATAGTGTATGAAGTGTGTTGACATTTTGTTTTAATTTGACTAGGTATTCACGGAACCTTATATGATATGGATTATGAAGGTGATGCAGTGTATATTGGAAGGGTGAACAGAAGCAAAGATGTTTTTAAAGTGAAGATGGCAATACATGCAATACACAATAACTACGTCGTGATTATAGTCAACTATATTAGGCTAGAATATTAAATAGTTAACTATAGAAAATTATTAATATGTAATGTATAAACAAATATATCTAACTATTATGTCAATAAAAAGCTTAATGAAATGACACAAGTAATTTTTCCTTAAAACCAAAAGATTTAACATAAATCAAAGCGTTGCCGTTGATAAATTCTACATAGTCTTAAAAACATATTAAAAAGGGACTGGAATCTTAATGTTCATCTTGAAGAAGCGAATGGGATAAGAGAAATGTATTTCTCGTAAAGCTTTATCGCAAAGTTCTTGCCCGCGTCTTTGACATATGCTTCTTTCAAGTTGGAAGCAAATGCAATTGCACCAAAAGCATGTAGCTGAAGAAGCAATATAGTGGTGACTCCATGTGACCCTGCAATGTGTAGAAGGATTTGTTTGTAAGATATAAAATTTTCACATATTAAATAGTTGGCTATATTATTAACTACGTTGTGATTATAGTCAACTATAATAGGCTAAAATATCGGCATAAACACATACGATAAGTTATTGTAGATGTGAATTCTTTAAAGCATCCAAAATTGTTTCAATTATTCGCAAATTAGCCAGCTATAATGCATATTATAGTCAGCTATACTTATTGTAAAGCCGACTATATTTTTGAATATAGTCAGATATTTAGCAAAATTTAAAAAATCTATATGATAAAAAAACTTTCACATCTAAAAGACTATTAAAAATTCAGTTAAACAATTGCAAGCATTGAATTAAGAAACTAAATAATTAAATATGAAATCAATAGGTGTGCATGCCCTTCTCTAGAACTCGTGCACCCAAAATTTCTCATGCCATTTTGTGATTATGGGTTATTGCAAAAGACGAGAGGATAAAACAACATCAACTAGTTTCAGTTACACATGAAAACGTAAAATAAGGGAAACCTTAAAGATGTTGTTTCTCTCTGTCGGCAGCGGTGGTGGTTACTCCGGGTCGGCGGCAGTTGTTTCTCTGAGTCGGCGATAGTGTTAAGCTGAGTCGGTGGCGGTGGTTGAGTTGGGTCGGCGGCGGTGTGAAGCGCAGATCTGGATGGCGGCGGTGTGAAACACAGATTTGACGGCGAAAGCAGATTTGTGGCAGCGATTGAGAAGTAAGGCGGGACTGTGAAGGTGTAGCTACGACAGCAAAGTTGTGGCGGCGCTAGGAGACTGTGAAGGTGTAGCAGCAACAACATAATTGTGATGGCGCTAGGAGGTGAGGCGGGGCTGTGAAAGTGAAGCGGTGCTGCGACCTGATTTTCGGCGGTGATGGATTCTGTTATGAAGGATTCCGGCGAAAATGACAGCATGATTAAGGATCTGAAGAGAGAGAGAAAGCTGCAGGCGGCTGAAGCAACTTCGCGTGGGAGAGAAAGAGAAGGGAAAAAAAAAGAGATAAAAAATGGTAAAAATTAGGATTAAAGATACTTGTTTTGGTTTTATTAAATAAATTATTTTTAATGAAAATAAATTTTGAAAAAGGTAAAATTAAGAATCTTGTTTTAATATATTTAAAATGTTTGTAAATAAAGAATAACAATAGTTAAGTATATTTTTTAAATTCGAAAGTAAGGGTATAACTAGTAGATTATGTAGGCAAAATGTCATTTACCTAAATTTAGTTCCACACATGCTATTGACCTAATTTGATATGTTTTTTCTATTATAGAGCGCAATTTCTATAAAATTATGGTATTATTTAAATTAATTTTATTTTGGATCACAATACAAATTTTTATATAAAATCGTATATGATCATTTTTAAAAAAATATTATAATTAACAAAAAAGTTATTTATTTTAATCATACTTACAAAAATTTAAAAATTTAAATGACTATGTTGTAAATAAAACATTTGTAATTCTGAAACTAAAAAGAAAAATAGTATTTTTCTAAGGCAGATTGGAAATGATTTTTCTTTATAATGGGTTTTCTTTTATAATAGCATTCGAAATCAAAAAATAAATATGAACTGAAGATATTTAAAAAATTAAAAATAGAGAAGGATTAAAGATTATTTTAATTTAAATAAAGTTTGGAGGCAAAAATAAAAGTGAATTGAAGATACTCGTATTCATCTTCAGAGTGAGAATACAATTGCCTGAAAAACAATGTACAATGTCCGGTTCAGGTTTCACCGGTTTGATTTACATCCCACATTTATTGGATTCGTAACCGATGTTGGAAAGAAAAAATATTAATTATTTAAGGAATTTAAAAAAAAAAGGAGGCGCAACGTTTGAGAAGTTTTCAAATGCCCCAACGTTCCGATGATTTCAAAAAACGCAAATCAATCTCATCCGTTAATCAACGCGCTCCCTCAACCCTCCGATCTCGTCTTCTTCATACAAAGTTTCCTTTTCTCTCTCTCTCTCTCTTTCCCTCTTGACACCCAATTTCAAAATCCTCTCTCTCTTCTCTCTTCCCTCTCATCACTCAATCAGATGCCGTTTATTTCCGAGACTGCTAGTGCCATCAAGCGCCGGTTCGGATTCAACGACCGTGCCGCCGCGTCGGAGTCCGTACGTGCTATGCCGTGCACGCCGGATGCAAGCACCGTCTCGAGGGAGAACCACAGTCATCATCAGTCTATGATTGTCTCTTCCGCAGTTCGAAGAATGCCCGATTTGGACGAAGATGCAGAGATTTGCCCTGGATCTGCTCAGATATCGAGGTCTCACAGCTTCGAGTTCAACGAAGATCCGGCGTTCTGGAAAGATCACAACGTGCAGGTGCGATTTTTATTTCCCATCTTTTGGTATTGGGCGATTTGGTGAGTGATGATTCGTGTTTCTCTATCTGGGTTCCTTAGTAGATTTTAATTTCGTCGAGCTTCTGTGTGATTATTTCGTTAGGGGTTAACACATAATCGAGGGGGTAGGCACTGTTTTTTGGTTAAATTGCTAGCTAACACCTTCCTGCTACTTGATGGTTTCAAAGGATTCTCTTATGTCAAAAAGAACTTTCAGCTTCTGCAATCTAACATATAATCGAGGACTACACATTGTTTCTTGCTTTGTTTGCTAATTGCATGCTGACGAACTGATATTTAGAACATTTAGGGCTTCCCATATACAAAATCGTAGTTCTGTTGATCTTGCGTAATTAAACAAACTAAATTTATCCTGCCTTTCTTCAAATGTTGAAAATAGGTTATCATAAGAACCCGTCCACTTAGCAGTTCAGAGATTTCTACTCAAGGGAACAACAAATGTGTTAGGCAAGACAATGGCCAGGCAATCACTTGGATTGGGAATCCGGAGTCTCGTTTCACATTTGATCTTGTTGCTGACGAGAATGTTACCCAGGTAACGCCTTTTGTTCTGGACACTCCGTAGTGCCTTTTTTAAGCTCAAGATAGTTCCTGATAATCTCTTTGATTTTCATTTTCCCTTATAGGAGAAGATGTTTAACGTGGCTGGAGTGCCTATGGTGGAGAACGTTGTGGCTGGTTACAATAGCTGCATGTTTGCCTATGGCCAGGTGAGCTTCATTCTTTCTGTATTGTGAGTTTTATGTGCATTTACTGCTAGTATTTTTCAGTCTGATGGTAGTCTTAACTTGCAGACTGGAAGTGGGAAAACTCACACTATGCTTGGAGATATCGAGGGAGGAACACGTAGACATAGTGTCAACTGCGGGATGACACCTAGAGTTTTTGAGTATTTGTTCTCAAGGATCCAAAAGGTTTGGTGCCTTCAGTCTTTCTTTATGCTATGTTTCTGCTGTGTAATGGTGTGTTCTAAAGTATCTGTCTTTTCTGTACCAGGAAAAAGAGATCCGCAAAGAGGAGAAGCTACACTTTACCTGTAGATGCTCATTTCTGGAGATATACAATGAGCAAATCCTAGATTTATTCGATCCATCTTCTTTTAATCTACAGGTATACCAAATACATAGATATCAAAACTTGTGATCTGAATGTTGTATTTCTTGTGGGTTTTAACTAAAGCATGCTTAACATCCTCTCTCGCAGCTAAGGGAAGATCACAAGAAAGGTATTCATGTTGAGAATCTAAAGGAGATTGAAGTTTCAAGTGCTAGAGAAGTGATTCAACAATTAATGCAGGTAATTTATTTCGCTTCTCCATCTTTTTGTTTTATATTGCCGACTTTGTATCTTTTTTATACTATGCGCACTTGGTCTACTCTCGGTGTTTCTTATCGTGACCTGCTTATCTACAATACAGACCGTCTGAACTAGTAAAAGTTGGTTTCTCCAAGTAATCTATCCTGTCAAAGTTTAAGTTTTAAGAAACTTTAGGAGAAATATAATCTGAGTTTACTTGGTAAAATATAGTCAATGTTGCATGCAGAAGCTTGATGACGCTACTTTCTTGAACTACCATCTTTTTCTTTGCTTCTATGAACTACTTTGCATGTTAGGTGCTCTTTTGTTCCATACTCAGATAGATAATGCAAGAATTAGTTGACTCATTTCATCTCGTAGTAGTTTTTTATCCAACTTCCACAATACATGTCGGTTTATGTGTAGGGTGCTGCAAACAGAAAAGTAGCTGCAACTAATATGAATCGTGCAAGTAGTCGATCCCACAGCGTATTTACATGCATCATTGAAAGCAAGGTAATAGATTTCACTTGTTGAAGAGAGTTCTTGAGCTGTATTTCTGAAACTGTTATTATGTGTATATCTTATTAGTTTTCGCAGATGAAAATAACCTGACCTGTGTTGTCTATTAGTGGGTATCTCAAGGTGTAACTCATCATCGGTTTGCACGGCTTAATCTTGTTGATTTGGCTGGATCTGAAAGGTAGTATCAGCTATACAATTCTAGAAATGGACTATTTCTTTGCTTGCTACTTATAGACATGGAGTATTCTCCTAACATTCATTTGGGATACAGGCAAAAGAGTTCAGGAGCTGAAGGTGAAAGGCTCAAAGAAGCAACCAATATCAACAAGTCTCTTTCAACATTGGGGTATGAAATACGAATATATATTTGCACAAGCGTCAATTATTCTAGTTTAGTCTTTGATAGATAGTTCTAATGATTTGGCTTTTTAATGACTTTTCAGGCTTGTGATTATGAATCTTGTAAGCGTTTCCAATGGAAAATCAGTCCATGTTCCTTATCGAGATTCAAAGCTCACATTTCTGCTCCAGGTAAAAAATCTTCCTATATGATGAGAACTCAACATGATTTATTAAACATGTCGCATATTTTGCTTGGATGTCTGCATTATGGTTCTCACACATTGACTGTCACTCTTATATATCTACAGGATTCTCTTGGAGGGAATTCAAAGACGATAATTATTGCTAATATAAGCCCATCTAGCAGGTACATTTTACTCTGTGACTGTTTATCTGTGACTGTTTATCATTCCTTGACCTTCCCTGAAATATTTATTGGACTGTATCTCATGGTCTTTTTTCTCTGATTCAGTTGCTCGTTGGAGACCCTAAGTACCTTAAAGTTTGCACAGCGTGCCAAGCTTATTAAGAACAATGTAATGAATTTATTCCTTGATATTGCTTGTTAAGTCATGGATCTGGTATAGTGGACAACTTTAGTTATTGATTGTATCATACTCACAGGCAATTGTCAACGAAGATGCATCTGGAGATGTTATTGCTATGCGGCTACAAATACAACAGCTTAAGGTAAATTCTTTAGCAAAGACCAAAAATATCTTTCACTCACACGGACTTGTTGTGAAGTGTTGTAAATCATATTCTACAGAAAGAAGTATCCCGCTTAAGAGGAGTGATTAACGTTGGAGTAGACAATCAGGACATTGACACTGTCTCTATGGGTTGCCCTGCTTCTCCAATGTCTCTCAAGTGGGATGGACTCAATGGATCATTCACTCCTCTGACAACTCACAAAAGGATGTCTAAGGTTTGAAATTGCATTTCCTTAAGAATATGATCTCCATTGTTCAGCATTTGGCTTGTTTTTAACACTTTCACTTGTATTGTTTTGTAGCCAAAAGACTACGAAGTTGCACTAGTTGGTGCTTTCAGGAGAGAGAGGGAAAAGGACGCTGCTTTACAGGCTTTGGCTGCTGAAAATGAGGCCTCAATGAAGTTGGTACGTTAGAAATATATTCCTCACTTGGGATTCACTTGTGGAAAATCAGAGGATGATTAAGAAAAGAATGATAAAACTCGCGAGTTCATAGTTTTATTTTCTTTAAAACAGGAAAAGAAAAGAGAGGATGAAATAAGAGGGCTGAAAATGATGTTAAAGCTCCGAGATTCAGCAATCAAGAGTTTACAAGGTGTAGCTTCAGGAAAGATCTCTGTTGAAGCACATCTGCAAAAAGAAAAGGCTGACCTTTTGAAGGAGATCGAGGTGCTACGTGCTCAGGTTGACAGAAATCAGGAAGTTACCAAATTTGCCACGGAGAATTTGCGGTTGAAAGAAGAGATCCGAAGGTTCCCTACTTTCTCTTAGCAATAGATATCTTCTCTTCCTTTTTTTTCTTTTTTTTTCTGTGACAGCAATTTATATCTTTCTATCGTGGTTTAAACTTCCATTTGCTACACAGATTAAAATCGCAATGTGAGGAAGGTGAACGGGATATCTTGAATCAACAGATTCAAGTGTTACAAGCTAAGGTGAATAATATTCTGTCATTTCAAGACCTGAGAAGTTGCTTTGCGACTTGAATTAGCATGTAACTTGACGCTATATGTACAGCTGCTAGAAGCTCTTGATTGGAAACTCATGCACGAATCAGATTACTCCACGGTGAAAGAAGATGGAAATATCAGCAATATGTTCTGCTCAAACCAGGTATGGGCTTGATTGGCTTTCATCTGTGCTGATAGTGCCTCACAAGGTCTGTTAGTTTCTGCTACATTTTGACACTTGTTTTTGTTGCAGAATCAAGAGTCAAAGAAACTTTCATCAATCCAAGATGAGAATGAATTCCTCCGGATGCAGGTTATTCTTGCCTTCACGTCTATTTAGTCGAGTTTTATGCTCTTTTTATGCATTACATCAGATGAAAATCTCTAACCTATGGCTTGTTTTTGCAATATTGAAGGCTATTCAAAATCGGGCAGAAATGGAATCTCTTCAGAAATCATTAAGTTTTTCCATTGATGAGAAAGAGAGATCCGAAAAGTAACTTACCGCAAACTTCATATGTATATATATATTACAGTTCCAGGTTCATAAATTAAGCCTCACTTATCTCTTCGGTTTTCTCTTTCAGGCTTGTGGAAAATTTGGCTAAGCAGCTTGAAGGAATAAGATCCTCAGGCATTGTTGGCGATGGTGATCAGATGGAGGTTAAGACAATGGTTCAAGCCATTGCATGTGCTAGTCAAAGAGAAGCTGAAGCTCACGAGACAGCTATCAAGCTGTCAAAAGAAAATGGTGAACTGTGCCAGAAAATAAAGGTCCTGATTGAGGATAACAACAAACTTATAGAGCTTTATGAACAAGTAGCCGCAGAAAACAGCTCCAGAGCTTTAGTGAATATCGAGACGGATTCATCAAGTAATAATGCTGAAGCTCAGAAGAGTGCTGAGATTGCTCTAGAGGTCGAGAAGAGTGCAGCTGAGCAACTGAAGAAAATGATTGGAAACCTGGAGAATCAGCTTAGTGAGATGCATGAGGAAAACGAGAAGCTAATGAGTCTGTATGAAAATGCAATGAAGGAAAAGGATGAATTCAAAAGACTGCTCTCTGCTCCTGGCCAAGAGAAGCTTATTGAAGCTGATGGTGTTGATGCCAGTTGCTCCAGTGACACTGAAATGGAGCTCTGTAATATTTCTTCTGCAAGGTCCACAGAAGATTTAAACTCGGCAAGGCTGAAACTCGAATCGGCGCAGGAAAAGCTTTCAGTCTCTGCCAAAACCATTGGAGTATTCTCTTCGCTTGAAGATATTATTTTGGACATCATCAAGCTGTCAAAGCAAAGCAAAGAGGCTGAAAACAAAGTTAAGGAGCAACAGAACGAGCTAGGATCAATCGAAGCTGTCTCTGATCAAACTAGTGCAAGAAAAGAAGTTGCAGAGAAAAAACTGGCTGCTCTCAGATGCTCACTATCAAACTTTGTATCATCGTCAGCTTACTTTCAACATCGAGAAGAACGGGCAAGGGCGCGTGTGAACGCATCTTCCGATCATCTAAACCAGAAAAATGAAGAGCTAGATGTTCTCCGTTCTTACAAAAGAGAAATCGACGCTGCTATGGGTAAGATTCAACAATCTGAGGCAGAGCTGAAGAGTAACATTGTAATGCTGAAGATAAAAGTGGATGAAGAGAACAGGAGACATGAGGAAGAGAAGGTTCTTTGTGCGATTGATAACATTGACAAGATCAACACTCCTCAGCGACACACTCTGCTTACAGGCAAAGCCACAGATTTGCTGAATTCCGAGGAAGAGAAAACAAAGCTCCAATCTGAGATGAAGCTTTCTCGGGAGAAGCTGGCTTCGGTTAGAGAAGAAATTGACGACATGAACAGAAAGTCTTCAAAGCTGGAGAAGGAGATCAAAACTGTGGAAACGGAGATAGAGAAGAGATCAAAGACGAGATCCGAATCAGAGATGGAACTGGATCATACTATCCAAGAGAAGCAAACGCTTCAGGAGATGGAAGAACTAGGTATGTCAGAAATACAAAACATGATAATCGAGATTCACCAGCTTGTCTTTGAGTCAGATCTGAGAAAAGAAGAGGTGATGATTGTAAAAGAAGAGCTAGATGCAGAGGAGGTTAGAGCGAAAGAGGTCCGCAAGGCTACAATGGAGACGGTCGAACATGCGTTGAAGACGCTAGCGAAGGAGAACGACGGGAAATATTTATCGTCAGGCAAGGTTGAAGAAGAAGTAGAGAGCGTTTTGGGTTTGGTTCAGGAGGCCGCAAGATTGCTTGAAGATTCTCATTGATAAGGAGTAGGACTTGACACGCAAGTTACGTGTTCTTGTGTCTTGTATGAAATCTTATAAACATTCCCTTTTATTTTGGAATCGAGGAAGTACATCACTTCCTTTTCTTGGGAAACTCTGGTTTTACTTCTTAAATCGTGTCTAATAGTTTCTTCTGATTTTGTACACTCTTATCAGAACAAGTATGAAGTAGCTCTAGAACTTGTTAAGAACAATGTGGTCGGACTGAGAAAGACTTTACAAAATGTCAAAATAAAATCCACAAGTTACACATATTGGCCAAGAAAATCTTCATCCATCACATTTTCTCGAAACTAAACTAGTAGTTAATTGCTTGCTTATGAACTTATTTTGCTAAGATCTTTTTGTTTTTCATTTTGAGCAGAGGCAGGGAGAAGATGCAGATATATCTAGAAGTTTCTTTGAAGAGGTTGTGAAATTCAACTAAATGAAAGAACGTCATTAATGATCAAATGAGCTCTCACCATGAAGAAAAAAAATAGAAGAAACAAAACATTGTGGGGGTTGTTTGTATATTAACATCGTCTATAAACAAAATAAATTGAATAAAATTCTTACTATTTGAAAAATAAAAATACAAAATATCAATTTTACGGGTAAAAAATTTGATCACACAAAAATGACGTTCATCTCTAATTTATCTATTATATCGATATTTTAGAAATTAGAAATAAATTGGAATGTAGAAATATAAGAGCTTAAATTTTTTTAAAATGATATATATGTATATATATATAGCATTTTTTTAGATTAAGCCAATTCATTTGGGATCCTGAATATATGTTGAGGAATAAGTAAAATAATTTAAGGTTAATTAGATGTATATTACATAATAAATGTTTATTTGGTGAATAGTATCTGTAAGGTCAACTTTAATATAATAACAAAACTGATGGTGGAAATGACATATATATCCCAAATGGGATCCACTATAAAAATATAATGTTTTAAAAAAAATTATCATAGAAATTTTTTTGACACATGGTATCTGTTTTCGTAGAAACTAGATACATAATATGTGATTCAACATATACACTACACATGACACTAATTCAAGTTTAAATCGATACGATAACAAGACGAAAATTGTTTCCATGTGCTTTAAGCTTCTTGGCTTGTCATACTGAAACCTTTTTTTTTCTTCCTGATAGTTACCAAATCAAATTCAAGAATATTCTTAAAGAATAAATTTAGTGGATAATTGATGCTCTCGTTGGTTCTAAACGTTTCTTTTTGATACTAGGTTTTTGTCGTATTTTAGTGATCAATTACCCTATGCACTATCAAGGTCATTGTAGTTCTCATTCGGTACAAAGACAACATCAACCGTCTACACCGTGATAAGGAGACTACAAGTGTCAATCAAGAAACGCAAGAAGAAATGGGAATGGAGAACCCACAGAACGGACGAGAGAACGCTGCACACGCACCACAAGAAAGGGTGCAAAGGAATATTGGAGCCGGCGATGCTCCAAGTACTCATACGGAGAGGCATGAGATTGTACCACCCCTAATTCAGAACAACAACTTCGAGATCAAGAGTGGGATGATCTCTATGGTACAAAGCAACAAATTTCATGGCCTACCTATGGAAGACCCTCTTGATCACCTGGACGAGTTTGATAGGTTCTGTAGCCTTACCAAAATCAATAGGGTCAGTGAAGATGGATTGAAGCTAAGGTTATTCCCATTCTCTCTGGGCGACCGAGCCCATCAATGGGAAAATAACCTTTCTCATGGCACAATCACTTCATGGGACGATTGCAAGAAGGCATTCCTTGCCAAGTCTTCTCGAACTCACGCACTGCCAGACTCCGGAATGAGATATCCGGATTTTCACAGAAGAATAGAGAGAGCTTCTGTGAAGCGTGAGAACGATTCAAGAGCTATATTTCTCAATGTCCTCATCATGGATTCAGCAATGAATCACTCCTCAGCACGCTATACAGAGGAGTACTGCCCAGAATCCGAATGTTGCTAGACACAGCTAGCAATGGAAACTTCCTCAACAAGGATGTAGATGAAGGATGGGAGTTAGTGGAGAATCTTGCTCAATCAGATGGGAATTACAATGAAGACTATGACAGGCATGTCAGGAGTAATGCAGATGGTGAGGAACGTCATAAAAGAGAGCTCAAAACCCTTAATGACAAGCTCGACAAGCTTCTTCAAGCACAACAGAAGCATGTCCATTTCACAGAGGAGGAAAAGCATTACCAAGTCCAGGAGGGGGAGACCGATCAAATGGAGGATATGAACTACGTATATAACCAAGGAGGCTACAACAACGGGTTTTTCAATTACAAGAACAACCCAAACCTGTCCTACAGGAGCAACAACGTGGCTAATCCCCACGATCAGATCTACCCACAACAGACACAACATGTACAGCCAAAGCCATTCATTCCCTACAATCAGCCCAGAGGATACGCACCAAGACAACAGTTCCAAGGAGGTTATCAACAAGAAATAGGAGGACCGCCAGGTTTTCAAACTCAAAAACAGCTAGTCTCTAATTCCACCGAGCCAGACGTGAAGAACATGCTGCAACAGCTGATCCAAGGTCAAGCATCAGGAGCTATGGAGTTATCAAAGAAGCCGGCCGAAATGAACAACAAGATAGACACAACCTACAATGATCTATCTTCAAAAATAGAGGGTTTGAATTCACGACTTCAATTTGTTGAAAACCAGGGAGCATCATCATCAAGCGCCAAACCAACAGGACAACTACCAGGAAAAGCTGTCCAGAATCCAAGAGAGTATGCACATGCTATCACACTAAGGAGTGGACGAGAACTACCACAAAGTTCTAGTCCCCACATAGTCACTGAGGACAGTGATGCTCAGGAGGAGGAGGACATGATTTTAGATGAAGTCCAAACAGGAAATCACGAACCAGAAGATGAACGCGACCAACAGACTCGATGACCTGATCGAGTCAAGGAACAAGCAGGTGACAAGGCAATCCCTAGGAAAACAGAGCCGAAAACCTTTGTCCCTCCAGCGTACAAACCACCACTTCCGTTTCCAGGAAGGTTCAAAAAAGATTTAGTGAAGAGGTATCAGGCATTATTTGACAAGCATATGAAGGAGATCGAAATCAAAATGTCATTAATTGATGCTTTCATCAGAAGTTCCTAAAAGACGCAGTGGTGGAGAAGATCAGAGAAGTTCACGGAATGGCTGTCCTAAGCCATGAATGCAGCGCCATCATCCAGCAGAAGACCATGCCTCAGAAGTTAGACGATCCAGGTTCTTTCAACCTACCGTGTTCCCTTGGTCCACTAACTTTCAGCAACTGTCTTTG
The DNA here is from genome assembly GCA_000218505.1 of Schrenkiella parvula. Classification (NCBI taxonomy): domain Eukaryota; kingdom Viridiplantae; phylum Streptophyta; class Magnoliopsida; order Brassicales; family Brassicaceae; genus Schrenkiella; species Schrenkiella parvula. The sequence goes on along the minus strand of CM001191.1, from coordinate 7,151,488 downwards.
TGATCTTGGAGCATCAGTAAGCCTCATGCCGCTTTCTGTAGCCAAAAAACTTGGTTTTAACAAATACAAGCCTACCAAAATCTCATTGGTCTTAGCTGATAGATCAATCAGACTTCCTCATGGTCTATTGGAAGACTTACCTCTTAGGATTGGTCATGTGGAAGTAACTACAGACTTTGTGGTACTTGAGATGGACGGAGAGCCTAGAGACCCTCTGATCCTAGGAAGACCTTTCTTGGCTACAGCTGGAGCAGTGATTGATGTGAGGAATGGTAAGATTGACCTCAACATGGAAAAGAGCCTAAAGATGGAATTCGATATCAAGGATTCCATGAAGTAGCCTACCATTGGAGGACAGATTTTCTGGATCGAGGAGATGGACCGACTTGCTGATGAGTTGCTGGAGGAATTAGTTGAAGAAGACCACCTCAAAACTGCCTTGACCAAGAGGGGAGAAGCTAAATATCTCCACAACGAGACCTTGGAGTACGAAAAGTTGTTGGATTCGTACAAAGAGGTATAAGGTCCAGGACACGTGGAGAAACTTAGCAGATCCAAGGATAATCTAGCTGTCGATCAAGCTCGACCTCTTGACTCGACCATCTAGTCGAGTCAGAAATTTTCCCACGTTAGCTCGATTCCAAAACATGAGGAGCTCACCGAGCCAAGCTCGAGCGCATCTGATGATTGGTCAGAACTCAAAGCGCCCAAGGTAGATCTCAAGCCTTTACCAGCAGGATTAAGGTACGCCTTTCTAGGACCTAACTCTACTTACCCAGTCATTGTGAATGAAGGACTTAGTTCTGAGGAATTGAACATGCTGTTGACTGAGTTAAAGAAGTTTAGGAGAGCAATAGGGTATTCGTTAGATGATATCAAGGGGATTTCACCCAGCTTGTGCACTCATAGAATCCATCTAGAAAATGAATCATACTCTAGCATTGAACCTCAAAGGAGATTGAATCCGAATTTAAAAGAAGTAGTGAAAAAGGAAGTGCTTAAGTTGTTAGATGCTGGTGTGATTTACCCTATTTCTGATAGCACATGAGTGTCTCCTGTGCATTATGTTCCTAAAAAGGGAGGTATTACAGTAGTTAAAAACGACAAGGATGAGTTGATCCTAACAAGAACCATTACTGGTCATAGAATGTGCTAAACTATAGGAAATTAAATGCTGCATCTAGAAAATATCATTTTACTTTGCCGTTCATTGATCAAATGCTAGAAAGGCTAGCAAATCATCCTTACTATTGCTTCCTTGATGGGTATAGTGGGTTCTTTCAGATCCCAATACACCCAAATGACCAGGAAAAGACCACATTCACATGCCTTTATGGGACGTTTGCATACAAGAGGATGCCTTTTGGTCTTTGTAATGCACCTGCTACTTTTCAGAGGTGTATGACCTATATCTTTTCGGATTTGATAGAGGAGACAGTTGAGGTATTCTCCGTGTATGGCTCTTCTTTCTCCTCCTGTTTGTTGAATCTATGCAGGGTACTGACTAGGTGTGAGGAGACCAATCTTGTGCTGAATTGGGAGAAATGCCATTTCATGGACAGAGAAAGAATCGTGCTAGGCCACAAGATCTCTGAAAAGGGCATAGAGGTTGACAAGGCGAAAGTCGAAGTGATGGTACAGCTACAGCCTCCCAAAACCGTCAAAGACATAAGGAATTTCCTGGGTCATGCTGGTTTTTACAGGAGGTTCATCAAAGATTTCTCCAAGATAGTTATACCACCCACGAGATTGCTTTGCAAGGAGGCAGAGTTTGTCTTTGACTCTGAATGTCTAGACGCCTTCAAACACATCAAAAAGGATCTAATCTCAGCTCCTATTGTCCAAGCTCCCGATTGGAACCACCCTTTCGAGATCATGTGCGATGCATCAGACTATGCTGTAGGAGCTGTCCTAACACAAAGGATAGACAAGAAGTTCCATGTGATCTTATGTTAGCAGGACGCTAGATGAAGCTCAAGGAAGGTATGCAACCATGGAGAAGGAGTTATTGGCAGTAGTCTTTGCGTTTGAAAAGTTCAGAAGCTATTTGATTGGTTTCAAGGTCATTGTGTACACCGATCATGCAGCACTAAGGCATATTTATGCCAAGAAGGAGACAAAACCAAGGCTTTTGAGATGGATACTTCTACTCCAAGAGTTTGACATGGAGATTGTGGACAAGAAAGGCGTGGAGAATGGAGTAGCTGATCATTTGTCTAGGATGAGGATTGAAGAAGTGGTTCCTATAGATGATTCTATGCCTGAGGAACAACTCATGGTGGCTCACATCCAAGAAGAGAAGTTACCTTGGTATGCCGACTTGGTTAATTACCAAGTATGTGGAGAATTTCCCAAGAGTCTAGATGTTTACCAAAGGAAGAAGTTCTTTAGAGACTTAAATCATTACTACTGGGATGAACCTTACTTGTACAAGAACGGTTCAGATGGACTTTTTAGGAGATGAATAGCTGAGGAAGAAGTGAGAGGAGTGCTTGAGCATTGTCACGGATCTGCTTATGGAGGACATTTTGCCACATTCAAAACTGTCCAAAAGATACTTCAAGCTGGATTGTGGTGGCCGACCATGTTCAAGGATACACAAGCTTTCATTTCAAGATGTAACTCTTGTCAAAGAGCAAGAAACATAGGAAGGAGAAACGAGATGCCTCAAAACCCTATCTTAGAGGTGGAGGTCTTTGACGTGTGGGGCATAGATTTCATGGGACCTTTCAACCCACCATCTTATGGAAACAACTACATTCTAGTTGCTGTTGATTATGTCTCAAAGTGGGTTGAAGCAATCCCTAGTCCTACCAATGATGCACGAGTTGTCCTGAAAATGTTCAAGAGCATCATATTTCCTAGATATGGCGTGCCAAAAGTCGTTATAAGTGATGGAGGTACTCATTTCATTAACAAGGTGTTTGAGAACCTTTTGAAGAAGCATGGAGTTAAGCATAAGGTGACAACACCATATCACCCTCAAACTAGCGGCCAAGTGGAGGTTTCAAACAGGTAAATCAAAGCTATACTTGCACGAGTAGTAGGGGTTTCAAGAAGGAATTGGTCGGTTAAGCTAGACGACACCCTTTGGGCTTATAGGACAGCATTCAAAACCCCCATAGGAAGGACTCTTTTTCAGCTTTTCTATGGGAAGTCATGTCATTTGCCTTTGGAAATTGAGTACAAGTTTATGTGGGCATAAGGAGAAGACCAAAGCTTTCCATGACAAGAAGATCCTCCCCAAGGAGTTTAAGGCAGGAGACAAAGTCCTTCTTTTCAACTTGAGGCTCAAGCTTTTTCCAGGGAAGTTGAAGTCTAGATGGTCAGGATCGTTCAGTGCCAAAGAGGTCCTACCTTATGGAGCCATCACTCTGGTAGGCAAGACAGGGAACGAGTTCACTGCAAACGGTCAGAGGCTAAAACACTACCTAGCTGATCAACCCATACCAGAGGGGACCTCGGTTCATCTCTCTAAACCCACTCAAGCCTGAACAAAGAGAGAAGTCAAGCTTAGAGACTCAAAACAAGGTCACTTGGGAGGAAGTCCCATGCATATCCTTGTAAATAATGGATTTTTGTTTTCTTTGGTGTTTTTTGTGTTTTTTGTTTTAATAAGGTCAGAATGAAGAAGACTTCAAAACCAGGGGATCCGCTTAAGAGCGATCTGAACCAGAAAACCCTGGCTCGGCACTCAGGCTAGAGAGATAGGTCGAGCCACTCGAAAAAAGGAAGGAGGAGAAGAAAAGCGCTTGACGCGACCGAGTCAACTCGAGCACACCCTCGAGTCAACCAGGTAAGCCCCAAAACGCTGAGTTTCATTTAAAACCTAAGAAATAGGTTATAAATAGGGGTAAGCTTCACGCAACTCCCTACCAACCCTTATACGCCGTCGAGCTAGACCTTCTTTTCTCTCTACTCTCTTTGAAAACTTTTTCCAGATCTCCTGAAGTTTGTAGCTCGATCTCGCCAAGTTTTCTTTGCAAAAATGATTAGTAAAATCAAAAACATGGCGAAGACCACGTATGTTCCTAAAAACTCAAGGTTGACTTAATGTTTTCTGGAATTTAGCTTGAGTGTTCTTCAGAGTTCATAAGCTACTCTCAGCTAGATTTTGAGTTTTAGTAGAGATCTTTGAGCTTCATGGAAACGTTTGTTGGTGCTGAATGCAAGTTTGTCTAGACATGATTTAATCCAGCGTGATAAGTTGATACATGCTTAGTACATTCGGTTTTAAAGATTTTCTGGGTTTAGAACTTTGTTCTTGAATGTCAAATAATTTTGCCCATCTTAAATCCTCATTAAACGTGCGGTTTCATGTATTACCAACTTGATTTGATATTGAATTCTGCTTGATTTTAGGTCATAGTAAATCCTAGTCGAGTTCACAAGAAGTTTTGATAGACTCGATGTCTGACTCAAGCACGTGGTCGAGTTTGTCTTCTAGTCGAAATCTTTCAAAAAGAAAAGACAACTCCCTCGAGTCACGCCATCGAGTCAGAGAGCAGGACTGATATGTTAGACATCTTTTGGTCTTATTTTGCAGGCTTCCAGCACCACCACACATACTAGCTAAGGACATAGCAAGACAAATCTCTAGGACAAGAAGATCTGAACCTCAAGTCACCGCCCCAATAGAGACCGACAGAGAAGAAACCCCTAGGCAGAGTTCCAAGAAGGAAACTAGGAGATCTAAGAATGATGAAGAAATCGCTAGGAAGTTTTCAAAAGACAGAGCTGACATCTCCAAAGGGAAAGAACCAATTCCCGAACTCAGTGATGAGGATTTGAGTGATAAGGAAGAGGAAGTTGTGCCAAAAACCGTGAAAAGGCAGCCTCCAAAGCCAAAACACATGCTCTCTGAGGAAGATCTCCTTGCAATCTTCCTCAACCTTCGCTTCAAAGGAACTAGATACCCACACCGTGAGACGTTGAGAATTCTTGGGCTAGACAGAGATGTAGAGTACTTCCTCGAGATGTGTAGCCTTTACAGCTTGGTGAATTTGCGCATGAAGGCATATCAGCTAGAGACTTGCCAATTCCTAGCCTCTCTTCAAGTACACTTCCATGAAGACGAAGGAAATGCTGAACCAGACAGTGGGATGGGATACATCACATTCACGGTCAGAGGAGAGAATCACGCACTCTCATTCCCTCACCTAGACACTCTCTTTGGTTTCAAAAGCGGTACTGGAGTAAGCCAGGACTTTGACAAAACTGAGCTAGCAGCTGTGTGGAGTACGATTGGTAGCAGAGTTAGGTATCAATCCTCAAGGTCTAAGAGCGCCCAAATCAGAAGTCCGGTTATTAGATATGCTCATAAGGCCATTGCAAACACGCTTTTCGCAAGGACAACAACTGGAAACGTGAATGAGGGAGAGCTCCAGCAGATTGACATGGTGCTTAAAGGGATTATGGAGTTCACAAGTGATGGGAGAGCAATCGAAGGTGATACAGACACATGACTTCTTTTGGTCTTATTGGATCAGTTCCTCTCATACAAAGAATGGGCAACTAGGGTGCATAAGAAGAAGCATGCAAAGGTCGAGCTGTGCATAGGAGGGATAATCACTCCAATCCTGGTAGCTTGTGGAATCGATTTGAACAGGTCTCAGCCTACTGAACCTAGATGGATCGACATAGAGTATCTCATCAAAACAGGTTTTCTGGAAAAGAAGAAAGGAAATGAGATGTATCTCTACAAGTTCTCACATCCAGAGGTTGGAGAAACAAGGATGGCGCTGCCTAATGTGGATCTTATAAAGATCAGGCAAGGGGACAACATTGACTTCAAACCACCAGTCCATCTCCTTTTCGACGAAGCACATCAAGCTCCAATTCACGCCCAAAGAGTTCAAGAAGAGTCAGAAGAAGACAAGGAGCACGGTGCAGACCAGTATCACTTCGAGGATTTTACACCAAGTCAGAACCAAAGCTCCGCTTTAAAGGCAGCTCACAAACACATCGGGTTGCTTCATAAGTGGTGCAAATGGCAGGATAAGGCCATGAAATCATTGAAGGGTACTGTCCAAGAGATGAAAAGCCATATAAGGGAGTTGCAAGGGAAGGCAGGCGGTTCAAGCTCGCATGGTGTGGCTGCTGGGATTTAAAAAAAGAGCCGGTCTGTTATCATGGAGCCGAGGAAAAACATCAACCCTGATCCAGCTAGAACGTCTTCCTACAATCCAAGAGACAAGAAGAGACGAGCTATGCGGCCTTGCAAGTTCGATGGTTCTGGCTCGACCACTAGACTCGACCTGCACGTCGAGTCAGACTCCGACGATTCTGAAGAAACTCCACCAATTCCAAGCTACACAAGGGAGAGCATGGAGGCTGCCATAAACGCCTCATTCTCCCAATCTTGAGGTAACATTTCCAACCTTTCATTGTAAATACCATTTACACGACGTTGAAGCTAGATGGAAGAACGAGTCAGGAAGAAAAGAGAAAAGATGAGATTTCGTTAGCGCGATCGTCTGACTCGACCTTCCATCTAGCTTCAACGTCGAATCCCTTGTTCTAAATAGCTTCCAAACCATCCGAAAAATACCTAATAACATCTCCAAATGCAAAAATGTATGCAATGCATGATGGAATCTATACTAAGTATGCAAATGGATGAAAATATCTAAAATTGGTATAAACAATGGATGGAACAATACTAAAATAGTGGTAAATGAATGTTTAAATCATGCAATTTATATACACATCACTTTTCCAATTCATTAAAACATAAAGATTGGTCTGTGTTTTCATGTAGATCAAAGTCAAGCCTCAAAGGAGCATCTTTATTTCGACATCACACAAGTATACGAGAGAGTTTTCACAAAGACGCAACACATTTTCACTGGACAACTTAACTAACAGAGACCGTGGAATGTGTCGTGATCGTGAATTTGAAGCTGATGCACGTTAGTCGCCCGCCACTCTTGTCGTTTATCGTCATCTTAAGCGTGTAACTTCCCTGTTTCCAAAGAGAAGTATTGTTAAGATCAGCGAAACCAATCTAATCGTAACTCATCTGATGGTTATGAAGAGAAACTGAGAGTAAAAGACAAATAGGAAGCAATCTCAAACCACATATCAAATGTGCATAGCCAACATGTCCAAAGTTCAAGAGTTGAGACAAAAATGGTATAAGAAAATGATTATCTTCTATACAAAAGAGTGTTAGGAGATCTTACAGGTGGTGTGATTGAAGGCAGTGTTTGGGAATGAGAAAGGACGAAGCCGCCTGGTGCGATCGGGCAAGCCGTTTCCTCGCAGAGGTCATGAGTTTCGGTGTGGACAGGAATCCCATAGTATGAAACCCTGATCACTACTTTTCCTCCAGATATGTCTTCACCTATTCACACCAGGACACTTAAAAGTATGTTCTAACCATATAGTAGTAACTTTAAGAATCAACAACGAGATCATAAAAGGGAATTACCCGTAGAACCCGAGATCTTAAATGTTGCGGCTTTGCCACTCACAACAGGGTTAGGAGAGATCTCCACACCCTTGACCTTAACGGGATCGAGCTTCTTATCTACAACAGTAGCAAGAACAGAGTATATATGTCATTGATAAAGAAACATAAAAAGAAACTGAAAATCAAATAGAAAGCAACACTATTTATTAATTTCAAGACTAAACATTCATGAAATTGATTTAGCTCTCTCGCTACACATTACATACTCTCAAGAGTAAAACTAATATGGATAGTTTCATTCAAAACCAAAAACTTCACTTCTTGCAAGATTTAATTAAACGTAAATGAATCTTATAAGTTTCATCATTGCATTAAAATCAGCAATTAGTCACAAATCGGAGGATGCTCTATATTAGTCTTAATAACCAAGATTCAGAGTAAAAGATGCAAACTTTAAGGTTATGTGATGTGTCTTAAACTAGATACGAGAGGATTTTTTCGAGCCGCTTGATCTAGCAACCATCCAAAAAGACCCTAATGTCAAGAAGAGGGTTTCAGAACAAACCGCAGTAGTGGAAAGAAGTGGCGCGCAAAGCAGGTAAGAGGAAGAGTGAGAAGAAGAGAAGAAGCAGAGGCTGAGCGTGAGAAATCGCCATGGATGAGTGATTGTAGATGAAGGAGAAGAGAATTGGGATTTGATGAAGATGAAAGCTTGTTGATTTTACAGGTGTTGAGAGAGAGTTTGGTACAGTATGTTTGACAAAGAAATCTCTGAGTAAATGGAATCTAACGGTTTCTGAATAACACCGAACCATCCAACGGTTCCAGATTCTAGCTACATTAAAACAAAGAAAAAAAATCTTAAAGAATATGTATTAACTACATTTTTTTTTTGTCGGCTATATTAACTACATAATATTTACTAAAAAAACATACACGAATTCTTCAAAAATATATGAACTAGTAATCATTTGATCTTCGACATTCGAACTGTTAATTTCTTCTTCTTTTAAGAGATGATTATAAGGCTTTTTTCACACGTTTTTTTAAAATAGATATTTTATACTACTAACACACTTTAATTACAATAATCCCATATTATTTTTAAATTTAATAAACATAATTCATGGACTCTTTGTCTCTCTTTCTTCTCTCGTCAATTTTTCTCTCTTTAATATCAACAAAATAAAACAGGAACAAAAGTAAAACATCAACACCAATTTATGATTATAGGATAAAAATCTTCAGAATATTATAAGGCACAATTTTTATGTAAACCTTATTACTAACATCGAAGCTGCTGTCTTTTGGAGTCTATGTTAGTGTTCTGATTTGCGTTGCTTTATGTTTTATTTATTTTTGTTATGTTGTTTACTAAGTTAATGTTGAGTTAGAGTTTACTGGCTTAAGTTGGGTCAGTGATCGGAGTTGTTTCCTATTTTCTCGTTTTTGAGTTATTAAATCAATTCTGTCGTTGTAAGCCATTATAAAAGGCAGTTGGAATTCATTAATCAAGTTAAGGGATTCTGATGCAAAACTTTGTTTTACATTTGGTATCAGAGCGAATCTCACCCCAGCGAGAGAGAAGAAAGATGAGCGACGATAAGACACTCACGAAGATTCTTCATTTCGATGGCCATTATGATTATTGGAGCGAGTTGATGGAGAATCTTTTGCGAGCAAAGAGTTTATGGAATTTAGTAGCCGATGGTTACACCGAGTTAGCAACAAAGGCTGAAGCAACTGTCGTCCAACAAAGAGATCAGGAGGATCTCAAGATGAATGATCACCAGGTGAAGCATTTTCTATTTCAAGCAATCGATCGTACAATGTTTGAGAAAATTTTGGATCGGATAACGTCCAAGGTCATCTGGGATTCAATGAAAAGGAAATTTGGGGGAAATGAGAGAGTGAAGTGGTCTCTCCTCAACACGTTGAGAAGATAATTTGAGGTCTTATCAACGAAGATGGATGAAACAATCGATGCTTACTTTGGGAGAGTAATGGTGGTTTCCAACAAGATGAGAAGCAACGAAGAAGAGATGCCGGATTCGAAGATTGTGGAGAAAATTCTTCAAACCTTGACTGACAATAGAGGAGTCCAAAGACACGGGAAACATGTCCATTGATGAACTGTAGAGTTCTTTATCTGTTCATGAACATAAATTCAAGAAGACACCTCTCGAAGAAGAAATGCAGGCTCTCAATATACATGATCGAGGCAGGGGAAGAAGAGGAAGAGGTCGTGTTTTCAACAAAGCAAATCTTTCATTTTACAAGTGTCACAACTTGGGACATTTTCAATACGAATGCGCAAAGTGGGACAACGAGGCACAATACTCAGAGATAGATGAGAAAGAGGAAGTCTTGTTAATGGCTTATGTTGAACTTCATGGAGCACAACGAAGTGATGTGTGGTTCATGGAATATGGGTGTTCAAATCACATGTGTGGAAATAAAGGCATATTCTCGGAGCTGGACACAAATTTCACTCACCACGTGAAGCTTGGCAACAATCATAAGTTGAATGTTGTTGAAAAAAATGTGGTGAAATTTGTGCTTAAAGGAGTAAGCTATGTTGTGAGTGATGTGTACAATGTTCCTGAGTTAAGAAATAATCTGCTGAGTGTTGGACAGCTACAAGAGAAAGGGTTGGATGTGCTTTTCAAGGGAGGAGAGCAGAAGACTTGTAGCATTTTCCATCCAACAAGAGGAAAGATAGCTGAGTCCATCATGAGTGCAAACATGATGTTTATCCGACAAAACAGAACTATGGCATTATCGGTACAACTTAAGCTACAGTGGCTTACTCACTCTGCATAACAAGGAGATGGTCGTGGGTCTGCCAGAGATTCAACAAGTCAAAACCACATGTGAAGCTTGTGTGAAAGGAAAGCAACATCGGGTAGCTTTCCCTAAGCAAAGCGCATGGAGATTAACTGAAAAGTTGCAACTCATTCATTCAGACTTGTGTGGCCCAATGACTCCCTTGTCAAACAGCCAGAAGATGTACCTAATCAGTTTCATTGATGATTTCTCTAGGAAAACTTGGATCTACTTGTCTCTAGAGAAATCAGAAGCTCTGGAGTATTTCAAGTTGTTTAAAGCACTTGTTGAAAAACAAACTCGAATGTTCATCAAATGCTTAAGAACATATAGAGGTGGAGAGTATAATTCTGGAGAATTCAAGGAATTATGTGACAAGCATGGAATTAAGAGGCAGCTGACTACTGCATACACTCCTCAACATAATGGGGTAGCTGAGAGGAAAACTCGAACCATCATGAACATGGTGAGGACACTTATGCGAGAGAAAGAGATACCAAAATCATTCTGGCCGAAAGTTGTACAACAAGCAAATCATGTTCTTAATAGGTTACCTACCGTGGCTGTGAAAGACAAAACTCCAGAGGAAGCATGGAGTGACAAGAAGCTATCAGTAGAGCATTTCAAAGTATTTGGCTGTGTGGGATACGTTCACATTTCGGATGTTAAGCGAACCAAACTTGATAACAAAAGTGTGAAATGCGTCTTACTAGGCTACAGTAGTGAATCCAAAGCTTTCAAGATGTATGATCCAATGGAGAAGAGAATTCACATCAGTCGAGATGTGATATTTGAAGAAGAAAAAAAAATTGACTTGGGAGAAGAATCATTTGGCTGAACAAGATATTGAGCTTGAATTGGAAAATAATCAGAATGGGGAGATGAAGAAGGCAGCGAGAATAATGCAGAAGCTGAATAGAATAATGCAGAAGATGAAAACATTGAAGGTGAAGCTCAAAACCAAATAGTTCAGCCCCAACCCTAAGTTGGAGAAACCAGAGCTGGAAGACCACCAATATGGGCTGCTGGTTATACTTCAGGAGAGGAACTATCTAATGCAGAGGAAGAAATCAACATGGCAAAAGTTGACATTTTAAATGTTGATTATCTTGCCTTCACGATTATTTCAGATCCTACAAATTTTCAAGAAGCATCCAAACATCAAAAGTGGATGGAGGCTATGGAGGCAAAAATAAGTTCTATTGAGAAAAATCAGACATGGTCTCTCACCTCATTACCGGATGGAGCTTAAGCAATTGGAGTTAAGTGGATTTACAAGACCAAATTCAATAAGCACGGAGAGGTGGATAAGTTTAAAACGAGGTTAGTTGTGAAAGATTATGCACAAGAATATGAAGTAGATTATACGGAAGTTTTTGTTCTTGTAGCTCGAATGGATACTGTGAAAACGATCCTTGCAGTAGCTGCACACGGAGGATGGGGAGTTTATCAATTAGACGTCAAATCTGCGTTTTTACATGGAGAGCTAAAAGAGGAGGTGTACGTGGAACAACCTCAAGGTTATGAAATTTCAGAAAAGAAAGAAATGGTCTACAAGTTACACAAAGCTCTCTATGGACTAAAACAAGCACCAGGAGCTTGGTTTAGTCCCATAGAAGCTTATTTCATCAGGGAAGGCTTCAAAAACAGTCCAAATGAACAGACCCTGTTCATCAAGAGAATTTGAGGTAACATTCTGATTGTAACTGTCTATGTTGATGACTTGCTATTCACAGGGAACAATGATAAGTTGCTGGAGGAGTTCAAGTGTTCCATGAAAAGAGAGTTTGACATGATGGATTTAGGAAAAATGAGGTATTTTCTTGGCATAGATGTGATACAAAAACCAGGAGAAGGAATTTTCATTTGCCAAAGAAAATATGCTGCTGAAGTCATTGATAGGTTTGGGATGCAACACCACAGTCCTGTTTGCAATCCAATTGTTCCGGTCAAAAGATTGGTCGAGATGAAGCCGGTGAGAAAATCGATTCAACACTGTACAAGCAAATGGTGGGAAGCCTATTGTATCTTACCGCTTCACGGCCTGATCTAATGTTTGTGGTATGTTTAATCAGCCATTTTATGGCTTCTCCCACTCAATTACATCTTGATGTAGCAAAAAGAATTCTGCGATGTTTTAAAAGAACGTTGGAGTGTGATATTTTGTACAAGCGTGGAACAATGAGTAATTTGGTGGCATACACAAATAGCGATTATGCAAGTGACATAGATGATAGCAAGAGTACATCGGGTTATGTATTTATGATGAGTGGAGGAGCTGTGGCATGGTTTTCACGGAAACAGCGTATTGTGACACTCTCCACCACGGAAGCAGAATACGTTGCGGCTGTAGCTTGTGCGTCTCAAGCTATTTGGATGAGGAGGATACTAAAAGAAATAAATCATGTACAAGCTGAAGAAATGGTGGTGTTCTGCGACAACACTTCGACCATCAAACTGTCCAAAAATGCAGTCATGCATAGAAGGTCTAAGCACATACGAGTATGTTACCATTTTCGGAGAGACTTAACCAAGCAAAGAATCATCAAGCTCGTCTACTGCAACTCGGAAATGCAGCTTGCAGACGTGATGACTAAACCATTGAAGCTGGCTTCTTTTCAAAAGGCTAGAGCAGCATTTGGAATGATCACATTGAGTGAACTCAATCTCTCAGAGAGTTAATTTCAAGGGAGGGTTCGTTGGAGTCTATGTTAGTGTTCTGGTTTGCTTTGCTTTGCGTTTTATTTGTTTCTGTTATGTTGTTTACCAAGTCAATCTTCAGTTAGAGTCTAGTGGCTTAAGTTGGGTTAGTGATCGTAGTTGTTTTCTATTTTCTCGTTTTTGAGTTATTGAGTCAGTTCTGTCGTTGTAAGCCATTATAAAAGGCACTTGGAGTTCATTAATCAAGTTAAAGGATTCTGATGCAAAACTGTTTTTCACACTGTCTGATGAAAAAATGTTTAAGATTTGAAACATTAAATTTCTAATAATTCAATTATTTCAAGCTTTTGGTTGAATTTCATTTTTCATTTTTAGATCTTTGTTGATTCTTTCATTTGATCTCACCATCAACTTCGTCGATCTTGTATCGACATAGAAATATAAGCTACATCTTTTGGGTTAGAGATTGTCTTCATCTTTTACAGACAGAAAAAAGCTTAGGAATTTAGTTTTGTATGGTAATGAGTGTGGGTATAGAAGGATAGTGAATTTGGTTATGGTGATGAAAATTACAAAGTAGAAGAAAAACATATTATGGATTAAAGATTGTCTTCGATCTTGTGGACATGTGAGCACAAGATCATGCAATTGGTTACTGTGGACAATATATGGTGGACATGTTCTATTGTACAAGATATGGTGGACATGTTTCTATGGACAAAAACCATAGAAATAAATCATGGAATTGGTTATATGGACAATATATAGTTGAAAAAAAATTATGGAAAAAGACACATACGCTCAAAGATTGGTATATGGTATAAACAATGGATCTCATGGACATAATGCACGTGTACAACATATAATGGATAATTTGCGGAAACACGGTATTATGGACTGGGTAGCATGGATAAAGATATTGTAGTATCATTGAAATTCAAGACATGTTGTAAAAGACAAGATATAATGGACAAGTTTAGTGGACAATATATGGTGGACATGTTCCATTGTACAAGATATGGTGGACATGTTTCGATGGACAAGATTTGGTGGACAGAAAATATTCTCTAAATTCATTTGTTAATTCCATTGTTTTTGTGTGAATATAAGTATGAATAAGAACACTATTAGGATTGAAATTAAGATTTCTAGGTATGTGCATTTGTTGGTGTTTTTGCACAAATGTGATACATATACATATTGCACGTGAAAAACGTATGATGGACAATCTGCAGAGATAAAATATCATGGACTGGGTAGCACAAAAAACAAATATTATGAAATCATTGAAATCGAAATGTAAATATTGAAAAAAAAAATGGTTCTCAATTTAATCCAACAAGGCAACACTATTTCAGATAAGAAAAATAAACAGTAGATAACAAAATTATGATTCATAAAAACTCAATATTCACTTTTAAACAAATTGTCATCATATTTTGTTTAAAAAAAATAGAAAAATACAAAATATAATGGACAAGTTCCTGTAGAGAATATATGGTGGACAATATATTGTAGTCATTTTCCATTATACAAAATATAGTGGACATGTTTTTATGGACAAGCTGAGGTAGACATGAAGTATTTTCTTTCACGCATTTTATCAAACACTTTGAAGGCGTTTTTTATTTTTACAGTTGTGAGCTCAGTTTAAGGGCAAACACAATTGTAGCAAGCATTGCTATGTCAATATCACCTCCGTGTAATCCTTTCTTAAAAATCATACCTCACTAACCGCTGCTAATTTTATCTTCCCACTGTCATGTTCTTGCTATCATTTGGAAACAAGCGAGAGGGAAAAATAGATTGACTCAACAGTGAGAAATCAACAAACCGTATTAAAACGAGATTAGAAAAATCGTATACTTTCGACTCATAAGAAAAGGATAAAGAGATAATTGTTGAGAGACTGGTCTAAAACCAGATGGAAGAATAAGGTGAAATTTTTTTAAAAATGATATATTATTTAATAATTGTTGTTACATGAGGGATGTAATGAGATAAATATATAGATATTTACATACAAAAGGTAAATTAGACTTTTTTTTATCAATTTTTTCAAATCAATGGTTCAAAAATTAAGAGTACCATAGAGGGATTTTGAGTTCTCCGAGATCTGTAGGGACCGAGCCGATATATTCATTTGAAGAAAGATTAAGCTATGCAAGATTACACAGCACCGTCTAGATTAAGCGACGTTCTGAGATGTTTGTAAATCAGAGGAGGCGGTGGACGATTTATTGATGATGGATTTGAGAGAAAATAACGGAGAGAACAAGAAAGAGAAGGATATTGAGTTTTGGATTTTATTTGTTTGCGTTCTAAAATTTGGATTATGGGTTAGTGGATGGATGGAAAAAGAAGGTGAAGAGGAAAAAACATCGTTGTGAGAGAGAAATAAAATGAAAATTTTAAGTCGCGGAAGATCAAAGAAACGTGATGAAAAAATTAAAATGCAAAACAATAAAGATGACTTTGCACATTACTAAAGTGCTCTAGTAGTTGAAAGTGCTTCTAAGTGTAAATGAAAATTGAGAAAGTCAAAAATTCTCTTTTTTTAATACTCATGCGGATAAAAGCGATTTTTCTATTTCACTTATCTTATTTAGTTCATTCTCTCATCAGCTAAACAAATATATATATATATATATATATATATACAAGTATTATCTTCTATACTTGTGTGCAAGCATATTGGTTTTCCTATCTTCAAGCTTACTTTGTAGAGTCTATTAGGTGACCTTATGACCTTTACCAGGAGTCTCCCACTCGAATCATGCAGTGTCAAGTAGTCACGACTCATTCTCATATCACAACCGACTTCCGTAGCTTGTCCTAAGCTTAGGATGTTGCTCTTGAGTTCAGGAATATAGTAAACATCAGTAACAAGAGTTTGCTCGTCTGTTTTGCTTTATGATAAAATTGACCATTTTCCTTCTATTTCGACGCACGACCCATCACCAAACTTCTCCTTCCCTTTGATGTTTTTGTTAAGTTCGGAGAAGTAATTCTTGTTACTTGTCATGTGATTACTCGCCCCATTGTCTAGATACCAGATTCCTTCTTGCTTTGTAGTTTCGAAATTCTCCGGGATGACCTTTTCCTCGTTCAAGAACACGAACTCATGCAAGACATATTATTAAGTAAAATGTTAAGTTTTATGTTCAAAGCCTTTGTCATTGCTGTTTTTGACATTTCAAGTATATTATTGAGAGTCTAAAGTCTTGTGTGATCACAATTCTTAGTTATTTGTGACTCAAATATTATGGTTCATGCCATTAATTAAGTTAGTCAATCATCTTGTTTATCAATTGATTGTGTGATTTAATTAATAATCTCATCTCCATTTCTATTTCGTCCACCTTCCACCAGAGGTTGTAACAACTTTGTGAGTTATAAAACTTAAAGTGATTTTAATCTTATATCAAAATCACAACGCTTTGTGACCAGTTGGAATTGATTAGATCTCCACTATTAGAGCAAGAGAAGATGTGTGGTGTGTTAAGTAGCTTAGGCAGTGAACATGGATACATTTTTCACAGTCATTGGCTCCATGGACTCTTATCATGAGCCATGTTTTGAAGATGGCATTTTCAATCTCACTGGTTTTACTGACAAACTTCAATCTTACACTCGTTCCACTAACGTTAGTCCTCATCAAGCATTCCACACAGACAATGATAGGAGGGAGAGGTGGCTACTTTAGACGAGGTTGTGCGCAGAGTCGTGGAGGATATCATGGCAGATGACCGTACTTCACACTAGGCAAAGGCTTTCCACAACAAATCAGTAACACCTCATAATGTGGTTTCTTACTCAAAAAAGTACCATATTTTATAACTTTTGAATACTATTTTTAATAAAGAAGTGATTGGTTTTTCGTTCACTAATTATGATTTTAGTGATTTTAGTGTTCTTAGACTTTTAAGAGTTTGTAGAAAATATATGTATTTTAGGCAAACAACAGCTAGATTTAGACATCATGGAGATTGGACAACTCCCTAACACCAAATATTTTACATATCATATAGAGAATTTTCCACCATTTGATCTTCAAGTGGTGTAAAATTAATCAATAACTAGAACTAAAGATATGTTCCAAAATACTAAAAACTAATATGTGAAGCGTTAAACTAGAGCATGCAAAAAAAACATGAGGTAGTTGACCAACCTGATCGACCTGTACTAGATCGATCGATCATTAATCTCATTAAAACTTAGGAGAGACTGATCGACCAAAGGACAGACTGATCAGTCAAATTGTGACATGAGTGATCAATTATCTATGTTGATTAATTGTTTATCTCTCCGAAAAAGTAAGATTTCACCCTAATCACCACCAATTCACTTTATACACATCTAGTATTCTATAAAAGATATATACAAACACTCGATTTAAGGAAAGAAAACCCTAAAACAACCACTAAGAAGCTATTTGTTCTTAATTTTACTTTATGAAACTGGTGTACATTATATTTTCATATTATTTTTAATTCTAATAAGAGTAACAAACACTATATAAACCAATCAAAAATTAAATTTATATTTATATCTAAATATATTTATTTATATTTTTATATCTAATTTTTTTTAAAAAAACTTAGTTGGACCAGTTGAACCAGTACGACCACTGTTCCAATTACGATGCCAAATGAATATCGATCTAGTTCTCAAAACATTGGTTACAAACCATCGAAAACCAGTAATTAGACAGGACCAGGGTGAGGAAATATGACGTTTTTTCTTAAATATTCAAAACAAGGTAATTTTAGTAGATTTGAATCAGGTGACAAATCTATTTGCAGAAAAATTCTATATATTAAGACACAAAACTAATACTTCTTGAGTATAGTAAATTACTACAAATTCAATATCAAAAACACAAAATTGTAATACCGGAAATAAGAGAGGAAACGACAAGCAAGTTGGTTCTCCACCGAAGTGGGCAAAGTCTAAACCATAAGACTCCAATACACTTGAAATAAGAAAAGGAAGAGGCAAATGTTGGAGCTAAACCCATGTGGGCAGTCTCTCTCTACGGGATACACTTACTGCTGGGCACATTGCACCCTCTGCGCGCCTCCGGGGTGGTCATCATCATCGTCATCATCATCATAAGCTTCTCTTTGAGCTTGTGCTTTCCTTCTCATCTCATCCTCAATGTTGACATCGTGCAGCGTAGTCTCCTCGCACTCATCTATCTCCATGTCGCTCAGCTGAGTTGTTGAAGGCTTAGGCAGAACAGCCTCAAGCGCTTTGGTCTGGTCAGGGCTTAGAGAGTCCGGGAACTCCACTGTGAAGTGGATGTAGAGCTTACCCTTCATGAATGGCCTCTGGTATATCGGCATCCCTTCATCGCTTATCGCCTTGTATGAATCTAACAAAACACATCAAGATGAGTAATCATGTTTCAATCAAAGAGTGATAAAAGTAAAACCAATGTATCATGAAATGGCTGAATACGTACCAGGTTTCACGACCTCCCCGGGATTAGATTTAATGAGAAGATTTCTGCCATCCAAGTGGGTCAGGATAAATTGAAAGCCACATAAAGCTTCGGTCAGAGAAAGTGTGTGCTCTACAAAGAGGTCTTCTCCCTTTCTCTTGAACTTTGGATGCTCTTTCTGCTGAAGGACAAACACTATATCTCCAGTTACGGTGTCAGGCTGCTCGAACACGAAAAAAGATTATTAAGATCAAGAGAAAGAAAAAACATAGTAGTCAAAGCTTATGGTAAATGTCTGAGGGTAGAGACCGCTTCATCTGCTTGTCCTTCGAATGTGATCTTCTGACTGTGTTGCATTCCTTTCTCCACATTCACTTCAAGAACCTTCTTCTCAGGGATGACCTTGTCTCCTTTGCATTGTGGACACCTGTCCCGATCGTTGATGGTCTCACCCGTGCCTTTGCATTCGTTACAAGCATGCTGCATCTGCTGGATCATTCCAGGTCCAAGCTGCCTGATTGTCACCTTCATACCTGTACCCTGACACCCACCACATTTCAGCGAGGCTCCAGATTTTGAACCCTTTCTGCAATAATATACAAAAATCAAAAAAGTTAAGAACTTTCATAGCATCTGAGGTCTCAAACAACTGGCATCTTGTGAGAAGAAACATAAATAACTAAGAAGCTTCTGATATAAGCAAAAAAAATTCAAACTTCAGCCACTTCATATTATTATAAACATAGAACATATATTGCTAAAACATAAAAAGAAAGCGAAATAGAATGTACTAACCCATTACACTTTGAGCAGAGAGCATTCCTAGAAAGTGAGAGCTTCTTCGTTGTTCCAAGGTATACGTCCTCAAGGGAAACCTTCAGGGGATGAACAACATCTTCACCACGCCTCTGCCTCCTTCCCCGGCTGCTACCACCTGTTCAGAAACAAAAATGTTCAAATCATCCATAAGAAAGTTCTCGATTGTCATACCAGATTCAAATCAGAGTAGAGAATGTTTAAGAGACTCACCTCCAAACGGACTCCCACCAAAGAATGATGAGAAGATATCAAATGGGTCATGCCCACCTCCTCCACCACCCATTCCTTCCTTGAGTGCGTCCTCTCCATACTGGTCATAAATCTCTCGCTTCTCCGGGTCACTAAGAACTTCATAAGCCTGAGCTAGCTCTTTGAACTGCAATGACATACATGAATTATTCCAATCAAGATCACAATTTATACACACCATTACAAAACCAGGGTCATACGCTCCAAAACTTAACAAAGCGACCGATATTAATCCCACAATTGTTACGAGAAAGAAAGCTCAATTCTTAGGAATCTACACAACTGAAGACGGTTTGAACATAACGTCTAAAAGAGCTTTGAAGGCAAAAAAGCTTATGAATTCTCCACTGGAGACAACTCAATCAAATACATTAAAGCTCAAAATTATCTTGCTCCACATAAAGTTCCCCTAACTTCGCTTTAACCGCGTGAACCTAACACTCGCACTTTTCAGATCGGACCAAAATTCGATATGTAAAACCTCACCAGACCTCAATCGATTTGGAAAAATTCACAATCAAACTAAAAACCTAGGTTTTTAAGAGGATCGAACACCCCTAAACAGATCGAATTTCACAGAATCTGAGCGAAAAGGAAATGGATCTAGACCTTCTCGGGATCTCCACCCTTATCGGGATGGTTCTTGATGGCGGCTTTTTTGTAAGCCTTCTTGAGATCTTCCGGAGCTGCGGTCTTGGGAACACCTAAGATCTCGTAGAACTTAGTGTTGTCGCTCTTCTTCGAGGGTCCTCGCCCGAACATCTTTTCGCCGTTCTTACGAAAACCCTAGAAATCAGAGAGAGAGAAAGAGAAAAAGGCCCCTCTTTCGATGGTGGAGCAAGGAGACGAAGACGTATTTTGTTGTTGTTGTTGTGGCTGCTGTGTTCTGTGAAAGAAGGACTCTTATGCCTAAATGGGTTTGCTTTTTTGTTCGAGGTTTTGTGGATTGGAACTCTCTAGAACGTTTTATTACTTTCTTTTTCCTTTTTTTTCTCCTTAAAACTGTTTTCACTATTTCTTTCCCAACAAGAAAAAGCCCATATAGACCAAAATAAATATATAGTCGTTTAATAAAGTAAGTCACATAACAAAAAACATTATTTGATGAAATTTAAATTTTAATGAGCTTTAAACATTTAACAAGAAATTAATGATTAAAATTATTTATCTTGTCAGTGTACACCAGAATACGAGTTCTACTGAAAATCACATGTAAATATCTTTATTAATAAAAAATATAATTTTATAGATTTTGTAGGTTTAGTTTAAGTTTTATTTAAGATACTTTTGATTAACAAAAAAATGAATTCGGTCAAATTATAATCAAAATATAATATATATATATATATATATATATATATATATATAATTAATTTATATATATATATATATATATATATATATATATAATTAATTAATTGTAATTTATATTAATTTTTTTCTTATAACTAATTTATTTAAAATATGTATATTTAACTAAAATATAAAAAATCATAAATTTTAGTTTAACATTTTTGAGTTATTTATTAATACAACTGTCTAATAACTGTTAATTATTCGATTAAGTAATCACACCGTGATTAAACACGAATAAACTTAACTAAAAATCGATTTTATTATTTTTTTAGATAGATTATCATATCTAAACATGATTGATATTTAAATATTCATAAAATTTTAAATTTTCCAGCTGATTATAAAATGTAAATTTTGATGTAAATAATATACCTTTTGAATATAAATTCTAAATTGAATTTTTCATAGCAGAAATTTTATCCAAATATCTAAGAAATATATATTTATTTTATGATAGTATATCTTATCATTTTAACTTTTATATAAAATGAACATCCGTAAGTTTATTTGATATAAAATTTTAAAACTTTAAAGATAGTTCATAATACATATTTTATTCTTTCTATTACATCCAAATTTTTCTTTAGAATAAAAGTGTTTCATATTTGTTCGTTTTATTTTTTATTTATGACAAATTATAATCACAATCATCCTATCCTATATGGTTATGATTAATAGTGATGTAAATATTTATATTATTATAAGGGATGATTGACTAATTTTTAGTAATATATTTTCTTTACAATAGTACTATCATTAGGATTGATCCATCCACATCACATATTTATGTTTTTTTAATAGTTTTTTTTGTTAATTTTGTAATAATTGATTTTTAAGTTTTCTCAATTTGTTATAGATAGAAGTGGACAAAATTTACATTATGTTCTATCATGTCCCATTATGTTTTATTTTTGTTCCTGAATTTCTGTTTTCTATAAGAATAAAATTTAGCATAAGACAAACTCTCAAATCTTGTTTTGAGCATGAAACGTGACGGATCAAAAACAAAAATTTAAAAAATATATGAAATTATATTTTTGTATGGTGCATTCGATTAGTGTTTGAGAATAGAACAATAAATCTTTAAATATTATTTGAAACAATTTATATACTATATAATTTTCTAAATCATGTTCGAAACTTAACAGCAATTTCAAAAAAAAAATATATATATATAACTATATGAAACTATTTTCTGAAAATCTATTTAATTTGACATGCAGCGGATCAAAAATATTATTGACTAATGTGCAAATATTTGTGGTCCAAAATGCACCAACTATAACTTGTACCACACTGTATTTTTCCAAAGGATGATATATATTTTGATTAAATTTTAGTAGATAGTTGCATGCTATATTTATATATATTAAGATAATTTTTTCCTCTGTTACCGTGATTTTAATAATAATTGTTAGAATTTTAAATTTAACACTCATTTTTCATAAGTTAAAAGTACAAAATTTAAAAAATCTAACAATTTAGTGCCGTAAATCTACATTTTTGTTTTATCAAATTGATTATTATTGATTTTATGTGTTCTTTATTTTCTACTGATTTTTTATTTAATTAAATAGTTATAATTATAATGGTTGAATTAATGAAAGTTATTTTTATTTCTAATGGCATTCTCTGTAATATTTTTCTATTTTAAGACTATTTTATCAAATGTATTCTTAATTAACTTTATAGAGATTATGAAATTTCAAATTAATTGTTCAAAAAATAAAATGGCCATTTACAATAGAAAGGGGGAATTGACAATGTATTGTTAAATTAGTAAGAGAGAATTACAAAACTACAAATTTGTATATACCATTTTTCAAAAAATAAAATTTTTAAAATATCACTTATTAAAAATTAAAAGACAAGCTGAACCCCAAATTTCGTTTCTTCTTTATTTCTCTAATAATGAACCCTAATAATTTTTCTTCTTCCCTCGACAAACTCAATTTTTCTCAGATGCAAAATCTCTCGATTGGTTGATTCTCAGATAAAAACCATCACGTCTGGAATCTCCGTTTGAATCAATCCATTGTAGTTATCGGATTTATGAAATATGTGTTACGAAATTGTTAAGAATTCAAATGACTAAATAGAACAATCAAATATGAAATTTATATTTGTTCTCTAATTTTTGTTATGAAAGTATTCATGTATTGTTAATTACATGGGTACTGGAAGAATTAGGAATGCAAAATTTGATTATTTATTTATTTTCTGATAGTTATAAGGGTTTATTATGTGTTTTGGATATTATAATAAGATAAGAATTCAACATTCTATAAAAGGTTTATAAAATCATATATAAGGGTTTATAAATTATTTATAAGAGTTCATAAATCATTTATAGGTGTTTATAAATCATTTATAAGGGTTTATAAATTATTTATAAGAGTTAGTAAACCATTTATAAGAGTTTAAATAGTAGAAATGTATATTTATAAAAATTAAAATTATATAAATATACATTTACAGTAGTTCATAAATCATATAAAACCGTATGACACATAATAAAAGTTAATCAATCACTTAAAAAGGTTTATAAATCACATATAAGGATTTATACAATTGTATTACACATAATTTAATAACTCAATACTTTATATGAAATTTATACATATTTATAAATCATTTATAAAGATTTACAAAAACGTAGTACACATAACTTAATAAACTTATAATTTATATGGAATTTATAACAGTTGTTAAATTATTTATAAGTCTTTATAAATCTTTGATAAAGATTTATAAATCATTTTAAAGATTTATAATCATTTATATGGTTTTATAAAATTATTTATAAGGGTTTATAAACCTGGATAATGGTGAATTTAATTCAAAGTCTTATGAATTCAACTCCAGTAATTTCAGTTTCATAACCTTTGAATCTATATTTCACTTGTTTTCTAAAGCAAAAACATGCACACTAATTGATGTTTTAGGGTTCTTGTACAAATAACAAAATTTATAAGCTTCATATTTTGAATCAAATTCACAATAATTGATTTCTAGATTTATAAGGGTTTATAAATCTGAGAAATTGTGAAATTGATTCAAAATCTGACGAATTCAATTTGAAATTTGGTGAACTCGGTTCACAATCCACCAAAATCTGGGCACCAAGCGTAGAAATGACGAAGCTGAAGGTGAATATTGTGAGGCATACCATCTACAACTTTTTAAGAATTAGCTCTTACATGAATGAATTTATATGAGACTAGGGATGACGAAGCTGAATGTGAATCATGACGAAAATGAACGTGAATTTTTAAGAACTAGCTTTTGTACAACATTAGTAACCTAAATTTCATCAAAGATACTATAGTCATCTATCCGATTAAAAACATTTTAAGTGGTAGTAGTTTCTGCAAAGTGGTATCACCAAAGTATTATTTGCTAAAAAAATTCTCAACTAGTAATGTTGCTTTTTTTTTTCTTGAATCAACAAATATTTTTTCTATGATGATTAATATGATTCTCGCAAACATAGAAATTATATTAACTAAAGAATTCTCACAAATGTATTAAGCTTGCACAACTGTTGTTCAGTGAATTTTGTTAATGATAACATTCAAATATATTAATTTTTTCTTTGTAAATTTATGAGCAATTCTAAGTAAGACGCAAACATGTAGACGTACTTAAGAAGGTCAAGTTTTGGCGTCTTCTAACATTATTAGTCCATTTGTTTTTGGTATACTCAAATTTGAAATTTGAAGCATGCAAATTTTGAAACTTTGATATTTCCTTCTTCAATCTTGTCTGAGATGACATGGACCTTCATAAAAATTATTATTGGATAAAGCAATAGCATTGTCTAACTCACAACACATCTCCACCTGCTTCTACATATACCCAAACTCACCAATCAGTCCTTGCAGCCAAATAGCTTCCTTAAGTGATGTCAACAAGACCATATACTCTACCTTTGTTGTAGACAAAGCCATGATCTTTTCAAGGCCTAATCTTCAGCTGATTGCAGTTCCTTCTAGGGTAAAAATAAAACCAGAAATAGACATACTTTTATCTAAATCAGAAGCAAAATATGAATCACAATACCTATTCAGTTTCAACTCTTACCCTTTAGGTATTTGAGTAACCATTCATGACCTGCCATATATTTTTCACAGCATTTTTTATAAAATGATTAACGGTTACAACTGAATAAGCAATATCTAATCTTGTACCAATCACCATGTACATAATGCTAGCCACATCATTATCATATGGAACTGATCTCATGTAATAAATATTTTTTCTAACATTTGTCATGTAGCAGTCTTTAGTTTGAAATGAATCTGTAATGGTGTTTTAACAACTTTAGCCTGATCCATTTGAAAAAGAACCAAAAACGTTTCTACACAACTCTTCTGAGATAGTTCCAGCCTGAACTCTTTTTGACTCCTAGTAATTTTCATGCCAAGAGTTTTCTGACTTGGCCCAAATTCTTTCATTTCAAAGATTGTGTTCAGATCTTATTTCAAACTATCACTGGCTTGCATATTGATGCAGCTTATAATTAGGATACTTACTTTTATTTATATTAAGATTATTTTCGCGTTACGCGTGGGTTGTGTAAACAAATTTAGATTTATTTTATCTGACATAATTCGACGTCTTTTAAAAAATAATGAACTGTTTTTTAGTATTAGACGTTTTTATTGTGTATTTTAAGAAATTATAGAATAGAAAAATCGCTAGAGTTGTTTCTTATTTAAACAATCAAAAAAATATAAAACGTTAGTGTAGAAGAACACATAAATATTGGCCCAACAAAAAAAATTAAAGCATTGGTCCGGTATTTGGTGTGACAATGGCCAATGCTGAGCCGCTTGTCGTGTTGCCTAAGCCATGGTCCGAAATCGTTCCCATCTTGTGTCAGCTCTAGTTGCATCTGTGTTCGCCACGAGAGTTGATTTAGAGGATACTTTTTATATATACACATGGACAGTGAGAATGAATAATGATCAGAAATAACAAAGGATTACCTATATAGTGGAAGCAATATCTTCATTTTCGTTTTTCTTAGCACTAAACAGCCACTGTTGCTTCTACATTCATTTCATCCTAATAAGACCCAAAAAAAAAGTGATGCAACAAACAATAACGGTAATTTGATGAATTAACAAACCCGTGTTTACCGTTGAGTTTTTGATGACTTTGTCAATGACAGGAATCCCGAAAGCAAGAGTCTTTCCAGTTCCTGACCTAGCACGACCGATCATATCGGGACCCTGCATCGCTGGCTAAAACACAGTTTTCTATGCAACAACTAACATCAAAAACTCAGTAAAAAAAAGCAGAGAAGAATCTTATTGATCTGATTCAGCAATTTGATCATCTCTATATAAACAAAATGGAAAGCGAAGAACACACTGAAATAGAAAAAAAGAGTTGAGAAAGCTTGGAAACGGTGAATAAGAGATTATTGTGTGTTTGTAGATATACAGGGAAAAAGATGAGGAAGTTCAACAGAGGTTGACAAATTTTTTTCAGTTGCAAAACCGAGAAATGAGGAAGCTCAATAGAGGTTGACAATTTGTTTTGTTTTTCAGTTGAAAAACCGAGAACGTTAGGTCAAAAGGCAATTGGAGAGAGATAGACGAATGTAGGGAGAGAGTATGGGCCTGGGAAAAAATGTGGCTCAACTTTGTTCTAGCCCATTTTTTAAATAGATGACATGTATCATCGATTTATGCATTCATTTTTGCTGATGTGGCACTGCTCTGGAGCTCAAAGATCAACTTTTATTTAGTATAATAATATAATAATATATAATTTACTTTTTAATATTTATATAACATATTTTAATTTGAGTTAGGGTTTTCTAGAGTTTTTAAGTTTTATTATAAATAATCTCTTAGACTTAATATATTATTCATTTGTTGAATTTTAGTAAAAGAAAGTTCTTTTTAAATAAATAATATTTATTCTTTATTTGCGGTAGATCTTGAGAAATATTAATGAGTTCAAGAAATAGGTCCCAAGCAAAAAATTTATAGAATCACTTGGTTGAGCTGATAAGTTCAATCAACTATTTTGAATCCATTGATTAAGTTGTTTATCATCATTTCTGGTCTATCACATATTCTTGGAAGTCATGAGCATATCATATGTATACGGTGAAGCTTTGTTAACTTGATAAGCAAGCTTAAGTTCAAATTTGCCAGCTGGAGAACTCAAGTCTAACCAAGGATTAGTATAAACCAAACCCAATTTGGACTGCCTTTGAGACCACTCTAAAGCACCCAGCTAATGAAACGATAACGACGAAGTTGGTTCTGCTTTTAGGCGTACAAAGGGATTGTTCGCTTGATTCTAAAATGCACAATGTTCCCGTTATGGTAAATAACAAGGATGCATCTGGACATGATGCATCATCGGCGCTGCACAAGAAACCCTAAACGACACATCTAGTTTAAAGGGGCTGGTGCAGGGTAAGAGAGTAGTGTGAGCGAGAAAGAGAGAAAGATAGACACATACATTTGTGAAGTGTTAGAATAAAGTGAGAGTTAAGCATTCATAGTATAAACTTATTGCTTGTTCTCTAATAGGAATCGATAGAGTATGCATCAAGTGCTAGTGAATGGCATTGATGTGGGATACTTGTGATTCCTTGTTGTAAATACTCCATCTTTGTTATGTCTAGGAATTTTGAGTTACCGACTCGGCTAGACGTAGCTCCCTCGTTAACACGAGTGAACTTGATAAATTTCTTATATGTGTTCATGTCTTATACTCGCTCTTACTCTTCTTCTTTTACAACCTCTGTTTTTCATCATAAACTCTGTTCTCTGCAAAGTTACTGTTCATCTCCTTCAAACCTTTCAAGGTTATATCTGTCTCGTGTTTGTTTCGGTTCTCTCCTGAGTATGGTCGACTACTCAAGGCTCCGAGAATCTCAACAGATTGGTATCAGAACGTGGTTCGTTGCTTTGTGGTTCGTAAAAGCCCTCAGTCGTTGAATCATGTCTTCAGAAAGAGAAACTGATGGCTCATCTTGATATATTGGTTTAAGCGTAGCTCTTAAGAAGGAAGATGATGCTACGCCATAAAAAGTTTCAGACTCTGCAGAAAGTGAAGATGATGAAAAAGAAAGCCGAGAAAAACGAGAAGCTTTAGAAGAAAAGACAACGAAAGCTCGAAGCACCATTGTTTTGAGTGTCACATATAGAGTGTTAAGGAAGATTAAAAAAGAGAAGACTGCAGCTTCTATGGTGGACGCTCTGGACAAGCTATGTATGTCCAAAGCTTTTACAAACATAATCTATCTAAAACAGAAGCTCTACAGCTTCAAGATGTCGGAAAATCTGTCTATTGAAGGCAACATTAATGAGTTCCTGCACATTATAGCAGATCTGGAGAACATGAATGTTCTCATTTCCAACGAAGACCAAGCCATTATGCTACTCATGTCACTCCCGAAGCCATTTGACCAGTTAAGGGATACTCTTAAGTATGAGTCAGGAAGGATGACTCTGTCTCTGGATGAAGTTATATTAGCTATTTACTCCAAAGAGTTAGAGTTTGGCTCACACAAGAAAAGCATTAAAGGTCAAGCTGAAGGTTTATTTGTCAAAGACAAGTATGAGACAAGAGGAAGGAGTGAGCATCGAGAGAAAGGAAACAATGAAAATCGACCAAGGTCCAAATCTAAGAGTAAACGAGGATGTTGGATCTGTGGTGATGAAGGACATTTCAAGAACTCATGTCCAAACAAGAACAAAGCTCAGTTCAAGAGAAGAGAACAAGTAAAATGGGATTCCTCACATGGAAAAAGAAATCTAGCAGAAGGAAGTGGTTTGTATGTTTCAGAAGCTCTTTCCTCTACAGATGTACATCTAGAGGATGAATGGGTCATGGATAATGGATGCAGCAGTTATCACATGACACACAGGAAACACTGGTTCGACCACCTGGATGAGGATGCTGGAGGATCAGTGAGGATGGGAAACAAAACAATGTCACAAGTAAGAGGTGTCGGAACCATTCGACTAAAGAATGAACTCAGTCTCAACGTTGTGCTCTCAAATGTCAGATACATTCCTGATATGGACAGGAATCTGTTATCGCTTGGTACCTTTGAAAAAGCAGGATACAAGTTTGAATCAGAAGGTGGAATCCTAAGTATTAAGATAGGCAGTCAAGTCTTACTTGCAGGCAGAAGATATGACACTCTCTATCTTTTTAACTGGAAACCTACAACAGAGGAAGCTCTTTCAACAGTGAAGAAGAACGATGATACTGAACTATGGGACAAAAAGGTTGTGTCATATGAGTCAAAAGAATATGAATCTCTTAGTTAAAAGAGGACTTTTGGATCGAAAGAAGATATCAACACTTGATACCTGCGAAGACTGCATATTCGGCAGAGCTAAGAGGGTAGGCTTCAACTTAGCTCAACATGATACAAAGGAGAAGCGGTAGTATGTACACTCCAATTTATAAGGAGCCCCTAGCGTACCACTGTCACTTGGGAGATGCCAATACTTCATCTCCTTCATTGACGATTTCACTCGCAATGTATGGGTTTACTTTCTTAAAACAAAAGATGAAGCTCTTGATAAGTTCATAGTCTGGATAAACTTGGTAAAGAATCTTAGTGAGAAGAAAGTTAAGACATTTAGGACTAATAATGGTTTAAAATTCTGTAATAAATCTTTTGATGAGTTTTGCGAGTCTAAAGGAATACAAAGGCACATAACTTGTGCTTACACTCCTCAACAAAATGGAGTTACAGAGCGCATGAACCGGACTATAATGGAGAAGGTTAGGAGCATGCTCAGTGACTCGGGTCTACCTAAAAGATTTTGGGCCGAAGCCACTCTCACAACAGTGGTTCTGATCAACAAGACACCATCATCAACCATTAATTTTGATATACTAGACAAGAGATGGTCGGGCAAAGCTCCTGTTTACAGCTTTTTGAGAAAGTTTGGGTAAGTTGCCTTCGTACATTCTGATGAAGGAAAGCTGAACCCACGAGCTAAGAAAGGAGTTCTTCTCGGGTATCCCACTGAAGTAAAGGGGTACAAAGTCTGGCTAATCGAAGAAAGGAAGTGTGTTGTAAGTAGAAACATCATCTTTCAAGAAAATGCAGCATACGAGAATCTTGTACTGAGAAAAGAATCACTTGCTCTAGAAGATATGCTGAAGCTGGTTCATATCTTGATCTGGACCTTGAACCTGAAGAGAATATCAGCTCAGGTGGAGACTATGAAATATTGGAGACTATGAAATATCAGAAACAGAACCAGCCGATGCAGGTCCCAACATTCTTACACCAGCAGCGAGTGATATCGAGGAAATTTTTTGAAACAGGAGATTTTGATCCACCTCTGAGCTATCGCTTGGTAAGAGATAAGGAAAGACGTGAAACTCGAGCTCCAAGAAGATTTGATGATGAGGATTATTTCTCTGAAGCTCTGTATTCTACAGAAGATGGTTACACTACTGAACCTGCAGATTACGAAGAAGCAAAGAATGATCCTAACTGGGAAAAATGGAAACTTGCCATGGATGAGGAGATTGAATCTCAGCATAAAAACAATACATGGACCACGGTTTCAATGCCAAAGTATCATAAAATCATTGGGAGCAGATGAATTTACAAGTATAAACTTGGAATCCCTGGAGTTGAAGAAC
The DNA here is from genome assembly GCA_000218505.1 of Schrenkiella parvula. NCBI lineage: Eukaryota > Viridiplantae > Streptophyta > Magnoliopsida > Brassicales > Brassicaceae > Schrenkiella > Schrenkiella parvula. The sequence continues at coordinate 7,121,069 of CM001191.1, read as the reverse complement.
CGCGTTTCAAGGCCCGTTTAGTAGCAAAGGGTTATGCTCAAAGAGAAGGCATAGACTATCATGAGATATTTGCTCCGGTTGTAAAGCATGTCTCAATATGCATTCTTCTGGCCATCACTGCTCAAGAAGATCTCGAACTTGAACAGCTAGATGTCAAGACGGCATTCTTACACGAAAAACGTAAGGAGAAGATCTACATGATTCCACCTGAAGGTTATGTGTCAATGTTCCATGAAAATGAAGTTTGTCTACTCAACAAGTCACTCTGTGGACTCAAACAAGCTCCACGACAGTGGAACGACAAGTTTGACAGCTACGTCACAGAAATTGGGTTTATAAGAAGTGATTATGATAGCTGTGCATACATAAAGGTTTTGCCCGATGGTTCTATGATGTATCTCCTAATCTATGTTGATGATATGCTGGTAGCTGCAAGGAACATTGAAGATATTACACAAATGAAGAAAGAACTCAACAAGAGATTTGAAATGAAAGATCTTGGAGCTGCAAGAAATATACTTGGGATGAAAATTATCAGAAACAGAGCATAAGGTTCTTTATGGCTGTCTCAAGAAGGGTATCTACAAAAAGTTTTGGAGACATACAACATGACAGACTCCAAGCACACAGTGACACCACTTGGAGCTCATCTTAAGATGTGTGCTGCAACATAAGAGAAACTGATACAAGATGAAGAGTATATGAAATCAGTTCCTTACTCCAATGCAGTTGGAAGCATAATGTATGCTATGATTGGGACACGTCCCGACTTAGCACACCATGTTGGAATCATTAGCAGATATATGAGTCAACCAATCAAGGATCACTGGTTAGGAGTCAAGTGGGTGTTGTGATACATCAAAGGAACAAGGGTTGACTTTAATAAATCCCCTCAACTATATTTTCTCTATCTAATTCTCCCTAAACTTGTAGGTTCATGGCTACACCACCCAAAATTATAAAACTCATCAGTAAAACACCTATATTTTTTTATTCTAATTATTTTCATATTTACAATCAATCCAATAGAATTGTGTTTAATTTAAACTAATCACGTTTCGAAATTCATGTTTATCCACAGTCCACCCAACATAAATAAAAATCCGACCCAATTCAAATGATGCAAATGATGCAAGTATGCTTCGTATCTTTAACTTGGTATTTTATTGCAGCGTAATCATGATTTGAGAATATAAAATTATTCTTGTCTTTTAGCCTTGTAACAGTAATATGATCAGTTGCTTTGAAATTGAAAAGACGTCAATTTGCTTCTACGGATCTGTTTTGCTTTTTCTTCCATCTTCAATGCTAATGAGATTTTTTTTTAAAAAAAAACCTTACATTCAAGTATTGGATTTAGTTAAGTACCAGACACTTATCACCAAAAAATAATAAGAAAATAGTTTATTTTTTCTTTGACGTGTTTTTTTCCTTTTTTGGTTGGATTGGGTTTTAATTTGTGTCAGGCCAAGCTATTGCTAAACATGATTTTTAAAATGCAATTAGTTTTATTCAAACACAAATTTTATGATTAATTGTGTGTGGAAATAATTAGAATAAAAAAATATAGGTGATTTAATGATGAGTTTTGTAAATTTGAGTGATATAGGGATGAATCTAAAAGTTTAGGGAAATTTAGATAGGGAAGATATAGTTGAGGGGGTCTACCAAAGTCAACCCAAGGAACAATCAAAACAAGGTTATGTTATAAGAAGAATCAGGATTTCAAGATAGTAGGATACTGCGATGCCGATTTTGCTGCTGATCCAGACAGAAGGAAGTCTATTACAGGTCTAGTATTCACGATTGGTGGTAATACTATCAGCTAGAAATCTGGACTGCAGAGAGTAGTAGTACTTTCTACTACAGAATCAGAGTACATGTCTCTCACCGAAGCAGTTAAAGAAGTTGTATGGCTTAAAGGGCTGCTAAAAGAGTTCGGTTACGAACAGGGAAGTGTGGAAATCTATTGTGACTCTCAAAGTGTCATTGCTCTCTCTAAAAAAAAATGTGCATCATGAAAGAACTAAGCACATTGATGTGAAGTGTCACGACATCCGTGAGATCATAGCAGAAGGAGTAGTGCAAGTTTTGAAGATATCAACCGAAACGAATCCAGCAGATATCTTCACAAAGATCTTGGCTGTAAGAAAATTCAGGTCAGCATTGGATTTGCTACAAGACAAGGCTGAGTAGTAAAACTCAGGAAAAACCGAGTCGGGAAATTCTCTCTCTGTCCAAGGCAATCGCTCTCAACTTATGCAGGTTGTGATGGCTTTCTTATTCAGTTAACATGTGGAGATTTGTGAAGCTTTGTTAACTTGATAAGCAAGATAAAGTTCAAATTTGCCAGCTGGGGAACTCAAGTTTAACCAAGGATTAGTATAAACCAAACTCAAGTTGGACTGCTTTTGGGACAACTCTAAATCACCCAGCTAATGAAACAATAACGACGAAGTTGGTTCTGCTTTTAGGCGTACAAAGGGATTGTTCGCTTGATACCAAACCGCACGATGTTCCCGTTATGGTAAATGACAAGAATTCATCTGGACATGATGCATCATCGGCGCTGCACAAGAAACCCTAAACGACGCATCTAGTATAAATGGGCTGCTGCAGGGTAAGAGAGTAGCGTGAGCGAGAAAGAGAGAAAGATAGACACAGAAATTTGTGAAAGTGTTAGGATAGAGTGAGAGTTAGGCATTCATAGTAGAAACTTATTGCTTGTTCTCTAATAGAAATCAACTGAGTATGCATCAAGTGCTAGTGAAGGGCATTGATGTGGGATACTTGTGATTATTTGTTGTAAACACTTTATCTCTGTTCTGTCTAGTGAATTTCGAGTTACCGACTCGGCTAGACGTAGCTCCCTCTTTGACGGGAGTGAACTGGATAAATTTCTTATGTGCGCTCCTGTCTTATATTCGCTCTTACTTTTCTTCTTTCACAACCTCTTTTTTTCATCATAGTTTTCTGCACAAGTTACTGTTCATCTTCTTCAAACTTTTCAAGGTTATATCTGTCTCGTGTTTGTTTGGGTTCTCTCCTGAGTATAATCGACTACTCAGGGCATCGAGAATCACAACATATACAATAGAAAATAGATGTAATAAATATCCTCATCGTACTTCACATACACACAAATATCATATTCACTTCTTATGACCTTAAGCTCTACGTGAAGTTGTTAAAATTTTATTCCACTATATCAGACATGTTAGACCATAGAGAAATCATTTCAAAAAGAAAGTCGTATCCTATTTACCCTTTACTGTAAATCCTTAAGATTGCTTTACATAGATGACTTCATCTTATTCACCAGAAAAAGTGTAATCTTCACATCCAATTGTTAGAACTCTAACAACAACCAACAAGATTCTAGTAGAGAGATGTTTAACTACTTGTGTAAAAAGTTTGTAATCGATCCTTGTCTTTGTAAATTTTTTTACAACCAGTCTAGCCTTAAATCTTTCCTCTTCAACACCATAGATTCCTTCCTTTCTCTTATAAACCCATTTTGCAGCATATAACCTTGTAATTTCCAGGCATTGGCACAATATCACAACTGATTACTAACCAAATATTATATCTCCTCTCCCATATAATCATTCCATTTTTGCCAATGAATATCTCTGGTAGCTTCACAATTACAATAAGGTTTTGAGGCTTCACCGAAAGGCTGGAATGCAAGTTTCTGAAAAAAATTAATCTTCACTACTATTCAAAAATATGTGTGCCACTACTTATTTAGTCAGAAAGTGAAATCTATGTTTTGGCCTTACTTAAAACTTATCAAATAATTTTGCTTTGAATAAATGTTCTTATGATGAATAAAAGAAAACGAAAAAAAGCTTGAGCTCCTCCATGCCCATATGACTCGAGCTCGCAAGCTCAGTTCTGAGCGTGGTCTGATCTCCGATCCGCCTCCGTCTCCTCCTCACGATCCATTAGATATCTGATCCGCCATTGTTGAAGCTTCAAAACTTAAGTGAGCTATTATTTAGGGATTCTGATTCGAAAATTGCTTATTCATGTATGCCCATTTAATTGGTAACCATGTTTTCTAGGTATATTAGACCTGTTCTTCGGTAATTTTTCGATTGTACTTGTAAAACTGTAGTGATTCTTAGGTTAATTAGAACCCGATTTAGTGGACAACCGATACAAATGGTATAAGATATAGTGGACAAATGGTGCAAATGGTACAAATGGTACAACTAGTACAAATGGTGCAACTGATACTTAGTGGACTATTGGTACAAATGATCAAACTGAGATTTAGTGGAAAACTGATACAAATGATACAACTGAGATATAGTGGATGGCTGGTACAAATGATACAACTGTGATACATTATGTAATTGCTGAATGAGTATTTTTATTCTATTTTCAGAAGACAATGAGCATCAACCACATAAACATACATTTTAAGTATGGATGATACTACTGACAAAATGGAGAGAAGTTGGAATGAATTACAAGAAATCATACCTACGTTATACTATTTAAGACCTTACCTTTGGAGGAGATAACTTACTCGGCGTTAGTAGATAAGATATGACATGTGCTCCAAATATGATTTGACTGAGACATGGGCATTGGCATATTACAAGACGATTTATCTGGTGCCACATGAGTCCAGCTGAGGATACACTAGAATTATTCGCCTTACCGCTGGATTACATCAGAAACCAAGAAGAAACAAAAAACAACAGCATCCATCAACCATAGAACATAGCTGAAAGACGAGTAACAAGTATGTGTTTGGCATAAGGTTGGTTGACTGGTTCCAGAGCCAAAGTAGCAATGGAGTTTGATTTTTGTGTGTGTGTTTCCATCTCTCGTATTCATCCTAATTTGTACCATTCACCATTCTCAATCTCAAGGTAAGTATATGCGTAAGTACAATACCAAGCACGGTGAATGAGCAGCCATCTCCCCATCATCAAATAAACTATTTGAGTCCATCCCTTCATTTAAGTTCCTCTCTTCTAGAGTTTGGTTTTTTTATGGAATGATTTCAGATGGATCAACTTCAATTTGTGTATATTGGTACTTGTGTGGCTGCTGCTTCAGTTGGTGCTTCTGTTCGGCCTTCATTTCTTCAACCTTCTGTTGGCTTAAATTGCCCTCGAGCGTCTTTAACCATAGCCATTATATGTGACAATACCCGCTTGATTCTTGAGAAAAAATCGGCCAAGGAAAAGGAAAAGGAGAACGGAGAAGAAGAGAGACGAACCAAGAGGAGCAGAGGTTACCGCCGGCGAAGAGTGGAAGAGGACGAATATCATTAATATAATACAAAAAATGTTAATTTTCTGAATAATTGTTACTTTTTTATTTTATTTATTACATGACTGTTTAATCTTTTTTTGCCAACATATTCTATTATTTAGTCTATTATGGCTATTTGGCTAATTCACCCATAAAAAAAATTAAATTTTAATAGAATAAAACGACACATTATTTTTTTATCTTTTTTTCTTCCTTCCATAGAAAACATGGATTAGTGTTCATTTTAAGTAAAAACATCAAATTTCAAAGTCATATTATAAATCTGCTTTTTTGACTTTTTATTTTTCCTTTTACCTTTTATAGAAGGCTTACAAAATGCTATTTGGTATATATGTGTCTATCTCATGAAAATAAAAAGAGAGAATAAGTCAAAAATTTGACTTCCCCATTTCAGTTGAAAAATCAATTTTCCAATCAAACATGATTCCAAAAATTCAAAAATAAATAACTCTCGAAGATATTATCCTATCCATGAATGTGTTTATTTGTGCACCATGCGTCGCCTACGTATAATCAAAATTAATCAAACCTAATTAGTAATCACCAATTATAGATTGTTGTTATAGATACTAGAAAGAAAGGAACATCTGAGCAATTGAACATGTCGCCTAGCAGTGGGGCCAGACCCGTATTATGATTGGATCCAATAACTATGGACTTTCTCTTTATTTAAGTATACAAGTTTTGTTTGATTCGTAATCCAGTAGCATTGCAATATAAGATCCTGAAAGGAATCCTTTAAAGGTTTTGTTGTTAGAAATTACAGTTGTTCAGATTTTCAAGTCCTTGTAATTTTTTTGATTTGAAATCACGTTTGGATCACGTTGTAAACATATTTAGTTCACTTTTTGCATTTTTTGGTATTCTTACTTTTTTGACCTAAAATACTTAGAATACAAGCAAAATTACCTCTAAAAACATAAACTTATACTAAAGCACTTAGAGTTTATATTGAAAAGTAGAAAAAACATGTAAAAATTACTTATATTAAAGTGTGATTAGAAAGAAAAAAACTAAGCTTCTCTCCATCAATACTGAATACCAGTATTACTATTTTTCTTTTAGTTTCTTTTTTTATTTAATACTTTTTTTATTCTAAATTATTTTTTTCTGAAAATAATAAAATAGAAAGTATCTCAAAATTTTTGTACGCCAACCCAATCATTTGATATCATATTTTGTTTTCTAAAAAATTTATCTTTTTATGTTAAGATCAATGTAATACCGAATAAATAATCTAAATAATATGAAATAAAAACTAAAATTTTGGCTGTCACTTGATCCGTATCGAACATGACTAAACTGATGGAATCAAATTGCTCATTTTTGTTAGCATTATGTTCTCAACTTATAACAGATCGATAAACTTTTAAAAGAATATCGGTTTGAGTTTCTTATACAACTCCTAACCAGTTTACACTTCAATTTATTTTTCTTAATTGTTTTTTTCTCAAACAACATATATAAATTTATACAGAATATTTTACGAAATATATTAATAAATCTAAGATGAAGAACCAAACTATATATAATTAACAAAATGAAACTACAGTTCAATTCTTTTGTAAATATTCATGCATATGCATGAGCTTTCAAAACATTATCGGTTTGGTTTGCATATATAACTATGAACCGATCAACATATTAATTTTTGTTTCCTACGTTTTTCTCAAAACAACATGTACAAAATTAGACCGAATTTTACGAGAATATATTTATAAATCTAAGACAAAATAATTCAGTTAATATAATTAAAAATAATATCATTTTAGTCTAATTAGAACCAAAAAAATTATGGTTAATTCGGAGCCATAGATGCAACCTAATATACCGAAAAATGAATAACCCAATCATAATTCTTATATATAAAATCATAAATCTAATTAAAATAACAACTTAAAATTATTTAAAATAATATTTTATTTACTTTCCATACATATAAACTATAAAATTACTTAAAACTTATAAATATGAAAATAACATACTAAATAATTTTTATAATTTTGCTATAGTTGGCTTTCTATCTCAAGCAGAAGCTCGATGCAAGTCCCTTCGAGGTCTTCACTGCAGCACTTTCTGTAGTCAAGTTCTACTTCAATAAAATACAACTTCTTATGTGCCTCGTTGAGCTTAGCTTTGGTTATGTTGAGCTTTGTAGCGTTTCCTCATTCTCTCTCAACGTTTTTGATCTCTAGCTCTACGTTTCTGATCTTCTCCTTTGATTCCTCAAGCATATCTCTGAGTTCTTACTCTCATCACATTCAATTCTCTCAATCTTATCTTCTGTTGGTAAACCTAGATTTCTCTTGGTCTCATCCTTCGTCATTGGACCTGATTCCAATGGAGATTTCCATGTAATGCAGAGAGGATCTCCTTCAGGTTTTTTGGTCTCTGCATCATCGTCCATATATCCTAAAGCAATCTTTATGTCTTGTAATAGTTCTATAATAGCGCGTTTCAACACCCTCTCTTGCTTCGATATAGTGCTCATAACAAATTGAATCCAACCGAAGATCCTTCCTTTTCATAATCCTCTCTTGGATTTTCCTCAGTACAGACAATGGCTAGTTTCTCCATCTCGTTTTTGTTCTTTGACCTAAGATTCCTATTGTTGATATGTCATATTAATGGTATATATTGTCTTTCCTATTCTCTGTTATTCTCTGTTATGGGAAGTAGGTTTCATGTGTACATGTATATATAAGACACAATGTACAAACATATAATAACAAGGGTTTTAGCCTTTTATCATGGTATCAGAGCAGACCGTTGCCTATTGAACAAAACTCTGAATTTTTCCCTTCTTTCAATTTTGTTTCTCTTCTCCATTCTTTTAACTTCTTCTTACTTTGAATCACCATCTTTAATATCACGATGTCTGGTGAGGGTGAGAAATCTGGGTATGAGAGACAAATCACGAAAGCAATACAAAGTGTGGTGACGACTTCACCGTACGATCTGCACGCCGGTGACAATCCAGGGGCGTGTATATGTCCTGTTCAACTCAGGGGTGATAATTATTCTGAGTGGGCAACAAAGATAATGAATGCTCTTCAAGCGAAGAGGAAGACAGGTTTTATCGATGACATATTGAAGAAGCCAACGACAAATCCAGAAGACATCGAGACATGGATGACTGTGAACTCGATGATAGTGGGATGGATTCGTACCTCCATTGAGCCAAATGTGCGATCCAGTGTGACGTTTATTTCCGACGCTTATACTCTATGGACAGAGTTGAGAAAAAGATTTTCAGTTGCGAATGAACCACGGGTTCATTAATTGAAGACGGATTTGGCTACTTGCAAACAGAACGGTGAATCCGTACTCGACTATTATAGTCGGCTGAGCAAGATGTGGGATGAGCTCTTTGACCATGAGCCTCTTGAATCATGCACATGTGGAGGATTTGTTGCGATTCAACAAAAGAAACGTGAGAAGGAACAGATTCATCAGTTTTTGATGGGTCTCGATGATGCTTTATTTGAAAATCGGAGGAGTAATATCATTGCCATGGATTCTTGTCCAAGTCTTAATCAAGTGTCCCAGAAAATTATCAGTGAGGAGAGACACATCTCTAGTGTCCGTGGAAAAGAAGAATAGACAGTGGCACTAGGATTTGCTGTCCAAGCTCCACGAGTAGCTGCAATGCGTGGAAGAGACAAATCAATTGCCTGTTCGTTTTGCGGTAAAAATGGACACGACATTACTGAGTGTTTTCAGAAACATGGGTTTCCGGAGTGGCACACAGAGAAGTATGCAAACGGTGGTCGTGGTGGAGGACGTGGAAGAGGCTCTAACCTCCGCGGCCGTGGTGGTGCACCTAGCGTTAATGCTGTGGGAAAAAAACAAGGGAGAAACGAGTAAAAAAGAAACTTGTGATTGTGATGCACTAGCAGGAATCACAGATGAACAAGGAGTGCTCTAACATCCTTCTTCCATGCACAAAAGGCAGGTCCAACTGAACGGTTGTCCGGTAAAACTTTTCATCATGATATTCTTATTGATTCTGGTGCATCACACCATATCACAAGCACCATTGATATTTTGACGAACGTACGAGAAATAGTACCGTGTGCTGTGGATTTGCCGAATAGAGAATCTGTTTTTGCTGTGAAAATAAGAGATTTACACTTAGGGGGCAGTGTGGTATTGTATGATATGTTGTATATACCAAAGATGACATGCACTCTTCTGTCTGTAGCAAAGCTCTTGAAATCTCGCAAGTGTATTGCCATCTTTACCGATACATTATGTGTGTTGCAGGACCGTTCAACGAAGACTCTGATTGGTGCGGGTGAAGAGTGTGATGGAGTGTATGTGTACCGCGGCGTCGTTTCAATTCAAGCATACCATGTCAGTCGTGTGAGTGATAGGGAGCTGTGGCATCGCCGTCTCCGGCACCCATCCAAGTCTTCGTTATCTTTGTTTTCTGGTTTTAGAGATTTAAGTAGTGGTAGTAAGAAAGACGATGATTGTTACATTTGTTTTCGAGCCAAACAGACTCGACATCCTTTTCCAGACAGTATCAATAAAGCTAATGAAAGTTTTTTGATGATTCATTGCGATGTATGGGGACTTTACAAAGTTCCATCTACATGTAGCTCGGTATACTTTTTGACTATAGTCGACGATTTTTCAAGAGAAGTATGGGTTTACTTGCTTCTTGCGAAGAGTGAAGTAGCTCAAAAGCTTAAAAATTTTGCATCTTTAGCTGAAAGACAATTCGGAAAACGGATACGTATTGTCCGGAGTGACAATGGAACTGAATTTACATGTCTTCGTCATTACTTCGCAGCAGAAGAAATCATTCATCAAACTTCTTGCGTTGACACACCTCAACAAAATGGACGTGTCGAGAGAAAACATAAACATATCCTTAATGTTGCCCGAGCTTTATTGTTTCAAGCTGGCTTACCGAAGAATTTTTGGGGAGATAGTGTAATGACAGTAGCTTTTTGATTAATCGGACACCTTCGGCTGTTCTTCAAGGAAAAACGCCACATGAATTGCTCTTTGGCACAAAACCAGACTATGACCACATTCGTACATTTGGATGTTTGTGTTTTGTCCATAACAACCCACATGTGCGAGATAAGTTTGGCAATCGGAGTAGACGATGCGTTTTTCTCGGTTATCCTTTTGGGAAGAAAGGTTGGCAAGTATTTGATCTTGACACGCATGAATATTTTGTGTCTCGTGATGTTGTGTTCCAAGAATCGAAGTTTCCGTTCCTAATGGATGAAAAATTACGTGATGATAGTGCACCTAAATCATCGCTCTTGGTGCCGCATGTGTTTGATGGGGATGACAATACTTGGACTCTTCCACAAGGACAAAACGATAGTGGAAATGCGAGTGATGCAGTAAGGGGGAGTGATGACAATGATGGTTCTTCTGCAATGATGATGCCCATAGAAGAACCAGTGAGTGCGGAAGCAGTAGCCAAATCTATCCAACCGATAGACACGACAACAGAAAATATGATGACGCCTACCCATGAGGCGGTCGATAACACAGTGATAGTTTCAGAACCCGAGGCAATATCTCCAGCAGTTGAACCAGAGGATGTTGTATTGGGGCGTGTTCATAGACTTAAAGCTCCTAGCGTCTTACTCAAGAACTATGTCACCTACTCGCTTAAGTGTGCCAACGATCATCAGCTCCTTACGCAATCTAAAGGTCGCTCTCGCTACCCCATTACTGATTATGACTCGTGTGAACGTTTTTCGTTGGGTCACAAAGCATTTTTGGCGGCTGTAACTTCGTCACGTGAACCTACTAGCTTTCGGGAAGCTATGGAAGATGAACGATGGCGGAATTCAATGGGGTCGGAAGTTGGTGCGTTAGAGATCATTAAGACATGGGATATCATGTCTCTCCCGCCGGGGAAAAAGGCGATTGGTTCTAAATGGGTTTATAAGATAAAACATAACTCTGATGGTACGATCGAGTGGTATAAATCTCGGTTGGTGGCAATGGGGAATTGCCAAATTGAAGGTGTTGACTATGGAGAAACATTTGCTCCTGTTGTCAAGATGACAACGATAAGAACATTCCTTAAGGTTGCGGCTGCACGAGGATGGACACTTCACCAAATGGATGTCCATAATGCTTTTCTACATGGTGATCTTGAGGAGGAACTTTATATGAAGATGCCGCCGGGGTTTGTCACGGATGATCCGACCAAGGTTTGTAGGCTGAAGAAGTCTATCTACGGTCTTAAACAAGCTCCGCGTTGTTGGTTTGCTAAGCTTTATTCCGCGTTAGTCCAGTTTGGTTTTAAGCAATCTTACAAGGACTATTCATTGTTTTCTTGGATTGCGGATGGAGCTGTGGTGTATGTCTTGGTGTACGTAGACGACTTGGTTATTGGAGGTAATGATCTCAAGATGATTCAAAAGTTCAAAGAGTACTTAGGAAAGTGTTTTCATATGAAAGGCTTAGGTCTTATGAAGTACTTTCTTGGGTTAGAAGTCTCTCGGAGAAATGAGTGCATATACTCGTCGCAACGAAAATATGCTCTCGATATTTTAAGTGAGTGTGGGTTATTGGGTTGCAAGCCGGCAGCGACTCGATTGAACAGCACCATCGTCTTCCTCTAGCGAATGATCACGAGTACTCCAATCCAGAACGGTATAGAAGGATTGTTGGACGCCTTATCTATCTTACGATTACAAGGCATGACTTGTCCTATGTTGTCCATGTCTTGGCTCAATTTATGCAGACTCCACGGCAACAACATTGGGAGGCAGCAATGCATGTTGTTCGATATCTAAAAGGAACGCCAGGACAAGGGATTGTATTTAACGCAAAGTGTGATCTGCATCTTACGGCCTATTGTGATTCAGATTGGCAGCATGTCCCTTAACGCGTCGTTCTCTTACAGATTATATATTACTAGCTGATAACCCGCGTGTACATGCGGGGTTTGTTTTTGTTATTTATTTTTGGTTATTATATTTTTAAATGGTTATTTATAATCAAAATTATTTAAAAACATATGTAAATGGTTATATAAAAAATCGAATGTTGTTGTAGAGATTTGACAGATTTGTTTTCAAAATATTAAAAAAATATACTGAAATAATTATGTCTTAATAACACAATTCAGAAACAAAGATATATGTTGTGGTAAACTTTTTTACTGATTCGTTCAGTTCAAACGCTTCTTCTTCAAAAATTTCTGTAATTTTGAAACCCTGTGATTTTTATGTACTTGGAAACTATATACTCTATAATCCTCCTACTCCTATTCGCCAAGTTATACCTGTAAAAATCAGAAACAATAATCATTTTCATTTTCTTAATTGTTATTCACTTACGTCTCAGTGAATCTCCAAATGGGTTTGAATCATTGGAGTACCCAGACACTAACTGAGTCTTTAGTTTCTTTGATGCACTTCATGCCTATAAAGACTTTAAAAAATAGCATAAAGTTAGCAACCAGCTCCTACACATACAAAGGTTTAAAACAACAAAGCACGCAAACCAAATAACATATGACTATAAATTATCTAAATTTATTTTATATATATGACAATTTTCAATGTTGTATTTATGTATGCGAATGTTTTGCCAAATTAATTTTCATAATTTTTATAATTTGCGTAGTAGACTTCTAGTGGTGGATCAGACTTCGTAAGGTTATAAATGTCAATGTTGCTTCGTTTTTTTGTTTAGTCATGAGGGAGAAAGATGTAATTTTCCTACCTCCTCTAGGTTACTTTTGCAATATGTTCAATAATGAGTCTAGTTTTGCATTCAAACCCAAATTATGGGTTAGATCAAGCAATTTTACCTTAAATTTATCACTTCACTCTGATAAAAAAAATCATATGCATAAACATCATATGGTTAATTGACCTGAATTGAATTGAATTGAGTAGGATATTATAATTAGATAGCTAACATTTTTTTAAAACATATTAGTGAAAAAATAGAAGAATCAAACTTGCTTGCAGCAATGTGTGTTGTTAAATCTATTTGTTTATATCTATAGTATTATTTGAAATTTAGTTTTATGTGTACCGCAATCATGTTATTTCTCATTAAATTAATTACATATAAATCCTTAATGAACTATTATTATGACTAATTGCCATTAATACTATTTTATTTTTATTTTATTTTTTCATTTAATATTTTTTTTAAATTATGTTTTTCTGAAAATAATAAAATAGAAATTATCTCAAAACATGTTTTGTTTTCTACAAAATTGTCTTTTTTATGGTAAAACCAACCTAATATGAAATAAATAATTCAAAAATATAAAATTAGAAACTAAAATTATGGCTTTCATTTTATCCGAATCAAACACAACTAAATTGATGGAATCAAACTTCTTGTTTTCCGGTTATCAGTATGCTCTCAACCTATAACAGATCGATGAACTTTTAAAACATTACGAGTTTGGATTGCTTATACAACTCCTAGCTAACTCAGTTTTCTTTCCAACTTTTTTTCAAAATAACATATATAAATTTATACAAATGTTTACGAAAAATATATTTATAAATCTAATACGAAGAACAGAACTATATGCAATTAATAAAATAAAAATATGATTTAGTTATTTTGAAATTATTCATGCATGTACATGAACTTTTAAAAGATTACTAGTTTGATTTTGCTTATGCAATTCCGCATCAATCAAACTTAAGCTTTTTTCCTAATTTTTCTCAAAACAACATATACAAAATTATACAGATTTTTTTTGAAAGAACATATACAAAAAAAATATAGTTCATTTTGAAAGAATAGATGCAAACCACTATACCCAAAAATGAATAATCTGATCAAAATTCTTATATCCGAAATCACAAATTTAATTAAAATAATAATATAAAATTATTTAAAATAATATTTTATTTATTTTTTCATACATATAAACTAAAAATGACTTAAAATTTATAAATAAATAAAAATAACATACTAAACAATTTTTATAATTTAGTTATATATTAATGTGTATTCTAGCCACCTACTTTATATTAAATGAGAGTAATTTAGTCTTCTTTTTCCCTTTTTTAATAAATACTATTTTTGTTATTTTTGTTAATTTTTGTTATTTTCACATGTACATGTATTATATATGTGATAAATTTTTGTTTTGGGGCTAGCAAGAAGAATTGTCCAGAAATCATTATTTTTTAAAGAATTTCAAAACAGTTAATCTTCGAAAGGTATTACTTTTGTTTTTTAAAACTTCAATTTTCAAAAGGTATTGCTTTAACGAAAAGCTATTTTTTCCTTAAATAAAAAACAAAAGAGAGAACTTTTGGAATTTTCCAAAGTCGAAGTGTGATGAAGCTGCGGAAAACGACGAAGGCGAACGTGAAAGCCACAGACTCAGCCATTCACACACACACTCACAATATCTCTTCCCAAATCCCAAAACATTTCGAAAATGCTCGTTCCCAAAACCCTAACGCTCCTCGTCACCTCCGTCCTGATTCTAACCATCGCCGGCGGTTTCAATAGAGCCATTGCCTTCGGCGGAAACGGAGGAGGAAACACCAACAATGTCTACTCTCCGTGCTCCGACACCAGAATCCAGAGATCCGACGGATTCACATTCGGAATCGCGTTCTCCTCGCGTCCGTCTTTCTTCCTCAACCAAACGCTTCTTCTCTCTCCTTGCGACCGTCGACTTACCCTCGCCGCCATAAACTCTCAGCTCTCTATCTTCCGTCCTAAGATCGACGAGATCTCTCTCCTCTCGATCAACACCTCCGCTTTCTTCCCGGTAAACTAAAGATTCTTCTCCCGAAAGTGTGATTCAAGTCATTATTTTTTTTAATTTTGGATTAGATTAGTTAAATCAGATTATGAAATAGTTATTATTAGTCTCTTCTGAAGTTTAGATTTGGTTGACTTTGGCCTTCTTGAGTCTGACTACAGTCACTACACTGATTAGATTGCTTCATGTATACTTATAATCAGATTTGGTTTTTATATAATTATTACAAATCAACCATGAATCTTTCTATTTTAGGTAAGGAAACTAACAGTTTCCATTTTAAATCATTATGAAGATGGTAATACAACAACTATACTTGAACTGTTAGTGGATTCTCCATTCATATGTGTGTGGATTTAGTTGACTTTGGTTTCTTGAATATTCCTTGATGTTGACTTTACCTGACTACACTTAAACCAATTCTTCAGTGTTGAATTTGAGGTTGAATAGAAAAGTATCAGACTTGGTTTTTTTATGTGATTGCAAACTAACAATATGAGTAGGTGTGAAAATCACAGGGTCCATGTTAAATTATTATGCAAATGTGGCTTACAAGTACTACTTGAATTGGTTAGTGATGTCCAAAGTTTGATCTTCCGGTTCATATTGCTGAAGAAAACACAGAACCTTAAAGTAATCTGTTCAGAGAGTAGATTATGGGGCGAAAACCGGATATATGAATGGATTTGGTTGACTTTGGCTTCTTCAATATCGAACCTTACACGACTAAGCTAATTAGATTGTTTCATGTCTATTAATGGTAATCCCTCAGTGTAACATATCAGGTTGTATAGATAAGTATCAAATTTGGCTTTAGGTGATCACAAATCAACCATGATTTGATGTGAAAACCACAGGGTTTATAGTATACTTGAGATGGTTAGTGATGTCTAAAGTTGGATTTTGTAATACAGTTTGGTGATGATAACCAGAATCTTCTTCGAGTATTTGTGCTAATATGTTTTTTGGATGCAGGACAACTATGGTGGATATATGGTGGCATTTGCTGGTCGGAAATATGCGGCGAGGTCTCCTCCAGCTTTTATTGCTAACACCACCTACACCGTAACCAGTTTTACTTTGGTAAAGCCTTTATATATCACCTGATTCACCCTTGAATAAAAATTTGATTAGATAGATTCCTCAAGAACTCTAACTATTTTGCTATTGCAATTGCGATTTTTAGGTGATGGAGTTTCAGAAAGGAAGGCTTCAAAACCTATTCTGGAAGAGAGACGGGTGTGCGTCTTGCAAGGGGAATCCAAACTTTGTGTGCCTCAACAAGCAAGATTGTGCTATCAGAACACCGAGCTGCAAAGGCCGGGGAGGTACAGTGGACTGCAGTCTCGGTATCCAGCTGGCGTTTTCCGGCACTGACAAACACTTGGCGGTTCTTAACTCGTGGTATGAAGTCGAGAACATGAAGCAGTATTCTCTTTACGGTCTGTATTCAAACCTCAAGAGCTTGCTTACAAGTCAGTTCAACAATTTCTTCTAAAGGCTTCTTTAACTTTTAAAGGGGTCTAGTATTTGTTTGTAGCACGCAGTAGGTAACTTTATTTGGTGACTTATCTAATTATTTTTGAAATAGAATACCAAATTTGCAGAAATGGTTATGGTACGACCCGGAATCTCTATTCCGAGCAAATCTGGTTTGGTTCAACTGAATAACCACCCTTGTTAAATTGGAAATCAATCTCGGTTTAGATATGGTTCAGCTTTTGTAATCATACTGCCGTATGATTCTGCAAATATAAGCTCATGTCAGACATGGAAAAGCAAGAGATGCAAAATTCTCAACTCCATCAAATCAAATGTGTATTCTCTTCTCCATAAAGCCCGCAGCTTTCAGACAAAACACTGGCAGCTACATACACCAAACACAAAACCTTTTAGTCCTATGAGATTACATGACAACACTTTCTTTTCTCCTCAAAATTTCTATCAACTTTAAACAGCATCTCCTTGGACTGTGTCTGTTGCTTCATCTTGTGGCGTTTCTGGTCTCACCACAAAGACATATATATATACGTGAATCAAGACACTGAATATGTGCTTCTCTTGATTGTTTTTTTTTCTATCTATTTGGCTATGTTGATGAAGCAAGGTTGGTGACACCAAAGTAAAGAGTCTTCTGGTTGAAAGCATTTATGGCATAATCAACCTGAAGGTGACCCAACGGAGACTTGAACCGTAGCCCATACCCGAATCCATACCCAAACCCTGGCTTCCCATGTCTCAACGACGGGTTTCCTGAAACCAATTCCGCAACAACTTCATCAATTTTGTGTTCAAACTTCAAACAACTTTTTTGTGGTTCAGAGCAGGCAAAGAGAGCTTACCGGGGACAAGATGGCTTGAGCCTAGGTCCGTCCCCCAGTCCAAGAAGACTGTTCCTTCTGTCATCTTGTTCTGTGAACAAACAAGGAGCCAAAAGCTCAATGAAAACTTAGACGACAAAAACCGTTTGAAGATTCTGAAGACCGAGTCAGCAACAGTTCCACCTACCAAAGGCAAGGCCAATTCTGTATTAGCAACAAGGCATGACCGCCCGGATCCAACAGCGCCTTCACCATATCCCCGAACACTGCCTAGCCCACCAATGGCAAATGCTTGATAAGGAGCCATGTCTCCTACAATTGAACCACCTGTCAGGCTGTCACAGAAGAGGTAAGAACCATGCCAAAACTTGGATGTTGTTATAAAGCCTCTTCTACTTGAATTTGCCTAGAGAGAGAACGTAACATTCAGTCAGTACCTTGCTAAGAGAAAAGCCGGTCCCAACCTGACACCTTTTGATGCGACAAATTTGAAACGGTTGAAGATAAGCCACTTGGACACAACCGGAATACCTTGTTCTATTTGCATGCTGAACTGAAAAAGCGAGACACCAGTATGAGAGATTATAAAAGGTTTCGCTAGGATATGAAACATATATGAAGAGCTTCTTACATGAGAAAGACCCTGGTCGTTAGCCTTTGCAAACCGGGATTCTTGCTTTAAAACGACCATACTGTCATGGGTATTTCCACTGTATAGCAAAGATTTCTACGTGATGTAAATATCAGTTTTATGCTAGAGCTCAAGGAAACAAACTTAGGCAAGAGATAGCTAATATCACCTGCAGGTTACAGGAAATCCATCCAGATCTCTCGTTATCGAGCGTCCTTCATCGTTTATAGGACGCACATGCTGCACCAATGGAAAATATACTCTTATATCCCGAAGTAGAAAAACATTGTTCTACAATGTCTGCAGAAGGTATTGTGCGGGTACCTCAAACTTTACGCTAGTTGTGCTGCTCCATTTTGAACTCGCTGGCTCACTCAAGTCTAAACCAACTGCCAATTTAGACAGATTTACACCTCCGCTCCCTGACCGGGAAAAATTGTCAACTGGAGTTCCATGGACCCCAATCTCGGGTGAAAGAGAATGCTGTGCCAGATATAGAAATTTTGAAACTATTAACATAGCATAGATTAGGAAATTTCACTTTCTGAATACTTAAACGGATCATTAACACAAGTGATAAAAATTGAGTATATCCATCAAATTGATCCTGTTTTAAATTGAAACCTGTACGAAGAAGCACTGTTGCGGACGCCATTCAGGTCTAGGTCTCCTAAAAGCCACCAGTACATTGGAATCATACAACCCTTTATCCCACGATACATCAAGCTTCTCGCTTCCTCCAAACAAATTCGGATGTTTGATACAGAGGCTACAACCAAATTCCCCAAAACAAACACGTCAATTGATAAGAAGGATATTGCCACTTCAGTAGTGCAGATATTATAAACATTAAGTCATAGCACTAAGTTCACAGAACTTGCCTGCCAATCACTAGAGAAAGAGGACTGCTAGTGTCCCTGTGCAAACAAGGTTAAGATGGCACATTTTCATGAGTATTGATTAAATTCGAGTAAAGTTTAAGAATGGATGATAGGAACAAACCTGAAAGCAGGAAACATTAAAGAAGTACAAAGCTTGTGAGTGAAATCCACATTAACATCAATCTTGGCTGCCCCAACAAAAAAAGAAATTCACTACAGAGCCTCAATAAACTAGCAAGCAACTAAAGGAAAGACAAACAAAAAGACAAAAAATTGATACTTCCTCTCGAAATCCATTTGAGCCACATATCAAAACAATCCTATCTTAAATCTTTCACTAGATTCAAAAGCAAGAAAAATTCTTAAAGAAAAAGTGTTCTTCTTTATAATAAACCAATGTATCCTCATGCCTACAACATTCCAATTCATCAATTACCACACATTCACACACATAATCAAATCTATACATATGAAAGTATGAATCATATCTATAAATGGGAAATGAAGATAACTTATAGATGAAACATGGAGAACAAATCCTAGCCCTCCAAACGAATTTATCAGCTAGAAACTTACAATCAAATTCCAGTATTATCCCATTATTCAGCACATTATCACATTAGTACTGATCCAAAACAAAAATGTCGATAATCTAGAATAGAAGGAGAGGAAGAGATGGGTTTAGAACATAAGAGTGGACCTCGGCCAGCGTGGATGCTCTTCTGAGCTCCCATGGCGATGGCGTAAGAGAAAGATCAAACATGAAGAGAACCCAGAAGAGGAATTGGCATCAAACAAGGAAACAAGCAATGAGGTACGACATTTAATTTGAAATTGAGGAAAGAGGAGGAATCTTTGTTTCGTCTTCTCTTATTCGGGAGTGAATTGCAGAGGAGAGGGGCAATGAATTTGATGCTTAGGATGTGTAGAGAAGAAAGGAAGTTTGGGTTTATCTCTTTCGTCTTTATTCTCTTATGCACTCTTGGGCTTTCTGCACGTGGGCCGTCTTTACAATCTATTGGATAAGAATGTTTGTCAAAAATAATAATCATCATATATATAATTAGGGAGCTAGATTTGCTTTGAAGTAATTAGTTCTAAAGTGTAAAAGCTAGATATATAATTTTGAGGAAATTTAATTCAATATTCAAAATTTTTTAAAAATTTGAAAATTGACACATCTTTTTAAACAAAATTTAAGAACTAACTTTTTAGGATCTATAATCAATAAAATATCATGATAAATCAACAAGTTCTAATTAAAAATTCCAAATATTTGAATTGTCAAAAATTAATTTTGAAGTATAAAAAAATTATTAGACAAATATATGAGATCAAGAAAACCATGATCAAAAACATAGTCAGACAACTTATCTTATATAGAACCCAACTTATTTTTTGCCTATATTTGTGATTTGCATACATATATATATATATATAATAGGTGATTTTCTCGTGTTCATACATACATATAAATATTTACAAAATAATTAAATCAAAAATAATGTTTAGTATTTTAATTTTATTTATTTATAAGTTTTAATTGTTTTGTCATTTCTATGTATAAAAAGTAAAAAAACAATTTTAAAAAGTTTTATGTTATTATTTTAATTATACATGTGATTTCGAGTATAAAATTTAGAAACGGTTCTATTATCCATTATTTGGATATATTGAGTTTTATCATTTTATATATGTTGTTTTGAAAATAAAATTGGAATTGCATAAATGAACCAAACTAGTAGTCTTTAAAACTCATCGATCGGTTAGGAGTTGAAAACATAATAATATTTAAAAACTGAGAAATTTAATTCCGTCAGTTTGTTCATGTTCCGTTCAGATCAAGTTACAACCATAATTTTAAAATTTAAATTCTATTTTGTCTAAATTATTTATTATTTTTTTTGTCGACAAAAGCCATCAATTATGACGACTCAGAGAACCATAAGGGTAGAGAAAAACCTATATGATTAATGAAAGACGGTTGTCGGTGCGCGCTCGTGCTAATTTGTCCGCCACAGTATTGTTTGTCCTTGAAATGAGTGTGAGAGCAAATGTACTCCTTACAGCAGTGGAACTCCTTGAGATGACACGCAAATGCAGGCCAGAGTGTTGGATCAGATACCATCTTTACCAATTCGGAGCAGTCTGTTGCAAAAGGTGACCTCCTTTTGGTTTGTTATATTCATGCATTCCATAGCCCATATGAGAGCCTCCATTTCTGCATGTAGCGGAGATTGGCTGCTGCGGATGTTCCTAGTCCCCATCCATCCAGTTACACCTGTATGTGTGGCATTCCATCCTTGTCCTGAAAAGATTTCACCCTCTTTCCATGCCCCATCTGTAAAACACCAAAGTCCCGATTGAGACAGTTGAAAAGTATTGTTGTCACCAGTGTTCAACCCCTGTTTTGTAGTTTCGCCCTCCTCGGTCGTATGTGCCATCTCCCATAATGAAGTTTCCTTTTCTGCCAGTTGTAAGATTTTTGGTGGCTCCCGTGTGATATTCCTAAAAATTTTGTCATTTCAAGTTTTCCATATATACCATAATATCCATGGGTATTGTTTGTTTTTGTCATCTTGGGGTACTCTCCAGAAAAGGTAATCCAAGTTAGAAAAGCTGATTCCGTTGGGAATATTTCCGGATGAGAGGGGATATTTGACAACGTCCAAACTTGTAGTGTCGGTGGACATTTGAACAAGGCATGTTTAATCGATTCGTCCATCTGTCCACATCGGCCGCATGTCCGATCACAGTTAATCCCCTTTTCCTTCAAATTATTTGCTACCGCAAGACAACCTGATATGGTTTGTCAAATAAAATGTTTTATTTTTTTCGGACATTTTAACTTCCATACAAAGGCTTGTAACAGTATTACACTGGGTCCGTATTACGAATTTGAAGCCGCCTTTTCACAATACCTCCGACTAGTTTGATAACCCGATTTAACCGTATAGATTCCTTGTTTTGTGAAATGCCAGCCATACTTATCCGGCCTTAGATACCGACTAATTGGCATTTTCAAAATCAAGGTGACATCTTCTGTCAGCCTGTCTTCATTCCATGAACTTGAGTCGTGGTTGATCAAGGCGTCAACTGTCAATAAAGGATCAAAAATTTCGTTTTTGCTTTTTGCTGGCCTCGAGCAATTGGCTGGGATCCAGGGATCATTCCCAATTGAAATTGATGTTCATGTGCCCACCCTTTTGATTAATCCTTTCCTAACTAGAGGTCTAGCTGATACGATACTCCTCCAAGCATATGATGGAGAGTACGATCTTATAGGATCTAAAGGTCCTTTATTACGTTAATATCTACCTTTAAATACTCTTGCGAAAAGCAAGTCCGGTTTCTTAATTAACCGCCATAATTGTTTTGCCAAAAGTGCCTTATTAAAATCTTCCAAAGCTCGAAAGCCAAGACCCCCTACCGCCTTATCCCGACAAAGTTTGTCCCACGATTTCCAGTGTATCCCTCTTTAGGAGCCGCCCGTACTCCACCAAAAATTTGCCATAACGCTTGTGAGCTTTGAGATAACTCCTTTAGGTAAGTGAAAACAGGACATTACATGATTTGGTAGTGTGGTAGCAACCGATTTTATTAACACTTCCTTTCCCCCTGGATAAAAGCTTTGAAGTCCATCCATTAACCCTATTATGAAGCCGTCCCTGTAGGAAACTAAATATTTGTGATTTTGCTCTCCCTATACTTTTCGGGATACCCAAGTAATTCCCCATACCTCCCATAGTTGAAATACCTAAGACCTCCTTTAACTCTTCCCTTGTTTGATCAATGACTTTGTGACCAAACTGAATGGAAGATTTATCGTAATTTATCTGTGCACGATACCATTTCGTAGTTCCTTAGTATTTGAGTAAGGACTTCACATTCCTCTTTCGTTGCCCGACAAAAGAAAACGCTGTCGTCCGCAACAACAAATGAGAGACCGGAGGGCTCGCTCTTGCCACTTTTAGCCCTATTAATTTTTCCTCCCCTTCCGCCCGTCTGAGTTTTGAAATTAAAGGTTATGTACACATAATAAATATGTAAGGGGATAAAGGGTCACCTTGCCTTAGGCCTCTTTCTGGGAATAAAAGACCACGGGGTTGTCCATTAATCTGAACCCGATACTGAACTGAGGTAATACATTTCATTATCCAGTTGACCCACTGTGGTGCAAACCCTATCTTAAGCAGAGTTTTCTCTATGAACACCCACTCCACCCGATCATATGCTTTACTCATATCCGTTTTAATCGCCATAAAGTTATTTTGGCAAGACTGATTCGTGCGAAGACCGTGGAACATCTCTTGGGCCAGCAATATATTACCCATTAGAAACCTCCCAGATACAAACGCTGTTTGCATTTCTGAAATTATATCCGGAAGGACACTCCGTAGTCTTTGGCACAGGACCTTCGATATTATCTTATAGCTAACGTTACATAAACTAATTGGCCTTAATTCCGTCATACGATTTGGCCGATCCGTCTTCGGGAGTAAGAAAATATTTGTCATATTTAACCTGACATCCAAGTCACCCGTCCGTAAAAAGTTATTTACCAATTGGAGAACATCATTTATAATGATGGACCAAGACTGCTGGAAAAACAGGGCCGTCATTCCATCGGGTCCTGGGGCCTTCTCTGGGTGCATTAAAAATAATGCCTTCCGAACCTCTTCTTCTGTTGCCATAGCCGTTAGTTTTCCGTTCATTTGTGCCGTAATCTGAGGAGAGATGTCTCTTAAGAATTAATCTATTTCTGTCGGGTTTGTGGTTGTAAGAAGTTCGTCGAAGTACTTCACTGCAACCCTTTCAAACTCCGGTTCCGTCCTCACCCAATTTCCATCCGAATCATACAGTCCGACAATTCTATTTCGGGCCCTACGTTGTTTTGTTAGTGCAGAAAAAAAATTTGTGTTTTGGTCACCTGCTTTATACCACGCATTTCTACTCTTCTGCTGCCAAAATAGTTCTTCATCTAAGTAAGCTACTTTTAAATTCCGTGTAATTTATATGATCTCTTCCTGACTACGGGAATCATCATTAAGAGTCTCATCAAGTTCTTTTTGCAAGACCGTTATTCGTTCTTCCCCATATTGTTTTATAGTCTTCCGCCACTTTGATATTTCTCGCGTACACAATTGAATGCGCGAAGCAAACGTAACAGTATCTTCTTCATTCCCCTCCGTTTGCCTCCAGCCCCGGGCAATTGTGTTTTGAAAACCTTCATGGTCAATCCACCTTTTATCAAATCGAAAAAGACCCGTCTCCTGATAATCTTATTCTCAATCGTAGCTAGTATCGGCCTGTGATCCGAACCAATCATTTGCAAGTATTCTTGCGAGAACGCAAACAAGGTATGCCATTTCTCATTTGCCAAAGCTCTATCTAATCTGCATCTTACAACTTGACCGCCTCTCCTTCCCCTCCATGACAATGTTTCCACGCAATGAAAATTCCAGCAAACCACAATCCTCAACCATGGTATTAAAAGGAATACAAGTAGATGCATGTCTTAACGACTCTCCCTCTTTTTCATGATTACCACTTATTTCATTGAAATACCCGATAAAAAACCATGGTTCATTCCGAAGAATTCCTATTCGGGTCAGGCGTTCCCATGGTCTCTATAAACGAAAGATAGATAAATTGTTCTTCCTTCGAATTCCGTTTCAACGTCGATAATATGATTATGCGCAGATAGAATTTTAACATTTGATACGCTGTCATATAACAGAGCTAGTTCACCACTTGTTCCACGCGGTTCAACCGTATACAATTTATCGTAGCCAAAGTGACATTCAAATTGCTGAATAAACGTAGCCTCCTGCTTTGTTTCCGATTGAAAAATGAATGCCGGTTTATGTTTGAACCACACTTTCCGTATATAGCTTATTGTCCGCTTACTATCTAATCCCTGACAATTCCAGCTTAAAATTTTCATAATTTTATTATTATACAAATCATATCTCAAGTCTACTGTGTGGGAACTGATATTGACAGGTTTCTAGCCCATAACCGAATTTTGGAAAACCGGATTGCACATGATATATCATCCACGGCTGCCAATCCCATAAGACGTGACCATTTTTCTGCCTCAAAACCAAATTAAGAAATACAGTAGGAAATATTGTAAAAACTTTCGCCCCTTTGAGCAAACCGTTAGGATCGTACCCGACTAAACAAACCATGAAAATCTGCACAGCAAGAACATAATATCCTCTCCCACTGTTAAAAAAACTCGTGTGAAGAGTTAATTTCAAAGAATACATGTCCATAACCAAATTCGTATATAGAACCAAACAACGACACCACCAACCATTGAAATTGTAAAATGAGTTATTCTGTATAAAATCCAGCAACATGATTATGAATGATTGTTAAAAACCATACTAGAGTCATGCCACATATTATTAAAACATTGAGAAGAGACAAAAGGTAAAAACCAAACAGAAATACAAAGAACCTTACGTGCATCCGCTTAGTGTACTTCTTATTATTTGTAAAATAAAACCATAATAAACCTTGCAAAAACCATACTCCTCCAACTCTTTTTTGTCCCATACGTACCTCCATAATCTTTGTGAACCTTACGTGTTTCCTTTCTTTATCATACCCCTTTTCAGATTAGGGGGAGCCTTCTCTCCTACACTGTTAGTCCCTTTCTCCGTTTTGTCCTGTTGTTTGATCATTGTTCTTTTCCGGGGAGAGATTATCGATTGGACCAACCTCTTTTTTGTAGTACCACCCATTAATAAGTGTCCAACCTTTCCATGTTTTTCTTTAAAACTGGAACCTCTAGCAGCTGCCCCATATCCTCTTCCGAAGCCAACTCGTCCCCATTCTCCATAGCTGTCTCCGTTTCCCCTGGATTTCCTTGTTCACCCCCTTGGTAAGAGTCCTCTAACCTTAACAAAACTGATTCTGAATCTTCCGAACAGACCTGATTCATACCCCCCCCCCTAACAGACCTTTCTTTTCATGCACCAATTCCCCATCCTCTGTTTGTTCTCCTTGTATTTGTGCCTCCAACATTGAGTCCGTACTAATAGCCTCTGTCATGGGAACCTCCACAGATTGTTGTTGCTCCAGTAGCAAACCTTGTCCATTCTGACCTTCTGTTGACTGTTTTACAGCCCCTTTCTCCTCACGTAGCTCCTCATCACCCATGTTTTCCTCAAAGTTTAACTCTTTTTTTGCTTTAGAACCTACTGTACCGAAGAACTGAATGAGATTGACGCAGAGCTCCGGAAAATACAAAGGAGCAACCGAGAGTACTGATATTGCCTTGTGGAAGAATGCAATTTTCTATTTTTATATAAATTTGCTCTTAATATCTGTTATTTACTTTTCAGAGATACCCCTAATTAATACATAATACTATATTTAATTATCATTAAAAATTTTTAAATTTTAAATTTCTTTTTTATCATAGAAATAACAAAAAAAGAACAAATAACTTGAATTTTAACAAATTAGTTTCACAAAAAAAATATTTAAAACATAGATGATATAAATATTTGTTATAACAAAAAAACATTCAAATTATAGAGATTTACTTTTTTGATAATTATACAATTTTCTAATTTTACAAACTTGCTCCTAATTTCTATAATTTTCTTCTCATTAATTATAAATTTATAATCTTGATATTATTTGAATATTCAATATTTTCATTTTTTAATCATTACATAATTTATAATTATAATACTATTTGAATACGTCTCCTATCTATATATATTAAAAAGTACTTCCCAAAATCAAAACCACAAACACAACTTCTGGCCAAATAATTAGAAAAGAATATAAAATAATATAAAACGATTATTTGATATTATATTTTTTTTAAAATAATTTTTTATTTTCATGTTACGACCAATTTAATATCAAATAAATAATTTAGACAACTAAAATTAAACGAGAGAATAAGAAAAAAAGTAACCGACGATTTTCATAGCGATGGCGGCGGCTCAAGATGAGGGCTAGGGGCTTCGATAGCGACAGTCTCCTGCAGTCAGGATTAGGTCGATGGGGGAGGGATTTTCCGATCTCATCGATGAAGAATCGATTTGTTGGTTTTGGTTTTGGGAAGTCGGGATTTGGTTGGGATTTCTTTTCACATCTCGTTTCTTCTTTATGATTCGGGATCTATTCTCTGCAACAATAATCAGCGGTTGCCTTTTAAATGGTTTGAGGTGGATCTAGCGGTATCAATGGTCGGTAAAGAGCGGTTTGGTGTTAGGGTTCTGGATCTCGGTTGATATCTATTTCATTTGGAAATCTTGTTTTCGCAACGACTCATGGTTTTGGCAGGTGAGGAGATGCGTAATAATGTCTCTGGGATTGGGCATCTTGGTAACTGATTTTCGGGGTTTAATCATGGATTCGAATGTTAAGGGTCAGAGATTCAGAATCAGTCGGGATAGGAAAAAGCGAGAGTAATGGGATTCCGCAACCGGATCTTGAGAGTGAGTTTAGGAAGGATCTAAGGAAATCATATCTTCGTCATATCGGCAGTGTAAACAGGAGATTCGGTCCTCAACGGGACTGGTCAAGGTTTATAAATCGGGAATGGGCGGGCTCTTACAACACTCAATGCAGTCTTTGTTTCTCTTCTCTTTTTCTGCGGAGTGGTTGGTTTTGGATTCATTGAGAGCTTAGTGGGGCAATCTCATCTAATGAAGAAGACAGAAGGAAACACGGGAGGAACGGGTTTGAAGATTGTGGTTCTGAAATTTGATAACTCCAGCCTTCTCAAGAGTTACTCCAGAATGCTGATTGACAGGTGTGTCAACCCTCAAAAACAGGATATGAAGACTCTTCTGTTTATGCTTCCTCGCATATGGCAGGTCGAAGACAGAATGGCTGCTGCGAATTTGGGTTTAGGAAGATTCCAGTTCGATTTTGATTCAGAGGAAGACATCCGCGAGGTCCTCAAAATTGAGCCTTTCCATTTTGATTACTGGATGGTCTCTCTTGTTCGATGGCAATCGATTATTGATCCGCATTACCCGGCAGCGATTACGTTTTGGGTAAGGCTTTTGGGTAAGGATTTTGGGTGTGCCACTTCATTTTTTGGCAGAACCGACGTCTCAAAGCATTGGAGAGGCTTTAGGGGACGTCAAAGAGATCGATATCGATGAGGGAAGAATACAGGTGATTCTATATGGTTTTAAACCATTGATTTTTTCCAGCTTGGTGGAGTTCCATAGCTGTGAGGAGACGACGATCTCATTGAGATACAAAAGACTGTTTGGGTACTGCCGTACCTGTCATAGTCTCTGCCACAATCATTTCCGGTGTTCTGCACTCGAGAGCGTACAGGATAGGCCGGAAGAGGTTTCAAGCGGAGGTACACAGGACAGGGATCAAATCCTGTGAGTTATAAGGCAGCTACATCACAAGGGGTAGAGAAACCGAGAGAGACCGGAAAGAAAAGTGTGGAAGCTGATTTTTCTCGGGGCAAGGGTGCTGTAAGAGAGTATCAAAGACATGGACGTCCAGACAAGAAATCATGGGGTCATCATGGAAACATTTTCGGGAGAATGGTGAAGGAACATCTCGCCAAAGGAAACAATCGGGAATTTATTCAACAAGGGAAGGGCACAAAAATGTAGCGGTGTCAACCCGAGGTCTTGCTCAACTCCAGCACCCAAACATGGGTAAGTCCTTTTCTGACCATGAGCAAAAGATGTTGGATGCGTTTCAAAGTACTCATCGGTGGGAAGATGCGACCAGTTACCATATCAAAAGAAGGTGTTTTCACCACTCTGCACCCGAGCTGAGTCTCTACACTTCATCAGCTTACTCCACATCCAGGATCCAATATAGCGGCGATCTCTGACTGCCCAAAAAGAATCTCTTTTTAGGCAACTCCCTCGAACCCATTGAGCCCACAAGCTTTGAGAGGAGAGAAGTCGCCAAATGAGTTTCAGACAACTAACTGTATTCGCCTCTTTGATAAGCTTAAGATCCAAACCTCCTTCTACCTTTGGTTTGCAAACCTTAGTCCAAGTTAGTATAGCTTTTGTAGTATTAAGGTCGGGGCCAGACCACTGGAAAGCTGCACAGATCTTCTCAAGCTCTATTACATAAGCATGTTGCAGACCGTAAGCTGATATCCAAAAGTTAATGATGCTTGCAATTACTGAGCTAAGTAGTTGTAGCTTTTCCGCATAAAAAAAACCTAGTAGTCTAAGAGCTCGTCTTCTTCTTTATTCCACCAACCAAAAGGGCATAATCTGCATTTGTCATTCATTTTATCATGAGCGTAAGTCTCAAATATCTTAGTATAGGATACCTTCTGCAAACAGAAAATTTTTCATGATCACTGTTTTTTCCAAATTAGTCATGCTAGGTATGATGTTGATTTCTCCAAACTGATTTTGAAGCCCCGGTATGCTGCGAACTCATCAAAAATGCTAATGACACCTTCGATAGAGCTTCGTATTCCATCTTTCTCGCAGTCCACGGATGCTTCTAAAGAAAACCGCAAGTTCACCATTGACCTGCACCAAAAAAGATGATGTGGTGATACACATATTTGTTATTTTTTGTAACAAATTTGTTAAATAACAATTTTAAAGTTATTTCTTTTTGTGTTATTTCTATGAGAAAAATGAAATTTAAAATTTCAAATTTATAATGGTGATTAAATATAATATTATGAGTTTATTAAATGTATCGATATAATTTAGATTTTGTGAAAATTAACGTGAGTGTGACAAATATGAAACTAACTTCGTAAATAATATTATTAAAATATCAAGTTTTAGCTTGTTGATAATATGATATGAGTAGATTTTTGGAAACTTTTGAAAAATATGTAATATATCTATAAATATATTATTCTTCAAATATTTATTTGTTTTAAAATATTTATTTTATTTTCCAGATTATATATAATTTATTAATATAATATGTCGCTTACCCGCCTCCGCTTAGAGCATGCATGAAGGAGTCAGATCCTTCTTATATTCTTTTCCCACAAATGATGTAACGACTGCCCCGCTGTCTCCGATATGGACCCAGTGAAATTGAATTCTCCGTGAAGATGCGGAGTACCAACGGCTAGACGCGAAGACCCCGTGCACTTGTGATCCACTCTCGGCTAAGTTTCTATGGTGCATGAACAACTTCAGGCACGACTTGTCGTCGATACTCCTGCCGCCTCACTTGCTTTCTTTACTGCATAAGGGCATAAAATAATATCAATTTTTTTTAACTGACATCTTAATTTAAAAATTAAAAGGACATATGTTTTTATAATTTTAAGTTCTCAAATTGATGATGGTATTATTACTTTTTACTCAATAAAATGTTAGTTTTCAAAATTTTGAAACCATAGTTATGTTTTCAAATTGTATAATATTTATAGGATATTAAACCCCCCCCCCTTTGGTTTTTTTATAATTTACTTATATATACAATCCATGAAAATCGAATTGTTATATTAAAACCCATAAATATTTCTTTACAATTTTTTTCTAAAGAATAAGGAACTTATATATATACATTTTTACTTTTGTTATAGATATAATAGCTTGAAATCAAGATCTTACATGTAAATATTAAGTTCTATGATTTAACTTTTAGACACTTAAAAATGAAATTACGAAAAACATCTAATTAAATTAATAATAATTTAGAAATATATATAACTTTCATCCCACACAACTCTCGGATTAGTGCTCTAGTAATGTAAAATTAAAAAATGTAAAAATAAAATATAAACTAATATTGGTTTTGATTGGTAACAAATAAATGCATAATTTTGGAATGGTGAATAATATCGTTAAACTGCATAATGATTTAAGATAAAAAGAATAAAAAATCACAAAATAAAATTTTGAATTATTAGATAAAATTTTGCAGAATGGCAAATTATAATTTATCTAAAATTAATTTGTAATAAAATATTTTTATTAATTTTACAGAAATTATGGGTGAGGTAACGTTTTTGTTGCATTCTATCTCTGTTGCGTTTTTCACTTTCTTGTATCAAATTCTAGTTCTATATAAGATTTTTCTTTTCCAAATGAAACAAGTTTTTGATTTTTGTTTACAAAATAAAACTAGAGAGAATAAAGATAAAAGCTTGCTAAATTTCATTTGAGGCAAATTATATACTAACTAATATGATAGAAGTAAGATAACACTTATTCTTTCTTTCTTTTTTATTGTTAACAACATCATAAATTTTTTTAAAAAAATCTTTAAAAAACATTGGTAACCCTGTAAAAGTTTACTAGCCACCAATGACTATTTTTTTTTCAACATTGGATTATAAAAAAGAATGACTGTGAATCTATCATAACACTAAAAATACCAATAGAAATTGGTTTTAATTGTGGATACTAGCTATTTTATTGTAGTGTAGCCTAAGAAAAATAGAAATTATTAATTTTTTTTATTTCTAAGAAAGTTCTGGACAAATGAAAAGATAAATCATTAGAAAATAACTTCGTTTAATTTTAGGGAAATTGCGCTCTATAATATAAAAAACATACCAAATTAGGTCCATAGCATGTGTGAGATTAAATTTAGGTAAATGACATATTGTCTACATAATCTACCATTTCGAATTTAAAAAATATATTTAACTATTGTTATTCTTTATTTACAAAAACTTTAAATATATTAAAACAAGATTCTTGATTTTTACCTTTTTCGAAATTTATTTTCATTAAAAATAATTTATTTAATAAAAACCAAAAAATATCTTTAACCCTAATTTTTTACTATTTTTCTTCGCTCTCCCTTTTTTTCCCTTCTCTTTATCTTCCACGTGAAGCTGCTCCAGCCGCCTGTAGCTTTCTTTCTCTCTTCAGATTCTTAATCCTACTGTCATTCTCGCCGAAATCCTTCATAACAGAATCCAACACCGCCGGAAATCAGGTCGCAGCGCCGCTTCACTTTCACAGCCCCGCCTCACCTCCTAGCGCCGCCACAATTCTGCTGTTGCTGCTACACCTTCACAGCCTCCTAGCGCCCCCACAACTCTGCTGTTGTAGCTACACCTTCACAGCCCCGCCGCTGCCACAAATCTACACTCGCCCTCAAAAATATGTGCTTCACACTGCCACCATCCAGATCTGCGCTTTACACCGCCGCCGACCCAGCTCAACCACTGCCGCAAACTCAACTTAACCACGGCGGCTGACACAGAGAAACAACCGCTGCCGACCCGGAGTAACCACCACCGCCGCCGACACAGAGAAACCACAGCTTTAAGGTTTCTCTTATTTTATGTTTTCATGTGTAACTGAAACTAGTTGATGTTATTTTATCCTCTCGTCTCTTGTAATAACCCATAATCACAAAATGACATGAGAAATTTTGGGTGCACGAGTCCTAGAGAACGGCATGCACACTATTGATTTCATATTTAATTATTTAGTTTCTTGATTCAATGCTTGCAATTGTTTAACTGAATTTTTTTAGTAGTCTTTAAGATGTGAAAGTTTTTTTATCATATAGATTTTCTAAATTTTGCTAAATATCTGACTATATTCAAAAATATAGTCGGTTTTATAATAAGTATAGCCGACTATAATATGCATTATAGCTGGCTAATTTGCTAATAATTGAAATAATTAGAGACGCTTTAAAGAAATCACATCTACAATTACTTATCGTATGTGTTTATGCTGATATTCTCGCCTATTATAATTGATTATAATCACGACGTAGTTAATAATATAGCCAACTATTTAATATGTGAAAATTTTATATCTTACAAACCAATCCTTCTACACATTGCAGGGTCACATGGAGTCACTACTATATTGCTTCTTCAGCTACATGCTTTTGGTGCAATTGCATTTGCTTGCAACTTCGATGAAGCATATGTCAAAGAGGCGGGCAAGAACTTTGCGATAGAGCTTTATGAGAAATACATTTCTCATATCTCATTCGCTTCTTCAAGATGAAAATTAAGATTCTAGTACCTTTTTAATATGTTTTTTAAGACTATGTAGGATTTATTGGATTAAACAAGTCTGTGTAAGATTGCTTAAGAGATTCCTAATAAATTGTTTTTGAATTCGGTTCAGTTGCACTTGTGTCAAGTTGAGTTCTACAGATCTTGTTTCTTCAGCTACCCCACCTAATTTGTGTATCTAAACCTATTATTCACCTAATTAACCCTTAATTTTTATCGTCAATATTACCTAATAGTATATATTAAAAATTTTAAAATATATATCTCAATTATCTTACAGCGAAGAATATTAGATTTATTTTGTAACTAGTGTTGGCAAGACACTACTAACCTAAACAGAATCCACCAACTATCCGCAAATTTTGTTATTGTTCAAAAAGAATATGAGCCGAACAAAAAAAAATCTAAAATGAAACTGAAGTTTCTATAAAAAAAAGAAAAACACCTTCATAATAGAAAAAATAAATGATTACAAAACAGAAATTAATAAGAAGTAAACTATATTTCTATTATTAGTCAATTGCCATACGTCCTCGTTACCAAATGTGGAAGGAGTGTTACAAACTAAAAAAACAAATGAAGGGGTGATACATATGTGAGCAAATAAGCACCCCCCATTATAGTTGTTTTTCTTCTAATATATTGCAACAAACTATTAACGAGAAAAAAAAACCGTTTAAAAGAAGTATTAATAAAACCCAGAAATTTGCAACAATTGAGATAAGAAAATACAAACACAAACTGAGACAAGACAAAAACTTAAAAGCCAATCAATCATGAGGATGAAACTCAAAACCCTAGTTACAAACTTCCTCATCCTTCTCCTTGTACAAATCTCAAACTTATCATTAGTCGTAAACTCTTTACAATCGTACCACAAGAATGACTACAAATCAGAGTTTAGGGTACGGCCAGATACCATTGTCCGAATCGTCATCTCTAACGATCTGGTTGGTCTCAAGAATCATGGAAACGCAGGTTTTGTATGCACAAACGGTAATAAGGTATGGAGGAAAACCAAACCAGGAGACCGGTACGTTGCGGTCCAGTTCAAGTACGATGGTAAGAGGAGGCAGGCTTTGACGCATTGTCATCTCCGGTCGAAATTCGGATTTGTGAACTTCCCGGTTAATATTAATCCGGACACATCTGCTTATTGTTACCCTAGCTACGTATGTGGTTACTCAGTTCGAAAAGATGGAGTTTATTACAAGCCTGAGAGGAAGCTTTATCCATGGAAGAAGCAGAAGTGATATTCATATATATACATATTGATGATGATGCCGATGTATGTGTGCGTTGAAAGTTAGATGTATAATTATTTTCAGAATTTTGTATCATTTTGTTTTGTTTTGCAAAATAAAATTACTTAAGAGAAATTGAGTTTTTTTAAACCGGAACCTCTATCATTCCCGTTTAATCCTCTTTCAAACACATTCCTTGTCTCTTCCTTAGCTTTTCAAAAACCTCAAATTTTACCACCTTTGTCATGATGTCTGAAACTTGCTCCGGCGTAGGACAATACTCTAGCTTTATAGTTCCATCATTTCAAGAAGGACCATGAAACTGCCCCTTGTCCCATCATAAACACATAACCGGATGTAATTTTTCTATCATTGACATCTCCTGCATAATCTCTGTCTACTAATCCATGCAGTCTTGATCCGGCACCTTTTCTAGTATGTAATTCCAAGAGACATTGTTCCTTATAAATACCTTAGTATCGTTTTTGGTGCCAATATGTGTTGAATCTTCTTGGCACCTTCATCCACATAAGCATACATCTGATCATGTTCATTATAATCCTGTTTTTTCTCTCCGCAACTCCATTCTGTTGGAGAGAATATGCAGCAGTCAACTGCCGTTTTATCCCATTCTCGTTGCAGTACATCTGGAACTCATTAGAGTTGTATTCCCCTCCTCTATCAGACCTTAGATACACCAGAGCTTCACCAAACTTTCTTTCTGCTGCTGCCTTAAATTCCTTGAACACTTGAAAGGCTTCCAACTTCACTGTCAAGAAAAAGATCTAACACTTACGGCCACAGGTCCTGATTGGTAAAGACTGTTGCTTTAGGCTGGTGCTTTATGCTTTTGGCTGTAGAGTTTTTGGTTTTAAAGACTGTGGCTGTTACTTTAGTTTTTTTTAAAAAAAAATCCTGATTGGTATTATATTTTTAATAATATTTTTTTAAAATAGTTCAAATTTCTGCTGATGTTATTGATGAAACTGAAAAAGGAGATATACGAAATTTTATAAATTAAAATGAGGAGAGAATAAATTTTAAAGAAAAAAGAAGAGAGAAATATTTTAAAAGCCTGAAAAAACTGGGTTTAGGAAAAGATGAATAAAAAAGAGAAAAATGTTAAAAAGTGGCTTTTAAGGGTTTTAGAAGTTAGGGTTTTAGCCATACTTTATCAATCTTCTCTGATTCTTTAAGGTGCTAATGACTTTGAAGTTTCTTTTGTGCAAGCAAGAACACATACGACACAAGATTTTGTTTACCTTAAGTTCACCCTTTGATGGGCTACTCTCAGGAGAGAGACACTGCTCTCAAGCACTTATTCAATCTGAACCACACAGGTTCTTCCTTGTTTCAACTTACAATCACGCAAGACTAATCTGCTCATACTTTGCAGGTACACGAGAAAGAGATGTTACGAGATATGGGAAAGCCAATCCAACCTCCAACAAAAACCACGGCGGAAGAAGATGGTGACCTATTAATGAGGTACACTACTGTTGATGCAGTTTCTGCCCAAAACTATCTTCCCAGAGCTGTCTCTGCGAGCATACATCTGACTTTGTTTAAGATTGTCATGGTCATTCTCTCTGCAACTCCATTCTACTGGGGGGGGGGGTGTAAGCACATGTTTTGTGCCTTTTAACCCCTGAACTTTTCCAGAGGTTGTCAAATGAATTATTGCAGAATTCCAACCCATTGTCTATTCTTAGACATTTTACTTTCTTCCGAAATTGGTTTTCTACCAGCTGTTTCCAATCTTTCAAACTCCGGAATGCTTCATCTTTAGTCTTTAAGAACTTAATCCACACCTTCTGAGAGTAATCATCTATGAAAGTAATGAAGTATCTGCATCCTGAAAAACTTTCTTCGACACTTGGTGAGCCACATATATCAAAGTGAACGTATTCAAGGGGTCTCTTGATGTATGTTTACCTTCTGGAAAACTTTGATTTTGAGATTTTCCTAGTACGCATTCCTCACAGAAATCTAAAGTGTGAATTTCCTTTGCATCCAAGGAGCCTTTGTTTATTAGTACATTCATGCACTTAATACTCATATGCCCTAGTCGAGAATGCCATCTCATTTCTTTATCAGTTTCTGGTCTTGCCATAGATATTGAGCCGCTTTCAACTGTTCCTGAAAGATAGTATAAACAATCCTTGTAGTTTCCTGTGCTGACTTTCTTTCCTGCTTTGTAGAAGGTCACCTTGAAATTTGACCCCTCATAGTTGCAGCCATTTCTTTCCAGCTGTCCATATGATATCAGATTTCTTCCCATTGTTGGCATATATCTTACCTCAGTGAGAATGACCGTAGACTCATCTGGATTTATGATCTTTAGTTTCCCAACGCCATTTACTTCACTGTAGGTATTATTTCCCATCAGTACTTTTCCCCCATCGACTTCCTGGAAGTCAAACAATACTTCCTTGTTTGGAGTACTGTGGACATGCACCCAGAGTCCATCACCCATCGTTCCTTAGTATCTTGAATGCTTGTGGTCAGGATCACGGGTTCTCTGTCTTGAGCTATGTTAGCTGCATTCTTGTTCCCATTTTCTCTCCTTTCTGGACATTCTCTCTTGAAATGCCTGTCTTTCCCACAAATCCAGCATTCTCTAGATTTTGGCTGACTTTTCTGTGTTTTCTTGAATCTGTTTTCTCTGTTCTTACTTCTCCCCTTTTCTTTATTTACAAATCTTTCTCAGATCTCCCTCTGGTTGCTATCAGCCCTTCTGCATTGGATTTAGTCTTTCCTAGGAACCCCTTTTCTCTTAACTCTGTTTCTTTTGCATATGCGGATGTTGTGACTTCTTTGACAGTCAGTGGTTCTTTACCATTTCCGTATTTAAGAGTATGGACCAGAGAATCATACTGAGAGGAAAGGCTTGATAAGATTTGAGTGGCTTGCTCTTCATCTGATATGTTAATTTCCAAGCTAGCTAGGTCATCTACCAGTTTTAGGAACACATCCAGGTTCTCCTCTATGATTTTGTGTTCCGACATCTTGAAACTAGCAAAGCTCTGCTTGAGGTAGATGCGGTTTGGGAGAGTTTTGGTTTGGTAGTTACCTTTGAGGGCTTTCCAAACTCCCATGGCTGTTGTTTTTTTCATCACATTCTGTCAGATAATGTTGGTGAGGCTTGAGCATATCAGGTTTCTGGCTCTAATATATTTTCTTTATGAAGATGGTCTTTTGGAGTTTCCTCTTCAGCCATGAAATCACCTTCTTTTAAGTCTGTATGATCCTTAGGTTTGTCATCTTACAAGATCTTTCGCAGTCCTTGTAGCTCAAGTTGCATTTGCATCTTGAATTTTCACATCCCAAAATCCCCTTTGACGTCGAACTTCTCCATCTCGAATTTTCCTTGAACAGATTCCATGATGTGGTCAAGGTTTATAACCCAGTTCTTGTCACTTGACAGTTTTCTACACACTTGGCTGTTTTTCACCACAGACCACTTCTCGCGCAGTTTAAACCTGGCTCTGATACTACTTGTTAGGGTTTTAGCCACAGTTTATCAATCTTATGTGATTCTTTAGAGTGCTAATGACTTTGGAGTTTCTTTTGTGGAAGTAAGAACACACAAGACACAAGGTTTTGTTTACCTTGAGTTCACCCTTTGATGGGCTACTCTCACGAGAGAGACACTGCTCTCAAGCACTTATTCAACCTGAACCACACAGGTTCTTCCTTGTTTTAACTATCAATCACGCAAGACTAATCTGCCCATACTTTGCAGGTACACGAGAAAGAGATGTTACGAGATATGGGAGAGCCAATCTAACCTCCGAGGAAAACCACGGTGGAAGATGATGACTTGACCGGAGCTTCTCTTCTTTTCGATTTCTCTCTCTGTTTCTTTAACTGTCCTCTGTAACAAATTTTGTTTTATCGTCTCTCTTCTTGAACGAGACGACTCTTCTTTGTATAAACGGGCTACATAACTTTTAAGCCCAAAGACGCAAACACCAGAATATAGGCCTTCCAACGAGTTTGACAACGACCCAAAGCTAGAATCGAATTAACTCAGGCCCAAATATGATTATGATTGGGTTGAAGTGCGACCAAAAACTCACAATAGATTTTCTAAAGTCCCAAAAAACATGATTGAGAAAATTTTAGCTGTCATGACTTTACAATCTTCTAAAGTCCTTAGAGTCTATACACCAATCATGACCAAAATCATCTATAAA
This sequence comes from Schrenkiella parvula, assembly GCA_000218505.1. Classification (NCBI taxonomy): domain Eukaryota; kingdom Viridiplantae; phylum Streptophyta; class Magnoliopsida; order Brassicales; family Brassicaceae; genus Schrenkiella; species Schrenkiella parvula. The sequence continues at coordinate 7,082,811 of CM001191.1, read as the reverse complement.
GTTGATTAGATACCTCTTTCCACTCTATAAGATAGGTGAGATTGGTCCACATATGTCATTGTGGATAAGCTCCAAGCTTCTGCTTGCTCTCCATATGCTTTTCTTTGGCATGTTCTCACGGTTCTGCTTCCCTCATCATGCAGATTTTGCATATAACAACATTGAGAGTGACATCACTCATACCCTCCACCATCTTCTTCTTAGCAAAAGTTTGAATCCTTGTATGGCTCAGGTGACCTCACCTATGTGCCATAGATAACTTGTTTCATCATCAGAAGCTTGCCTACAGTTTAATTCCACCATCCCCTTTGGTCCCTTTATAGCCACAAGTATCACAAGCATTTGATTTTTGTCATGCTTGAGTGCATAATTAGTCTTCTCTGCTGCTTATGCTACACTTCACAAGCATCATCTTCTACGATGATCTTAAGCCCTTTATGGTGAAGTTGTCCAACACTCAACAAATTGTTTCTTAATCTTGGAACAAAATAGACTGAATTAAGTGATGGTCTGAATTTTTCTATTGATTTGCAGCCTTAGGTTCCCTTTTCCTTCCACCACCAGTCTAAGTTTGTTTCCCAACTTGACATATTGAGAAAATGTATCCTCAAATTCCTGAAACCATTCTTTGGTTCTAAACATGTGGTTACTGCATCATGAATCGAGTAACCAAATTTGTTCATTGTCGCCTTTGATCATATCAACGCATGCCATAAGTACTATATCCTCTTCTTCTTCGACCAAGTTTGCTCCATTTTCCCAGCTTGGGCATTCGTTCTTAAAGTGTCCCATTTTATGACACTTAAAGCATTCCACATTTTCTTTGTTGAAGCTTGTATTCCCTCATTCTTTTCCTCTTTCACCACGAACTTGGTAACCATTTCTTCCCTGGTAGTTTCCGCTGCCTATACCAAAATATGGTATGTAGCTCTCCATCTTGAGTGCTTGTTCTTTTCATGTTCTCTTGTTCAGTTTATGCTCATGAACTAGTAATGAACTCTGCAACTCATCCACCGGGAGCTCATGTATATCATTTGACTCTTCTATGACATATACCAAATACGTAAATTTTTCCACTACTGTACGCAGAATATTCTCCACCACTTTGGCATCCGACATCTCTTCTCCCAAGTTGCGCATGTCGTTTGCTACCACCATTACTTTGGAGAAGTAATCTCTGACCATATCTCTTTCTGTCATCTCCAATACTTCGAAGTTTCTCCTTAACCCTTGAAATTGTGCACTCTGCACCCTTTTGTTTCCCTAAAACTTTGTTTTCATGGATTACCAGATGTCCTTTGAGGTGTCCTTTTTTTCTATCGTCTTCAAGATGACCTTGTCAATTGAAGAAAATAGATTGTTCTTCACCTTAAGATCTTTCAGCTTCAGATCCGCGAGCTCACTCCTCTGAGCTCCCGACGTTCCTCTCCGGTTGTGTAATTCCGGTCTCTATGAGATCCCCCATTCTATAGATCTCAACAGATTTTCCATAAGCATTGTCCAATGCTTGTAGTCGCCATCGTATTTTGGTATGCTCAGTGATGTCTCCTTCTCACTCATTTTCTCTAAATACCAGAATTCCAACGCGCTCTGATACCACTTGTTAAAATCATAACAGAAACAGAGTGTTTGAAAAACGAGGCAATCCAAATTGAAGACTGCAACATCTGTTATTAATCTTAGTGATGCTAGTCTTTAAATAGAAGTAGATCTTACAACTGAATTCCAAAAAAGACTCAAAACGAGTTTACAAAGGTGTTTCCTACAAACCAAGTCAACTTTGAGTTATTCTCAAAACCATTTACTGAAGACTTATTCAAATTCTTAACGATCTAGTGACTTGTTGATAAAGCAATCAAACCCTGAACTGAAACACCTCGACCTGAAATAAAATCATCTGTTTTTTTAGTGTAGAATTTAATCAGATATAAGAAAAAATTTAACGACTAAAATGTAGCAGGAAGTCAAAAACCGAAACTGTATAAAAAATTCAGTAATATTTAAAATGCATGAAGACAACCATACCCTTCGGTCTAATGATAGAGTGGTGAACGAGTAAAAACACATTTATATTTAGGAAAAATTATATTATTTTCTTAAGAAAAAATCTTCTAAATATATTTATACAGAGGTTGAATTAATATAATTCCAGTAATATACACATAATATTATTATTGATGCTAGGGATCATCTAGGTATTAATTTCTACGTTTAAAACCACTAATTGTAGACAAAAATCTATATAGTGGCCAGCAGGGTCACTCATATTGAAACTTAAAACTAACCAAATTTTATTGGCCAAGTCCAATATTGTACTAAACTCACAAGTCAAAAAGTCGTAAGACAAGAATATTGGTTATATATATATATGTTAGGTAGGATTTTAGATCCTCCGTATCAATGCTTGTGATAAGAAACATAAGATACATTTGGTTTCATGGGATAAAATGTGCCAATCAAATTTAATAGAGGTTTGGATTTCAGAGATATTAGCGATTTTAATCAAGCATATTGCTGGCAAAACAAGCTTGGAAAATATTGAATAAAGAGAGTCTTATTGATTAGAACTGGATATGGCTACGTTAATATCTCCGGATATGAAATGGTATGAGTTAACTATACATGTTCTTCCCTTTAGATTATGATGCATATCATATCTTAAAGCTCCGAATTGGTAACATTGAGGATCGTTATATTTGGGCTTATTTTAATAATGGTTTATATACGGCCAAAAGCGGCTACTAGTTTATATCCTCACAATTTCAATGTTCAATAGCAAAACGAACCGCTTTAGAACAACAACAAATAGTTTCGAAAAATAGAATTTGGAAGATGAGAACAATACATAAAATATGTTTCTTCTATAAGTTCATGAAAGTAAGGATCAACAAGGTGTCACAGTGCGTTACACACAGAAAAAACTATGTGACACAGGGATACGATGTAGAGACGCATCAATGAAGATTAATGATGTGGCCATCTTTTATTGGAGACATGAGGTGGACGAGATACGTGATGTATGAAGATACAAGATTTGAAGATATCAGCAAAAAGGAAAAGAATGATATCTTGCAAATAATGAGGTCAAGGAGTATATATAGGAGGGTTAGGTTACCCTAGCTAGATGGGAAGGGATTGGTCCATCTCGAATTTGTGTAAACGTCGAGTAAATCGGATTAAACAAGTCTGTGTAAGATTGTTTAAGAGATTCCTAATAAACGGTTTTTTGAATTTAGTTCATCTGCACCTATTTTACTTTGAGTTCTACAAGTCTCGATTCAACAATTGGTATCAGAGCAGGTCACCTCCGTAGATTCCCCATCTACACATTGGTTGAGATCTTGCGGAAAACATGGAGACTGTAAGAGAACTCATAGCCGTTCAAAAACCAGTCATGCTTGATGAAGGAAATTTTGGTCACTGGAAGGCACGTATGAGACACATCATACGTGGAATCGATGAAGACACTTTGGACAGCCATCTGACTCGGATGCTGAAGGAATTAATAAAGAGAGAAATCTGAAAGATGAGTATCGGAGTCTCTTTGACAACTTTGCCAAACTCAGCAATGAAAATCTGCAACTGGTTAAAGATAAAGCAATGCTGAAAGCTCAAGTAAACATCTTGGAGATGGAACACACGACCCCGAAGCTAGACATGACTAGGAAAGTGTGAGTGTATCTCCTGTGATAGAAGATATTGGAAGGGATTCTCATGGACAGCAGGTTGCAGAACAAGAAAAAATATGCTACTTGGAGACTAAAATGAGAGGGATTCTTGAAGCGTTAAACCTATAACAAGAAAAAAATCAATTCCTAGAAAGGCAACTCAATGAAAATCATAGAAAAATCAGAATGCTCAACACCGGAAATTAGATCACATCTTGTCAATGGGGCAGCCTCCTAAAGCTAACTGGGGTCTCGGCTATCAAGGTGGCGAAACTAAGATGTCACCTCCTATCAGCAATACCATCAAGTTTGTTCATGGCACCATGTCGCAACAGAACACAATTAAAACGAATGCAGGACAAAACATGTGTGCTATCAATCATGGACAAGAGAGCAAGATGAAGTTACGTTCTGCTAAGCATACAACAATCAAACACTCGGGTTGCAGATTCAGTGGAAAACAAGGTCATCAAGCAAGTCATTGCTACACCAAAAGGTATCAACTCAATCGAGCTTGGAGACAGAATGTGTGCTTCATTGAACCTAAGAAATTTGGATGCTTTTGGGTGGCTAAACGTAATCTGTATCCAAAGCTAACAACCACGGCAGACGAGCATGCATACGATCCAGAGAATGCAGAAAAACCTGAATCCGGAGAGGATGTGCTACAGACTCACAGAGAAGTGTTACACAACCCACTATATGCGCAGAATGCAGAAATTTTCTGCAACCTCGTTCAAATCAGAACTCAACAAAGTGAAATGATTAGGAATGATGCTTACATGTCTACTGATGTCGAAGATACACTTTCCTGGTACTTTGATAGTGGGTGCTCAAGACATATGACTGGAAATCAAGGAAGCTTTGATAAACTGTCTCAACTTAAGGGTGGTAAAATCATTTTCGGTGATGGCGAACAAGGCAAGATCAGAGGTGTAGGCAGTTTGGACCGCAGTGATCAACCACAGTTAGTCGATGTCTACCTTGTAGAAGGACTTAAAGCCAACCTTATTAGTGTGACTCAATTGTGTGATGAAGGGCTGAAGGTTACATTCACACGAAAAGAGTGTCAAGCTCTTGACGCAAATGACAACCTTGTTCTATGTGGAGTGCGCTCAGGAAACAGTTGTTACATGTGGAAACCTACTGCCACATCATGTTCTCAGATGAGTGACGGACGGATCATTCGCACAAAAATCTTGGTCACATGAGATTTCATGGAGTGACGAGACACATCAAAGCTGATGTGGTTCGAGGAATCCCAAAACCTGAGAAACAAATCAACACAGTGTGTAGTGCTTGCAGCAAAGGAAATCAAATAAAGGTTCAACATAAACATATGGATGATGGGATATTTGTGTCTCAAAGTACCTATGCTAAGAACCTTGTCACAAGAATTGGGTTGCAAACTAGCAAGGTTGTCACAACACCTACGAGTACAACGACCAAAATTTCGAAAGATGACACTGGAAATAAGGTGGATGAAAAGCTGTATCGAACCATGATTGGTAGCCTTCTCTACCACACTGCTAGTCGACCGAATCTGTGTTTGAGTGTGGGTATCTGCGCACGATATCAGGCGAGCACAAGGGAATCCCACATGCTGGCTGTTAACCGTATTATCAAATACGTTAAAGGTACACTAAATTTTGGATTGCATTATACCTTTGAAACTAACACAAATCTAGCAGGTTTTTGCGATATTGATTGGGCAGGATACTTAGATGATCAGAGGAGCACATCAGGAGGCTGTTTTCTCCTTGGAAACAACATGATCTCATGGCATAGCAAAAACCAGAACTGTGTGTCACTCTCTACGGATGAAGCGGAATACATCGTTTGGAGAAGTTGCTGCACACAACATTTGTGGATTAGACAAATGCTCGTAGACTATGGTATCAATTCTGAACCTATGCTTTTACACTGTGATAATATGAGTGCTATCAATCTGAATAAGAATCATGTGCAACATTCATGTACGAAACATGTTGACATTAGACATCACTTTGTTAGAGATTTGGTTGAAGAAAAACTTGTTGTCATTGAGCAAGTTGCATCAGAGAATCAACTAGCTGATATTTTTACCAAGCCTCTAGATGTCAATAGCTTTGTGTATCTACGCAAAGCTCTTGGTGTCTGCGACCTCTAAATTTGTTGGTCTCGGGAGAGTTCACTGTGTAAATAACCCATTATTGAACTACTCATCAAAAACCTCTTGTCCGCAAGTTATCTCAGGAATAGATCCATGGTCATCATGATCTCCTACGAGCTCATATCTGCCTATTAAGAAGGACGCTTGTTCCGGAAGAGGATGCACCACATTTTCATTCTGGGTACAATCACTGTCTTGATCAGGCTGCGGAACACAGGGACAGGAGTGTGTAACACAAAGGACAGAGTGGCTGCTAAAAGGATTAAATATCAAAGAGACCGAAAAACAGACACTCAGTTTGGATTAGGATGCACCACATTTTCATTCTAAACATGATCTTTGTCCTGGTCAGGTCAAGGAAAAACAAGCCATGCATAAAAAGCATGTGTATCACATACATATTCGTGTGTAACTCACGGTCTAAACATGATGGACACTCGGCTTAGATTAGGATGCACCACATTTTCTTTCTGAGCACAATCACTGTCCTGAGTTGGACCAGAATCAGCATGCCATGTTCCAGTGTTATACCACCTACCTACAGAGTTTCAGAAAATGAATGGGGTCAAATGAGAACTTGATATGCTGCACAGTTCCGTCCATTGATAATCAATGTTGTGATCTGTAAACGTCGAGTAAATCGGATTAAACAAGTCTGTGTAAGATTGTTTAAGAGATTCCTAATAAACGGTTATTTGAATTTAGTTCATATGCACCTATTTTATTTTGAGTTCTACAAGTCTCGATTCAACATCTTCATTTGGAGAGCCGTTTCAGGTATATTAGGAGTTTCACATATATTAAGACATATATGCATGTACATGGATAACACTTGCAAGTTATGTCAACTCACCAGGAAAACTCTCTGCCATGTATTATTTCAATGTGGACGTGCTAAAAAATGTTAGGTATGGTCAAGTCACTAAATTCTCAGACTTAGGTGAGGAATTCTATTTCTCTGTTGTTTAAGTACATGTTATTCAAAAATATAAAAATAAAAACTTGAAATTTGTATTATATAAATACAAGAAAAAAAAGTCCAATTTGTTTTCTTTTTTTTTCTACAAACTCATATATTTTAAACCTGATAAAAAACATTTATGTAACTGATAAGATACTTTTTGCTGATTTAAAAAAGTTAATAAAATCTTTCAAATGATTGATAATGTATGCCTTTCTTAATTAAAAAAAATATGTTTCACAAATGCAGAACCTGGCTTTTATATGTTCAAAACTAAAAAAAATGAAACAGTTTAAACTTTTTAAGTAAAATCAAACTCCTACATAAAGAAAAACTAGACGTTAAGTGAAGCCTCTGAAATTTGTTTTTTTTTTACCTTGGGCGAGAAACATTGACAAGCCTCTCTATCGCATATGGTAAAGAAAAGAGAAATTTTGAGAAATATTACTTTCATGATGCTAATTTTCAAAATTACCACTGATTGATGTCTATTTTAAAAAAAAATATAATTTCATATAATTGTTATAAATTCTTAATTTATAAGAGGTTTATAAAACAAACATGTTTATAATATTTTATAAAATATGAACCCTTATAAATATTTTAAATAAACCCTTATAAATTTAAATTCTTATAAACTTCCATAGAATTAGTATTTTTGAAAATAATCAACAAATAATGGTATTTTTGAAAAATGATATCAGAAATATGGTATTTTTGAAATTATCCCTAAAAAATATTCAAATTTTTCAGTTTTCCAGCATAGAGAATTACATTCATATTTTTCCATGTATACCTAACATCCAATGTGTAGTTGTTTTCATTGCCTCTGTAATTGATCAGTTTTCCATAAAATCGAGAATATGAGACACATGATCCTGACCAAAAATGTGAGATAATTTCTCAATCTGATAATTATGATTTCACCTATTTCAACATTTTTTAATTATTTAAGTGATATTGGATGCAAGATAGTAAACATTTTTTAATTATTTAAGTGATTATAATTAATAGAAATCTCCGAGAAAAATGATAAATGGGCATCACTAAGAATAATGGAATGCTTAGTGGGAAGAACTCCCACCACAAGAAACTTTTTTCATAAATTTCATTATCGTTGGTGTAAATCATCACTTGATTTTTGAAAAAAAGACTCAGCAAAAATAAAAAATTGTTTTTTTATCTCACATTTCCGTGACACTTTTTCGTCGTCAGTAAAATTAGGCGGACAATATATTCTCCCCTGAGTCTAAAACCAAACAAGAAAATCTAGAAAAGACAGATATTAAACTAAATTTGAGATAATCTAAGAGAACAAACACTTTCAAACGAAACATCAAACTAGCCTAGGTAATGACCAACATACAGAGAACTATACATAAGAAAACACATGCAGAAATCACAAACAAGGATACTTTGAAAGGCTTTGGTTTTCTCTTATCATGAAAGGCTTAGAGTACTTGGTCACCAGCCTTGAAGTCCTGTATTTTGTGTTAATTCCTTATTGATTTGATCCTTTACTAACATTTTCTCTTAGTAGCTTTCCAATCACAGGAAACACATAAATATCAAATCCGGAGATGAAGAACACCATTTATAATAGAACTCATCAACCAAATTACCATATAAGCGAAACAGTTTAACTCAACACCCGTTCAAAACATTGAAAATCTAATCATATAAAACAATTTAACAAATAATTTAATACATCAATTAAACTTACTTTTTGTACCTATACTTCCATCATCTTTATGTTCTTTGAATGTTTGTATGTCTACCAAATAATCGATTAACCCGATTAAGTCTATTTATCATGAAACAAATTTTAAATTAGTAAAACAAATTTTACAAACTAAAACTTGAAAATAAAAACTTGCTAATATGAAAAATGTAACAAAAAACTATCAACGTGATAGATTTGACCAAATTTCCCACCAATTACTTGATCAAAACCTATGAGAAATATGAAGTAATATTTGGAACTTGATTAAACTTAAACTTTCGAATAAGCAAGATACTCCAATTATACCTAGTACTCATATTATTCTAGTTGTTTAAGTTTGATATATGAACAATGAAATTACTAATTTTTATCCAATCTCCTTCTCCGAAAACACATTTACAATAAAAGAATAAATGTTTATCAACCTTTGTATATGTTTTACCACCTTCAAAATAAGAATATCAAAAAAATATTTTTAATAAATCTTCAATCTTTTGTTAGAGCGCTAGCCCTTAATCCAAATGACCGATTAATTTAGATATTAGAAGAAATAGAAATGGAAGCAACTTGATATCAAGCTCTATCAAATATCAAGAAGGAGAGACCTCGAGAGAGAAGATGATTAAGAAAAGGAAAAATACCATCTGCTTCATTCAATGAACAGATGTGGAGTATATACAATTTGAACTACCAGTTAATCGGTACAAATCGGATATTATGTACCAATATTATTTACATCAGAATCACACTAAACCAGGCTAATATAACCAATATTCCCCCTTAAGATGGAGCATATATTGTTAATTATCTCCATCTTACTTAGCATATTTCAAAATAAGGTAGGGTATAACGGTTTATTGAGAATGTCCGCGAGTTGATTTGCAGAGCGAACATAAAGAGTTTTGATGTTACCAAAGATATTCTTAGTCCTTTCGTGAAAAAAAAAGAATTTTTGGCAATGTGAATTGTGGCTGTGATATCATAGTAAAGAGGAGCATCATCAGATGTGTCGACCCATAAGTCTTGGAGAAGAAACCGCAACCAAACCATCTCTCTCACAGCATCAGACATGGCGCGATATTCAGCTTCAACGGAAGAGTTAGAGACAATCTCTTACTTATTGGATTTCCATGAAACCAAAGAGGATCCAATAAACATACAAAATCCAAAGACACTACGGCGTGTATCAGGGCAAGAGGTCCAGTCAGCATCGACAAAACCCGAAAGCTTTAGATTAGAGGAAGCAGAGTAGAATAACCCTTGACTAACGGTTCCCTTGAGGTAATGAATCACTTTATAGGCAGCTTGAAGGTTAGTACTGCGAGGGCAAGCAGTGAACTGACACAGTTTATGGACCACAAAAGTGATATCGGGACGAGTGAAAGTGAGGTATAAGAGTTTACCCACAAAGCAACGATATTGTTCTGCATTTGGGAGCAGGTAGCCGACATCACTCGAAAGTTTAGTACTAGGATCCATAGGGATAGAAGAGGGTTTACAGCCAAGACGTCCCGTTTCAGTTAATAAGTCAATGACGTATTTTCGTTGGCACATAGATATACCCGCTGATTTCCTGGCAATTTCCAAATCAAGGAAATACTGAAGCCTGCCCAGATCACAAAGGTTGAAAGAGCATTGTAATGCTGCCTTCAAAAGTTCAGTGGCCTTATCACATCTACTAGCAATGATAATGTCATCAACGTACACCAAAACAGCCATATAAACATCACCAGCCTTTTTATTGAAGAGTGTATGGTCACCATAAGAGGTTTTGAAACACAATTGGGTGAGAGATGCGCAAAACTTCAAGAACCACTGTCTGGATGCCTGTTTGAGGCCATAGTGAGACTTTCGGAGCTTGCAGACAACGTTGGGATGGAAGGATCCCAATGTCTTGGAAATTACCCAGGTGGAAGAGACATATAAATTTCTTCTAGCAAATCCCCATTCAAAAAGGCATTAGATATGTCCAGTTGCGAGAGAGACCAACCTTTAACTGCTGCATCAGCAACCAACAATTTAACAGTAGTTAGTTTTGCAACGGGTGAGAAAGTCTCAACATAGTTCTTGCTGCGTGTAACCTTTGGCGACCAACCGAGTTTGGTATCGCTCCAAAGTTCCATCAGCATTCAGAGTTAACTTTGATTACCCACTTACAACCAACAACATTCTTACCATGAGGAAGAGAGCAAACCATCCAAGTCTTACTGTCTTCAAGAGCCTTAATCTCAATATGCATAGCATCACACCATTCTTTGAGTTTTGTAGCCTGAGGAAAGGTTGATGGTTCTGGGATTTTATTAACAGCATTGATGAAAATCAGATAAGGATCATACAATGTTGAATAAGACAGAACATCAGAGATAGGATGCATTATGAAAGAATTGACAGAATAACAATGATAGCCTTGAAGATGATTTGGCAGTATAATAATTTTCCGAGTGGGCACATAAGGATGTGATGGACTGCACTCGGCTGGATGAGAGGAGCTTGGGGGTATCAATGCTTTGAGGGACATCAAGACGATGAAAGAAGTCAGCCAGAATGTCTGATGCTGATTATGTATCATTACAGAAAGGGAATAACTCCTCATAGAAATAAAGATTGTGTTATTCTAAAGATTCAATAATTTGTAACCTTTCTATCCGGATGGGTATCCCAGAAAAACACAAGAACATGCTCTGTCTTGGAACTTGTTGCTCTTCTTTAGAAAAGTGCTAGCGTAACAAAGGTAACCAAAAATCTTGAGATGAGTATAGTCAGGTTCCTTCTTCGTAAGAATCTCGTATGACGTTTTGTTGGAGAGAACTAGAGATGGGGTTCTATTAATAAAAAAATTGCCGCGAAAACACAATGCCCCCAAAAAGTTAGGGGAACTCGAGATTGAAAAGGAGAGCCCGGGAAATGTTCAATATATGTTGGTGCTTACGTTCTACCACCTAGTTCTGTTATTGGGTCTCGGGGCAGGAATGATAAGGCATAACCGTTTCCAATGCGTAAACCAGCAGAAACCTCACTACAATAGCATGCAACCTTCGTCAAGTTCGGCAAACTCTCAGGATGAGTTAAAGCTTTAGTTCAGCAGCTATTGCAGCAAAAGTCGGCCACTGAGATAAATGCTAAGGTTGACAACATGTACAATGATCTAAACAGCAAGTGTTAGGCAGTTTGGACTCATGTAAAAAAGCTGGATGTCTAAGTCGCCCAAACCGCACAATCTGTGAAGAGACCACCAGGAACTCTCCCTGGAAAAGGAGAAGCCAACCCAAGGAATGAGTATGTTAATGCAGTCGAATTAAAAAGTGGAAAAGTCCTGCAAGGTACAGCAAAACCCAGCATAATGCCTTACAAGAATGAAGAGGGAGTCAAAGAGAAACTGCCCCAGAGAGAAGCACACATTCCTGCCGCATAATCTAACTATGTGCATCTCTCATCAGCGGGAGCACCTGCTCCGAGTGACACCCCAGATGCTCCTGGCGAAGAAAAATTGATAGAGCACCCAGGCGCGAAAACGGAGCACCTGCTCTGACTAAACCTGCACAAAATCCTTCATAAAGGGTTTTCTCGCCTACAGTCACCTACCCAGTTCCACCCAAGAAGTCTCGCAAGGATTTAGAGGAGGCAAAGTGCAGAGAGATGCTACGGGAGTTGAACGTGAAATTGCCTTTGGCAGAAGCTGTCCATATGATACCAGCCTTGAAGAGGTATATGAAAGGATTAGTAGCCGGAAAAGTCTCTGAAGATGAGAACGTGATGCTAGTAGTATCAGAAGAGTGCAGTGCAATATTGCAAAACAAGATGCCTAAGAAGAGAGGCGACCCAAGCAGATTTGTGATATCTGTCAAGATCGGACATCTCACATTCGCGCTCTCTTCGCGATTTAGGTTCAAGTGTGAATTTGATGCCATACTCGGTAGCGAAACGTCTATGGTTCACCAACTTCAAGCCAACCAGAATCTCGCTGGTTTTTACCGACATGTCAACCAAGTGTCCAATCGGGATACTTGAAGATTTACAAGTTCAAATCGGCAATACATTGATCCCTGCGGACTTTGTGGTTCTGGAGATTGAAGAAAAACCTAAGGACCCTCTGATTTTTGGGCCCTCATTCCTTTGCACAGCCGGTGCAATCATCAATGTGAGGAGTGGGATCATTGACCTCCACTTGGGAGATATTGTCATGAAATTCGAGATGGATAGGAAAACCTTTGTGGTGGAGGAAGGTTCAGAAATTGCAGAAGAGGCAGTTGAAGAGATCCTTGCGAATAACCCTCTGGAAGTGGTCTTGACTAGGGCCGAAGGCCAACACGGGTTTCTGAGTGAAGAAGCTGAGGGTTTTGCAAGAATGATGGATTCGACTTTTAGGTTGGATAAGATGGTAGATGCACAAATATCAACAGCAGACATTGGTGATGGAGCAACTGCTCCACTTCCTGGAGCGACTGCTCTAAGCAACGCGATTGACAGTCCATGGAGCGAGCTGAGGGCTCCAAAACTCGAACTGAAAACACTTCCGGCAGGGCTAAGGTACGCGTTTCTAGGATCCAATTCTACATATCAACGTCATTGTGAATTCAGAACTGAACAATGTAGAGATTGATTTGTTGTTGTGTGAACTTAGAAAATATCAAAAAGCCTTAGGATACTCTTTGGACGATATCACTGCATGCATAGGATCCATTTAGAAGATGAGTTGATGACTTCTGTAGAATATCAAAAGAGGTTAAATCCGAATTTAAAAGATGTTGTCAAGAAAGAGATAATAAAACTATGAGAGCTGGTGTGATATATGCAATTTCTAATAGTTCTTAAGTTAGTCTGGTACATGTAGTTCCAAAAAAAAGGAGGCATCACTGTCATCAAAACTGATAGGAACAAATTGATACCGATAAGAACTGTTACATGTCATAGAATGTGCATTGACTATCGGAAATTAAATGCTGCTGCAAGGAAATATCATTTTCCACTGCCTTTCATTGATCAAATTAGGCATGGGCGTTCGGGTACCCGTTCGGATTCAGGTCGGATATTTCCGATTTTTGGGTTTTCGGGTTTAGCCTCCTAGGCCCCATTCGGGTTATTAAAATTATCGGGTTGGGTATGGTTAGTAATTTTTTGGGCTTGGATATATTTTGTAATACCATACAAGTCCTATTTTATATCCAAACTCAAATCGGATTCAAATTATACTAGTTTGGGTCCGGATACCAATACTAAAAAAATAGATTTCAACTAAAAAAAACAGAAAACTAAATTAAAATGAAATATTCTTAAACATCATACAATATCTGAACTCATGCATCTTAAATTTATATTGTATAATGCAAGACTAAACATTACAATCAAATTTATTTAAAAATCCAAAAAACCTAACCCGAACCCGAACAGGTTCCCGAGCTCAACTTAATCCATAATTACCTAGAAATATACAAACTAACCAAAAAATCTGGTATGAAAACTATCCAAACTCCCTAAAAATACTCAGAAACATATGAATTACCCGAAACTAAGTAAAAACGATTTAAGTCGGATTTTTCGGGATACTAGTTTGGGTTTCGGTTCGGATCAGATATTACCAGATACCCGAAATATCTAGCCTTAAGCCCCATTCGGGTATTTCTCTAGAACCATACTTGATCGGGATTGGGTTCGGATTTTGGGTTCATGTATTTTTGCCCAGGCCTAGATCAAATGCTTGAAAGATTAGCTAACCATCTCTTATATTGCTTCTTAGATGGTTATTCAAGTTTCTTTCAGATTTCTATCTACATGGATGACCAGGAGAAGATGAAGTTCACTTGTCTTTACGACACGTTTGCTTATTGTATAATGCTGTTTGGATTGTGTAACGCCCCAACAACTTTTCAGCGTTGCATGATGTCTATTTTTACTGACCTCACTGAAGGCATAATGGAAATTTTCATGGACGATTTTTCTGTCCACGAAAGTTCATTTTATATATGTTTGTCGAATTTGTGCAGGGTCTTGCAGCGCTGTGAGGAAAAACATCTCGTTCTGAATTGGGAAAATGCCATTTTATGGAAAGAAATGGGACTGTACTGTGACATAAAATCTCGGAGTTGGCATTGAAGTTGACAAAGCAAAAATTGAAGTCATGATGAGTATGCAGCCACCTACAACGGTTAATAGGATTCGCAGTTTTCTGGGGCACGCTGAATTTTGTAGAAGGTTTATCAAGGATTTCTCCAAGATAGCAAGACCTTTAACTCAATTGCTGTATAAGGAAGTGCAATTCAATTTCGACAGCGCCTGTTTGGTAGCATTTCACACAATCAAAGGAGCTCTAGTTAGCGCTCCCATTGTTCAGCCGCTAGATTGGGAACTGCCATTCGAAATCATGACCGATGCTAGTGATTATGCAGTAGGGGCAGTACTAGGCCAGAGAAAAGAAAATAGGCTGCATATAATCTACAATGCCTATCGAATCTTTGATGAAGCCCAATGCAGATACGCCACAACAGAGAAGGAGCTACTAGCGGTTGTATTCGCATTCCGTAAATTTCGATCCTATCTTGTTGGTTCAAAAGTAATTGCTCACACTGACCACGCTGCTTTGAAGTATCTTCTCGCCAAGAACCTATACTGTTGAGGTGGATCCTTCTGCTGCAAGAGTTCGATTTGGAGATTAGGGACAAGAAAGGAATTGAGAATGGTGTTGCTGATCATCTCTCTAGGATGAAAGTAGATGATGAAGTACCCCTTGGATGACAGTCTTCCTGATGAAAAAGTCTACGCAATTAGTCTCATCCAAGACGCAGAGCACCCGCTCCAACGAATCTCAGCAACTCGGCCGCCATAAGGAAACACCACCAATTTCCATGGTTCGAAGAGATAGCAAATTACCTTGCCGCAGAAAAAGAACCTGCAGAGTTCATTGGCAACAAGAAGAAAAAGTTCATGAGGGACATTAGGCGTTTTTTCTGGGATGAGCCTTACATATACAAGCAATGCTCGGATGGAATGTTCAGAAGGTGTGTAACTGAAGAAGAGATACCTGGGATTTTGTTTCATTGTCATGGCTCCTCATATGCAAGACACTTTGCAACCTTCAAAACTGTCTCCAAGGTGTTGCAAGCACGGTTTTTGTGGCATACAATATTCAGAGATGCGCAGCGATACATCTCACAATGCGATATATGCCAAAGACAATGAAACATCAGTAAGAGAATGAGATGCCACAGAACTTCATACTGGAAGTAGAGGTTTTTGATGTTTGGGGGATCGATTTCATGGGACCATTCCCATCCCCATATGGCAACGAGTACATCTTAGTGGCGGTCGATTACTTGTCTAAATGGGTAGAGGCTTTAGCCAGCACCACCAATGACGTGAGGGTGTTTCTGAAAATGTTCAAGAATGTTATATTCACATGGTTTTGTGTGCCAAGGGCAGTAATAAGCGATGGAGGCTCACACATCATCATTAAGGTCTTTGAAAACCTGTTGAAGAAGAATGGTGTTCGACAAAAGGTTGCAACAGCTTATCACCCCCAAAAAAGCGGGCAGGTTGAAGTTTCGAATAGAGAAATCAAGAGCATCATGCAGAAAACAATCGACATTACTAGAAAGGATTGGGCAATCAAGTTAGACGACACTTTATAGGCTTACAGGACAGCCTATAAGACACCTTTTAGGACGACACCATTCCACTTGGTGTATGGTAAAGCATGTCATCTACCTGTAGAGCTAGAACACAAAGCAGCATGGGCGCTTAAGACATTGAATTTTGATGTTAAGCCTGCTTTTGAAAGGCGAAGAATGCAGCTGCACAAGTTAGAGGAGATTAGGCACATGGCCTATGACAACTCGAGAATCATTGCAAGAGACTTTGCTCCAAATGATCAAGTGTCATTGTTCAAGTCTCGCATGAATTTCTTCCCCGGAAAGTTAAGGTCAATGTGGTATGGGCCTTTTACAATCAATGAGGTCCGACCCTACGGAGTTGTGGTGTTGCTGGACACCAAAGGAGAAGAATTCACTGTAAATGGTCAGTGTTTAAAGCCATACATATCATATTCAGATATCGCAGAAGGAGAAGCTCTCCCCTTAAGCGATCCTCCTCAAGCCTAAAACTTTCCAAGTCAAGCTAGGACTTAAAACAAGCGCTTAATAGGAGGCAACCCATCTGTAAGTGTAATTATTCTCAAATTCTTTGTTTTCATTTGTAATTAACAGAGCCCAGATGGAGCTCTGGAGAAGCAGGCACATGCTCGTAGCAGAGATTGCTCGACAGAGCATCCAGGGTGAAAATCGGACCACCTGCGTCCGCTTCCTTCTTTTTAGAAACCACCATCTTCTTTCTTCTTTCCTTTTCTTTCTTTCTTTCCTTCTTTCTTTCTCTTCTTCTTCTTAAATTTTGCAATTCAAGTCCGATTTTGCTGATTTTTGACACTAACCCGGGCAGATTTTTACTCTTTCTCTGATTCTTCGGTCGATTGCAACCCCCAGCAAAGGTAAGAACTCGAAACCCCTTTTTTACAGTCCTGACCATGAAGAAAAAGCTTGATGTTTTGGATTTCTCTCTCTTGATTTGATATCTAAACTCGCTCTAAATGGATTATCGGTTGATTAGACTAGGGTAAATGTTGAAAAAAGGGTCAAAAGTTACACATGCAAAAACGAAAATTTTGGCAAAAAAAAGAGGGGTATAGCGATCTGAAGAAGAAGGAATTTAGGTGTTTGTCATGGATTGAAATATGCTTTTGGGTAGAGGACAGACGATTTTCACAAGAGAATTTGTCATTAAATCAAAACCCTTGATGCTAAATTGATGATCGTTCTGTTTTGTAGAGATTTCTCTAAAAAAACCGCTACTCCAACCGCAAGGGCAAGGGCGCAGGATCATCAACGCATGCGACGGATGAAAATGCTCCATGGCCACGCCCCGAAAGAACACGTTTCGACCTTCCTGATGCAACGCTGCCCCTGAACTCGGATGACAAATGAGACCAAACAGATGCGTACTACTACAACGCGCTGTTAGACGTTGCAATGGAACCAACTAGGTTCATGTGCACTGATACTCTAGAGAGGCTGGGAATTTACAAAGAGGTCAAATGCATTCCGCTAAATGCCCGACTCATGAATTTTGCATTGGAGGACGTGCTTTATCCAGATATAGCACGACAGTGCCTTCCGACCGCGCGCTTTAACTACATGGATCCGAACAAACCGACGTTTGCAGAAGCATCTTTTTCTTTCTTTGCTGGAGGAAAGAACTACAGTCTTTCCATGGAGAACTTATGTAACATCTATGGTTTCCATCCCGAGGATGTCCAGTTCGCTTTCTCAAAGAATTTCTCAATCGCAAACCAGTTTTGGCAGACGATCGCTTATGGACAGTACGCATCCCGATATGCAAATCAATCTCTCGTTCGCCATCCAGCGGTGCGCATTGGCGCAAGGTTATACAGCAACCTCTTATTTACCCGAGATGTCGGCAGTAAGGTACATCTTGATAAGCTCATGATGCTTTACTATGGCTGTGGAGATTTGGTTAGAGACAGTTATGGCGTAAGTCGTCCAGTGGAACACCAAGAAAACCGAACGCATCGGCAGCCTACTCACGCCCATCTTTCGCTACTTCAAAAAAGACCTAACCTCCGCTGTTTGCCACAAGAACATAGAAAGGATAGACACAAACCACCTGATCAGCTCCAAGATCCTTCGTGATGCAGACACATACCATTTCAGACTGCCACGACCCTGGCGCTGCCTTACCACACATACACAAGCACAAGCGAGTTAGATCTTCCACCTATCTCTGATACAGCTAAGTACCGGCGATGGATGATCGCATCTCAAAGGAAAAACAACAGCCTTATGCAGCAAATAATGTGTATCCTTTCACGAGGATGCTGCCACGACACGGCAGCAAGAGACGGACGACATGAGTAGACTCCAGCACCATCGGAGAGGCCATCCCGACGCAGGCGCCACACTGAAAGCGATGGGAGCACAAGCCCACGTCCTGCCACCACTCGCTAAATATCTACTAAAACAAGTTTCTACTTTCATTGTATGTACCATTTTTTTCTTTTAGTGTTTCCAACCAATCCTCCATTTTATTTTCACACCGAGGATGGTGTGAAGTAAGTCCGAGGGAGAGGTTGATATTACTAATGTTTTTCTTTCATATTTGTTTTCAGTCATTTTGTCCAGTTGAGTCCGAGTCTGTTTTACCGAGTCTTCAAAAAAAAAATCGAGTCTATAAAAAACAAATATGGGGATTAGGATCTTAATCTATGATGATTTTAACCACACATGTGAATTCTGATTGTCTTCATAGTGACCATTGCTGCAGGATCTTAAACGCACAGCCAACCTGGAACACCATTACAGTCGGACCTCACCTCTCTAGAACATTTCAACCAATCGATATTTCATCGCAAAGAAATTAAACTCTACTTTGTCAGAACCTAACTTGAATTGAAATTCTTTCTGTTAAGGCATTTGACTAGGGAAATAAGATAATATTCAGGATTTCTTACTCTTTCACCACTCTTGCTGATCCTGAATAGCTAGTACTCACCTTGAGCCGTATCTCATTTCAAACCTCCTGAACTCTCGTGTTTTAAGGTTTATCTGTGCAGATATATGTAAAAGGTGCGGAAAGAAAATGATTAACACAACCTCTAACTCACGCTAGCTGAAGAAATCATGACAAAAAATGAAACCAATCCGGAGCACCCGCTCCAAATGTTAGAGCACCTGCTCCTATACGACAAGAGTACATCAGGCGGACAATCAATCATTTCACATTTTCTAATTGTGCTTGAGAGACACCTATATAAGGCCTTCTTCAATTCGTCTAAAAAAAAAAGAGAAAAAGAAACTAAACAGAAAGTATAAAATTGAAGAAATGTGAGTTAGTAACTCCAAAGTGTCTCTCAGTACACAGAAATCAAGAGGAAAGAGACCAGTATCGAAAGAGTTTAAGCTCGAGAGAAGTAGGGGTGAATCCATTCTCTCCTATCATTTTGCGTGATATCCTGCATCCTCTACAAAGTTTGGTAACTTCTAAACACTCTAAGCTCCACCTCTAAAACTAGCTTTCCCAATACCAAGCACCGCTTTCCTTAGTTAATGCTCATAATAGGAAGCTCATGCCAATTTTAATAGAATGTAAAGATTTTATTGTCTGGAAAATTAAGTTTCGGTTGGTTAAAATTCAAGTATGGAACAGGGCTTGCGAAGGTGTTGGAGGAGTTTCGGTAAGGATGTGTTCTCATATTTTAAACCATATGGTGTGCAGGTCACATTAGTTTCACGATTTCTGAGATTTTGAGAGTCCCTGCGTTTTCAAACCTCTTCTACGTGTCTAGACTTTCAGTTTTGTTTGAGGACAAACAAAGGTCTAAGTCCGGGGGAGTTGATGTGTTGCGTTCTTGACGCATATTAACAGTTGATTTTGAGTCTTTGTCGAGTCTTTCTGGTTGTTTTTGAGTCATTTCAGGTTACCAAGAGGCTGTGGACAAGGATTGGAGCTGCTGGAGACATTTGAGAAAAAAGGAGAAGAAGCCGAGCAAAAGGAGTTCAGAGCATCGATTTAGTACTTGATCAACTCTGGAGCACCTACTCCACTTTGGAGCACCCGCTCTGATATTTTAAGGAAAAAAAAAGATGCCATATCTCTTTAATAAAAAGGATGCAAAACCCTAATCAGTTTTTAAGTTTAGTTTTTTTTAGAAAATTTCTTCTTCTCGGAGAGAGAGCCGGTGATTTCTGAGAGGATTTTCATAAGAGAGTTTTAGCTTGTAAGACTTGGGGAGACGGATCTCTACAACACTTGAAAAGAATTATGAACCCTAGTTCTTTCTAATAAAAGTTTCATGGGTTTCTTTTCATCTATTGCTATGTTCTGTTTTCATATGTTTGAGTAATCTCTCTTGCTAGATTAGGTGTTTTAAACGGAGACCATGAGCAATTGAATCGAATACAAATAGGGCCTAATCGAATTGTCTTTATCACTGACGATCTTATTGCCGAATTTTAATTGATCACTAATTCTCTGAACTTAGGTATTCCTATTCATCAAAAGTGCAATAGGTTACTAGAAAAAACCTTGATGAGCAAATTGTCATTATCCAACGACAGTTGATGCTAAGGCAAATTGTGAATTTATCGGACCTGCTTGTTAATGCTTGTTTGCAATTTTAGATCTAAACGATAGTTTAAGATTTTTAGATTGTTGAAATAAAGTTGTTGGTTCCATGACAGTGGTCCAATCATATCACTATGTTTGAATTCTAGACCTAGACTTAATTGTGTCTTGAATAGTTGTTCGGTTCGTGTTCTCTCCCGTGAATGCTCCCTAGTCTAGTATTCTGTTTTTTTTTTATTTCAACATTCATTTATACTACCGCAATTGTTAGCAAAAATCAATCGTATATCATCTTAGTTTAATATCGATTTTTCACAGAAACTTAATGTAACATTGGTCATCTGGAATCCGAATCTTTCTATATTACAATCTTCATACTTTGCACTTGCAGTAGAAAATAAGAGTTCAAATCCAGTGTATCACTAAGTCAACTAAATTCCAATTATTGTTTTCTCAATTGAATTTATCTATGCCTCCATTGCCTTTCTTCAATTCTCGTGTTCATCCTTCTTCTCCCAGTTCCAAGGGTCCCTTTCATCAAACTTCACATATCTGCTTATGAAAATATTCTTTGTTGTCGGACTGTACATCATGTACGCCTTTGACTCTTTGCTAACTCAAAACATCACACATTTGAGACTCTTCTCATCAAGCTTTACTCGTCTTTCATATGATATTACGGCGAATGCAACACACCCAAACACACAAAGGTGCTCTATAGACGGCTTGTGATTACTCGACTTCTCCACCAGAGTCATATCACCAAGGATTGTGGTTGGTGACCTGTTCAACATGTGAACAGCGTATTGCACTGCCTTCTTTTAGAATCTCAGTGGTACTTTTATCCCAAAGAGCATACATCTCGCCATGTTCATGATGCTCAACTACTTCCGTTTTGCAATGCCATTTTTTTGGGGTGTGTACGCAGATGTGAGCTGCCTTCTGATGCCATTCTCCTCACAGAGAGATTCAAAGTCCTTTGAATTGAATTATCCACCCCGATCGGTTCTCATACATACCAGAGACTCGCCGAGTTCCTTCTCTGCAGCTATTTTAAACTTCTTGAATGCTTTAAAAGCCATTGATTTTTCCGACAACAGAATAGTCCAGCATTTGCGACTGTGGTCATCAATAAAATTGACGATGTATCTCTTTTCGATTTTCTGAGACAGGTGAAATTGGACCACATATATCGTTGTGTATCAGCTCTAAACCACGACTTGCTCTCCATGTGCTCTTTTTTGGAATATTTATTCGATTCTATTTGCCTTTCATGCAAATCTCGGAAACACCATTCTCCATATAAATTTTCGGCAGTCCTGTCACCATCTCCTTCTCAGCGAGATGCTTTCTGCATGTTTTACAGAGCTCTGCAGAATCTTCACTTCCGTCTTTGGCTTGCTTCCTTTACCTTAGCCATGATCACAAACATTTTGTTCGTGGACATTGTTGATTGCATAAGTATCCTCTTCAGTTGTTTATGCCAGATTTCACATACATCATCCTTTTTGTTGCAGTTGGCCAACGCTTTAAAACTAATTCTTCAGTTCCGGTACGTAGTAAACAGACGAAATTATTTAATTGATGTTGTTGATCTCCAGACGAATACTGCCTTTTCCTTCCACATGCATTCATCTATCCTCACCTAATTTCACATGATGGCGAAAGTTTTTGTCCAAATCGAGAAACCACTCTTTGTTTCCACACATGTGATTGCTGCAACCTGAATCCAAGTACCAGATCTTATCTCCTTATATTTCTGCATGTTAAACTTGAGCCATCAGCAAAATGTCTTCATCAAATTCGGCATACTTAGTTGTTCCTTCCCATCAAGGAGACCTGCTCTTGAAATGCCCATCTTATGACATTTATAGCACTCGATGTTGCTCTTGTCAAAGCCTCGTCCTCCTCTTCCTCCTCGATATCCACATCCTCCTTTCTTTGGTGAGTATCACTCTCTTCTTTTTTCCACCTTCCATCTTAAGCATGTGATCCTCTACAGTGTGTTTACTGGTATTTTGTTCATGTACCATCATTTAGCTCTGCAACTCATCAACCGATATATGTTGGATATCTTTCATTAATTAATTTATTTTTTTCTTTAATTTCATTCGGTGTAAAACATTGTAAACTTTTTTAGCAGGTATGGTATTACACAACCCACCCCTTTTTTGACAAATGGTAAGTTTTAGAAGGATTACCACATATAACACAAAATTTCTCCGCCGATTCTTTTTAGTCAAGCTTCTCAGTCTATTGTTATACTTTGAGAAGTCGAAAGGATTACAATTTCTATTCCGTCTAAAATTCGTGAAATTCGTTGAGAATTATAATAGATTCGTAGATCCGGTCGGCTTATTCTCTTTAAAATATTCTATTGCATAAGCGACGTATGTGAATTCCTGCACAAGAGTTTGGAGGATCTTCTCCACAACCTTGGCATCCGACATATCCTCTCCGAGATTCCTCATATTCTTTACTACGACCATTACTCTAGAAGAATATTATGTGATCGTATCTCCATCCTTCATCTCCAACACTTTAAATTCTCTCCTCAGCTTTTGCAACTGGGCAGTTTGAGCCATTTTGTTTCCCTGATATTTTTTCTTCATAGACTCCCAAATATCCTTCGTCGTGTCCTTTTTTGCGATTGTCTTCAAGATTGTTTTGTCAATTGAGGCGAAGAGATATTTAATCACTCTCAGATCTTTGAAATTACTCTTTGCAAACTATGTTCTTTGTTGTCGTGTCAAGATGATGTTCCTTTTTGGTAGCACCACGTCAGATTCAATGAGATTTCACCATTCTTTGGACCTCAGCAGATTTTCGATGAACATTTTCTAATACTTATAATGTCCATCAAACTTTAGAATATTCAACTCATATTTTTTACTTATTTTTTTATTTTGCGCTGATACCACTTGTAGAAACAGAGAAGAAACTGAACTGTTGTTCTTTTTTCTTTTATAAAATGATTATAACTTAATAAACTTATATAGCTCGATAACTGCTATAACACTCCTACAAAATAGAATGACTTATTCTTTTGACTGAAACAACTAACACCTTGCTACAGGCTCTGATAATTTTATTTTTCAGTTAACGCTTAGCAAAATTTTAACATCAAATATAACACACGACTAAATGTTATACTTATTGTATCTTTTTCATATATTGTTCTAAAAAATTTGATAATAAATCCCTCGTAGCGCAAAGATTCATCATTTGAGAAGTCTTTTTTTGAGAGATTTGTAATCTATTATGTCCCTTCAATAATATATGTACCCCTTAGGTCATTAATGAAATGTGCAAAGACGAAATTGGCTTCATTTAAAAAAAAATGAATGCCTCAACGCAAACAAATGTCTCAACGCAAACGTGAGAATCTGTGAAAAAAAGGATACACCTCTCTCCTCTCCCGCGAGCTTCCTCTCCTTCCTCTCTCAACTCGAGTTCATACCTCCGTCGGCAGCCTTCTCGACTTGTTGACCCGTATTGCCGCCGGCGAGCTGTGAATCGCCATCGTTAGTCAATTATGGAGGAGCTGGAGCGAGCTTCAAATCCAGGTCTGAGTTTTAAAGTTTATTTTCTCTTGATTTTACTCCAATTGTAAATAGGGATTGAATTGGATTTGATTACTCACAATGGGTTTTTAACTGTGCTTTATGGGTCGATTAGGACTATGCATTGATAATGAACGTATTGCAGTAGGGAACCATAAGTAGATTACAATGAATTAAAGAGAACCAGAAATCATCCAATTTGGGTTTCAACGATAGTAGAATTGGTAAAACTAGTATTACTGGTAGAACTACTATAACTAGTATAACTAGTATAACTGACAAATGTAGTATAACTAGTAAAACTGGTATAACTACATAATTGTGTAAATCCATAACTGTTTTCAGTATTTTTATTGTGTTTTTACTATGTTTTGGCACGATACAATGAACAACAATATCAACATACATTTTAAATGCGAATGTCGCATGTATAGTTTAATGTTGAAGTCATCAATGGATGAGATAACTTTGTGATGCTAGAATCTAGGATATGCAAGAAGCTTGCGTTACATGAGAGTACCGTGAAATTAAAATTGAGTTACATTTCATTGTTGGTGAGATGTGAGAAACATTTTACTCTCTCCAATGATGATGATCTTTGTGTTTATCTAACGTCTATTGATAAAGAGAATCGTACATGTATTTTGCATGTGCAGTTCATCACTATCTCGGACCTGCCAGAGCAACTTTCGAGAGCATGCTAAGGGAGTTATTTTGGTTTGAACTATGAGGAGTTGAATTCTAAGGATGATGAAATTGGGGGTAATGCCATTACTTTGTACATAGGCAAAGAACAATCAGAAGAACAACATGAGGCCATGGAGGATGATAATCAATGGAGATGTATCACGTGATGAATATGTGGATATGCATGATGAATATGTTGAGCTTCAACATGTTTTAGAAGCTAGTAAGTTTGTAGAGGCATGGGAAGACGGTTTGGGTGTGACTGAACTTCAAGAATTCCCAAATAAGAAGGCAGTGCAAGAATTGGTGGATAGAGCGACATTTGTAAAGTGTTTTGGTTATGCCATAACAAAGTCGGATAAAACGTGATATGTGGTAAAATGTCGCTAAGAAAGCTGTAAATGGGGTTTACGAGCTGCAAGGATTGAGAAGATATATCTTTTTCGATAAGAATGTACACCAATACACATACATGCTCTCGAACTAGTCAGAGTGAAAGCAACTTGAAAAGAAAAGGTACACCACAATTAGTTAATGTGTATCCGAGCACTCACCAATGGTATTGTATATGGCATATGTCCCAAAATGTGAAAGACCATGCTTTTAATGTCAACAAGGACGTAGTTGCTTGGAGATTCATGGAGTGCAGTAAGTTTTACACAGTGGCTGAGTTCAACATTGCATATTGCTCTTTTAAGACGAGATATCCTTCTGCGGCAAAGTATTTGGAGGAAACTACTGTGAAAGAAAAATGGGCGAGGTGCTGTTTTCCAGGGGAACGATATAACATAGACACAAGCAACTGTGTGAAATCTTTAAACAGTGTGTTTAAGCACGCAAGAAAGTACTCCCTAATACTCATGCTTGATACGATCATTACAAAGTTTTCTGATTTGTTTAATGAACATAGGAAGGAAGTTGTTTATGGATTCGTTGAACGTAAAATGATGCCTTTAGTGGAGAACTGTATGCACGATATATGGACGGATGCTGAAAAATTAATTGTGACGGAGCTAAATACTTTTGAGGTTGAATATAATGTCGTCGGTGGTGACGGGAAGTCTTATTTGGTAAACTTACTCTCTAAAAGTTGCAGTTGCAGGTTTTTTAATATTGAAAGGTATCCTTGTGTGCACGCACTAGCCTCTTTCATTGAACTCAAAATGCATAAGGATAGAAGTCGTCAAATCCAATTACATGATTTGTGCTCAAAATATTATTGGATGGAGCTGTACGTATTGGCATATTACATGACAACTTCTTTAGTGTCAGATAGGTCTGATTGGAATGTCCCAGATTACGTCAAAAAACTTGAGATCATGCCTCCGGATCGCATCAAAAAGAACGGGAGAAAGAAAGTGAAAATATTTCTATCGGCGGGAAACGGCGTCTAAGGACAAAACATAAAAGGCGGGCGAGACAAGGACTCCAATGGTTGTTATTTGGAAACTCCAATGAACGGCGTCATTGTAGTGTTTGATTTTATTATTCACCTTTAATTTTGTTGAACCATATCTGATAGCTTTTTTATTTGTAAAACT
Organism: Schrenkiella parvula; assembly: GCA_000218505.1. Classification (NCBI taxonomy): domain Eukaryota; kingdom Viridiplantae; phylum Streptophyta; class Magnoliopsida; order Brassicales; family Brassicaceae; genus Schrenkiella; species Schrenkiella parvula. Next base: position 7,056,393 of record CM001191.1, on the reverse strand, counting down.
GGTAAAATTTGTAAAACTAGTGTAAATGAGGAAAAATAATTTTTACTTGGTGCGTTTATTTTTTGCAAAAACCAAACAATTTATACTTGACAAAGAAATGGTGTTAAAACTTCACAAATACATGGTATAAATGTGTATTAATTGAATTAAAAAATACAAAATTCTATCATATTTGTTTGTTATTTGAGAATCTTCACAACATACTCCTTATAGTTTTAAGGTAACTTTGTAAATTATAACCAATTTAGGATGAGAAATATATAAAAATATAGTTTTATAATATATTAATGCATAGAAAAACAGGCTAATATGTTAATATAATTTAATCAACAGTAAAACTACAAAAAATAATTTTACATTTGAGTAATACTAATTAAAATGGAAAACACCCAAAGTACAACTACTTGCAATTTTAGTCAACTAGTATCCGCTGCATAACTATGTACAAAAAATAGCGTCCAAAATTCAAAATTTTGCAAAATTTAAAAATTTGGACGAAATTTTTGGCGGGTTCCACCCAAAATTCGAAATTTTCACCTAAATTTTTTAAAACCTCTTCTCTCTCATTTCACTTTGCATTTTTCTTTCTTCCTTTTTCATTTCAATTTGCACTTTCCTTTCTTCCTATTTCATTTCAATTTGCACTTTTCTTTCTTCATCTTCCTCGTTTCACTTTTCACGACCCTCTTCCTCTGTCGATTACGATTCCGGGTACTTCCTTCCTCTCCTCGTCTCTCTTGTGTTAGTTCTTCGATTCTTAGTGACAGGTACTGGATTTCATTTTGTTTGAGGCTCTACTTATTCGATTTCTACGCCTCGGACAGCTTGAATACACGATCAGGCAAATACGTGTAGAGTTGGAAAACAATAGTGAAGAGATTGCAAAGCTGAAGGAGTTGGTTGCGGGTCTTGTGGATCATGATGTTTAAAACCTCCATCTTGTGGATGATGGAAATGTGTTTTGTATGTTTTGTAATAACCATTGTTCAAACTTTGACAATTTATTTAAAATTAAAATGAACATAGTTTTACTAGTAATACAAGTATTACGAATTTAAAATTTATTTAAAATTAAAATGAACATATTTTTACTAGTAAAACCAGTATTACGAATTTAAAATAAAATTAAAATGAACATAATTTTATTAGTATTATCAGTATACGAATATAAAATAAAATTAAAATGAACATAGTTTTACTAGTAATACTAATATTACAAATATAAAATAAAATTAAAATGAACAAAATTTTACTAGTAATACCACTAAATTTAAAATAAAATTAAAATGAACAGAGTTTTACTAGTAATACCAGTATTACGAAGTTAAACTAAGATAACTTCAACATAGTTTTACTAGTAATACCAGTATTACGAATTCAAAATAAAATAACTTCAACATAGTTCATTCTTTATTTTTTCCTGGGCTTTGTCATAGGCCTTCTCGAGGCCGGGTTGTCCTCTACTCCAGCAGCTTTATCGCCCTTATTTCTCTTCTTCTTCAAGGTCTGTACGGTAGAAGTCCAAAACGCATTGTCTTCGGAATCAACAAGAGGCTCCATATAATCCGCCTGCAATCATATACAGTTATACCTACTATTACAAAATGTGACTTTCTCAAAAGACTTGCAGATTTTACCTTGCTGCCTTCTTTCTCGGTTTCACCTTGCTTCTTCACATAAGCTTCCAAGGTTGCGACTCTCTTGTCCAATCCATCCAACTTCTGCTCTATTTTCCTCATCCGTCCTCCCATATCTTAGTTCATGGAATTTATGACCTCCGCCAATTTAGTTAAATATGCGTTCTTCGGTTGTTCAATGGCAATTACCTCCTCGTTCACCCCATTCTTTGGTTCCTCTTCTAAACGGACAGCCACATCTTCCATGTACATCTCTTCAAACCACACCGCATGCCCTTCACCTAGACGTCGCATCCAACTATCAACAACGACATCATGCTTATCATCAATGTCATCTTTCTCTGTGATTTCAGCTAGAAGAGATTTTTCTTCTTCTGAAGTGGTCAGGATGCTTTCAATGTCCTGTCAATTAAAAACAAAGAATAAATATAAAAATAATTCGAAACAGCATAACAATACAAAATAATCTAAAAAGACAACTAACCTTAGTTGTACCAAGTTCGGCATTTATTTTAGAAAGCGGAAATCCTTTCATTTCGCTTTTCTTGAATTTCATCGTGCACATCCTATGACAGTTCTTGTCCGCATCAGGACAAACGTCTCGGAATCTTTTCCCCAATTGTGGGATTGCCTCAAACGCTAAAACCTATACAGACACTTTATTATAGTTAGCTTCAATTATAAGTAGCAAACTAAGTATGACTAATACATCTAATAGCATTTACCTCTAGAGGAATACAGAAACCGGGAATCGGCCACAACACACTCTCTTTAACAGCCCCTCCAAAATGGGTCATCGTGTGCATGATCTCGTTCAGCATATGATCAAACTATAATCTTCCCCAAGAATGTCGTACACAATTTAAGATCATCAACAACTCTAAGAAAAAACGGCTCTACAGACAGAGCATCTGCTCCGGTCTTCGTCTGTCCACCAAAAATGCTAGACAAAAAGTATAGGACACGACCAGGTTCCATAACCTCCAGCTGTCCTTTCATGTCTTTATATCTAATTGCTGATCCCGGTTTAAAGTACTTTTCCACAAAATTCATGTTGCCGAAATGCATATAATGGAGTGGATAATTGTGGCAGTCCAATCCAGATATCAATGCGTGTTCATTTATATCATACCGGATGGGAACGCCATTGACGACAAACCAAGCTTCTTTTACCTCTTCAACGCATGCCGGAAGAACCATCCACATGCCCATAAGCTTGTGGTTTTTGTCTTTAGACATGTGGAAGATGTGTTTAAACTGACGATGAGTTTCAAACCAAGTCCTTTCAAGACTATTCATCGGGGGCTTCAGATTCTGTAGAGTAAACAAGGCTTTGTAGGTGAAATATCTCGTCGATATCTTGATCTTTTTTTTGTATTCCGTTGGCGGGAAGTACATCTTCAAAGGTTGTAATGCAGTTGTGTTCTACTCAAAATCTTACAAAAAACATATTTGAACGTACATAATCAGACTAGTTTTACTAGTTATACCAAGTATAACTTATTTAAACCTAGAAAATCAAAAACTCTCCAAATCCAAATCCCAATTCCGGCGCCAATAGTTATATATACCTAAGGCTACGGCTACAATGTCAACGTCGTAGTTCCCAAACAAATCCAAACGAGAACTCTATCCAAACCCAGAAATTCAACTACAGCTACAAACAATTCTTTCAAGTTCAACTACATTCCGTCGAGTTTTCAAACGAATCCAAATCCGAAAATTCAACTACAATCCTTCGAGTTCAACTACTTACCGTTGGGTTGATGTCGTTGCTTACAGTTCGGCTACTACTTCTGTCATCATTATCTTCTTGTTCGGAATTCGTCACGTCTTCGTCAACAACCCCAAGCGGTTTGGCTGCTACTTCTACCTCTACACCCAAACGAGAAGAAGAAGCGTTTGCATACTTTGTCTGGCTCCATCGAGTTTTGGGTGGCATTCTCTCTCTCTTTTCTGCAACAATAATGAAAGTTAAATGAAAGTGCAAAGCATCACCGAGTCTCCAATTCGGAAGGAGATCCATAAATGAACCAAAATCGACTTACCTCACACGAAATCCTGAGATAGTTGGAGAGGAGAGTCGAGTGAGGTCTCGATTGAGCAAGAGAAGAGAGTCGAGTGAGGTGAGAGGTCTCGATTGAGTAAGAGAAGAGAGTTAAGTGAGGTGAGAGGTCTCGATTGTGTAAGAGAAGAGAGTCGAGTGACGTGAGAGGTCTCGATTAAGCAAGAGAAGAGAGTCGAGTAAGGTAAAAAGGAGATCCCGAGAGAGGGAGAGGTCTCGTTAACCTTGAACAAGAGAAGAGAAGTGTTGAAGAGAAGGAGAGAGAGCTGAGAGTTAAAAAAAAATGAAACTGAGATGCGTTTGAGAGGAGATGAGTGAGAGAAGAGCGTTTTTGATTTTTGATTTAGTATTTTTAAAATCGGATCTCACTCGATCGAATTGGATGAATAGATAAAATCCAGATATAACAAGTAATTAGAGAAAATTTGTTGGAATAGAAATGCAAAACTCTTGTTTTCCGAATTAAAAATAAATTAAAGAAAAAATCAATTTTTAGAGTACTTTTTTTTCGATTTTAGTTTAAGACATAAAGACATATGAGATGATTTCTCTAGCACAATCCAATACATTTTGCTGCAAGCTTGCAAAATTACAACAAAAACAAATTGAAAATATATTGGACAAACTCAATTATCAATTTTCATTACATAGTATATTACAACAAAGGCAAACGACACTCTACTACGAACACCCAGAAACATAGTTAACCAAATCAACACACAAACATGAAATGAATCAAAAGAACAAATGCGTCTGCACAAGAATCTCATCAATGCCCAAACTGATAAACACAACCTCTCAATCCACAATATTAGGATCCAGACCTCTTGCCTTCCTCGTCTTCCCCACAAAAAGATCCTTAGATTTGATCAAACCAGGTACGCAACCCGAGACTGTCATGAATGGGAATTGAGCCACCGAGTCCTTTCTTCCTAAAGATATTATGGCAATATCCGAACCGGGCTTGTAGCTCGACATCTTCTTCTCGTTCCCACCAGACATCAACAGCTTTATGTTCTTTGTAGCCACAGAGGCATGTTTCTCAGCAATGTAGCCTTGTTTCATCTCAGGGATATCAGTAATATCTCCAATTGCGAATACATTCTTGCGACCCTTAACCCTCAAGTACTCATCCACCATCAGCCTTCCTTTACCATCCAAGTTATCTTTCAGAACAGTTCCCTTTAGCCATTCTGAAGACAAAGGCTTCCCGGTGCAGAGGAAATAGCAATCCGCGTGTACCGTTTCTCCTCCTGATGTTCGGTATGTTTTATTTCCGTCTGATGCTGAATTCAGATCCACCCTTTGGTTCAGAATCACTTCCACTTTCTTTGATTTCAGCCAGTCAAATGCCTTGTCTGCAGCTTTTTGGCCAACAAATTCCAACAACCTTGGTCCGCTGTGTACTAGAGTGACCTTCTTCTCTGGGAAATCGACTGCAATCTCTGCAGCAAGCTCGACACCCGACGGGCCTCCACCAACAATCAGAATCGACTCAGAAGACTTGATCTTCTCGTATTCTGCAAGGAAATATTTAAGGTGTAAGAAACCATAGACCAAGTCCTTACAAGAAACAAACTCATCACGTAAGCTAATATTCTTCACCCTCAAATATGACTCTTAAACTCTTCAAGATATGATAACAAACAACCTCTCTACCACAGATTGAGAATATTAACCAGCCAAAGATCCTTACTAGACTTTTGTTGGCGACATTAGCTAGCATAGGATCGGTTATTTCAGACTCACATACAGAGTATTCTACTTCATACTTAAGCATTCTCAAACAATTGAAAACCAATCGAAAGAAGATCATACCGTCTTGGTAATGCGATAGCTTCTCTTGCCTGGTTTTGGGAAGAACATCGTTGTGACCTGTAGCAATCACAAGATAATCATATCCAAACACAAGCCCATCTGCTGTCACTACATCAGTGTTCGTGATATTGACCGCTGGAGAAGTCACAACACGACCGTTTTGTAGGTACTTCTTGTGGTTGATTAACGTTCTTTCAGCAAAAGAAGGCTCCACCATAGACCTCAAACTTGCCCATGTGATCTCAAAATACTCCTTCCTAATATCAATCAAATCTCAGCTCACATTGCAACAACAACAAAAAAAAGACATCTTTTAACCAATTAAGCCATACCCTCATTGAGATTTCCCATCTAGTACAGTAAGAAACATAAACACGATCTTCTAAACCAACATATTACAAAAAAGAAAAAAAACTTACGGATCGATGAGGGTGACGTCTGAATCGAACTGAAGAGATTTCGAGGCCAGTGAGCCGGCGACTCCGCCACCGATCACCACCACCTTCCGCCCGTTTCCTGATTCAGATTCTCTATTTTCCATTTCGCGATTAAAAATCCGATCTAAAAGGTTCTCGAATGTTCTTCGATTGCTTTCTCACAGTTTCAATTTCATATTATATAGACCGGTGTAGAAAATAGTCTTCTGGGTTGAGATTGTCGTATAGGGAATAAAATATTGTGCGGCTAACGTGCTGACTGACGTCATACCCGACGTCGGCTCCTCCAAGGACGCCGGAAGGATCCTGCCGTGTAACCCCTGATCGTACGTCATCAGGTACGCTAATTCTTTTTTTTTTCTCGTTTCCAATTTGTTTTTTTGCGAAACTTATTTCTCTTGGTAAGCTTTACCAGAAGGCCCATTAGTAGCCCAAGTATAAGGACCAAGTTATTTTATTTTTTTCCGACAAAATTAAAATTTCATTTATGTTAAAATTACAAAATCAGAATACAAATATTTGGATTAACCAAAAGAGTAAAATATCAATAGAAAGAATTTCCGAAGAAAGAATTGCATATATACATCCCATATATCAAAAACTATATATTATAAAAAGGTGAATTTGATGATGCTTGCTGAAGTCTAGACTTATCCGCTAACAAAAATTCACTTTTGTTATTTACCTTTTCCGTATGCAATATTATTTTGATGTGAATTGTGTGTTTGGTTTGCAATTCTTGGCAAAACTTCGTTAGTACACACCACATAATGAAACCCATTGCTTCCATTAATTGAAATATTGTTTCTATAGTTAGATATCAATGATTTCGTATCCAAGTCCTTCTAGCATGTTATGGTTTTGACTTTGTCTTCTTTGTATTCAATATTTGATATGGCTTCTGATTATTAAATAAAGTATTTACTTCCACTTCAGCATGTACATCCTTACCCAAAATATACCAAATTCCTTCTCCTCCATTGTTGTTGATATATATCAATAAGATCTGACGAAGATGAAAAAGAAACAAGATTTTGTCTCATCCTCATCATGAACGAAAACAGACTGCAAGCTGCTCGCCTCAACCTACCTCCATTATCGGAGCGAAGACTTATCCTACTAATTTTCGGTGTTTGACGTGCTCTAACCCAAGAGATTCGTCTCGGTCCCGTACCCACAACCGTCCATTTTCATCAACACTAATGGCAAGATTCTGTCCCATTCTCTCATCGTCGGGTAAGACCTTCCGACTATGAATCCAACGCCGAGAGTTCTTTAAATTATCATCCCCACGGCGTGATCTTCCTCATTACTCTTTTGAATCAGATATGAGGGAAGTTCTAATTCACAAACAGAGCGTGAGTTCCGGATCGAAAGCCATGAACAATGTGATCGTCTTGAAAAATCAGTGTGTGACAGCGGATAATAGTGTGTGAGCAAGGTACTTTCTCCACATCTAACACACATCATGCACACTTTTTTTTATCCAAATCCATAATACAATCGATTATGAACCTTCAAATATGTTGTCATTCAAACATGTTTACTTCCTTTCTCACACCGCTCTAAACTTCAATCACAAAACATTTCACCACAAATAGTATTCGTTGACTTAAATAATTTGAATGCAAAATTTAACATAACCGCCGTCAGTCTCACATGTGACACAAATTCATCTTTGTTAGCAAAATTCTATAAGATAGAGATATTGTTTGACCAAGTGGTATTGGATCATCCATCTTGACCACTAGAATGCGTTTTAACATCCTCAACATTGAAAGACATATCATCTTCATCCTCATCCTCATCTTTCACTTTCCCGTACTCAATGTAATCCACATCCATGTCATCAATCTCATCTTTGACTTTCACATTTGAATTGAACATCTCCACTTCCGGAGAAAAAGATGGCGAAGTGAACATCTCCACCTCTGGAAAAGAGTGTGGAGAGGGCGGAAACAGAGATCGAAACAGAAAAACTAATATGATTAAGAATATTGTACAAACAAAGATACCAATCAAACAAAGAATTAGAAAAATAGCAAAGAACATTTCATAATCCATTGAAGAGAAAAGAGAAGGGATTGAAGAAGATAAACGTGAAGAGAAGAGAAGGGTTCGGAGAAGTAGTTAGTCAGATTGTAAGGAAATCTAATTAATAAGGACGATGAAGGTTTAATAAATAGGGACGATGAAGTTTTAATCTATTTGAAAGAACAATGTAGTTCGGCTATAGCTTTGCCCATGTCTTAATATGTTCACGTTGAAGTGGTTTTAATGTGTTCACTGTTGAAGTGGTTTTAATGTGGATAGCGACTTCTAAAGGAGTAGCCAATAATACATGTTCAATGAAGTAAACCAGAAGTTCTTCCGCAAGGTCATGTACTCTAATTTGAATTAGTATAAGTTAATCTTAAATTCAACATAAGCTTAAGCTTACGTTCATCTTCCTTTTTTTAAATGTCACTTTTATTTTCGTTTTCTTTTAAGTACTTAATCAGTGTTATGTATAAATTACATACTATTTATTAACGACGCAATTGATCAAGTGCTATTCGTTGACTTAAATAGTTTGAATGCAAAATTTAACATACCGCCGTCAATCTCAACTGTGACACAAATTCATCCTTGTTAACAAAATTCTATAAGATAGAGATATTGTTTGACCAAGTGGTCTTGGATCATCCATCTTGACCACTAGAATGCGTTTTAACATCCTCATCATTCACTTTCCCATACTCACTGTAATCCACATCCATATCATCAATCTCATCTTTGACTTTCACATTTGAATCATAATCCGCATAATTATTTGCATTTTCATCCTCATCATCATCCACCTCTTCTTATGCGTCTTCATCCATGTCATCAACCTCATCTTTGACTTTCATATTTGCATCATCATCCGTATAATTATTCGCATCATCATCGACCCCAACATTTGTCTAGTTTCTTTCATTTACTCAACACTCTTATATAGTACGCATGAGAGAAATGTCGACCATTTATCTCTCTCTTGGAAAGATAAAATAATTTGGTAGTCTTGGAGCGGGACCTTTTTCAACCATAACAAGTCTTAACCCAACTTCAACATTTTCTCAGTTTCCATGATCATATATATCTAGAATTATACCATGCTCTTTGAGTTCAACATTTTTCGTATCTATATCCTTCTGTTTTGATCATTCACATCTTTATTCTCTTTTTCACTGAGATTCTCATCCTCTTCAATCTTAGCATTCTCATCTTTTTCGTTATCAGATTCAGTAAGATTTTTTCATTATTATCTTCCATTGGATCATCAAACTCATCATCAACTCTAACAAATTCAGTAAGATCTGCATGTTTTACAAAAAACCTAAACATACAACCTTGCAATGATTTCACAAATGCATCAACTTTTTCTCTTTTGTGCTCCCGAGAGATATGTTCTTGGAGGCATATTTTCAAAAATTGTTGATTAAAATAAACAATATATTAAATCAACACTATGATAAACAAATCTAGTTTGTAGATAAATTACTATAAGATGTTAATTTAATGAAGACTAAAAACTAGAAGTGTTAGAAAATATTTATTACTTTCAAAGAAACAAGAAAAAAAACATACAACAAAAAGTGAAATAGCATAGAAGACGAAGAGATCTACAAACCAAAGAAAAGAAGAAGTACCACAAAATTGAAAGACAACACTGACGATAAAAAGAGAGACGGTTGCAATAAAGTCGAGGAAGAAGAAGAAGAAAGAGGGCAAGTCAATAAAAAAACTGATTGGAAAGTAATTTATATCAAGAATTGTTAAGAATAAATAATGAGATATTTAGAATCATTTTTTATTTGGAGATTAGATTTTCTTTTTGCGATAGAGATTTTTTTTTGATTTTGGAAACTTGACAAAAAAAATTATTTTTGTCGAAAACATCACCTTCTGAGAATCGGGCTTGGATTTGAGGTAAAGAGAATTGGTAACTTTAACCATTATGATACATCTGATTCTTAATACATGGGGGCCTAATCAAAAGAGAAAATTAATTCCATCATACATATAACAAATAAACATCTCAAACTCAAACAAAAACAAACACATTAACTAAAACAAATGCATTTTTTTAAAAATCATTTTTTACAAATGCAAAAACAAAACAAAAACTTCAAAATCAGTTATAAATTTGCTATAAATGCATTTTTTTAAAGATCTGAATAGACATACTTCATAACGAAGTCTAACAAGAATACTTCACCACGAAGTCAAAAAATAGTCAAATGCAAAACTGACCTCTCTTGTTTGCAAACTTTATGTTCAGACTTCTCTTGAAAAATCTTCGCATTGGTCAAATTCAAAACTAACATGGTTCCAATGGAGACTTCTCCTTGAAGTCTACTTCCTATTTTTTTGTTTACAAAGAAAATATCGCAGGTTTCATGTGAAGCTTCCATGATATGACAAGATCAAAGAATTTGAAATTTTTCATGGGGATGAAAATGGAGAAAATTGAAGTTAATAAGCCAAAGAGAACTCAAATGTTGTTTGTTTAAGCATTTAAAACTTCAATTTGGTTGTTAATGGTGGTTGAGATAATTGAAGAATAAAACATTTTTGTAAATAATTGATGAATACGGGGTTTGAATTGTCTTTTACATTTTCGAAAAAAAAATAATAAATGTAATGGGAATTTTGTGAATACTGAAATTTGAGAAATGTGATATTGAGAAAAAGTATCATTTGTAAGGAGAGTGAAAAATGTGGATTACTTTTGTATTTAACCTCAATTTGTAGGTAATTTTGGAAAGTAGTCCGACTTTATAATGCATTGCAATAGATAAGCCATTTTACTTTTTTGGAAAAAAAATATTAATACTAAGTTGTGCTAAGGTGAATAATGTGTTAATGTTTTATGATCTTACATGGAGAATATGTGACGTATTATAAAATCTTAGATGTTTTTGTAGTTGCCAACTGCATGCAAATAATAGAATAAATCTCTAGAATAAAATGCTAATTTGAAAAATTTGAAATTTTTTTTATTCTTAACTGTTAGTATTTCATAATAACTCATTGGTCTTTTAGTTTGTTGATTATTGTCTTTAGATAGTATATCCTCTTGTTAATGAATAGATATTGACTATTCTTTTATTATTTCTCTTTAATGTCTTTCATATCAGACTTTATTGTTGTTGTTCCATGTAAATCGTATTTGAAATTCTAGTATAATTTAGTTGACAAATCTCTCCAAATTTTCTGTTTTTTTTCCATCTATGATGTAAATATCTCAATATCTTCTTTTGATATAACTCGTCTTAGATCATCTTTAGCTTTATATGTTATGTTGATTGCTTCATTAAATTTAGCATCAAAATAGACCATGAACTTTTGCCTTTTAATAGTATGATCAGCATGAATCAATATTCTTTTCCAGAGTAAATTAGATTATCAATTTGTGAGAAGTGACCATGTAAGCTACCTTGTTGTTAATGACCAATAACTTTTTAATCTTGTAGAATACACCGACATTTAGGTTTATCTCATTATAGTTTATTCGATTAGCCGTAATAAAGATTTGGATTGTAGTTGATAAAACCTTTTATGTTAAAACAAAATATAAAAGTGCTGATTTAATTTTTAATTGGCGATGAGTAAATAGATTTGCGAGTCTACTTTAACAGATATAAAATAGTTTAAAACACATAAGTAGATAATATTTTTCATGTTTTGGACCTCCAAAAAACGGGCATCTCTAACAAACAGTTACTTCTTAACAAAAGTTTATGTAAGCTTGTTGAAAGTCGAAAATAGAAGTCTCTAAATAGAAAAAATAAACTTAAGCAACCAATGTTTTAGGAAGGCATGTCATCTTTTTAAAACTATTTTTATTTTAGAAACTTTTGGAACCTACTGTAAAATTTAATTGGTTAATCACTTTTTTTTTAGTTTTGGTGATTGATGTAATAGAGAAGGAATCTATAGAAATATTTTTTATTAGATAAGCTTTTTGATATTAATTTTTATTTTAGTTTGGTAGATACAATATTTTGTATGTTTTAACGTACTTTATGAAATCTTTTGTTTTGTTAGGTAAGCTCTTTTGATGTTAATTTTTCAAAACATTATCATAGAAATAAACTTGATTTCTTTAGATAATTTTTTTCTTTTGCTATATTATATTGTTTGTTCAGATTGATTTCTATTCTATTTCAATATATACCATTCTTTGAAGATTATAATATTTTTTAGATATTTTTTTATATGTTTAGTTTCAAAAGAAGTAACATAGATATTAAATTAGTTTTTTAGATGGTTTTTTCTTTGTTAACTTAGTATTTTTATATTAATTTCTATTTTATTTTGATAGATAGTATTTTTAGAAATTTTGATATATTTAAGATTTAATTAAGATGCTGATTTGTTATATATTACATGGTGGTATTAATTTTCCTTATATTTTGAGAGATTAAGTTTTTGGAAATCTTAATATTTCTAGAACTAAATTAAAATACTAATTTAACATATTTTAATTGGTTATTCTAAATACTAATTCTAGTTCAACTTTTATTAGTATAAGAATAACAAATTCAGTAATAAATAACTAATATATATAGGTTGACAAAAAATGATTAAATGTATGAGTTGACCTAAGGCTACATGAATCAATTTGCCATAATCTATAAACCTATATGGATTTGACCCAAACTCATCCTAAAATGCTACGAACTAGTAGGGATCAAGCTTCAGGTTTCAATCACCATTACCATCTCTACGTATTATATAACTTCTGAGCTAGATTAAAAGCATATAACAAAAACTTTTTTAAAACTCTAATTCATAATTTATTGATTTTTAAAAAAATTTATATAGGATTTTGTCACGTTCAGGGATCGGCCACGTCATCACTTGAAAAAAAATAATAGCCAATCATTATTTTTTGTTATTAGTAACATTGAGATGAGCAGGTATTGTTTCCATTAAAACAGCTGGATTTGTCGGCACTTAAAGTCTGAACAAAACCATTTCTCTTATTTATTTTACAACATTAAATGTTTTATGACCCAACCTAAAATAAAAAAAATGATGCAATTTCGGATTTTTTTATAAAAAAAAACACACGATCTAATTCGACGGTCATAACAATACGTTTTTACAAATAAAACAAATAATCCTCTCCATTTCAATTCCAGTATTGCCTTGTATTTTCTGTTTTTCAGAAAAAAAGAAAAAAATGCATTCCAATTCTAATGCTATTTTCAATTTTCTTTTCAATTTTCAATTTTAGATTATAATTTATTTTCAATTTTAGGTTATACTTTCATTATAAAAGATTAGATTATACTAATCACAACCGCAAATAGCATTGATTATTTATATTATTACCTTTATAAAACACTTCCAATTACATTTTGAGATATAAAGACTTTAAAATACCACAAACGACTTATATATTTGAAAAATAGAACCTTTTATTTAGGAAGCCTTCCTAGATTTTCTGAAAATCTTTTTACAAGTTGATTTTGGGGGTAAAGATTTGCATAAATATTTTATCCTATTTTTGGCAAAAAAACAGTACCTTTTTGAATGTCTTTTTATGTTTTAAATAAAATTTCTTATTTTTAATTTAAATATACTATTAGATTTTACAACTCACAAATCTATGTTTTATAAATATATAAACAGTTATATAAACAGTCTACATAAATAAATAAATCACACTACTGTTTTTTCTTTTTTAGATTCGAAATCGCATTTATGAAACATTTATCTTTATTTATTATAATATATAAATAATTACAAATAGCTAAATCAACCAGTGGACCAAATGAACTTCCAGAAATATACTACTGGTTTCACCTTACTCTTTAAACTTCATTTTTTTTGTTGGTTTTTTGACCTTTAATCTTCATTCTAGAAAAAAAAAACTTCATCTGTTTATCTAAATCTTTTATTCTGTAATAAATGAAGTTAATTAGTTGTAGAACACGTTGGTTAATTACTTTAACTACTCACCAGTTTGAAAAAAAAATTACTTAACTTAAGTCTCCTCTAATCTCACAAATCCAGAAACCAACTCGGAATTACTTTTCTCCTTCTAGATTCGTACTGTGCAAGTGAACTTAATAACACACAAGAAAAATACGAGAAGACAAATCCAGAGAAACACAGAGAGAGAAAGAGAGAGCTTCTTGTTAAATCCTTTTCGCATGTTAATCTGAGAAAAAAAAAAGACTTTCTGTTTTCTCGTCAAGTCTCATTTCCAAAAAAATGTCTGGATCTGAAATTTGAATCGGCAATATCGAGCGGTTTCGAATCTTTAGAGAAGACGAAGCGTGTAGGTCAGGGAAAACCAAAAAAAAAGCAGAGAAGCAAGTTTTGTTCTAATCTTGAAATCGCAAATTGAAGTAACATTGTTAGTTTTGGTGAACGAAATGGAGTCGCGGATGGATCAATATGAGATCATGGAGCAGATCGGGCGTGGTGCGTTTGGCGCCGCCATTCTAGTTCATCACAAAGCTGAGAAAAAAAGTAAAAATTGATTTTCTCCAAAAATGTCTCTAGTTTCTTCATTTTCATCAGCTTTTTTTAGTTGTGTTTTGTAATTGAAGTTTTCTTTTTAGGTATGTTCTGAAGAAGATTAGATTAGCTCGGCAAACGGAACGTTGTCGGAGATCTGCTCATCAAGAAGTAATTTTCGAACAATCTTTTCTGTTCTTACTCGAATTTGTTTTTGACCTCATTGGTGAAATTTTTTGTTTTCTTTGTAGATGGCTTTAATCGCGAGGGTTCAGCATCCTTACATTGTGGAGTTTAAAGAAGCTTGGGTTGAGAAAGTAAAACAAGACTTCAATTATTTTATGGATTCAAGTAGATTTGGTTGTGTTTTTTTTTTAATACAAGGTGAAATTTGAAAATGCAGGGTTGCTATGTTTGTATTGTCACTGGATACTGTGAAGGAGGAGACATGTGAGTTTTTCTAGTTAAAGGTTTCTCTTTTTGTTGTTTAGTTCACAGAAGTCAAAGACTTTGTTAAAGTATGTTGGTGTTGTAATGTTTATGACAGGGCTGAGTTGATGAAAAAGTCAAATGGTGTGTATTTTCCTGAGGAGGTACTGACTTACTTTTCACCTGCAACTTTCTCTAATAAACATGATTTTTATGATTTAGTGATTGATTAGTACAATGGTGATTTCTTTTTTGGTTTTGGTTTGCAGAAACTCTGCAAGTGGTTTACTCAATTGCTTTTAGCTGTTGATTATCTGCATTCTAACTATGTTCTACACCGTGATCTAAAGGTAAAGAAACATCGGCAATGCTAGTTGTCTGAATCATTCTGTCATGCTTAATTTTCTTATGGACTTATTTGTGAAGCTTGCTCTTTCCAGTGTTCCAACATTTTCCTTACAAAAGATGACGTCCGCCTTGGTGAGCTTAGCTTTGTGATCCACTCAATTTAGCCTGCAACAGAATGTACACGGTATTTTAGAAAAGTGTGTTTCGCCTTGTGTTGTTTATACAGGGGACTTTGGTCTGGCCAAAACTTTGAAGGCGGATGACCTAACTTCCTCGGTATGTCGTCAAAGCCTCTGTAATTTGTGCATGTAAAAATGATGTTGTGGATACGGCTTGTATTTACCGCACACTAGCAATTCAGCGAATTGGACATGAGTTATGCTAACAAACTTTGGTACATGAAGTTATCTTACCAAGATTTATGACAGTCATGGGTTTATAGATTCTCCTCTCTTTGCTAATTAATTATGGGATGGAACACCATAACCTTCGTAGTGATTATTCTTAGGATTGCTCTCGAGTTTCAGAATTGATACTGGTGTGACAAAGACTTTGGTGTTTATGACTCATGGCATTTTATACGTAGGTTGTTGGAACTCCAAACTACATGTGCCCGGAACTGCTTGCTGATATCCCTTATGGTTTTAAATCAGATATCTGGTCCCTAGGTATATATAAACCCTATCCTTTGTAACGCTTACGTATCTTGTAATTGTGGCTGAACCTAAGACAAGACTGTATGCTGTTGAACAGGCTGTTGTATATATGAGATGGCTGCGTATCGGCCTGCTTTCAAAGCTTTTGTAAGTTAATTATTTCACTTAGATAGTCTAACGCTTGCCATCTGTATTTGTTTCCGTTCTTTAAGTGTTTCCTGGTTTGGTAGGTAACTGATCAGAGATGGTTATGTCTCTAGAAGAGAAGAAAATGTTAAAGAGCTATATAGAACAGCCTTGATTTTATGTTTTATATGGTTTCAGGACATGGCAGGGCTTATAAGTAAGGTTAACCGCTCCTCAATTGGTCCGTTGCCTTCATGTTATTCACCATCTTTGTAAGATTCATTTTCTAGTCTGAAACTTAATGTGCTCTTCTATATTTCTTGATACACTTTGCCTTGTCCATAGATACCATTCCTATGCTAAGGCTTGTGTTTATAGTTCTGTATGACGGTGTTCATCTTTTTTTTTTGTCAAAACGGTGTTCATCTATAACATGCCAGCAATACAATACAGAACATTTTGCAATCAGCGGAAAGGATGATAGATGATTTATTCTAAACGTTAAATAACATTTCTCTCCCTAACTTTTTGTTTTTGTTTTGATAATGTAGAAAAGCACTCATCAAGGGAATGCTAAGGAAGAACCCCGAGTATCGGCCAACCGTATGTTTTATTTTCTAGGACCAGAAATTTTCTGCTTATGTAAAATTAACTAATCATGTGTTTTTTCTTCTTTTTCTGTTCAGGCCTCCGAGATTTTGAAGCATCCTTATTTGCAGCCATATGTTGAGCAGTACCGTCCAGCCATTTCTGCAGTGCCTATAACTCCAGAAAAGCCTCTCAATTCTCGTGAGGGTCGGAGGAGTATGGCTGAAAGCCAGAACAGTAATAGTTCAAGTGAAAGAGATAACTTCTATGTGAGTGACAAAACTAACCGACCTGTGGTTCCAAGTAATGGTAGTAAAGTCACTGAGACCGATTCAGCTTATGTCGATGAAGAAGATATTTTCGACCATGTGCAACAACAACCAGCTGGAAATGAAAATGTCCAGAGTGTTTCAGCAACGAAAACAGATAGCCATGGGATTTTAAAGCCCTCACAGAGTGACCAGCGACCAGACATTATCCAACCAAGGCACCCAAAAACTATTAGGAACATCATGATGGTTTTGAAAGAAGAGAAAGCTAGAGAAAATGGTTCACCCATGAGAGTTAATCGAGGGAGAACATCTTGTGTTCCGACACAGAAGAACAATACTGAAACTCCTTCAAAGATTCCCAAACTCGGTGACATTGCTCATAGCTCCAAGACTAACGCAAGTACGCCGTCAAAGCTAGCCTCTGATTCCGCAAGGACTCCTGGAACAATACCACCGAAGCATCATCATGTACTCTCTCCCCCTTCCTCTCTTTCTCCAATTCCCAAGTTTTAGTAGATATTCTAAGGATTTCATATAAAAAAAAATCATCTTGCAGATGCCAGTGATTGACTCTTCTCCAAAACTTAAGCCTCGAAACGACAGAATTCCCCTTGCTCCTGCTGCAAAACACGAGCCCGAGGAGGCAATATCAGCTAAGCGAAGGCAAAGAACACCTCCTACTTTACCAAGAAGAACTTTGACAGCACAATCAAGACAATTAGTAGCAGATATTCCAAATATGGTGGTTAAGGACACCATGAAGCTGTATCCATCTCAGCCGTCAGAGCATGAAACTAATTCTCATCAATCTCGTGTCCATGCGTCCACTGTGAATACGCCGGAGCCAAAGAGAATCTCTGTCGGATCTTCCAAAGGGATGCAGAGTGAAAGCAGCAACTCTATTTCTTCTTCATTGTCCATGCAGGCATTTGAGCTCTGTGATGATGCTTCCACACCATATATCGACATGTCAGAACATACTTCTTCTGATGACCACAAAAGATCCTGTCACATTGAATACTCGTCTTCATTTCCAGAAATCTCCTCGGAGATGATGATCCGCAGAGAAGAACACAGCACTAGTATGCGGCTTGCTGAAATCCCTGACACTGTTCCTGATGTTCAAAATAACATTGCTCATCACCAGCCAGAAGGAAGCTCCTCTCCTGTGCCTAAAGAGAATGGTAGCCCTGCAACATTAGAAAGCTATGAGCCAAACGCGTCACACCGACAACACGGTGATGACAAATTCACAGTCAAAGAATTCGTATCCACTGTTCCTGGAGCCGCAACAATGCCTTTGCATGCTGAACCTTCCCACCAAGAGAATTCACATTCGGATAACAAAACAACTGTTGTCTCTCAGAACTCAGCTCTTGAGAAAAACAACAATCCTTCCCATCTTCATCCGGTTGTTGACGATGTCATACATGTTATCCGCCACAGCAGTTTCCGGGTAGGGAGTGACCAGCCGGTCATGGAAAGTGTTGAAGTTGGTGTCCAGAACGTTGACGTTGGGAAACTCATAAACGTTGTGAGAGATGAACTTGAAGTGAGGAAACTAGCCACTTCCTCTGAATCAACAACCCCAACGAGATCGACCAACTCAGAGCCTCCTGAATCGAGAACCGAGACCCGTCCTGAAGAACCAGACCCGATCACTAATTACTCAGAAACCAAGAGCTTTAACTCATGCTCTGATTCTTCACCAGCTGAGACAAGACCAAACTCATTCATGCCTGAAGAGGAAACAACTCCGGTTCCAGCTGTGAAAGAGACGTTGGACATCAAGTCATTCAGACAGAGAGCAGAAGCGCTCGAAGGTCTCCTCGAACTATCTGCGGATTTGCTGGAACAGAGCAGGCTCGAAGAGCTAGCCATCGTGTTGCAGCCGTTTGGGAAGAACAAAGTTTCGCCTAGAGAAACTGCTATTTGGTTGGCAAAGAGTTTGAAAGGAATGATGATCGAAGACATCAATAATAACAACAACAGTGGCAGCTCCAGGAATTGTTCATGATTTCATGAAGGTACGTATGTATTATACCAACATTTTCAACCAAACTCTCTTCTCTGTTACTTTCTTTTTGTTTTCCTGTAACGTTATATTGGCAAAACGTAATAATTCTTTTACACAAAAAAAAAGAATGCTTATAAGAAAAGAAGCTTATTTGCTCAAAGACGAAGAACACATACTTTTTTTTCGAAATTTTGAAAGTACAGCCACCGTTATTAGGTGTAACCATGTACGTTGTCTCCATTTTTGTACATAGAGACTATCTTGGGATTATTGCTTGGTTCTGTTTTTCTTCCTCATGTTTCGACTTTAAATCAACGAAAAACTTATCTGATTTACACAACGTCATTGTTTACATTGTGGTCTATATTTCGTTTAATATCACAGACCATGAAAAAATTAAATTTTTATTAATTAGAAGGATATATTTGATGAAGTGAATGATAATCAGTTATTTTCCTTCTGCAAGTTGTAACCATTTTATTTAAAAACAAACTAAAATTTAGATGATTTAATCGTTTAATGTGTAACGGATGTTTCTCTTTGTTCATGTTTGCTATCCTGTTGTTCTGTTTTTCTGGCTTGTGTTGCTATGTTGATTCCAGCTTACTTCATTTTTAGTTATTTAATGTAATTTTTTTTTTGGAATTAGAAAGGCAAATTTTATTTTTCAAAAAAAACATGTACAAAAAGAAAAAGAAATAGAGAAAAAAAATAGTGAAAAAAAATACTGAGAATTGAAATGGACAACAGACGGAGTTTAGGGTGCCATACAGAAAACAGCGGGTTTGCAGATCTTTCATTTGACTGACAGCGTTCCTCTCCAAGTAAGAAAGTCTTTTTGCTCTAAGTTCTCGGACCTCTTCTTACAATCGAGTGACTTCGTTCCTCGGTTATAGACATGTGTGAGAAGCACATAAAAGCCGGCAGAAATTTCTCATGGCGTATTATGGTTTTTCACAAAGATTTATAAGCCGGTTCAGTCGACTCCTTCCCTCTTTGTGGGTTCCGGGCCCTACAAGTGTGCAGAACCTTGACGAACCTTCATAACTAGTGAACATGTGTAAGTTTCCCGACAATATGAAATACTAACCATACCAAGGGCCAGACCCCAAAGAAAGAGCTTGTTTATCAATTGGAATAAAATGCACTAATGACAAATTGTTTATCAATCGGACTAAAATGTGATCAAAAATATACTTACCAATCAAGAAATATGGTAATACGAGTTAAATAATTTTTTGAGACACTACTTTTTATATATGAAAAAATATAACAAAGTTAGTTCCTGAAATTCTAAATTTACCAATGAATCAATTTTTTTAGTTAAAACATATTATTTATTAAATAATAGCAGTGTAAATCTAAAAATTTAATTGATTAGCAACTGTCAATAATTTTTATATGATATATTTATGTGTTTTTTTAGTATATCTTGTTAATTTATTAGCTATATTTTAGTATGTAAATGTTTTATATATAAGAAACTATTTCATTTTATTTGTTCTATGTATAATAATACTTATATTTTATATCTTTATTATTTAATAAATAGCTGATGTTGTATCTTATTCAGTATATTTGACAAGTATTGTATTTTAAAATTTATAATTTTTTATTCATTAATAATATATATTTCTTCCATGTTCTTTTCTTATAGTGTAGAAAAAGAAATAGAATTTTGACATTTCTTTTATGACCAATACTTTTTTGGTATAATTGTTATATTTGATATATTTGATATATTTGTTAGCCATCTCCATTTGCATTCAAACTCGACAGCTTTGTGTTCACCCGCTGCCAAGTTTGCGGGAGAGTACTGAAGGATCCAAATAAGCTCGTCATTATTGACTCTTGAAAAATTACATCAGCCCATGTAGCTAAGATTCCCAAGCAAATAAATTAGTATACATTTTTTTATGTTTTGTGTATGACAACTTTGGGAATTGCCGATTGTGCAATTCTCTCTTTCTTAAATATTTATACAAAGTCTTTTGATCTTGGAGACAAGTAAAAGAAGCTTTCTTTCTTTTCTGCACTAATAAAGTTCTTATTACCTATTTGTCTTTTTATTTATTTCCTATATTTGCTTAATCTATCTTAATAAAGGTGAAACTATCTCTGTCTATATACTGTTCACAACCATTTTATTTAAAAACAACTTAAATTTTACATGATTTAATTGTTTAATGTGTAACGGATCTTTCTCCCTGTTCATGTTCCTTTTTTGTTGCTCTGTTTTTCTCGCTTGTGTTGCTTTGATGATTCCTTTTACTTCATTTTTGTTATTCAATGAGATAAAGTAAAAAAATTAGAATTAGAAGGTAAATTTTAGTTTCAAAGAAAAACATGTACATAAGAAAAAATACAGAAAAGTAAAAAAAATTGTGACAAAAAGTTCTGAAAGAGCAACAGGTAGAGTTTAGGGTAGCCCATCACGTATATCATACTTTGTTTTCACATTCTTTAGGGATTTTGTTGACAACACAAAAAAAGCGGGTGTGCAGATCTTTCATTCTAGTGAATAGCGTTCCTCTGCAAATAAGAAAGTCTTCTTGCTCTAAGTTCTCGGACCTTTTCTGACAATCGAGTGATTTCGTTCCTCGCTTGTGACATGTGTGAAAAGCTTTGAAAGTTTGCTGGTATAAATTTTTCAGAGCGTATTACGGTTTTTTACAAAGGATATATTGGCTTGTTGTGTCGACTCCTTCCCCTTTTGTGGGTTCTGGACCCCATGAGTGAGCAGAAAAGGGATGAGAAAGAGGTCTTGGCGAACCTTCATAATTAATGAACAAATGTAAGTTTTGCTGTCTGACAATACGAAATACTAACCACACCGAAGGACAGGCATTGAAAAAAGAGCTTGTTTATTAAAAAACTATTTCATTTTATTTGTAATATGTATAATAAGATCCTTAGATATTAGCAAATACCTATATTTGATATATTTATTATTTAAAATTATTATTTAATAAATAGCTCATGTTTTATCTTATTCAATATATTTGAAAAGCATTGTATTTTCAAATTTATAATTTTGTATTCATTATAATATATATCTCTTCCATGTTCTTTTCTTATAGTGTAGAAAAAAAATAGAATTTTTACATTTCGTTTATTACCAATATTATTTGGTAAATGACTTCCCTACTTCTATGAGTGCATTGATTTTTTTTTCTACACAATGCATCTTATAAGCACTTGCAGATTATACTCATCTCAAACATATTAATCTCTTAAATCTATCTAGAAATGCCTACTTAGTGTTATTAGAAATATTTTCTTGCTTATGTTCAAAGTTTTTTAATTACATATTTGTTAAAAAATTATCAAATCTAACTATATATTTATTGTAAAAAATATTTTTGAACTTACATAAGAATCTATATAATTCTTCAGTAATTAACTAACTTTGTAAATGTTTTTAAGAAGTTTTTCACTACATTGAATTAATGTTTCAAGAAATATAAAAACTCAATTTAATTACTTTAGACTTGTAAAATTTCTAATGTTAAAAATATGATACCTTAATTTTACAAGACTATGGAAGGTTAGCTTCATAGAAAAATTTCATATTCCACAATAAATCTAATATTTTTCCTAAAAAAATGTTAAAATTTGAGATCATATGTATATGACAAAAACTACACATACATGGTTGATTTTTGGTTAATTGACTTTAAATGTTAATTTCAAAAATATCATTAGCATATTTCAGATCATTAAATTCATCATTATGCTTACTTTATATCTTGGACCGTTGGAGTTAGGCTATTAAAAAGTAGAAATAAAACAATAAGATATCAAAGTTGCATCTATATAGAAATAACATAATGAATAATTTTTTTACGTCTTTGTAATCAAATGTTCTTTTGCAAACAAATATGATTGAAAATATAATAGGCACTAAAAAAATTTATGTTTTAAAATATAAAATATAATTGAAAAGAATGATAACCGAACTAATCCGTTTTCCTCTTTTGGGCTTAGCATCCTCTTCTTGAGAAAGAGTGTTTCCTTTTCTCCAAGATAGAGCTTTTGGACCGGAAAAAACACGTTCCTTCAATTTCCACCACAAATTAAGTTTATCGATGGCTTGAAATTAGGTTTTAGCGGAGGTTGAGTGTCGGCGAGCTAGAGTGTCCGTTTCTTTTGTCGGTGAAGAGGAGAATGTCGATTTGTTCAGTGAGAAGGGAAGAAAAGTTATCTGCTGGGTTTCAGGGCGAAGTTTTGTGAGGTTTTAATTTCTGAGAGGAGGCGAGAAAGAGTCTCAGTCGGTTTTGGAGTGCAAGGCCGAGAGATCTCCACTTGTCAGCAATGGACAAGGCGATGCTGGCCATGTCATTGGAGGAAGAAGAGGAGAAACCATTTGAGATGTCAGATCTGCCAGAATTATGCTCCAATGATAGAAATGTCAATAGTCTGATAGGCAGGATGTTAAATCCAGATTGCCAGAAGATGGTAAGCTTGATTCTGGATATGCCTAAGAAGTGGCAGAAATATGATCGAGTGAAAGATATAGCTCTTACTAAGGAGATATTTCAGTTTGTTTTCAAATTCGAACATGACTTGATGGAGATCTTAGAACAAGGAGTTCAGACCTACAATGAGTGGGCTTTAGCTTTGGAAAGATGGGTAGAAATCCCTCCGCCAGATTATCTCCAACACATACCTTTGTGGGTGCAAATTAGCAACATTCCGGTTAACTATAGGACTGAAGGGGTCATAACTGCTTTAGGAGAACTGGTAGGAGTAGTAACTGATATAACCTTTAGCTCAGAGTCAGAGCTTCGTGAGGGTCAAAGTTAGGTTTGATGTGTCCAAACCTTTGAGAAGATCTAAAGAGGTCATTCTTCCAAAAAGAGGGTCGACAACAGTTTGGTTTGCGTATAAAAGAATTAAAAAAAATGCTACTCCTGTCAGAGGGTTACGCATGAACTGAGTAAATGTCCTTTCAGATGGCGGGAGAATAAGGTTGCTAAGGAAAAAAGAACTGGTTCTGATCAAGAAGGGAAAGTTATTAAGGAACCGAACCCTTTGTTTGGGGTTTTGGAAGAGAAACAGGTCGGACGTGATCCAAATACAGGAAGACCAAAAATTGCGGAAGAAGTCTTAGAAGGAATGAGGCAATACTTATTGGTGGTTAATGGGGAGGAAAGGAGGACCAGAGAAGAAATGGTTAAGAAATCAGTCAAAGAAGTTGAGAGTGATCCTTTAGCGCATAAAACTATTATGAGATTAGAGCCAACACATGTGATCTCAAATGATATAAATAAAGGGAAATGCATTGTTTTTGGATATGAAACAGAGGAATCAGAGACATCGATACTGGATGGGAGAGAAAAATTGATGTCTGAAGCTATTCGGGCAGGGAGGGGTGAGATGATATGGAAAACCTCAATGGTTCCTGACAGAGAGGGTTCTGAGTCTGCTAATGGGTCTAGTCATGAGTTTGTGAATGGGTCTTCAACGGTATTTGGGGCCTCCTCGTGCAGGAATAGCCTCTTTGGGACATCCCAAATCAAAGGAAGGTGCAGAAGAAGACTTTTCAAATCCAATAGAAAGCAGAAGGGCAGTAGCAAATCGGCCAGTGAGTCGGATGAGGTAAAGAAAAAAGGACTAGAGCAAGGAGTTCTTGAAAAAAAGGAAAGGGGAAGAAGCAGAGGCAGAGAATCAAAGAAGTGGAAATCGCAAAACCAGAAGGATGGTCCCGGTTGAGGGACTGTCCAAGGACCAATGAGCATAATGAGTTGGAACTGCCAGGGATTGGGGCGGCCTCATGAACTGACAGTTCCTAGACTTATGGAAATGCGTAAAAAGCATTTCCCGGATATTATGTTCTTGATGGAAACAATGAATAAAAGGAATATGCTTGTAGATATGCATGAGTGGTTGGGTTACAACTTTGTATATACGGTAAACCCTGTTGGGAGGTGTGGGAGTTTAGCAATTTTTTGGAAGATATCAGTGAAGAATAACTTCAAGTTTGTAGATAAGAATGTGGTGGACATGGAGGTTATGATGGGGGGGGGTGGTTCGGTTTCTTTATGTCGTGTATATATGGGAACCCAAGTGGTGGTTTGAGACACCTTGTATGGGGAAAGATTGTTGAGGATTGGTGTACAAAGAAAAGAAAGTTGGTGTATGGTAGGTGATTTCAACGAGATCCTTAACAATTCAGAGAAGTTGGGTGGTCCGAGAAGGGAAGAGAATTCGTTTAAGGATTTTGCTGAGATGATCTCTGGTTGTGGTATGACAGAATTGGAGAGCACAGGAAGTGGTTTCACTTGGGGAGGCAGGAGGTATGATCAGTGGATTCAGTGCCAGTTGGATAGGGATTTTGGGAATAAAGAGTGGTTCAAGCAATTCTCAGCCTCTAACCAAGCCTTTTTGGACAAAAGAGGATCAGATCACATACCGGTTTTGGTTAGCTTGGCATCACCTCAATAAGTATACAGAGGATCATTTAGGTTTGATAAAAGGATACTCCATCAGCCTATGGTTAGATAAAGTGTTTTGAAAGCATGGCATAATGAAACATATATGGGTCATCTGAGTGTTTCAGAAAGAATAAGAGGCTGCCAAAAGTAATTAAGGTTTTGCCGAAAGAAACAGATATGGAAGAGGAAGAATGTTGCAAACTCAATAGCTAGAATTGATATGATCCAAGCGGAATTGGAGAAGGAGTTTGAGGCAAGATTCTCATGCTTTAGGAGAATGAATATCCTCAAAAGAGACTTGCTAGTGGCGTATAATAATGAAGATAGCTACTATAAATAAAAATGTAAGGAAAACTGGTATAAAGGAGGAGACAAAAATACCAAGTTTTTTCACGGTTCAGTTAAAGCAGCTCGTAGGAGAAATGGGTTGGAATGTTTAGCAGATGAGAATGGGAGGTTGCATAGATCTGAGGCATCGAAAGGAGAAGTTGTTGCAGAATATTTCAGGAAGTTGTTTAAGTCAAGCTTGAATGAAGATGTCTCTAGGATTTTTGATGGCTTTCAACCGAGAGTTTGAGATTGTATGAATGAAGCTTTGGTCAGGGAAGTATCGAAAGAGGAGGTTAGACTAGCAGTCTTCTCGGTCAAAAGAGAGAGTGCTCCAGGAGCAGATGAAATGACAGGGGCTTTCTTTCAGCACTATTGGGACATAGTGGGTGCAGAGGTAACTCAAGAAATCCAAAAAATTTTCGTATTTGGAAGTTTTCCAACAGAATCAAGTTTCACTTAAATTTGTTTGATCCCTAAGGTTGCAAACTCATCTTTAATGTTAGATCAAATATTGATTAGCTTATCCTTAGTGCTTTATAAGGTAGTGTCTAAGATTTTAGTGAACCGCTTAAAACCTTATCTTCAAGAGTTAGTCTCACCAAATCAATCTGCTTTTCTCCCGGAGAGACTAATTTCTGACAACATCATCACTGCGCATGAAACAATCTATAGTCTGAGAACAAAGGCAGCTATCTCAAAGGAATTCATGGCTAGAAAGACAAACATGTCCAAAGCCTATGATAGAGTGGAATGGAGGTATGTTGAAGGTGTTCTACAAGCATTAGGGTTCTGTCAGCAATGGGTGAGATGGGTGATGTTTTGCGTCAAATATGTTACATATACAGTCATAATAAATGGGCAGCCACATGGTTTGATTGTCCCGGAGAGAGGCTTAAGACAGGGGATCCTTTGTCTCTGTTTTTGTATGTCTTATGCACCGAGGGTTTGACGCATTTGATGAATAAGACAGCGCAAGCAGGGGACATTAATGGTATTCAGTTCAGTCCAGAAGGTCCAATGGTTCATCACCTCCTATTCGCATATGACACTCTCTTCATGTGTAAAGCTGAGGAAAATGAGTGCAGAAAAATCAAGCAGATTCTTGTTATCTATGAGAAAGTCATAGGTCCAGACTATTAACACTAATAAATCCGCTATTTCCTTTGGTAAAAACGTGGGGAAGAGAAGAGGAGGTTAGTGAGGCAGATTCTGAATATTGATAATGAAGGTGGGGTTGGTAAATACTTAGGACTCCCGGAATGTTTTAGTGGATGAAAAGTGAAGATGTTAGACTATCTTAAAGAGAACTTGAAAAAGAGAATGTCGGGATGGTATGCCAGAACACTCTCTCAAGGGGGTAAACTGGTTCTGTTAACGTCTATCGCTATAGCTATGCGAGTCTATGCAATGATGTGTTTCAAACTTCCGAAAACTATTTGTGAGAATTTGACTAGTGCAATGGCTAACTATTGGTGGAACTCCATGGAAAACAAAAGAAAGATTCATTGGGTAGCGTGGGAGAAATTATGCTTTCCAAAGGACTTGGGAGGTCTTGGGTTCAAGGATTTGCAGAGATTGAATCAAGCACTTATGGCGAAACAAGCATGGAGGACCTTTCAGGAGCCAAATTGTCTTTTTGCCCAAGTGATGGCTAGTAGATATTTTCCTAATGGGAATTTTCTTCTAGCTTAGCTTGGAAATCGGCCATCATTTGTGTAGAGAAGCATTCTCCATGGAAGAGATTTGTTTAATTCATGGTTTAAGACAAATAATTGGGAATTGTTAAGTCACAAGAGTCACAGATCGTTGGCTTAATGATGGTGGAGCAAGGGCGCCCTTCATGACACATATTTTGGTGGACCTTGAGATGAGAGTGACGGATTTAATTGATGGCACAACTAAATGGTGAGATAGGGACAAGATCAACCATTGGTTTTATGAAAGAGATGTTGAGCTGGTATTACAAATCAATCCAGTGGTTGAAGAAGAAGATTTTTGGTGCTGGAAGTTTAACAAGAGTGAGGAATACTCGGTCAAATCAGGGTACTAGTAGCAGGTCAGTTGGTGAATCCAGAAATAGTTAGCATAGAATGCATGAGACCATCTCTAAATGAGTTAACCAAAAAAGAGTGTGGGAGGTGGTGGCTCCTGAGAATTAAAGTGTTCATGTGGAAACTTTAAATGGAGCAGTACCAGTAGCTGACAAGATAAGATCCAGGAAAATGAGAGTAGATTCAAGATGTCAAGTATGTAGGATGGAAGGAGAATCTGCAAATCATGTTCTTTTCTCATGCACGATAGCAAGACAGATTTGGGCTATGTCCAATGTGCCTTCTCCAGAGAATGGATTTCAGATTGACTCCATTTATCAGAACATGTTTTACATTCTAGAAGTGGGGAAATGTAACAGGATCCCTTTGGAAACAAGAAGACAGGTACCTTGGATTTTGTGGATGTTGTGGAAGAACAGAAACAAGTTTTTGTTTTAAAGGATGAGTTTTAATATTTCTGAAACATTGCAAAAGATAAAAGAAGATTCATGGCAATGGTTCTTATGCCAAAATCTCCAAACAGATCAGAGAAACGAGGAGGAATTGGATGAACAGAGAATGAGAGTAAAGGGCAACCACCGCAAAGATTCTGGGTAAAATGCAATGTAGGAACAGCCTATGATCACAATCTCAGAGAAGGTGGTGCAGCTTGGGTTTTAAAGAACTATAAAGGAAAGTTTTACTTCATAGTAGGAGATCTTTTGTGGAGATGAATTCAGAGTTAGATGTTAAGATGACAGCCATTATATGGATCATTGATAGTATGGTGGACTTAAAAATTGGTAAAGTTATCATAGTAGTAGATGCGAAAGATTTGGTGGCGGCTGTCACAAGACCACCGGCATGGCCGACTTTTAGATTTCAGTCTACTAAGATCTCTCTGGCTATGAAAAGATCTCGATAGGTTTGTTGGTTTTTGAACACTTAGAAACTAATAGTGGAGTGTTGTTAATAGTAAGGAGTGCTTTGAATGGAGATCATTGGCAATCATATTTAGCTACAGGACCTCCTTTTTGGCTTCAGGAGGTTTTTGTGCAAGAATGCTATGGCCTGCCTGTTTAATGTGTTGTTGTTTTGGTTTTTTTGTATATGATTGACAATGATTCTTTCTTCGTTGCTTCTGTAACTTTTGATCATTAATATATAAAGAAAATTCAGACGAAAAAAAATAAAAAAAATCACCCAATTTCTTCTTTAACAAAGTTACTAATAGTTTCAAATATTCCATGTCTTTTTTATTTTTCATTACTTATATCTTATTAATATAATTAATAAATAAGTTTGTATGTATGTTTCAAAGAAATTTCTTATTAAGATGAACAAAAAAATATATTTTTTTATATTATCGATTAATATTTTTTGTATATAAGCTTATATTATTATTACAATTGTTCCTGTTTATAGATGGTTATCTGTAATCGAGATCATTATTTTAAAGGGTTGACTTCCTATACCATCTCTACTCTTGAATCCCACACTCTAACCCCCTAAATTATGGTCTCATCATTAAACTCACCAACCCTAAAAAATTCTTCAATAAACCACCTATACTATTTTTTTGTTAATTACACAAAATTAATAAAATCTCCTTAATCACGTCCAATTTCTAAAAACGTGTTTAAAAAATTGCGTTTGCCCACAATCCAACCCGAATTCAATATAAACCCATAAAAAATGAAAATCTAAAAAAATGTCTGCTTGTGACCCAAAAAGAAAAAAAATATATATATGGTTCCTAAAATTTCGTGAAGAGTAAGGTTTGTGGGATTATATTTTGTGGCGTAAAGGATTGTTGATTATGGGCTTTACTTCTTGAGAGTGAAAAATGAAGACGGTCTGTTTCGTAAACGTGAAAGAAAGCTACACTTTGTTTCGAAGGACTGAGAGAGAGATGAGAGAAGAGACGCTGTATTTGGTGACCGAGAGAGGAAAAATCCTGGGAGAATTAAGAGAGAGTGACAATGGATAATGTAGATGAACATATTGCAATAGTTCCTTTTCTTCTCGGGTGATTTTCAATATCAGCCATTTGTTTCCAATAAGAGAAACCAGAAAAACATATAGAAAACAAATGGAGAAAAAAGCCCGTAGTCATTGTATTTGCTTAAAATATAACTTATAGTCTTACATTTTGAGTTTTTTTTAGTATGAGAAATTTGTGTTAATTATTCTTTCTTTGTTGTTACACGGATTTCAAGAATGACATAGAACATAAATATGAAAGTGAAAAAAAAATCAGATGAAAACATGAATGGTAATGATGAAGAAACTGACAATGCTGAAGATGATGAGGAGTTTGTGGATCGATGTGAACATAAGATTGAGGAGTCAGTTGCTGACTTTGTTGATGAGGAGTATACTGGTCGTAATACTATGAGTTATAATAATTAAATACATTTTTAAATGCATGTTTAAAAACTATATCTAATTAAGCAGATTTCATTAATTTGTAGAATTAATCAGTCAAATAGTATAGGTGGTTTATTAAAGAATTTTTTAGGATTAAAAGGTTTAATGATGAGACCAAAAGTTTGGGGGGGAGGTTAGAGTATATGATTCAAGAGTAGAGGGGGTTTAGTGAAGTCAACCCTATTTTAAATTAGGAAATTTTACTAATCTAGTAATTTTAAGTTGATAATTTCATTGCATATCTGGCAATTTCCAAAATTTATAGATAATTTCTTTATCGTTTAATGTTTTTTTATTAATAGTAAAATTTTGAAATTTTGGAAAATTTCTTGATTTTAAATGTTTTTGATGTTGAATGATATTATTTTTTGTTTAAAATCCTATATAGACAACCGTAGAGGCATTTAGCTTCAACTTTTATTATAAGATACTCTTAATAAATTATAATTAATTTTAAAAATAATTTTATGTTCTAAATATTGGGATTTTAGAAAAAATATAATCAATTATGCATGTATATAGTTTCTTTGTGTAAAAAAATATTATTATTTTCTGTGCAAAGAATTGAGTCTTTTTTAATAATCAATTTTTATTAAATAAATCATTAATTGTTTTTTCAACAATTCAATAATATACATTAAATTGGGTTCAAACCCAATCGGTGACACTGTATGGCATTAACACAAACCATTATGCTACAAATTCTGATAAATCATTAGGCTACAAAGCATATGACCGTATTGAATGAAATTTTATTGAAGAAGTCTTCGGGAAAAAGGATTTGATCAAAGATGGATTCAATGGATCATGCAATGTGTCAGCTCTTTTTTCTTCTCGCTATTGATTAATGGTAATATATATGGCAAATTTTGACCATTGCGTGGAATCCTACAAAGTGATCCTCTCTCCCCATTTTGTTATTCTATGTGCTGATGTTTTAACTGAGCTGATAGATGACGCTATTCGTAAGAGGGATATACAATCGATTCGGTTAAGCATATGGGTCTTCCAATATCTCAGTTTCTATTCGCGGATGACTCTCTTTTCTTCGTGAAAACAGATTATAAAAACAGTCGGAATTTATCTAAGATTTTCGTTATCTACAAAAGATATTCAGGACAAAACATCAATTTCAACAAATCGACTATCATATGTGGCGAGTATTCCAACATACTAGAGAAGGCATACAGTCTATTCTTCAAATACCAAATATCCATGGTGGCGAAAAATATTTGAGCTTTCTACAAGGAACAGGTGTTCCAATGTATTAAAGAGAATGTCCTTCAAAAGATTAGTGCCTGGCAAACACAATTGCTTTCTACGATAGGAAATGAAACGTTTATCAAATCTGTAGCATTTACAATGCTGATATATTTTATGAATTGCTTTTAATTACCTAAAGAGTTGTTTTCAGAAACTCCACGATGTTACCAACAATGACGAACTCCAAAGCTAACCAAAGAACACCACATCTGCAATGAAAAAAACGACCACCGAAGAAGGAGATTGGGATTAAAGCTTTTGACAATGAGAGCAACGATTGTGCTTTATTAGTTTTATTAGTTTCATTAGAAAACACTTTGGCCTTCCATTAAAAAATATTTTTTCTAAGTTTTGAACTTACAAGACCAATCAGTAAGACTTTACGTTGCCATGAAATTACTCCACCCAGATTTTACATCATTTTTCTTATACTAGAACCGTGCGTAACAGCACGTAAGAACCATTGCATATTTTTTATTCCAATAAATAATCAAAAAAACATTTCTAAAGTTTAATGAAAAAATAATCATTTGATGCAACAAATTTGAAGTTGGAGATGAAGTTTTTGGACAGCTTTATATATTTACTATTTTCCCGTATAAGAGAATGGTTGAACTGCTATAAACATGAGTTATTAATCATCGGTGATTTGATATAAAGATAAAAAAGATAGAGAAAAGAGACAACAGTATTGATTCTAACTAAAGAATTTAACTTTTTGATGTTACCAAATTTTCAAATAGTGAAATTTATGGATATAATTTATGGCAAAAACAAAACAACTATACTGAATTATTTTTAAAAAATTGACAATAAATTAGTAGAAAAAACCTTAAAAGTTAAAACATATGTCCTTAAAAACTATATTGTGAATTATGCTGAATATTTTGTATGAATAGTTGATCGTTTAAAACCGTTCACAAACATAGTACTATACTTCTATGACCAAAATAACAAATAAATCTATAAATACTGAACCTTTCCAAATTATATTGAAGTTATCACCAAACAATTAAATTTACTTTTATTATCTATTTTTCGTCTCACCCACCTCCACGTTACCTCTTTATTAAGTCTTCATCATATCAATCTTAAAGGTAATTAATTAATAGGCAAGCTACCTCTTACTCCTACACCAACAAGTTTTATGACGGGTAATTAAATGTGAAAGCTTCATTTATCATTCATTAGTTTGAGATTATTAATAGCTTCTACGTCTTAAGTTTTGCATTAGATAATTTATGTGTACTATTGATTCGCTGTTTGCGAATTGTTTTTTTTC
This sequence comes from Schrenkiella parvula, assembly GCA_000218505.1. Lineage (NCBI taxonomy): Eukaryota > Viridiplantae > Streptophyta > Magnoliopsida > Brassicales > Brassicaceae > Schrenkiella > Schrenkiella parvula. The sequence continues at coordinate 7,023,729 of CM001191.1, read as the reverse complement.
TTCTTTTTTTCGTGAATTATTTAGTACTTTTTTCTTCTTTTCTTTTAACGTAATTAACTGTTTTTTTAACGTTAGTAATTTAGCATTATGAACGGACATATCGCATTTTCTATATTATTAGAATTTTCATTTTTAATGTGTTTTGATATTACCGACGACTTTTTACTATGTAATTAAAAAACAATATATATGTATATATATTTAAAACTATATATATATTAAAAACTATATATATATGTATTGCGATGCTGCGGAAAGAAGATTCTTAACCCACCTTGAAAGTGCTTTACAGGGAGCGAAGCTTTTAATAATTTACAAATTATGTTTGTGAACGGTTTTAAACGATCTCAAGGAAAAGCGTCTAGAGTAAAAGCCACACCGACTCGTGGTGACAACTTTATGAAAAATTTCTGGAAAAAGAAGTCAAGTAATGTTTTACAAATTTGTCTACAAAATTTTTTTTTCAAATTTTCATTTTAGTTTTTATTTAGTTTTTAACTTTCAAAAAAAAAATCATTAAAACTAAAAAAAAACTCTTTTATACATGACACCACAACACATATATATATATATATATATATATGTTAATATACTTTTCTATAAAGTCTAATAAAAACATATAAATAGGCCTTTAATTGTTATGTTCAAAATATATTTTCTAAAAATAGAGGACACAAATATTTCTAAATTTACATTACAGATACGTCTTTGAGGTATGAATTGTGTTTCACGATATATAAAAATCAAAGTGGTTTTTTTTCCAATAAATATTTTAAATAGCAAGTATATTTTGGTCTTGGGAATCAGTTTTCCTTATTTTGGTCTGTTGGTGGAACAAAAAAGAAAAAAAATCTTGATTGTTTTGGTCCAAAACTTATCCTATTTACCAAAAAAAACAAAAAAAAACAAAACAACCTTGTTAAGTTTTGCTAAAATTATAGGAAGGAAACATATTCTTCATGAACTGTGCATTAGAGATAAAGTTAAAAAGTGAGATAAAGTTAAAAAGTGAACAAACTAAAGTTTCATTGGTTAAATAGATTAATGATATGATGGTTGACAAAATATAGTTATATTAACAGAAAAAGAAACTTACGCATTTGGCAATGATAATCGCTTTTTTTTTGTATATACATTAATTTATCATAGCAAAGTCTCAGGTTGTTGTATATATATCACCACAACTCAACTCCATAATAACTCTGTCTCTTGATGTGACCAAAAAAAAAAGACAGTAACTCTCTGTTTTTTCTTTAAATAACAAAAAGTTAGCTCTCTACCTCTCAAACCACCACACTAGCTAATCTCTATCCAAACGCTAAACGCAACCGCCAAAATGACGGAGAAAGAATGTGAGCATCACCACGACGAGGATGAGAAAATGCGCAAACGCATTGGAGCGGCGGTGCTTGGTTTGCTTGCAGCTGTTCTTTTTGTTGTTTTCTTGGTTTGGGCCATTCTTCACCCGCACGGACCGCGATTTGTTCTTCAAGACGCAACCATTTACGCGTTTAACATCTCTCAGCCTAATTATCTCACCTCCAATCTCCAAGTCACTCTCTCTTCTCGAAACCCTAATGACAAGATCGGAATCTTCTATGACCGCCTTGACATTTATGCCTCTTACCGCAACCAACAAGTACGTTTAATTATATTTAGCTTAAATTAGCGTTTCTTCAATGCAAATTCTTGCTAAAATCAAAAGGAAAAAAAATCGTTACTAGTAAAAATACATTTTTTCGTCCGCTAAAGATTCATGTATACAAATATATATACAAAATGACTAATTGGTAGACCCATCTCAAAATATATATTTTTTCTGTTTTACAAAAAATGTTATTTTAAAACTTTTTGTTTGTTACAAAGAGTATCATTTGAGAATTTTAATAATTGTTTTGACAAACATTCTATTTCTAACTTCAAACTAAAATGATCAGATATTGAATTTTAAAAATTTTAGAGATATAAAAAAATTTTAATTTATTTTAATAATTTGCGTGAAAAGTGTTTAATTGATATTTTTTGTGAAATAGAGAGAGTATAAAACAAATTAATGAAATGTATTTAGATTTTGCATGTTGGTTTAGAAAAGTTATATTTCATAATATTTTATGATGTGAATTAATAGTAATGTTGGACTCAAGTTTGGCTAAGTTTTTTACTTGTTTTTTTTGGTTGGGTTATAAAGGTGACGTTGGCGACTTTACTGCCGGCGACTTACCAAGGCCACCTTGATGTTACGATATGGTCGCCGTTTCTGTACGGAACATCGGTACCGGTGGCGCCGTACTTTTCGCCTGCTTTAAGCCAAGATCTAACGGCGGGGATGGTGCTTCTGAACATCAAGATCGACGGTTGGGTTAGATGGAAAGTGGGAACGTGGATCTCCGGCAGGTACCGGCTACATGTCAACTGTCCAGCTTACATTACTTTAGCCGGACATTTTTCCGGTGACGGTCCAGCCGTTAAGTACCAGCTTGTCCAACGATGTAGTGTTGACGTTTAAGCAAAGAAATGATCATTATTCTTTAGAAAGACTAGAGTCTAGACTACTTTTGTTTGTAATTCTAGTGCTTTAGTTGATGTTTTGTAATGTGTTTTTATGATTGAGATTTTATGTTTAACGTAATAATTACTAGGTCCATACAACTTTCCTTTTTTATTTCTTTAAAATAACCTCCAAATGGAATTAAAAAAAAGTATACGTTGAAAAACATAACATCAACTCTTGTAAGAAACCTTTTCATATGCACAAATAAAAAAGTTTGAACACATTCATTCTAAATGTAATATATTATGGGTTTTAGCTTAGGATTGAAGGTTATAATTTGTAAGTAAAATCATTTGCTTTTCAATTTGAAATGTTTCGATATTATGTTGAAGCTTTAACTATTTAAAATCATTCGCTTTTGTTAGCTGAATTTGAAACATTTCTATATTTTCCTTACAAAAACAAGTATATGTTATAAGACATAAAACAATATGGCAAAAGATATATCAAGGATAAATCAAACTACGATTTAGTCAGGCTTTCTTGTACAGGTGTTAAAAAAACATTTGCTTATTGACAACTATTTTATTTGTCTCCACTATCTATTAAATCATTTTTTCGAATATAAAAAAAAATATTTTCGAAGAGGGGACTTTTGCATAATTTTTGGATCCTGTTTCTTAGAGACATGACACTATTATATTTATTCACTTGGGACTAAGTAAGCAGCCTTGGGTCAACTAAGTTTCTAACTTAAAAGACTTTTGTCTTCTCTTTATCCTAAGCTCTGAAATTGATTAAATCTGTATTAATATTGTTTAATCAATCTATGCACCGGATCACAAAATTTTGATTATAGAAAAGACAAATGAAAGAGAACTGACGTAGGCAAGTTCAGTATTGTATTGAAACTTGTAGTGTTCATGTTCATGAAACATATCTTGTATAAGTTTTGTATATTAGTTTGATTTTATGTTTTAGCATAAAGTATGTAAATGGATTCGAGAAGTTTCTGCAAATTGATGACTTAATACATGTGAGTGGTGAAGATCGTGGTCATGTATGTGACATTAGCACACCTTCTGGTGCTATATGCATGACATTTATCCCCTTTTCTATATTTGAATGTTTCTTGAGATCTATGCTTCAATTCAATAAATTGAATTTAATAATAAATTGAATTTAATAAGAGTAAATTTACATTGGCGAAAAGGTATAAATAGAAGGCGAATAAAAATGAAAGCTGATTTTTCTTTCTGGATAATAAAAAGTGCTTTCTTTACGTTTGAGCTTTAATAAAACTTTAATTTTGCAGATGCTTAAAGGGAAAAAGATTATGATTCAAATTCGCACCAACCAACTCTCTACTGCAACACGTTGTTATTGCTTTAGTGACGTTGCAATTAAGTCACTTTTGTAGCCCCACTGGGAGATTTTACACAAACAAAAAAGAAGGTTATCTATTAACTAAAACCAATTCATCTGTTTTATGTAAAATTTTAAAGTTAAATTGGGTCTACAAAATATTTTCTATAGAAACTTAAATTTTTTTTTTGTTAAATACACTGTATGCTTGGAAAATTTTGAAAACTATATTCGATTTATATAATAATAATAAAAAGATTGTCAAGAATGTAACAATTGTAAAAGATACTGTTTGGATATAAATTGATAAAATCATCAATTAAAAATTATCTATTTAATATTTATAATCAAAATCTACTATTTATTTTTCATAAAAACGACTTTAAACTTATAAACATAAATAAAATAAAAAATCAGTTATTTATTTTCATATTAAACAAGTGAAAGCTAAATATTGACAAATTATTATGATTTAGTTATTTTGTAAATATTCATACATGTGCATTAACTTTCAAAAAATTATCAGTTTAGTTTGCTTATGCAACTCAGAACCGGTCAACACTTCAGTTTTGTTTTCTAATTTTTCTCAAAACAACATACAGTATATCAAATTATACAAAATTTTACAAAAACAAATTTACAAATCTAAGGCGAAAAACCAAACTAAAATAATTAACAAAATTTATACGATTTGTTAGACTTATAAGAAAAACAATTGTGGTTCAATTTGGATAAACAGATGCAACCCAATATACATAAAAAACAAATAACCAAAAAAATTATAATTTTATAGACAAAATCACATGTCTAACTAAAATAATAACATAAAATTATTTAAACAATCTTCTATGTACTTCTCATACATAATATGATAAAATAACTTCAAAATTATTAATAGATAAAATAATTTTTATGATTTAAGTATTCTATAAATATTTATATCCGTATATAAACATGAGAAAATCACCTAAATAGTAATAAATGGAATATTCCTTTTAATATTTTCTACTTTGAAAATGTGACATCGCTATTTACACTATTAAAAAAACTCAATAAATACGGTTTCTATAACTACAGCCTGAATTATGTAGTTATATGATGAAATAGCCACAAACAACCAGAAAAAGGGTTGTAACTGTAACATTGTGGCTTAAGTTAATCGCTGATTACAGAGCTATGGATGACCCACTTAAAAGTTTTGTGGATAAGCCATTCAGTAAATTGTGGCTAGCTAGATATAAAAGAAAAATGGCTACATAATGGTTACATGCAAAACTTTGATGTTGCTTTCATTACCTTTAAATTTTTCATAATGCCGTAGTATTCATAAAATAGTTGTTTCGCAAAATGCTAAATTTTCATGATTTCGTAATGTTTGTAATTGTTTCTTAATATGTTCAATTTTCATAATGTTATAAGTTTGTGTAATACTTACAGTTGCTAAATTTTTATAAAACCATAACATTCATAATATTTGTAGTTACTTTTGTAACGTACTAAATTTTTATTATGTTGTAGCATACTAGAATTATTGTAGTTGTCTTTGCAACATGATATATTGTTATGATGTTTTAGCATACTGCAATTGTTAAAGTTGCTTTTACCAGATGTTAAATTTTTATGCTAGACCTTTAGAACACTGAACACAATTTTATAATATTCCCACTCTCTTGGCTTTAATCACTATTCTTAATAAATCAATAGGCTCAGACTTTAGTTTGTTATTATAAGATATAGATATGCATTAATCGAATAGGTTCTGCTAAAATTCATTAAATTCTGCAACTCATTTTTTGTTGATTATAACGTTTAATTCACCAAATACTAGTTTAGGTTATTAGATACAACAGTATCGTGGTTCTACATTCCTTAGATCATATTTATAAATGCACAGTAAGAAAATCAAGCAATAAGAACAAATAGAGATGACAAACATGTGTTAAACCATTAAACAATCGAGATTCTGAAAGCATCCTAAAGATGTAGTAAAGTTTTCTTGGATCAGCATCTCCTTACGAGTTCATCAGATTCGGCCCGAACTGGGTCGAGTCAGCCTCTTTTTACGAGTCCTACTCCTCTCGATTGGCATTTATTGGCAGTTACGAGTAAAAGTGATTTATTACTCTTTTGAATAAATTGTCGGGTCACTTTGAGATTGACAGTGGGCTGTTTATGTAGGTTTGACCGCGTCATTCCCTCCGCATGAATCCATCTTCGCGGCGCGGCTTTGGTTCTGTCTTTCCATTTTGGTAATGCATTTTACTCCGTTTATGAGCCTTTAAATTATAGCTTATTGGCCCAAATTTCTGGCCCGAGATTTTTACCCCAACAATAATAAACGAAAACGTCCAGGGACCAGTAGGAAAAGTTTTTTTTTAAAAGGGAGAGAACGGAAATATTAATATGAAACATATCCTTCTCAACATTCGGAAGAAAGAGGCGAAAAATTACGGTCGGTAGACTCTTCATCAACGTGAAAGAAGAAACATGAAGTCCTCCAGAATTGTCAAGAGGAGGAAGTTCCTTAATAATTTCCCAATCTTGACGAGCGGTAAAATACAATGTACTTGAATGGCTCCTGCTTGAATTGACAACACTACGATGGAAGATATCTTTCATATGAAGAATATATCTAAACACTAGCTGGCCCAATGAGACCAGTGACTTGGCGAAGAAAGTTAGGATTAAGTTGAGATTAGCAAAGACCATTTTTTGAAAGATACTTCCCCATAATTTTGAGAATCTGAAAATGGAGTCCGGATTCACAAAAGTAAAACTCATAAGCACAACATTACAAATCTCTTGCCTGTTCAGGGTTTTTCACAGGAGAAAAAAATAATAATTTCAACTGCTTCCGGGAGATTGAAGAGCGAAGATTGGAGATACACTGCAGATCATATGCAGTCTTCGGCCATGAAGATTCCAAAATTCCAATAGAATGTTGTAGCGCCATCCAAAGATGGAAGTGAAAAGATCAGTAACATGGAAGATGAACAGTTGAAGGAGACATGAAAGCCAAAAGGAAGCTCATATACTGTAAATTTGATTTTTATATTTTCAATTAACGGTTGACCAAAACAAAAATATTTATAATTAACAAAAATAATTTATAAAATATTCGCCACATTCTTAATATAATATGACAACCATTTGCATCCTCCAAATATATTTTTTCATAGTTCACTTTTTCCATTTGTTCATAACAACGTACCAGCCAATTAGTATTATTATTATTTTCGAAATCATGTTGACCCCAAAAAAAAATCGATTTTTTCTTCATTCTAAAATTAGTCGACCACAATGTGTTTGTTTTTTTTTGTCACACATATATCCTACTCTCCTTTTCTTTACAATTAGTAAGAAAATCACACAAGAATAGCTCAACAACTTCAGTATCAAGAACAAAATGGGTTACCAAAACGATCGTGAGGCATTAGCATTAGAGATCGAAGAGCCAAAGGATCCTGGCCTCTCCATTCCAGAGATCGCCATACGTGAGCCAGGTTGTTGGGCCGCCGTGATCACGGCCTTAGCCGTGCTCGCCGTCTTATACTCTGTTGACGAATTGGCTCTTTGTCACGCCAAGTTCTCCATCCAATCCATTGCCATCTCCTCATCCTCATCCGCTGAATCCTTGTGGACCGTAGAGTTCTTGGTGAAGAATCCTAGCTTAAGGTGTTCTATCAGCTACGACCGCGATTACGTGTCAGCCAATCTTGGTTCATTGAAAAGTGCCCTTTTAAACGTATCTCACAACCACCGTTCGGATGGCCACACGATCTTCTCGGTGGCTTTCGCTACAGAGAGTGAGGTTACTAGAGAAGCCATTAGAGCAAACGCAGTGGTTGTAGGTGTCCACGATCTGAATATCAAACTTCTTGTGAAGCATAAACAATTCACATCCAACAACGAACCAGGACATTTCAGTGTCCACTGTCCAAATGTTACCGTCGTTTTTTCGCAAGATCTAAAGTCGGGAACGATGCTCGGCGACAAAAAGATTGAATGTGACTCGTCTTTCCTTGAATTGAAAGAGCTTTTTCCTGATTGATTGTTTTTACATTTTTCATGTTATTACGTACTAGAGTTCAAAATAAATACAATCTAAGCCATTGTTACAACTATTCGAATGAACAATTCCTTCAAATTACACCGATTATTAGCTCATAATCCTTACATTTTTATATGGATCGATCAAGATTCAACTCATCAGAGTAAAAGTAAGAGTATATTTTGATAGAATCATCGATACATAAAAATAGTTAGATATGCAATGTTAAATTATCAAGTTTTCTCTTAAAAACAAGACTATACTAGAAGAAACATTATGGTGTACCTTATCCATGTGTTCAAACATATAGAGAGATATAACATAATTCAGATCCTTATTTCTTGCAAGTTAGGATAAAGAAGAACACTCCATTTTTAGAAGTTCCACATCCCACGCCACACAATCAGCCTCGTTTACCTTAAAAACGTTACGCATTTGGATAAAGTTATTTATTTATTTATTATTGTTAATAAATTAAAACAACTCATAAGCTACACAAGTTTGAGTTAATATTTGAAATTTTTTTTGTTAACAATTCAATAATATGCATTAAACTGAGTTCAATCCAGACGATGACATTGGATTGCTCTAGCTATAACTCCTAGTCATAAAGGATTAGTCATTTTTATAAAAAAATATGATTTTTTTCTATTATTGTCATTCTAATTTTTCTCTTAGAATGATTATTGTCTGTCAGCTAATTTATTTACTATATATAACACACAAAAGCTTAGTTCTGTGTTACTTCTAGGCCTTCTCTAGTTCTAAAATGCCGTGGTAAAAAATCTCTTCTCGTGATACAACGACCGATGACAAAGACGACGAGATAGAATCTTCTCGGAGGTTTTGTTTTTCGTACCTATATAGTTTCTCAATGATTTTTATAATTGGTTATTTCTTTTATCTATCTGTAGGGTTTGTCAATATGACCAAATGTTGTTACTTAGATCTCTTCGTCGACTCTGTCTCCATCTCCAACAATACCAATTGGAACGTCTCATTTGTTGCGGAGATTCCTTTCAAATCTTATCTATTGCCTCTCTACACCGTTAACGGTCGTCTCCTCAAGGGAGGTAGGTTATAGCGGAATCAACAACATCTTACACTTATCAGCAACTAGTAAGCCACACACGTGTCTCTTCCGTGGGATTCAACACGTCGAAGCTAGATGGTGCAATAGACGGTCATGTGGTTTGGGACACAAGGGTCGAGGTCATTGCCCGCGTGGAGGTCTATCCTCGTTCTGTCAGAAATGGGTTTTTGAAGATGACGTGTGGAGATTTGCCGGTGAGGTTCCGGTCGGATACGGAGGGAAACATGAAGGGTTTGTTGGTCGGAAATAGAAAACGTTGCGATTACGTTTTCAAAAGCAAATTGGATCACTCCTCCTAGCCCCCCGACCGGGCTTTTGGTTGGAATCCGAGATACTTGCCGTGCAAGTATTCTCTTTTTTTTCAATTTTAGTCCTAAGTTGAAAGAAATATTGAAGAAGATAATGAATAACAGAAAATATTCTAATTAACTCCAAAATAGAGTCGCGGATTGTTATATATATATAAAACCGGTTTAAGCAAAAGGAAATTAAACGTATGGAAAAATCAATGATTAAGCTAAAGGAGACTTAACCAAAGATTTGAACCATAATAAATCACCTATATATGCCCCCTTCAAACCGATGGTGCCGAAGCTGGAGAAGGCAAGAAAAGGTTTGAAATGGACATGCAATTCAGAATGGAATGGAAAAAGGACCCGCATGAAGAGCTTTAGTCAAAATGTCAGCATGTTGATTGGAGCTAGAAACATGGAAGAGTTTCATAGACCTATCTTTGACTTGATCTCGAACCATATAACAATCAATCTCTATATGCTTGGTCTGTTCATGGAACACATGGTTAGAAGCAATATGCATTGCAGATTTATTATCACAAAAAAGCTTAGCATTGGAGTGTATTGCAATCTTGAAGTCCCGGAGCAATTGAGTCAACCAAAAAAGCTTACAAATAGCAAGAGCCATGCTACGATATTCAGCCTAGGTGCTACTACAACTAACGGTATGTTGCTTTTTAGATTTCTAAGTTATCAAAAAAGATCCTAAATAGATGCAGAAACCAGTAAAAAGTTGGTCAGAACCAGAGCATGTCGTCCAATCAGCATCAGTAAAGGCATTAAGGCATAGTTCAGAATCAGCAGCATAGAAAAAACCTTGACTGGGATTAGATTTGAGATACCACAGAATACGATGGGCAGCATCAAGATGAATATCTGTCGGGTAAAATAAGGACTGGCTCAAATTGTTGACTGCATAAGTAATATCTGGCCCGGTGCTGGTGAGATAAAGAAGACGTCCAATAACCTCACGATAAGAAGTAGCATTCGCAAGAGGAGTACCATATTCCTTACTAAGACGAACAGTAAGATTCATGGGAACATAGCAAGGTTTGCAAGCAAGCATTCCTGTAACTTCAAGGATGTTAAGGGCATATTTGCACTGGAAACCTGAAATTCCAGTAGCGTTATGGGCAATTTCAAGACCCAAGAAGCACCCAAATCCTTTATGTCAAAAGCTTTGTGCAGCGTATCTTTGAGATCCTAAAGTGCAGCATCATCATTTGAAGCAATCATAATATCATCGACATAGACAAGGAGAGCAATAAAACTAACTCCAGATTGTCGGATGAAGAGAGTGTTGTCACCAGGAGATTTTTCAAAACCTGTAGCAAGAATCACTGTAGAAAAACATTGGTACCACTGCCGGGAAGCCTGCTTTAAGCCATATAAAGACTTGTGAAGTCGACAAACAGGATTAGGTGGCAATGGTGCATTGTTTGCGGGAGTATAACCCTGAGGTAGACTCATATAAATCTCCTCATCCAAATCGCCATGCAAAAATGCATTAGTAACACCCATTTGCGTCAATTTCCAACCATGACAAGATTCTAAACCCAACATAAGCTTGACACTAGCAAATTTTGCTACGGGAGAAAAAGTGTCAATGTAATTAATGCCTTATTGTTGAGTGTATCCTTTAGCCGCCAAACGGGCTTTGTATATGTCAATAGGACCATCAGGATTATATTTGATTGTAAACACCCACTTACAACCAATGACATGTTTACCATGAGGCAAGGACTCTATCGACCATGTACATTTCTTTTCAAGAGCTGTAACCTCCAGAAAGGATTGGCCATGGCTTGTTTTAAACTGCGCGGTTATGTTTCAATGGTACAAGAGAGAACAAAAGACTGATAGGAAAAGGAAGAGAAGAAGATAAGAGGACGAGAAATTTGAGTAAGAGAACAATGATAATCAGATAGGTAACTAGGAGTTTTACCTTGCCGTTTTGGTCTGCCAATGGATGATAAGGCCTGTCCTAGACTAGCTGACACAGTCTCTAGTGATAAAGGTAAAACACTAGAGTGTGATGCAGATGATGCAAATGCAGCAGGAGAAGGAGATACAGCAATGGCAGGAATAAGATGAGTAGATACAGTAACAGCGGAATAAAGAGCAACATGAGTAGCTAACGGCAAAACATATTTGCTAAACAAGACATCAGTTGAAACATGAGACGGATTGATTGCTATCAAGATCTAAGACTTTGTAACCTTTATAGCCAGAAGAATAACCAAGAAAAACACAAGGTATGACACGAGGTGTGAACTTAATCCTATTTTTAACTAGTGTAGGCACATAGCATAATCAACCAAATGAGTGTAAAAAAACTGTAATCAGGTGCCTTTTTGAATAACAGTTCATATGGTGACAATTTGTTTAACAGGAGCAACGGAGTCCGATTGATTAAGAATACTGCTGTAAGTACACAATCACTCCAATAGATCAAGGGTACATTCGAATGAAACAAGTGGGCATGAGCGACATTCAGCAAATGTTGGTGTTTACGCTCATACCATGTTCAGGAAAACTGATGAATCATACCATGTTAAGGTGTATAAGCGCAGGAAAACTGATGAATCATACCATGTTCTTTGACAATTTGAGTGAAAGCAAGTTCAGGTGCATTGTCATTGCGAATTGCTTTAATAACAGAATCATATTGTGTCTTAACATGTTTGATGAAAGTAGGAAAGACAATAGTAACATCACTTTTATTCTGTAACTAATATCTCGTGTTTTCAACGGTTTTATGAGTCTATTTCTTGTGTTTCTTGATCTTTTAGCTTGCATATAGGCATTCATTTGTTTTTTTCCAGGTTTACGGGTGATGACTCAACAGATTTGGAGCATTCGAGATGTTTCGAGCGAAAAAGATGATAAAAGAAGGACAGAAAAATTTCCCGGAAGCCCAGCGGTCACCTCCAACAGCCTCAGGACGCCTGCGGGCGACATTGATGTTTCCAAGGCGTCCAACGACCAGCCCCAGCGGGTCTGTGTTACCCACTGCGCCCCAGTGACCACCCCCAGCGGCCTCAGGACGCCTGCGGTCGACGTTGATGTTTCCAGGACGCCTAGCGACCAGCTCCAGCGGGTCAGTGTTACCCGCTGCGCACCAGCGGCCACCACCAGCGGTCTCGGGACGCCCGCGGCCGACGTTGATGTTTCCATAGAAGCCAGCGGCCGCCCGCATCGACCATCTTATGCCCGCTGCAGACTCGCGCCCAGTCAACAACAAAAATTGACCTTTTCGAACCTGGATATTTTTCTGGGTTGACCTAGCTTGTTGGGTCGATCCAGTTTTTCTTATTCGGCCTTTTTAATTTTCAGAAAACCTAGTTTCTGTTTCTCTAAGTTTTGTTCTAAAAAAAAAGATTGTTCTTGGCTCTTTGGAAGTTTTAAGAGGAAATTTGGAATGAGAGATTCTTCTTTTTGATCCTTAGTAATTATCTTAATTTCTTTACTTATCTTAATACCCATCATGATCTCTACAACAATCATAGTTGATTTTGTTGTTTGGATCATGAAGTGTGAGTAGTTTTTTAGGGATTTTAGGCCAGGTAGATGAGAGATGATTAGATGTTGAACCTTGATGTTTAGGACTTAGTTTTCATCATTCCTTACTCATTTGATGTGTTTAATGCTAGATTTGACTTAGCTAATCAAGTTCTAGATAGTAGGTATTTCCATGCATAGAAAGTGTTTGATGAAATGCTTGAAAGAATCATTTAAGTGCTTAGCCAACAAGAGTTGATGATTAAGGTGTTTAGTGGCTATTAGGACTTGATTAAATGCATGCTTGCCTTGTGATTACCGATGAGAATTGATGTTAATTACTTGATTAGCATAGGATTAGTAGCATGGAAGTGGATTAATCTAAATTAGTGTTCCCAGGCCTAAGGATTAGCTTTGATTGGTGATATTAAGCATCTTAGATTGACATCTAATCTCTCAAATCGATTACCTAAGCCCGAAGCCCCGTCTTTATTATTTGATTAAATCTTGCTTGATTTACCAGTTTTTCCTTGTTTAATTTGCTTGCAATTTCTGTTTGATCTTTTGTTTACATGGGCTTTGAAACTTGTTAAGATAGATAACACAAACCAATCATTGTTAGCTTAGATTAAGTAATTTCTTGGATTTCTAATATGTAAGATTTACTCCCGTGGTTCAACCCTCGTACTATGACTATGATCACCCGTTCACTTGCGGGTTGAGTTTGGTCGAGGTTTTCTTTAGTAAAACTTGACGTATCAGTAACATATAAAGCCAAGTAACCCAAGTACAAGCATCAACTATGGTGAGAAAGTATTTAAAACCATCAATAGATTCAACAGAAAAGGGACCCCATATGTCTAAATGAATAAGATCAAATGGAAAAGCACACATCGAAAGGAGCAAAACCCGACTTTGGCAGAGAAGAAATACCAGGAATATGTTGTAACTTAGTAAAACAAGGATGTCCAAGCCGTTGGTGCCAAAGATGTCCATCAAATAAGGAGCCACAGAAGTTGACAGAAGAAGATGAAACCGCAGGGTCAAGTATGTAAAGATTATGCATGACAATGCCTCTACCAATCATTAAGTCCTGAGTATGGTCCTGAATAAAACAAGAAGCACGGTAAAAGTGAGCAGAACAATTATCATGCTGCAAAGAGAAATCACACTGACCAAGTTGAACTTAAAATCAAATACATGTAACACATTATGCAGAACAAGAGTATCCGAAATATGCACAGTGCATGTGTGAGTAATTGGAACTCTAGTGCCATCACAAAAAGAGAATGTGACATCCTGGACAGGAAAAACCTCACTAAACATTGTCAGATCGAAACATACATGGCTAGTAGCCCCACTGTCAATTATCCAACAATCATTAGGCGTAATATAATATAGAGAAGAGAGACATTGATGTTGAAAAGTCAAAAGATGATTTTTGAAACGAAGACTGAAAGAAGGAAAACCAATTGAAAAATTATAGGATGTAGATTGTGGAGCCATGAAACCATGTTCCGTGATGGAATCTGATCGGAAAGGAGGCGATGTCTCTGGAAGACGAACGTGAGCAGTAAGCTGATTGATCAAAGACTGCACTTGCTATGCATTAAATTTGCTCAAATCAAGAGTAGAAGCATTTGATGGCATATGAGAAGTAGGCCCTGTAATTTCATTAGCCATGACATTATACTTTGTAAAGTTAGGTTGTTGAGACTGGGCATTATACTGTGATTTTGAGCCTTGTTGCGATAGACCGCGAGGCTGAAAAGATTGTTGAGCAATAGAACGCTGAGATAAACGATTTCCTGGTGGATAATCATTCAATTTGTAACACTTTGGGATAGTGATATGAGCATGGCCGGCCTAGAATCGACCGACCAGGATGAACCAAGTGACCCGGACGTGCCGGACGAGCTCAACATGGAACCTAACTTGGAAGCTGAGGATCTCGACGACCAAATGAGAAAAGAAGACCACTTCTCTCGACCAAAGGGCCATGGAGAAGAATCTGATCGTGCCAAAACACTCTTGGACCGGATCGATTTAGAAGATGGCTAAGAAATCACATGTCTTGATCAAACTGGAACCAATCAGCCGGCCGCGGCCTGTCTTGGACCAGTTCAAGAAATACAAGACCAAGCCGGTCCAATGACTAAAAGATCAAGGAGATGGTGGGTTTGACACTTAGAAAAAATTGGTCTAAAACCTTACCTTTGGGCCGAGAGGAGCTGGACCGCGAGACCACTTGGGTCTTCTTGGAGACAATCAAACCAAACACAATCTAGAAGCTGTCCAAGGCCCATTTCGCACCAATGAGTGAAGAAACGGACGAAGGTGGTCGACAGTCCCACATTTGGTCAACTTAAAAACTTGTTTTAATTCTTGCTTTTAATTTTATAACGTTAAACTCTTCACTTTCCCTCTTTTAGCTTTGTCTTTATAAACTTGAGTTTTCCTCTTTGGAAGACACACTTCAATACTTAATAAAATTATCTTTTTTTTCTTCGAAACACCCTTTTGTTCCTTGTGAACTTTTGATCTTTGTGTGACTCAAAGCTCTCGGTATATCAAGAGATTCCATCCCTCTTGTACGGCCATTCTACCGACCAAAGGAGAGTTAAGCGGTGTAAGACAGTTACAGGAAATAGGATCAAGCCTATTGCTGGTGCTGCCTGCTTATTCAACCAGAGGTTCCACCGCCTTTCAAGCTTTGGAACGTTTTAGTGAAGATAGAACAGGTGTTGGGCCGCTCCCAATATTGGTTCTACACGGTCCAATCCTTGCTAAAGGATTATCCTTACCACCTTGGAGTGACATTTTGGTGTCAGACCTTGGTCTCGGGTCGTGTCAAGTGATATCAGAGCAACATTCAAAGCTCGGTAACTCTATCACCTTTCATTTCGAGTTCAAAGATAGGATCAAGCCTATTGTTGGTGCTGCCTGCTTATTCAACTGGAGGTTCTACCGCCTTTCAAGCTTTGGAACGTTTTAGTGAAGATAGAACAGATGTTGGGCCACTCCCAATATTGGTTCTATACGGTCTAATCCTTGCTAAAGGATTATCCTTACCACCTTGGAGTGAGATTTTGGGATCAGACCTTGGTCTAGTAGACTTGGGGCGCGTCAGATAGTATGCCTTGTACGACCACAGTGAGTGCAAACAGGTCAAACAGGTCGTTGAGAAGATCTATGTTGGTTCTAGGCAGCAGCATAAGCAGCATTTTCAGTTGGTCCATTATAATAACTCGCAGTCTCTTGAAGAGCTAGAAGATTTGCAGAAGTCTGGAAAAGAACACTATCATTATGCACTAGTGGTTTGATTGATTTATGTCGCTCATCTTGAGTGACCATATTGAAGACATCCTCAATTGTAGGAATAAGCTTTAGCATCAATATATATCTTCGATTTGGTTAATAAACTTCATTCAACCCCATGAGAAATTTAGTCACTCGACTATGCTGCTGCAAATGTTCCCAAAGATCAGCAGTCTTGCATTCACAACAACCACAAGTACATAAAGGCAGCTCAACATAATTCTTGTGTTCTTCCCAATGAGTAACAAGTTCAGTATAATAAGTACTAACGTCCATAGATCCCTGTTGAATCAAACTAAGACGTTGTTCTATTTCATATACCCTAGGTGCATTATCCTGATTGAATCGAGACATCAAATTTATTCCAAATAGCCTCAGCAGTATACATAAACAGTAAGCTATGGCCTATAACATTAAAAACAGCGCTCATTAACCAGGTCGCTACCCAGTCATTACACCTACACCAAGATCCAGCATCACGATGAGTACTAAGAGGTTGAGAGATAGTACGGTCGATAAACCCCAACTTATTGCGGACATTTAGAACCATACGAACAGAACGACGCCATGAATGGAAGTCTGAGCCAGAGGTTAAACGATCTGACATAAGAATCAACCCAGCATGATCAGAAGCAAGAAGAAAATATGGATTCTCATACTGATCAAGATATTGGCGATGCTATCAGGAGTCGTGTCCGTATGCGGTTCTTGATTAGGATGTGTTGAGCTCATGATTGATGATGATGAGAATCATATTGAACAGAAAATCGTGGGGAAAGAAAGCAAAGGCAACAAATCTAGGTCGAAAAACAAGAGGAGATCGAGAACAAGAAAGCGAAAGAAACGAAAGAGAGAAATTCCAAAACAGCATAGAACAATCGAGAACAGAGGTCTATGAACAGCTGGTTTTGGGAAACACTCATAGTGATTTTGGAAGAATCCAAGCTCAATCACAAGAGCAGATCAAAAGAGAAAAACGAAAATTAATGGCGGAAACTTTCGCTGTGATACCATATTGAAAAACATAATGAATAACATAAAATATTCTGATTAATTCCAAAATAGAGTCTCAGGTTGTTATATATACCAAAGCGGTTTAAGAAAAAGGAAATTTAACCAGTGGAGAAACCAATGGTTAAACTAAAGGATACTTAAACAAAGATTTGAACCATAATAAATCACCCATATGCTAATAAGAAACACAACTTCAACTATCGTCATCGAGAGCCATCGTCGTCTTCACCGTCTTAAAAGAGTTTCTTCTTTTAATTGTTTATAGCCATGTCAAACCATGGGAAAAGTGCCAATTTCGTCTTAGACTTTTTCCATCGTGCTTTTTAAAACCTGAACTCATCACCAGTGCATATTTAAACCCAAACAACATAAATCTTTGAATTATGTACCAAAACTTAACGTCGTTATCCTTAAACCGACTTTGACTAACGAAGAGTTAATCAACCGTTAACTCCAAATCTTCAGACTCGCGCCAATCCAAAACGGCATCCTTTTAGTCGTTTTCGTTTAATGAACAAAACTCATTACCAGTGCATATTTAAACCCAAACGACATAAAAATTTCAATTATGTACCCAAACTTAACGTCATTATCCTTAAACCGACTTTGACAAAACGACGTCGTTTTGTTCATTAAACAAAAATGACTAAAACGACGTCGTTTTAGTGTTTTGGGTTAAAATTAGGATATTAATAACACACCCGCCATGACTTGAACCCACAATCTCTTAATTAAGAGTCAAACATCTTAACCAGTAGACCATATGTGCTCGTGGTCATCATTAGAGATTTAAAAAAATAACAAAAATAGTATCATCATTATCGTGGAATATGGATGCAAATAAATTTCTAACTAACTTATGAGATGATTATATATATTTTATCAGTTATATTTAAAAAAATAAATAAATTGAAGATAAACTAT
The DNA here is from genome assembly GCA_000218505.1 of Schrenkiella parvula. NCBI lineage: Eukaryota > Viridiplantae > Streptophyta > Magnoliopsida > Brassicales > Brassicaceae > Schrenkiella > Schrenkiella parvula. The sequence continues at coordinate 7,005,679 of CM001191.1, read as the reverse complement.
AATGTTAAATAATGAGACTAAACAATTTGGTGACAAATAAATATTTTGAATATCAAGTTCTTAAACATATAAAAGAATTAATGGAACTGAATTCCGTAATTGAGTCAAATAAGCAAAATTTTATACATATTTTATTCCAAAGCATAAATATTTTATTATAAACATCATCATCAAAATACTTAAGACTAAAAAATATATAATTATAACTGGCGGTTAAATAACTTTAACCACATTAACCGTAATCGTGGTCATGCCTAGACAGTGTTTGCAGAGAGCAATATCGAAACCATTATATCTATTAAAAGAGTGGGTAAAAACAACAACTAGCACATATGGTCTACTGGTTAAGATGCTTGACTCCTAATTAAGAGATTGTGAGTTTGAGCCACACCTGGTGTGTTTTTAATATCCTAATTTTAACCCAAAACACTAAAACGAAAATGACTAAAACGACGTCGTTTTGGATTGGCGCGAGTCTGAAAATTTGGAGTTAACGGTTGACTAACTCCTCGTTAGTCAAAGTCGGTTTAAGGATAACAACATTAAGTTTGGGTATAGAATTCAAATTTTTATGTCGTTTAGGTTTAAATACGCACTGGTGATGAGTTCAGGTTTTAAAAAGCACAATGGAAAAAGTCTAGTCGAAATTGACATTTTTCCCGTCAAACCATCACAATCGACCGTCACCGTCTCAAACCATTTTCCTGCAGCCGCCATCGCCACAAACATAATCCAAGACGTGTTTATTTTAGGTTAATTTTTTTGTTCACAAATTAGTTTAGTTGGGTTCACATTCCTGTTTCTTTGATTGGGCTATATTAAGAAAAACAATTACTGGCCCATTTTATATTGATAATATCGAACTAAATTAATCGAACTAACAAAACTAATAAATTTATCCAGATTTACACAAATTTATTGGAATTTGAACCAAGAAACCGTAACTTTTGTTGAATCGGTAGCATCTTTAAAATAAAGCTAGCCGAACCAAACGAAAAATTTATACGGCATAATTTTTTTATATCCGAACTAACCAAACCAAAAAACCAAATTTACCGAACTCGCAAACCTAATTACTACCTTTTTTAGCAGAGGGAGGTGAACGTTCACATAATAAACACTTTTTCTTTCTACTGTAGTATTGATGAAAAGTTGCCTAGGAAAAGGACTTTTGCTCGGCGTGGGATAGATGGTGATGGATCGTTGGGTCGCACTGAGGTTGCGGATGGTCCTCAGATATTTCCGGATTCAATCTCCCTTGGATAAGACGCACCAAGACAGAGAATGAAACTTGATTATTTGGCTAAAACCACCAAACAATCAAAAAGGTTTCAAGAGAACAAAAAGGAAGGATCTATTTGCTCAAGAGAAAAAAATAAACTTATGACTTAAAAATTCTGTATTCTTTCCACGCAAGAAATTAAAGAGAGGAATAAAGGTTGCGGCCGTTACAACAGCTAGGAAGGCCGGCCGTTGGTCGTCCGGTCTCGCGATCCGGTTTAGACTGGTCCGCCACAATTCCAAACCAGTGTGTGCCATTTTGGTTCTGTCCAGGCGTCCTCAGCTTGCGCCATTTCGAGTTCGGTCCACTTCTCAGAAAATTCAAACAGGTCCTTTTCTGGTTCTGGTCCGACGTCCTAGGTAACTTCATGATCGATCTGTTCGACCCGAACCAGACCGGTTCTGCTTGTGTCACTGGACTCCTCTCTATAGATTGGTCGATGAATGTCTCGTTTGGTCCGAGGGAATGGGTCGTCTGGTCGTGGTACCATGCAAAGCTCATCTTGGTTCCGAGTCGGGTCCAGCCGGTACACTGCCGTGCGGTCGTTGCTTCGACGCATGGGTTGGTTGGTCGGGGTAGCCTCGACCAAATCTCGACCAAGTCTTTCTTGGGTCTGTCCCACCGGTTCAAGCTGCGTTCCAACCTCTAAGTCGTTAGCCTCGATGTGGCCGGGGTTGGTTCCGAGATTTCTATCATTCCCCCCTTCTTTGCGTTTTTTTTTTGTAAATGAAAAATACTAGAATTGGTGAAGTAAGAAATTGGCCCGGATCAAAGAAAGAATTTTAGAAGAAAAAGATAGAGAGATATTGCAAAATACCAAGCAAAAGTGGCTCTGATACCACGTGATGAGAAGTTGCCTAGGAAAAGGACTTTTGCTCGGCGTGGGATAGATGGTGATGGATCGTTGGATCGCACTGAGGTTGCGGATGGTCCTCAGATATTTCCGGATTCAATCTCCCTTGGATATGACGCATGGGTTGGTTGGTCGGGGTAGCCACGACCAAGTCTCGGCCAAGTCTTTCCCGGGTCTGTCCCACCGGTTCAAGCTGCGTTCCAACCTCTAAGTCGTTAGCCTCGATGTGGTCGGGGTTGGTTCCGAGATTCCTATCAAGTATGATGTGAGTTTTTTTGAATATTCTTACTCCTTGTTACAATAGTATGAGTGATGAATACTTGTGAAGTAATTGGCTGAGTAACTTCTATCTTTTTCATAGCAAGGTGTATATTCGTCAGCAAAGATTAAGGGGGGCTTATTGGTAGTTGAATTCTGAAAAATTTCTAAAATTTTTAGAATCCATTGTTATTGGTTTGTGGATTTTAAAATTTTTAGTAACATAACAAAATTAAGCTGAAAAAAAACTTAGAATAACAAAATCAAACTATGAAATAAAAAATTAAACATCAAGCAACATATGAACTAATGTAAATCTATAACATGTGATCAACTATGGTGGTTGGAGAACAATCAATACATAATATAAAAGATAATATAAATACAAAGAACACTATAAAAATAATAAAATAAATAGATTATCTCTATTTGGCCGAAGAAAAAATTTTTTACCATTGTCCTAATAAACAATTGACTGATTATATCTATATTTAAATCAAAAATAGTTTTGGAAATATTACAAAAAAACATATATATATGCCTTAAAAAGAGAATTGTTTGGAAAAACAAATGTACACAAATCTATAACAATCAATACCAATCTCATAGAGATTGGTATTGATTTATAAAATATTTGTTAAATTTTAAAAAAATTTAAAATTCTCTCAACTTTCAAAATTCTCAAACTCCACATAAATTTTATTTTCAATAACCGTTCTAAGATACTCTTTTATTTATTGTAGCATGAGGTGAGTTCTCGGTATTTTCATCTACCTTTTACCGTAGTATGAGGTGGGAGTTTTGTTTTGATTTGAAATTCTTTTACTTGGAGCCTCCAAATACCATTTTTCATTGGTGGTTCTTTGAAAGGAAAATATGTGGTTTCCTTTTCCTGATGTTTTTGGGTTGTAGAATCATGTCCAACTTAATTAAGCTGATCCAAGGTGAGGTATTACATGTTCCAGAAAGTCCATAGATGTTGCACTAACACTTACCATTATCACAACAACTGATTACAAATCTTACTAGGTACATTAGTAAAAATAATTCATGTAGTCACGAAATAGCCAATAATTTTCTGGGGCTAGCTTAATAAGCGATAAATTTGCCACAAAAAAAACCACAAAAAACCAAGAAAAACCAAGGTTTTTACAAGTGGATCGATCTACCGTAAATATGTTCTTATCTCTGGAGTATTCGGAGGATCCAAGGTTAACTCCACACCAAATTGACTCAAATTTATTGTCTTGGGAATGGTTATACATCAAACCCTACACATATTCAAAGCTTAAAAAGATAAGTATGTATGAGTACGATTTCTCTTTCCCGCTTTTCAATTAAAAAAAACAAAGACCGATTGAAAAAAAAATGATACCACTGTTAGATCTTGCTCAATGTTGGATAAAAGATATCTGAGGGTATTAGTTTTCATCTCCAAATAGTATGAGGACAATATAACGGCTATATTTAAAAAGTATATCCAATAAATTCAGACTGATCAGACATCAAAATAGATCAAATAGAGGAGCATGAGGTGATAGACCCAGGGGAATCGAACTGGTTGGGTAAATAGGGTTGATTTTTGGAGTGGCGCTTTCATTAGATCGAATTAATCTTTTTTCTATTTATGTTCTTAATGCATGTTGCTAGCTTATAAACCTAGCTATAATATTTGAAAGTCATCGCTTAAACATCACATGGTTGATTGGCCTGAATTGGATTAGATAAGCTATATATTTTAGAATGCTAATGCTTAGTCTAAACAATGAGCATATCACATCTTTGTGCTGTTAAATTTGCTTACTTACGAAAGTATGATTTAGATTCAATAGCATAAGTAGGGTTTAGGCCACAAAATGGAATTACCGAATTGATGAATTTCGAGTTTAGGATTGAAAGACCTTTGATTGCCTCTAGTTATTGAATTCTGAATAATTTAAACCATGAACCCATAAGGATTTTCTTATGCATAACACCTTGTTTTACCGCTTTCTTATAATCTTAATATTGCTCTAATTTCAATTAAAACAACAAACCATATTTTATTTTATGCGAACTTAATTCATTTCGATAAAATTTCTAGTGTAACCGTCTTTGCCTGTAGATATGAATCTTAAGTATTACACTTGTCTCTTATGCACTTGTCGGTTGAATAAGATATTTAGGGAAAAATCCGATCCCTTCAAAAATCACCTTCAAGATCGAAGAGCAAACTTTCTATAAACACTTTACTAAGCCACAAATTCTCGAATATAAATATCTAAGTAGATAAATCAGAAATATTGTATTGCCACGAATCACATCCTCACCTTAGCTGAAACTAAAAAGACTAGAAAACTCCGCACTTGCTAGAGTTTTTCCGTCAAGGAAACATGTGACCCTCTTTCTCGAACTTCTCAGTCTAGAAATCCATTCTTGCTCTAACTTCTCCATAAGCTTGTATTTAGGAGTTGGGTTCAAAATGAAATGTTAATGGGTCTTTGTACATAATTTTCATGAGCTTTTCCACCAAGTCGGACACTTAATGTTGTTTCCTTAGATGGCTTGATATCATCTCATCGTTAATTCCTGACCCATCCTTTACAAGCCATTCCTTAATCTATATATGCAGACCTGACTTTTCTTTCTTAAGACCCCGCATCAACGGTCCATCAATATTTCCTTGAAATGGATCAAGCATTAATTTCCTGATAGCTGAACATTACTTATTGGCTTTTCAGTTTTGTTGTTTCCCTCTTTAGATCATGTCCTTTCCTTTACTAGCTTACAGGTTACTCAGCCCGAGCCATGGGTCCTTTTAGGGTTCATAGAACATTCGACATTAAGTAAAAATTCAGCTTCTTATTCATACTTAAATGATTACACTTGTTTTAACACTTAGAAAATAACACTCCCTTACAGGAAAAAGCCCTCACACAGTGTTTTGATACGACGAAAATTGTTGTTGGAGCGGATCGTTACAACTCTCCCCCACTTTAAAGGAATTTTTGCCTGACTCCGCGTAAACCATATGCTTGTCACCTTGAAACTTTAACAAATGTGCTCTAATATTGCATGCATGCTCATGAGTCGTTTCTTGAATCTCGTCTTTCTGGCACACTACTTCGACAATATGAACCCTCTTCTTCTTCACCCGCTTGTCTGGCAGCCTCGTCACATGGATCAGACGTCCTCTACTCATAAAATCTGACCTTATTTCTTCTGGTGGCTGTGGAACTATCAACGTCCAGTCTCTTACCACATTTCTTAACCGGGAATTAATTATATATATTCTTGAATCTGTGTAGTTCCATCCTTACAAGTCTTGAATTGGAATTATACTTAATCTCAGGCTTCTTATAAGATCATGATCTTCATCCGCAATCTGCGTTTCAATTTTCATCCAGTCCCATTCACTTGTATTTTCATTGAATAGATCACAAACCAAAATAGCTTCCGCTTATATTCCCATTTTCTCGATGGAGGTTGTGGTGGATGGGTAGGTAACCATGGATCGATCCAAACTCGTGCTTTCTTACTATCTCCAATTAAATATCACATACCACTCCTCACTAAGTCTCTGCCTTCAAGTAATGATGACCAAAAAAAGGAAAGTTTGTTACCCAAACTTGATTCGAGGATAGAATATTCATGGAAGTATCTACCTTGTAGTAGTCGAGACACTAAGCTAAAAGGAGATTGAAGCATTCTCCATACCTGTTTTTCCAGCATAGCAATGTTAAATTTCTCTATATCCTGAAAACCAAGCTCTCCTTCCTTATTTGGTAATCCCATTCTCTTCCAAGCCATCCAATGCATTGATCTCTATCCTATTCTTTTACTCCACCAATAGTTGGATAATATGTTATTTATCTCATCACATATCCCTTTTGGTAGTTAAAGCAGTTCATAGTGTAGACAGGAAGTGAGAAAGCCATTGTTTTAAGTAGAATCTCTTTTCCAGCATCCAACAAATTTAAACCGATGAGACCAGCTTTAAGTATTTTGCATTACTTTATCCACAATATATGCAAATAGATATTTTTCTTGTTCCCAAATTGCTTTGGCAGTCCCAAATATTTTCCGCATCCACCATCATTATGTATGTTTAGAATTGCACGGAGTTATGTTGTCCGTTGATCCACAACCTTGAATCTGAAGGTTATTGAAGATTTTTGGAGATTGATTGCTTGGCCTGACACTGAGTATTCTCATTATTGTAGAACATGATCTCTTATTAGCATGACAGAAAAACAATGAATCATCCGCAAACAAGAGATGATTAATCATTGGACCATGAGAGCTGAGTTTGATTCCTTTTAACGATATTTCCATATCAGCCATATAAAGGAGACGGCTCAGGACCTCGAAATATAAAATGAAAACATATGGGATAAAGGGTCACCCTGTCTGATTCGTTGTTTCGGTTTAATCATGCCATTCAGAACTCCATTGACCAGAGTATTAAATGAGACAGTTTCCACACAAGTCATAATCTAATGAACCCATTTAGTAGCAAAACCCATTATCTGTATTGTGTCTCGAAGAAATTGCCATTCTAGTCGATCATACGCTTTTGAAATGTCCGTCTTGGCGGTCATGTAGGACTTAGCCAGCGCTTTCTTCTCTTCAATGAGTGAAGAACTTCATGAGCGATAATAACATTATCCATGATGTTTCTGCTAGGTATTAAAACGGCTTGGTTTTCAGATAAAGATAAGCTAAATGTACCTTCAAACGACTCACTAGAAATTTTGAGATGATTTTATAACCATCATTGCAAAATGCAATGGGTTGAAAATCAATCATATTTCTGGGAGAGTCGATTATTGAAATTAAGAAAATATTGGTATGGTTTAGACTCTCCGGCATCTGTCCATAATCAAAAACTTGTGTACTTTCTCGATTACCGCATTTTTAATCTCTGGCTAGAATTGGTGAAAAAGTGCACATGTCATACCATCGGGTCCCGTCTGCACCAATAGAGAAGACTTCGGCTCTAATTTCCTCTTTAGTTACTGGGCGAGTAAGATCGTGGATCAATGGCTCATATGCCTCTCTCTTTTAACTTCAGTTCTCAAATACCCTCTTTAATTAAGGGATTTATTGATTTATTTGAAATAAATCAAAATTGAATGGAGCTTCAAAATGAAGTTTAATGGACATATACCGATTTGCAGGAGCTTGGCGGCCAGAGGAGGAGAAGCAAGGAGGAAGAGGATGACGCGAGCGAGCTGGGGATCGTGGGGGAGAGGGAAAAAAATCTGGGTTTTAATTTTTTTAAAAAATTAATGATTAAATAATGAGGAGGATAATTTCGGAATTATACAGATACTTAAATGAAAGAGGGTATGTAAACTCTTAGAGGATATTTGAGATTATGCATTTAGAAATAAGGGTATCACAGCTATTCGCCCTAAGATCGTAGCAGCGGTTACTCAAACTTGGAATCCTTTAAAACATCTTTACAATCAATATTATCTTGTCTTGTAATTCTAAACAGGCTTGTGAAATATGTCTCAGCCGTAGTACCTATTTCCTTTTCACCTCTTTTTACAACTCCAAACTCATCTTCAATAACTTTGTGTTTCGATTTAGTTTTTGCTGAAACATAGAAGAACTTCCAATATTGTTCTTCCTCAAGGTAGGCTTTGTTAAGATCTTGCTTAATCTTAAAATTCTCAGTCGTCGGCGAGGCATATGATTTCCGGGAAATACTTATGTTGTACTTCCTTAAGGGGTCGAGTTGTAGAGTCTACGCCGAGACCCTAACAGTTCCAACAGGTTGTGATCATTCGAACTACGGTGGTTTAAAGCCCACCGCACCCCGAATCTGTTTAAGTTGTTGGAGTTACTTCCTTCACCTTTCTCGTAGACAGACATCTTCCGAGTCATTCTCCATTTCTCTATCCATAAACTTCTGCTTCCTCTGAAACCGATCTTCTTCATTATTGGTATGATGTATACATCTCATTCATAGTGTTACTAGCTTCCTCTTTGTTTGAGTCGATGTGAATTTCCATTCACATCTTACATATGACTTTCCATATCAAGAGGATGTATAAAGGTAGGGAGCGGATTATAAAGTAGATTCATTTCCAAGCCATAGTTGCATACAGCCCTTGTTGCATCTTCTGACGAAATATGTATTTAGGACCAAATTCCTCGTTTGCATTCTCTTCGTTTTGTTATTCTTCAACAGTTTCTTCAATATGAACACTAGGATTGTGATTAACCCCTTCCTGCTAATGTACATATTCATCTCCAGAATCATCTCCCGCAGATTGATGTGGATCACCTCCATTTTGAATCAAGCAATTACCTGAATAATGGGTTAACATTCCACAAACTTCACAGAATCCACGTAACCGTTCATATTGAAACCAAAGTAAAATATTGACTCCCTCAGTGAATTGGAATTGTCTCTGAAATCAAAGAGGATTGTTCACGTTCTAATTCAGTCTTACTCGCACAAACTCCACATGGGCTGCCATTTTAACATTGTAATCGATCTCCAAAGCCCATGGTCCTCTCCGGATGATCGTCTCCATAGATTCCTCCGAGGGGAAAATGAATTGAAACCTCTGTCCTTCAATGATTCTACCATGTACAAGACCGAATTGTCCCCACGATCGAGGCAGAGTAGCCACAAGAGAGTGCAACTTCTGACTATGCGGCATGACTGATCTGACAATTATTGTGAATCGGTTCTCCTCCGCCGTCTGCGCCACCACATTTGCCGGAAGAGGAATTGGGTCATCAAGGACTCCTAAATCAAGATCTTGAATCGCCTTTCGTAAATTATCACCCATATTGATAAAATGCAAGCAGTATGGAAGAACTGTAAGATTTGAGGGTATAAAGCTTGTGAATCTAGTTTTGGAATCAATCATTTATAGATGAAGATCTTTGACAAAGAGTGGTCGCTTGTCGTTACGATGGAAAATAGAGTTTATCGCCAAAAAAGCAAGAATACCGTGGAGATAACTGTCACAATTTACTAGAGAAATTGGGAGAAATCATCCCCAAATTGGTGAGGAAAAACTAACGTCGTAAATGTTGAAAAATCGCCCTAGTAATCACCATTTTTTCAATATTAAAGATGGGTACACAAGTAATAAATTCTATATATATTTCTTTGCAAAGAAACATTAACTACAAAGATTAATTGAGTTAATGAAGTAAATTTGAATTACAAATTATGATAAATAAATAAATAAATAAATCCTTTAAAAACCTCAAGGCCGTACAAAACACCTGCGTGTTTCTCCGGCCCATCCTGAAGAAAATACAAATCTCTCATCCTCTGAAACGCGTGCCACGTAAGCAGACTATCCGAACCGGCTTGGTGACATTTCCCAACCTCCCGGTTAACCTCAAGCGTCCGTGCGACCCGGTCTAAACCGCCGTACAATCTCCTCTCGCAAAACCTCATCATGTGCTTCACGTCGTACACACGCTCCCCGAACAACGCTCTCATCACGCGCTGAAACTCACCCAACGCGCAGGGAAGTTCCCGGCGCGTCAGAATCTTCATCAGGTACCCAAAATCGTACGCGCTGTGAAACGTCACCCAGCTCACTTCATCGTTGCAGACAAGCCCCGACGACATCATCAGCTCCGCGAACCTCTCGGAATCGACGCCGTCGCGGCGGTTCCTCTCGAAATTGATCCCCTGCCGGCGAAGAAGCTCAATCGAATCCGGAGCGTGTGCGTCACGCGCAACGTCGAAATCCTTGAAGTTGAACTCCCAGATGAATCGTCGGCCGTCACCGAGATCCGGGAGGTTTCCGTCGGCATCGGAGAGAGTAAGACCGACCTGGATGAGGCTAAGCGCGTCGACGTTGGATTTAAGAAGACTGTAGAGATCGGCTGGGTTTCCACGGCGGAGATCCGATTTGAAAATCACGCCGGGAAACTCAGTGTCCATCGAGACGAAAGGATAATGGTCTATGATTCCGGTGATTAGCTCAAACTCCGATTCGAGATTCTCCGCCCAAACCTCGCGAATCGCGACGGCGGCGTCTGGTTTTGGTCTCGGATTCGAGAGATTTGTTTCCAAATTGATGATCGTCATTAACTAAAAAGTAGCTTATGAGTGTTTGTCTTTGTTGTTTGATTTGTGTTAGAGAGACTCTGATGTATATATTTGTGTGTAAAGAGTGAAGATGTTGCGAGGAAGAAGATGAGAAACGCGTCAAGTTGGACTCAGTTTCCAGTAACGTAACTCGGTCCAACTTGGCCACTCTCTATTGTGACCAATTATTGAGCACTAACTTAATTTAATTAATTATTCAAAATTTATTTATTGAATTTTTACTCGATTATAATGTGATACATTTGGATACATACACTGTATGTGTAGTAGCAAAACATTTATTTTCTTTGTTTTTCGGAAAAAAAAACATTTCATTAATAATGTTTGTTCAGATAATATTGATATTGTATTCACTGAATTTTGCAAATTAGAGGCCAAACTTTGTAACTTACAAAATGTTAATTAAAACAAAAATTAATATAACCTTTATGGTCAAAATTTCAATATTTAATTTATCAATTGGCAAACTGCAGAAAAAATAAAATCTCAAGTTGTTAGTCAAACTCAGCATCTCGAACCATTACACTAAATTTGGTAAACATCATATTTAGTACGGAAAATTGCTTGATTTAACCTATTATTTGGTTTTGAATGCAAAACTAGATCTATTATTGAACATTTGGCAAAAATGACCTAGAGGGATAAGGAAATTACATATCTCTTCCTTGTGACTAAAAAATAAACAAAACAAAATTGACATTTATAACCTTATGAAGTCTAATCAACCACTAGACTTCTCAAAAAAGTATGCAAAATAAATTTTCATCCAAATGAGTCAATTTACCAATAATAATGTTTTGTCTAAGTTTTCTATAAATATTCGATTTAGTTTAAGCACACTTCGTAAATAAATCTACTACGCGGACTTCAAACAGAAATCTGCGGCGTAGACTTCTTTGAGAAGTCTGCTTTTTTAATTACATCTTAAATTTAATCTATAAAATTATAAAAATTAATTTGGCAAAACATTTGGACACATAAATAAAATATAGACAATTGTCATATATATAAAATAAATTTTCATCCAAATGAAGCAATTTAAACGATTATACTGTTTTATATATTTATGTTGATTCCGCAGACTTTTAAACGAAGTCTACTGTGCAGACTGTCAAATGAACTCTGAACGGTAGACTATAAATAAGTGGTACCATCATTTTAATCCTAAAACGACAACCTCCTCTCTCTCTCCTCTTTCTCTCTCCTAAGTTCATTTGACTCTCTCTCTCGTCATCTCTATTTGAGTTTATCACCTTGTTTTTTGTCAGTCATAATAACGAAATTTCCATTTATCTCTTATTGTTGCATATCTAAGTCTCCTCTACATAGTATGTCAGGTTTGTTGTATATTAGTTCTCAGTAACTATTATTGTCGCTGTTAATTATGTTCAATACGTTTTTGTAATGATGTTTATTCTTTATTGATAGATAGAGATGGGTCGATTCAGCTACAATCAGCCATCAAATCGTTTGAGGAGCTTGTGAATCAATGGACATCCAGAAGTGACCTCAACTCCGCAAAGTCGATGTGGAGCAATGGACATCCAGAGCAATGGCTTACTTTTATATAATAAGCTTTCTTAATCTCCGCACCTGACGCATCAGTCTTGACGCCTAAAATGTCGTAATACTCACTCTCTTTCACTATAGCTCAAACTCTTAAAACGATCTTAAAAGGATATGAAAACGGATCAGCGATTAAAGAAACAAAAAAACATGTGGAGATGCAAAACAAACGAAATCAAAGCAGCTAAAAGGGCATGAGTAAGATATGATTACAAATTTTAGAAAATTTGGAAAAATTATAGAAATGAAAAATCCAATTGGAACACACTAACTTAGCGATATTGGAAAAGCAAAAAAAGAAATCAAAATCCAGATTCGAGACGATAGAGACTTACTACTAATGCTCGTGGAAGAGATTGATCTGCGAAGAGATTTCAGACAGTGGAGAGACAAAAAGTAGAAATTTAAAGCTTTGTTCCATTTTCGTTTCCTGAGCAAGCGACGTGTCATTAGGGATGGATTTGGGCCTTTAATTTCAAAATCTCGTATAGTTGGGCCTCTCAGACAATTAACTAAGGCGATAAGGAGCTCCGTTCCTTAGATATTCATGAAAAAAAGGACGCCGTCTGGAGTCGTGAGTGTGTAGAGGATAGGTGTGTGTGTGTATGTTAAGATCTGTCATTGATCTTGTTTTTGGTTTAGTAATGCTCTCTTAGATGCAAATTAATGATTTGAGAAGCATTTTTATTGTTCTTGTATTGAAGATGTAGGTTATACTTGGAGATTATTTGAGAAATACAAATCGAAGTGGATGGATCTAGATTTCGATGATCAACACTCGGATGCTGCTGCACCAGCAGGTAATTGGGGTCTTTTGTTCTTGTTGATGTTCACTTTGATTAGTTTCATGACTTTTTTTCTGGATTTGGCTGAAAAAAATATGAACTTGGATTGAATAGCTAGGGCTGGTGCAAGGTTTAAACCGAAAGGTAAACCACAACCCAAGAAGAAGCAAGCTTCTCTTTCAACCTCCCAAACAACACTCTCTGCCAACGAAAAACTCTCAACACAAAGTGAAGATCCGGTTTCTCTAGACGGATCATCCTGTTATCGCAGTAGTTTTGTTTCTTCCCTCAACCATCTTGTTTATTTTCATATCTTGTTCCCAAGTTGAAATTTTTTTTATTAACATGTGGATTATTCTGTTTTGCAGACGTTTCAGTTTCTGAGACTATTGTGCTTGATAATAGAGCCAATGACCAAGCCACCTTTGGCACAATAGCTAAAGAGGTAATGTGGTTTTTTTTCTACCTTTATTGAATTGCCTTTTTAGCGTCTGCTACATGTTTTTCGTTTCTTTCAGAATGTCCCAGGAGGGGTTTCTGTTCTTCGTGCGTGTACTGGCGTAAATTCGGAGGGAAAAAGATGTGATGATGGCACAGAGGTGGCACCTGCATATCATGATGATCCCATGAGACAGGATTCTGCAACGTTTAAAGATTTTGTTTCTCCTGAAACGGGTGATTTTATTCATGCTCAAAGTCAAATGATGCAAACAGGGGTATGTGTGAATACTCTTTTTAAGCCGTTGTTTCACTTCTTAAAACTGATTTTGCAAGTTTTAATGTTGTTACAGGAAGAAGAGTGCCATTGGTACATGGAAACCCTTGATATTGTCCAGGAGAAAGGCATCACCAGTGCATATGGTAGTGTTTTAACCACTGTATATTGACATTCATATGCTTTGATTCTGTTAAATATTTTTAGTAACCGAATTATAATGTTGCAATTATGTAGAGCAACATACTGGAAAATTCCAACCAAAGCCTAGATTGCTTGACACTGCAATTGAAGAACCTGAGTCTCATTACTCTGTTGATGATACTAGTTTTTTTACAACGGGTGCTAACCAGTCTGAGTCTATGGTCGATGTGGAATCAAGAAATGATTTCAATACGAATACTACATTTTATAGAGAGTTTCAAGAAGAAGAGGCAAATATTCCTGAAGTCCGCAGAGAAACGGTAAAACATCTTGGCAACTTGGGTTTCCTTTTCGATGCGCACTGTTTTAAGCTGGCATATATTTTAATTGGTTACACGTTTTAATGTTTTTGATCAGGTTCCTGGCAGATGGGAACACGAACATCATGTTGTCTCACCAAGTACTAACAATACAGTTATAGGAGAAGAAGGGAATTGTTTTGGGAATACAGTAGAAGAAACACGGTCTGGAAGAGAAAGCAAAAAGGGAAAACCGAAGAGAGCTACTGGTCAAAAGCGGAAAACCACTAGTGAAGAAGAACCAAATAAATCTGGCGAAGATCCCGAGAAGAAGAAATTCAAGCATTCTAGTCGGCGGCAGAGAAACAGAACATGTAACTAGCTGAACAAAGTTTCTTTAACTGAAATTATCATCTAGCCTCTGACCAGCTATATTCATGTTTTTTTCTTGTTCTAGTGGAGAAGGAATTGCTTGAAACCCCGGATGATGAAATCAGATTTCTGCCTATTAGAGATATGCTTCGCCTTGTTGAATATAGAGAATGGCTGGAGGTAAGAATCACTCTTTATTAATTGATACTTTCATTTGAGCTCTACAGATTCTATGTAATTTTAGCGTATCCGTGTTGCTTGGATCTTAACTTTTCGTTGATGTCTATTTCTTTGTTAATATATAGAAAAAGGAAGCGAAGGGAGCTGCTGTTGTGCCGCCGGCCCAAGAAAGGTACACTATATTCATAGCGAAGAAGATTGAAAAGTGCGAGATGATATAAATCAGAGTGTTTTAGTTTCTTTTCTTCATCTGACGTAGAATGTACGTCATTCTGTTATATTCTTCTTCAAGCAGGCGCCAAAATCTGTTTTTGTTTTTTTTCTTTTCCAGGAGTAACTCAACGTTAAACGGTATCGTTTATAATGTGTGTAGGAGGAGTCGGCGGCGAAGACTGAGCGAGCCGATGATGGTGTGGCTGGCATTAAGGAATCGGACGGTGGGGATATTGAGAATGACGTGAGATCGAACGGCGGAGATGAATGTGACGATAACGAGGGAGATGATGATTTTTGGAATTCTTACAAAAGTGATATGTAACAAATTTAGTCTTTTTGTCGTAATCAAAAATAAATTAGTCTAATTTTTTTATTGAGATTAAAATCTTCTGATATTTAATTTGGTAGTTAGTCACATTTATTTATTTCGAGTAAACTACAAAACAATTATGCGAAATGTATTATTAGTGACGGAATATTTTTGGGGAAAACAATAGTATTTAAACCCGACAACAAAATGGTTAAAGACACTCGACTCATCGTTTACTGCTCCGTTTTGTCGGCGAAAGTCTCACCGTCTAGTGCTTCTCGGATTCTGACGTTACAGCCTTTTGTACGTAGTTCCGTTAAAGTTTCACATAAGATCATTAACGACCGTCAAATCTTCGTTGGCTGGTGAAAAAAAGCGAATCTCAGTTTTTTCACTTCTATTTTTATTAATTATAATCACCCCCAGTCTTATTCCCATTTTTTATTTTTAAACCACATATTAAATTGTTTTACAGAATTAACCTCGATTTCCACATTTAATGCCCAATTCACGTTTCATTTGGCCAAATCACTTGTTGACTTGTTGTTGGCGATTTTTCGATTATTAGTTTTTTTTGTTAAAAATTTATTGAATGTTGTTGGTGATTTTTTTTATATGCATAACATAGACATAAACACCGATATAAACACTTTATTCTTTCATATCATTCGATTTTAGAAAAAAAGATGACAACGAATATACATATATTTTAGCTAAAAATTTTTAGAAGTACCATCCAGTATATGTATATTTTTTTTCTTGATATTGTAATTTTGGACAACTCCAAAATTAATAAAATTTAGCCAGCAAAAAAAACACTTGACTCATAATATTGATTTTGATTTTTTTTTTTGTAAGAGATTTTATTTTTTCTTTTACCACTAAATAAAGTAATAAAAATAATAAAACATATATAATTTCCACTATTCAAATATAAGAGCGTTTTTTATCTTTAAGATATGCAAATCACCTAGTCATAACATCATCTCTTGTTTTTGGTTAAAGAATTAATAAATTAAAAGCAGCAGAAACATTATTGGTCTTACGAAGATTTAATTCCTAAACTAATTAAAGGAAAATTATTTGATCTAACTCATAATTTAGGTTTGAATGCAAAACTATATTCATTATTGAGCATATTGCAAAAGTAACCTAGAAGGATAAAGAAATACATCTCTCTCTTATGACCAAACAAAAAAGCGAAGCAACATTGACATTTAAAACCTTACGAAGTCTGATCCACCACTAAAAGTCTACTTGGTAGACTTCTTTAAGAAGTCTGCTTGTTAATTACATCTTAAAATTAATTTATAAAAATTAATTTGGCAAAACATTAGCATACATAAATAAAACATAGTCAATTGTCATATATATAAAATAAATTTGTATCAAAATGAGTCAATTTACACGATGATAAATTTTTGTCTAAATTTTCTATAAATATTTAATTTTGTTTAAACAGATTTCGCGGTAGTCTTCTAAAAGAAATATGCGATGTCGCATTCACCTACGGATCGCCAATTGCCAATGACCCAAGTCCACCTCACATGACTTTCAATGGGTCTAGGGGTCGGAAATACGTGAAGGAGGGCATGGTGAAGCAGGTAAACCTTGCATAATTATCTAATAGACTTCTCTAACAAACTTCTTTAGTAGACTTATTTAGTAGACTTCTTTAGTAGCCTTCTTTAGTAGACTTCTACGTAGACTTCTTAAGTTAGACTTCTGTGAGAAGTAGACTTCTCGAGTAGACTTCTAGAGTAGACTTCTTGAGTAGACTTCTCTAGTAGACTTCTCGAGTAGACTTCTCGAGTAGACTTCTCGAGTAGACTTCGCGAGTAGACTTCTCGAGTAGACTTCCCTTTCTATTATTAATGTAACTCTGGACGTTTTTATCTGGTGCAGACCCGTTTCAACAACTGTGTTTTGAAGGCCAATGAAGAAATGTTCCCGGTATGGGATGATGATGACGAAGATGAAGAGGTTGATAACATTGTGAAGGCAATGTTAGGAGGTTTTAGTGGTGGTCCCTGGAAGTGGACAAAAGATGACTGGAAGTTCGATGGTGTGAGGACCTCCAACATTGTGAAGGTGGAGAGTACAGTGAGCAGTAAACACACCATTTCAATGAGTGGAGAAATCAGGAAGAGGTCTTCCTCCTTTGTTGATGATGGTGGCGTGAGTCTCATCGATGCCATGAAAAGACACCTCGACCAATGTTATGCTCTCCTATCGGAGGAGATGAAGGTTGGCTTTGGCGATTGCAACAAGAGGTTTAAACTGTTGACCGATAAGGTAGAAGCTGTTGAACATACCATATCGAAGATGAAGGTTGCAAAGTCAGAGGAACATCCCGACCAGGTCAAGTCTAATGATGGCGGCCAGAAAGAGGAGCATCCTGTGGAACATCCTGGCCGGGTTAGTTCTGATCCCTCTCAGAAAACTACTTTATGACACCAAAAAGGCACTTCACAAAAAGGCACTTTATGACACCAAAGTGTGAAAAACCAAATCAGTCCCTCAACTAAATTGTTTGGATATTAAGTATTGTTTAGGCTTTTTTTTTTAGAAAGTGTGAATCAATCTGAACCACATATTTGAAATTTAAAATCACCTAATCTAAAACTAACATTTTGTGCACCTTTTTTTAACCTTTTCATCTCTTTATTTTTTCGACATTTATCTCTATCAAAGGAAAAAGAAGAAAATGGGGAAAGAAAAGCTGAGCCGGCGAAACTCCAAGCGATCGTCGTATCTCGAGGGCCTTGGTCTCCGTTCGTGAAAACTCGTTGGCGAGCCACCATGAAAGGGTCGCAGTGTTAGTTCTCATGAAATGGCGGGTAAATTGCCTACTTTTGTCTAACGCCGCGTCTTGTGTTCCAGATTGCGAAGGTCATTTCGTTGTGGAGGGGAATTTGGAGTAGGGTTCTTAGTTATGCTTGCAATTAGGTTAGGTTATTTTTGTCCTGTTTTTGTTACGACACTTGGGTAATTGTCAAATGGATTTGTTGCAGGATTTTTCTAAAATTTTATGTCAACACATGCTCATATGCTACATAACTCAAATCAGGTGCACCGGTTTCATAAACTCATTCTCACACATCCCTACTATAGAGGGACAATGTTCCACCGCACTATCCTAGTGGGAGCCTCCCCAGGAGCTCATGGCTGATACTGGTGGACATCCTTGAAGTGGAACACCACCAAAGGTATTGTTTTGATAGCGTGAAATATTCATAGTTTCGTGGATATGGTTTTGTGGATGGATTTAGTTGTTTTGTACGCGTGTACTGTGATTTGTGGAGTAGACGTGGTTTGGTATTTAAATACAAGGGAGGTCTATGAGCGGATAACTAGGTGGACAAGTACCCATGGATAACTGGTGGACAAGTACCCATGGATAACTGGTGGACAAGTACCCATGGATAACTAGGTGGACAAGTACCCGTACATTATTGGTTGATGTATCATTAGACTATTATTTGAGTGTGGCATTAAGTGTGGATTGAATAACATTATCATTTTATGACACTTAATATTTGTTTTTTTTAAATACGTACAAGCTAGATGTTAATTTGAGTGATTACACCATTTTTGTGTCAACAATGCATTTTTTTATGAAAAATCATTTTATCAATTTTTATCCATAATGTACCATAGACATATAATGACCCAAAAGTATTGTGGATATAATATTGTGGACAAATCAACGTGGACAACATTTTAAAAATGAACACTTATAATGAACACTTATATAGAATTAAGTGAACACACAAAATAAACACTTATCGTGGACTCTTTGTGGATGGTAAAACATTACAAAATGAATATTCGAAAAAAATACACTTTCTCATGATGAGTTCTCGAAGTAGATAAGAAATAATAGACATGTTTCGATAGGCACGAATTAATTGATAAGTTATGATGGACCTGTCCACGTGGATGACATTCTCGGCCAAAGTACGTATGCTCAGATGAACATGTGGACCTAGATGGCGAAAGATGTACATTGAGACCATATACATGTGGACATGTACACGTGGATGGTGTGCTCGTGGATTATGTGCCTGGAACAAGTGTACATAATTATATGGACAAGTGGACTGTACATAATGTGGTTGATGTAAAACAAGTAAAACATTAATTGAATGTGTTTAGGCAATGAAGTGTAACATGTGCGTGTATGTTTGGACGTGTGATTGGTTTGTTGAACAATTTGAAAATACATGCGAAGAGTAAGGTCACAAAAGAAGGCTCATCCAAGTCCAAGTCGGATATTTCAGCGTATTGTTATTGTGTATTATCAAACAACAGTGGAACATCAAATTCTTCATGGACCACGTATGCAAGCGTTATGCGAGGGTGTAAGGGACATGTGGAGAGAGATAGTTCAGATGAGGAGGGCGAACTTGTCCACATGAACGGCGTTTCTTGGCTGGAGTACGTATGTTCATGTGGACCTGGATGGTGAAAGATGTACGCTGAGACCATGTACAGATGGACATGTACGCGTGGATAAGTTCTGATGGAGAAGATATGATGAACATAAAACATTCTCTCTCAGGAATTTCGTCGAACACTTTGAAGACATCTTTTTTTTTCAAATTTGTACATAAAATTGTGTTGTACCTGGTGGATACGAGTTTATATTTTAATGGTTGATGGTGTAGTCAATGAAGTTATGGAGGGTTTCGATCTCATCTTCATTAATCCATAATCTCTAGAGAACCCACATGGAGTCATCAATTTGTGACATGCGAGATAGATAATGAAATTTAATAGTTCGGTGGATAAACTTCAGGTAGGAACGATTCTTGACATCTTTTGCTTGTCAATGACAAAATCTCATTTTCCACCTTCTGCGCAATTCCACTCGCCGGCGATTACAAGGCAGTGGTCTGTCATTTTTTTCTCTCTATAAAAAATGGCGTTGTTCTGTAATGGAGATGAGAAGATGAATCTGTAAAAATATTTTTTACAGATTTGAAAAGGTTCAAATCTCAAATAAAAAAAACAGAAACATATATAAGCCCTCCAAAACATGTGCACTTTTATAATCAATGATGGATATTAACTTGGTAGATATATGTCACATCACTGCTCAAATGAAAATTCTCTTTTATTTGTTCTGCCTTGGTCAGATTATGACAGAACCATATCAAAACTGGTTCGGCTTAAGAAAGACAAGAAAATCACGTGAGGGCAAAACAGAGATTTCCAATGAAGAGGGAAGAAACAATAGTTCAGCAAAGTGCTGTAGTCGTAAAAAATGCCTTAAATTGAAAATAGCTCACATGAAAGTACTTTATTATGTAATTGTCTCTTATTAAAACAACCTTGGGAGATTTCAGATTACTAAAACAATCTTAATTTTAAAGAAAAAGACATATAAACCTAGTTTTTTGTTTAATACCGACACTGTCATTAGTATTATAAATAAATAAATAATAATATTAATAATAAAAAATTATTTAAAAAAAAAGTTATTTAAAAAAACTCAAAACTCGATTTTTTAAAATCAACTTTAAAAAAATAAAATAAACGTTTGTGATATGAGTTTACGAATGACGTTTGGATTAGCGTTTGCGATTGACATTTTTAATTATGGTAGACTTATATCGATGTTATTTCTAAATGATGGTAGACTTATATAATTCGGCATTTCAACCAGTGTTTGCGTTAGAAATTCGTTGTATATATATTACAAATCACACATATATCTACCATCATTAGATATAAAAATATAAGTCTACCATCATTGTAAACATAAAAGTCTACCATCATTGTAAACATACAAGTCTATCATCATTGTATGTAAAAATATAAGTATACCATCACACTGAAAATTGTATAAATAAATCTACCACCATAGTAAAAAATAAGTCTACAAACTTCAGAAGGTTTTAGTAAACTGAGAAAGATTGAGAAAGTATACCGTTTAAACCAAAAGGTCTACCATTTTATTATAAATCTACCATCACTAAAAATATATCTACCGTCAAATACGGAACGGAAAAAATCTATCATCAAAGTAAATAAGTCTACCAACACAAAAAAAAAATCTACCATCAAACAATATAAATCTACCATCAGTACGAATCAAAATAAATCAACCACTAATACTAATAAATCTAGTCAAACAAAAATAAATATATCACAGGAACTAATAAGTCTACTATTTCTCCAATAAGTCTACCACAGAAAAATAAGTCTACCACCATTGACGAGTAAGTCTACCACATAAAATATATCTACCATGGCGGAGACAATAAGTCTATAAAATAAGTCTACCGCTCCAAGAATAAGTCTATCACTCCAAAATAAATCTACCGGTCCAACAATAAGTCTATCAGCTGAAAAATAAGTCTACCGTCCCGGACATAAGTCTATCATTCCATTAATAAGTCAACCGTAACTATACGGTAGAATTATTTTCTTTTTGGGACAAATATTTTTTTCTCTTTTTGCATACGTGGCAAAGATTAGTAATGACATTTTCATAAATGCGGTTTTTGTCAACACATCAAAAAAGGGTAATATAGGTAGTGAAATTTTTTTTACTAATTATGAAAGATTAGCATTGTTTTGGTCATTTTTAAACTTTCCCATATAAATAAGTAAAATTTAATAATATAATAATATAGAATATTCTTTTTAGTATGAAATTTTGGTGGTTTGGTTGGAGATGAAAAATAAAATTCAACACTAAACACACAAAATTTAGTGTTATTTTTGTTGGAGATGCTCTAAAGGACTTATTATGCTTACAGGGTCCTTCTTTAGCCGTTTTTATTTTTTGTATTAAAAGAAAGTAAACTGCTTTCGTCGACATACTTAACTGCCCCCATCCATTAATCAATACGCAATATTACCAACCTTATTTTCTAATGAAAAAAAAATCTGTTTTTGTTGTTAGGAGTTTTGTATATATTTACTAGGGAGAATAACTAAAACAAATTTATAAAATTTAAAAATAACTAAAACAATGCTAATCTTTGTTAATTACTAAAACAATCTCCACTACCCATATTTTTGATGTGTTGACAAAAAACGTATTTACGAAAATGTTATTACTAATTTTTGCAACATATGCAAAAAAGTAAAAAAAATGTTGGCGCCAAGAAAAAAATAAGTCTATTATATAGTTACGGTAGACTTATTAATGGAATGATATATTTATATTCGGAGTGGTAGACTTATTTTCAGCTGATAGACTTATTGTTGAAGCGGTAGACTTATTTTGGAGTGGTATACTTATTTTGGAGTGGTAGAGTTATTATTAGAGCGGTATACTTATTTTGTAGACTTATTGTCTCCGTCATGGTAGACATATTTTTTGTAGTAGACTTACTCGCTTGACTTTTTGTGGTAGACTTATTGGAAAAGTTGTAAACTTATTAGTTCCCATAATATACTTGTTTTTGTTTGACGGTAGATTAATTTAGTTGTAGTAGATTTAATTTGATTTGTATTGATGGTAGATTTGTATTGTTTGATGGTAGATTTATTTATGTTGGTAGATTTATTTACTTTGACGATAGAATTTTTATGTTCCATATTTGACGGTAGATATATTTTTAGTGATGGTAGATTTATAATTAAATGGTAAATTTTTTGGTTTTGACGGTAGACTTGTTCAATCTTTTACTAAAACCTTTTAAAGTTGGTAGACTTATTTTTCACTATGATGGCAGATTTATTTATATTATTTTTAATGTGATGATAGATTTTTATTTTTACATACAATAAGTATGTTGCGTGTGTAAGTCGTCTTGTAGATTCCAATTATAAATTTACTTTTTGTAGCTGAAGGTCAGTATAAAAAAAAAGTTATTTAGTAAACTTTAGAACTAGGGGGAATCATTAATTCAAATACATGAATAAGAGAATATAATGGCTGGTCTAGACGAGTGTGTCAACATAAGTTGTCTTACAAGAAGAAACTTCTTAATTTTTGTTCTTGCAGATTAGCCTTGTTAGATTTTTTGAAGTTATGAGTGTTCTTGAGAACAAACAAGTTAAGATGGTGGCAATCAGGTTGAAGAGGATGATTGCTGTGTGGTGGGATAAAATTGTTATTCAAAGACAAAGACAAAAAAAAGGACCATGCAGAACCTGGAGGTGAATGAAGCACTTAATGGTGGAAAGGTTCTTACCAGAAGACTATGAGAAGATTTTCTATAACATGTATATTGAATGTGTTCAAGGAAAGAGGATTGTGATAGAGTACATGGATGAGTTCCTACATTTATCTAAACTCAATGATCTTGGAGAGACAGAAAATCAGAAAAAGGCCATATACATCAGTTGTTTAAACGGTTTCTATAAAGTAGAAGATGGGTTTTTAAACTATACGGCTTCTAATCGAGCTTTGAAATTTGAATTAATCAAGAAAAATCCATGTAACTTTTCATCATTCCAACCCCCGGAACAAAGTAGTTTGGATATAACAGTGGTTATAATAATACTCAGCAGGACAAAGATATGTATGCAAGACCATCTATTTCAAGTGTTTTCGTTGTAATGGACCATCTATTTTTGTCCGAGTAGAAGAACAATCACTTTCTTGAAAAAGAAGAAGAGGAACATGAGGAGGATAATGAATATGCAGAGGTTGAGTTTGCTGAGGAAGAGTCATATGAGAGGATAAAGATTGTGCTTTAGAGGATCTTGTTAACATCAAAAGAAGAGGAGCATCGTAAGAATCTATATAGAACACATTGTTCTAATAAAAGCAAAGTGTGTAATTTTGTTTGTGGATAATAGCAGCACATAAAACTTAATTTCTAAGAAGCTGGTTGATTATTTGAAGTTACCCACAAAGCCTCATTGAGAAACCATATGATCTAGGTTGAGTAAATTAAGGCTCTCAAGTTCGAGTAGCAATTTGATAATAAAAATTAAAAATATTTTTTTCCATTCTATTTTTGTAGATCAACATTGAACATATAGCCTTAGTTTTTATTTTTCAATTTTCCATTTCTAAAACTCATTAGTTCCTTTTTCCGTTAAAATCCCTTTTTTCAGTTTCAATTTTTTTACTTTTCAAAGATTTACCAAACTCTCTAATCCCGCAATATAAACATATCTTTCGTTAGAACAAAGTGTTATAATTTCCATAAAAGCATAGTAAAAAAATGGAAAACCTAGAAATAAACGTAAACCTGAGTAACAAAATGTAAATTTTCCCAAGTTACAAGACCGTAATGGAAATAATAAAGATTGCACGAAGTTGACAAATCAGGACAATTAACAATTACGACAAAACGTCAAGTATGTATATATATACTTGCATGAATGAAGAAGACAGCATTATTCGATCATCATGCCTCATGAAACCACAATGATAGTTCTCTCTCTCCAAATCATTACCTCTTTTCTCTTTATTACCACCACTGCCTCATCATCACCTCCCGGTGGTTTCACCATCGACTTATTCCACCGTCGCTCTAATTCATCTTCTTCACGACTCTCTAACACTGATGATCAGCTCGGATCATCACCTTACGCCGATACCGTCTTTGATACCACCGAGTATCTAATGAAACTACAAATCGGTACTCCTCCTGTCGAGATCGAAGTGGTCTTAGACACAGGAAGCGACGTCATATGGACACAATGTTTGCCTTGTCTTAACTGTTACAACCAACGCAATCCAATATTCGACCCTTCGAAATCTTCGACCTTTAAAGAGAGAAGATGTGACGGCCCTGACCACTCTTGTCCTTATGAGCTAATCTACGGAGACCAAAGCTATACGAAAGGAACCTATGTTTCCGAGACTGTCACGATCCAATCCACTTCAGGACAATCCTTTGTAATGCCTGAAACCACTATTGGATGTTCACACAACAGCTCAGGGTTTAAAACAACCGGTTCGGGCATTGTTGGTCTAAGTAGAGGACCTTCATCACTCATCTCTCAGATGGGAGAAAACTTTCTAGGTCTTTTCTTTTACTGCTTTTCCGGTGAAGGAACTAGTAAGATCAACTTTGGAAGTAATGCTATTGTGGCAGGAGATGGTACTGTAGCAACCACTATGTTTACCAAGATGGAGAAACCTGGTTACTATTACCTAAACCTAGATGCAGTCAGCGTTGGGGAGACACGTATTGAGACATTAGGGACACCTTTTCACGCCTTAGACGGGAACATAGTCATAGACTCTGGAACAACTTTCACCTACTTGCCCGGAAGCTACTGCAACCAAGTGAAGGAGGCAGTGCAAAACGTTGTGACAGCGAATCAAGTAGTTTATTTGAACGACATGCTTTGCTACAATTCGAATACTATTGATATCTTTCCGGTGATTACAATGCATTTCGATGGCGGTGCGGATCTTGTTTTGGATAAGTACAATACGTTTATGTTTATGGGAGGAAACATCTTTTGTCTGGGGATTATGTGTGGTCCAGCGACACCAAATGCTGAAGATGCTATCTTTGGTAACAGAGCACAGAACAATTTTTTGGTTGGTTATGATTCTTCTTCAGAACTGGTTTCTTTTAAACCTACCGATTGTTCTGCATTGTGGAGTTAGAGAAAACAAAGAAAGAGTCTCTTTATACACAGTATTGTTTTTACAATTTTAACTTTAGTTTATTTTATTTATATTTGTCCTTTCAATAATAAGATCATAGAACATGGATTTGTTTTAATCAGGAATATGCGAATGTGCTCACAAAGTCACAGTCATAAAACGAACCAAAGCCATAAACCATTGTTTAGATTAAACTCTGATCTCTGATCATCAAGTAGCAGATTTTTCCACTCATTCGAATTCTAATTCCACGAATACCAAAAGATCTGAACTTGAGCATCTAATAATACTCCTAGAATCGTTTTTGGTTACTCTTATTGAATATCTCAAACATGGTCCTTGAAAGGCCAATCGTTAAACTGACAATTCTTTTTCAATGCGAAAACCACATCAAACACGGTCCCAATCATCAGGCTTCAACGCAGATGGCTTGTCCCTAACTTCATAAGCAGTCACAAGTCTCTCTACCTCGACTAAACTTCTTTTGAACCGTAATACGGTGTGGCTTTAGCCCTTTCTTCTGCTTTTCCGTAACATCATTTGGTATGTAAACTCCATATCAAGAAACTCTTTGACATTGTATAGAGTGATGAATGTTTAAAACGCAATCGGGACAAAGAATTATAGGCAAAGCTTCTCCTTTCTTCCCTGACTTGAACTGAAGCTTAGATTTAGGAGTTGCGTCTATCAGAAACATCACTCAAAACGACAAGACTTCAGTATTGGTTAAACCTCCTTTGAGCCTCGAAATGCTTAAGCATTTCAACATATAATTTTTGTCTAGTTATCACAGAGACAAAAATGCACGAAACTGCACGAACCTTGACAAGGGAAAGGATTATTATTGTCTAGTTATCACAGAGACAACAAATCCTAGAAGTTGGAATACACTAATCTTGTCTTAAGATAATGCACAGTTATGTTGATGAATTCATGGTGAATGTGTCACATATGATGTTGTTGTTGAACTACCAAAACAGAGAGCCTAGGTTTGAGATCTCTAACCGCTAGCAAATCACCGATGACACCTAACTCGGGAAGTTCCATCCACTCTTTCAGTCCTGAGAAGTCTGGTGATGCCATGCCATGATCTCTCCCAACCACCATAAGATCATACTCTTCAGCGAGCAATCGAACCATACTGGCCAATTCAGGACCACCCGTCACACTCCTCTCTGTATATGCGATATTTTTGGTGGCCTTTGAGTCTTCAAGTTCTTTTATAATATTTTGATCAAGATTATATTCCCATGTCGTAGGCTCTTTTTCTTGCTTGGAGATGAGTCGAATTACAGTGACACAAACCTTTGGGTTGTGTTTCATCCTTTTTGCTAGCGATAATGCCTCTCGATCGTCTTTGCCTCCAATGAATATCACACCGACGTTGATGTTATATCTTCTCTTGTCTCTATGCAAGAATTGCCCACGATCCACGAGTATCCCAATAGAACAGGGTGCACGCTCGAGCAACGACATGTTGAGACGCCGTATGTCATCTTCGTCCGAGTGGAACTCCCCATCTATGGTCCATGTCCTTCCCGATGGGACGACAATCATTGACGTATTCTGGTCTAGTGCTAGCGTGGAAATGTCTTCGTGCATTATGTTCACATGTGAGAAGGCAGTAAACATGGTCACACTCGTGGAATCCAAGGTTTCATGGTTGAACTGGTTGAAGGTAAGTAGTACGGTATTGATGTACGAGTTATTGAACACTCGTTTTGATTTCTTGTTGTGAGGGATCAAGACGGGAATGATCTGACCCACGAGCTTCACGAGGTGGAGGACCGTGACAACAATAGGGAATTCACAGTTGGACGAGGACAATAATTGGAGGAATGAAATGACCCCAGAGATGTTATCAGGTCTGTGCACACAAGTTAGAATCCGGAGCTCGGACTTTGGTTTCAGACTTAAGATGTTCCTTTTTTGGTAACCAGCATACTTCCACTTCGGATCATACAAGCTGTTCAAGACCGTGGGGACAATCGCAGAGTTTAATAGTGAATAAAAGACCAACAACGAGTATGTTGCCTGCGACATATACTGGTAAAAAACAAACAGCATAAATATGTATAAACCATAGCGAAATGGAAAGCATTACTCTATGGGCTGCGGGATTACCGATTCATCTAATGCTAGCTCGAAGAGAAATATATCGGCGAAACTCTTGCAACTCAAGAGAACAGCAACAGCTATAGAGTCTTTGAGAGGTAACCTGTAGTACAAGCAAGGTGCAATACCCGCAACTAGTTTGAAGACGAGCAATATAGCCATTATGAAGATGTTGTATATGATATCATCTAGCTGGTAGATGATCCTCATAATATCGCATCGCATCGTACTGAATGCAATCGAGATTGGTAAGAACACGTTCATTGTGAGCTTCTCATACTTAGCTTCTAAGGCGGATACTAGAGGTGGACCTTCCGGTATGACAAGGCTGATCATGAATGGCCCCAAGAAGTGTTTCATCTTGAAGAAAGTTGAGTAAACGACGGATGCTAGTACAACTAAAATTACAACATGGATATACTTATCCGCCACATTTTTTACCTTCTGGTGTGTGTTCTACTATCCATTCTACGGCCGGCCTAACAACAAAAAAGACGATGAGAATAAAGATGATCATCCCGATAATTTCAGTGTAGGCTGCTGATTGTGAGATGTTTCTATATGTTCCCACAACGTAAATGATTACAAAGAAAACAATCCCAATCAAGTCATTGATGATAGATGCAGACAATGCAAGACGACCAAACTCGGAGTTGAGGATCTTGAGTTCCAACAAGATATAACTGGTGGTGGGCAAGAGTATGTAAGATTGGGTTCCGATGATCACAGTGCGTTCCGCAAGAGCCTTCGTTGGTGGCATGTAGTGAGGATTGATGTTACCAGTGAGGAAAATCCGGAAACAAAGACCAACAAATAGAGGAACAATGTAGGTCAAGATTCCAATCAAGACGGGCAACTTTCCACTGGTGAAAACCACTCGTCTATTGGTTTTTACAGACATTAAGAAGATAAACAGAATCGCTCCACAGGTCGAGAAGCCTTTCAACGCTGCGTTTCCATCGAGTACAGGATCCAACGATAGTATCCTTGATGATTTCCCCCTAAGATCAAACAGTTGAGGTCCCATAATCAGACCAGCCTGCACGTATGAAAAAGATTGAAGCTATATACTGATTGCTTAATATCTCTTTTAACATTTTTACGTGCTTGTCAAGTTACATACATTATTGATTTAATGATTACCAGTCTCTTACTTGCATGTAAAGTTACATATGGAAGGATAGTTTCTCTTTATAATTGCATGCTGAAAATCAAAACTAATCCTTGAAACCAATAAGAACTTTGTATTCTTGTCATTCAGGATGTTTATATTACCAACTATGATTGAAATCGCAGTAGAAGAACTCCAACGTAGTGTAAGAAGATGAAAATATGGAAGGGTACTTACGATCATATAAGAGGCGGTTTGTGAAGTGCCAATGCATCTGAGGAACATATGAGAGACTGTGATGGATACGAAAATGAGTAATAACTGAATCTCCATAAGAGGCAATGAATACCCAAAAATCACATTGGGAAATTTTAAGTTCTCCCATAATCCACTAGAAGAGATGTTGAACAATAAGGGTCGACAATCTTTGATGATGTTCGTCGTCGTTGTATTCATGAATGTGGACTAAGTAACAAGCAAAATGATAGGATTTGGTGTATCTCAACTCTGGAGAATTTTCTTTAAAAGAATTAGAATGAAGGTTTGAAAAATTTGGATACGGCTTCTAAAAATAGTGGTATATTTAGTTTGTTTTGGTCTTTTGATAAGTCTTTCTTTCGTATTAGGTAGTGGCGCGTATAATTTGTTGAGAAACAAGCTTGTTAGAAGCTGGAAATATAGAAAAATAAAACATACCATTGACCTATCTATTTTGAGCTGTAACAACAGATTCAGATTTATCAAAAAAAGAAAAGGAAAAAAACAATTTTTCAGATAGCCTAATGTTATTTACCAAATATATTCTTGAAACTGACATCGACAGAGAAAAAAACTATTGTTCTTCTATAAGTTAGATCGTTCCAAAAAGTTACGGATGGAAACTGAAGTTACGATCGGACCCTAATGCGCCCAATACACCTGAGTCAAAAGAAAATGACTAATACGTATTGGAGAACTTGAGATGGTGTCTGTTCATTCACTTCACACACACATAATAGAAGGCAAATCCCTAGATTGACGCTAGTGAGTTGGAGAAGATATAAGAACAATTAATGAGCTACATTCTTGATATTCTCAATCAAGGATGTATGAATCCCTTAAATGCCGGTCTGAAAGTGGTTTCGCAATACATGTTTTTCAAGTACTACACAACTCTAAGGAATGACTGTCAGTGATCTTACTAGGGGTTTATTTTACCAAGTAGTTGTGAGTGGACTTGGGTACAAGACAAAGACCATGTTCGTGTATCAGTCGGTAGCGGCCGCGACTACACTCTACGACTAGCGATCGCGATTAGATGTCGCTATTACTTGTTCGTTTCAATATCACGCGACTAGTCGCTATGATTAGTCGCATAATTGTTTGTTTTCTTATCGCGCGATTGGTCGCTGCGACATTAGATTTTTGTCATTTTATATTGTTTAATTTTTTTGATCGCAAAATTTTTAATCGCAACACTGTTTTTTTCAGCAATTAAAATTTAGGTTGCGGATCGCTCGCGATTGGTCGCTGCGATATGTCGTGGCCGCTAACGATTGCCAAACGAACACGGTTCAATCACATATTCTAGTCGCGGCCGCTAGCGACTGCCAAACAAAGAGAGCCAAATACTTAATTTTTTTGGTATACTTATCGTTTGAATTGTTTTGTGCGGGGAATAAAAATTTGGAGTTGACTTGGCTTGTTTAAATCAAGTATCCATAATTTTAATGCTTATTCAAAAAATAGCATACTTACTAAGTTATTTGCACCGTCTTATTAATTGCTACTTGTGACAGGAAAGGTCATTTAATTCCTAAAGTATTTGAAGTTGAGAGATTTATTCTCAAATTATTGTGTACTCATTATAAATCTCCAACTGTCCGTTAACTTTGTAAATTTAGGTATTAAAAAAATTAACTTTAACCAACAAATCAGGGATTTTAAAGTTGACTTTTCTGAGTTCAATTTTGTAAAATCAACGTAAACTTACATAATTAATTTGTCAACTTAAAAGTTAGAAAATTAATCTGTAAAATTATAAAACTTGAGGGATTAAATGATTATTTCTAAATTATAATATATTTCTATATAGAAACTAGTGTTAATGTAAAAACATATACATCTATATTATTTAAGTTTTTTTGTAACAACTTTAAAAATGATTTTATAACTCTAAAAATATTAGGTTTGGAAAAAACAATATATTATATATACGTCTATATAAGTCAACGTTAAAATCTCCATTTTGTTGGTTAACGTTAACGTTTCTCACACCTAAATTTACAAAGTCAACGCAAAGTTAGAAAATTATTATGTGCACATAATAGTTGAAGAATAAACCTGTCATTTCCAAATACTTCAGGAATTAAATGATAATTTTCCCACTTGTGAAGTACTTGCAAGTTAATTAATAATTATTTACAAGTTACTTACTTATTATTTATTTAACCTTTTAGTTATTTAACATTTAACTTATCTTTTTTGAAAATGTTATATAACAATTATATATATATATTATTTAAAAGAAAAAATGAGTAACATTAAAATAAACTTAGTATTAAATTATTTTAATATTTGTTATTTGAATAATAGTTAAAAATACTAAATTATGTTGTTACTTGTCTTGAGAATGCAAAATACTTCATTTTTCAAACCAAATGAGGGACATGTATTTATGTCCACCCCTATTGCGAGCTCATTCTCTGTGGGGCTGAACTAAAAGCCAGAAAAGAAGAAAAGAAGAGATCTCCTACAAATTCTAAATTCCAAAATCGAGCTGTACACAACTGTTACACTCTAAGATGTTAATTTAAGGATGATTTATTATTGTTATTATTGATAAAATTGGATCGATCACCTAATTATCATTTAAAAAAAAGAGGTTAATTCCTTTTCATTGGTCTCATTCTCGCTCGAATTTATTTTAGACTTCAAAATTTCTCAGACTCAAACTCTCATGTACACGCAGTCTTCTCAATATGAACATCATCCAGGTTTTTAATTCTAGGTGTGATGCATCGTTAAACACACAAAATATACAGATACAACACAACACCTAAACACAATATCAAAGAGTGATCATTCATTCACATGTTTTTTCACGTATCATTTCAGTTTTTTTGCAGGGTAGAGATTAGCTTTCCAGGATTTGTTTACTCTCGACCTCCTCGATGAATTGTTTGTTAAGATGGTAGCTTTTGGTGGCATTTTGGGTCTCATTCTCTTCCTTGCATTGGAGCACCTGCAACTGAAGACTCCTAACAAGCTCATTTAGCTTCTGGATATGTCTCTCTTGCGATATGATGATCTGTAAGAAAACAGTGAATAATGCAGTTAGATTTGGCATTCCCCTGAGAACAACAGGAAATAGTAGCCGCGCCTGAGACAGAAACACGAAAAAAGGGCAGACTTTGGGATCCTTTTGAATATCAAGTTTTTGTAGATGGTCAAGTAAGACTTAAATACCTAAGTGAGAACCAACCTACTTGGAGATGAAGTAAACATTTATATGAAAGCCAACCGGGGATGTGTTATTATTATAAAGATGGATATAAACCCAGGACTCATATCATGTTGTGTCCCAAAAGCTACGAGCTACCTAATCGTTATACGTAACCTAATCCAAACTCTTGGATTAGCACCTAATACAAGTGACATTTGAAGTCTAAATGAAACGTGTGATCCTAGCATTGCTACTCATTCCTGATCCACAGAAATAAGAGCTAGCCTAAAGATGGATACGTAACGGAAGGTGTAGATTACGAAGAGAGAGATCCGTCGAGGGTCAGGACTTATTCATGTGCTACTACTGGTCAACAGATAATCCAATTGGATCTTCATGAGTTCTGTAGTGTAAATTTATACTTTTATCAATTACATTATGCATCAGAGAAAATCCATTAAGCGATCCAAGCAAACAATAGAACATAATTTTAAGAATCCTTATTCGAGACTTCTAGACACAACCGCAGAGAAGGACAGAACAAGACATAGAATCCAATCCAAGAAAAACATTTAGAAAATTACATAAAGTATCATGATAAAATAATCAACACAAAGAATAAAGCCGAATCAAAAGACAACACATACAGTGGCTTAAAACTGATTTTACCTGATGCAAATATATCAATCTTAAAATGTAACCACTACAAAATGCACACATCTTTCTGATGTTTACATCTACAAAACTATTTTAGGTATGTTTGCATACAGGTAAAAAGACCTGTCTTCTAAAGGAAAACTCAGAGAAATGTAGAAAGAATCAGTAAGTACCTTCTCTTTCACAGCTTCTTCCCTGTCTAAAATTTGCTGTTGTTTCTGAGACAAGCTGGTGGCTGCATCAAGGTCAACAACAAGTGGTTGTCTCCATTCAAACTGAGAGGTGACTATAAGTACAATTAATACAAAAACGAGCATGATGTGCTTCGACATTGCTATTTCAATTGTTTTTTAAAACTCCTGTTCCAAAAACATCAAAGGAATCAACCAACAATACATCCAATTCCATTTTCTCAAGCCTACCCATAATCGAAATTTGCCAAAACAAAATGTGAAAAGAAGAAACAAAATTCATAAAGCAATAAACTTTCATTTTGGATTCACTTGAACTAAACTTCCCTATGAGTTTCTATAATCTGCAACTAATAAAATTCAATCAATGGCACAATAAGACATCACCGAGAGACACAATGAGACGATGACGAATCGACCTCTAAAAAGCAAAAAGTTCCCATTTTTTTTTCATTTCTAACTATTTTCTCTAGCGAAGACCAAACGATTGCGATTAAGATGATCTTCGAACTTACAGATCGGATTTGACCACACTTCATGATCGACCTTCCTAGGGTGAAATCGATTGAGATCTTTACAAAATCGAATTCGAGACGACGGAATCAGAAACACCATAAAACTCGTAATGAGTTTGTGTTAGTAAGGGAAATGCAAAAGCTTGAGGTTTTAAATTGATGAATGGTCAAATAAATATTTTCTTTGTAAAATAAAAAAGGACTAATGTTTCTGCCAAAAATGACCACATCTCTTTTTATTAGTCCTTTTCTTTTACAAAGAAAACATAATTTTTGGGGTCGTTGACAAAAAGAAAACAAAAAAAATTTATTTTTTAGGGGGTTATCTGAAACATTAGTCAATCTAGATTTGTTAATCTTTTGTGGTGTTTATATCAATAATTATTTATTTGATAATATTGTGGAAGCTGAAAAAAGTTTTAACATCACTTATTTATAATCCATATAATAAGAATAATACCTAATATAATTGATATAAATATGTAAGGTCAAATAAATCAATTATCATAATAGATATAAATATTAACGTTATTTGTTAATGCAAATATTTATTTTCTTTTTTACTACAAATGAACCAATATATGTTTATATCAATTACAATAACAACAAATGATTTTTATATTTTATTATCCAGGTGATACAAAGTATTTTGATAGTTTAGATAGTTAATATCATTTTTTCTATTCTGTGTTATGTTTCCTTGATTGTATCAAATTAAGGTAAAATGGTAATTGTGCGATCTTTTTTATACTAATTTTAAAAGTATTTGCACTAATTCCATCTCAGGTTCAACTGTATTTCACAACAAAATGGTCAATTTGACATATTTAACGAAAAAATTAGAAGTATTATTTTGTGATCAAAATTTTGTGGGGTCAAAATAAACTTACAAAAATCAAACCCAAATGACATTCTAAACTGGAGCTGACTAGATAAATCCGATCCTATCAAATAAAATCGAATGCCTTCCATGTTGGACATGTACCTGTTCAAATTCTAGAATCTCTCCTAAATCAATCATACAACTTCAAATCATATCGTCGAGGTAAGTGCTTCCGGAATTTTCTCTAGGTTCTTATCGATCCTCAAAGGTTCTCTCCTTATGCTTCGATCTTCGTTAAAAATTTTGGAATTGAAATTTGATATCTATCAGGGTTTGAATTGACAAAAAAAAAATTAGATTAACTTTATTTATCGGTACAATGTAGAATTTGGATCATAATTTATTTTTATAAAATTATTTTGACCATGTAAATAATTATTTTGAGATAGTTTGCAACATAGTCTTTTTTTTCCTGTATGTCAACATGTCATAAAATTTTGTTGGTGTAACTAATGATATAATTCCACATTTGGGATGTATAAGCATGTATTATCTAAAATTTTTGTGTAGCTTGGCAAACACTTATTAAAAAAATCTCGACAATACCATATACATTATTTTTAATATTTGCACCAAATATTTGGTTTATCACTCTCAACAATAGGTAACAACAACTAATAGTTATTACATTCTATATCATAAGCTCTTTTTTTTCTTCCTTCAAAACTTTTTTTTTTAGAGAGAGAAAACTTCTCGTTTAGTTTTTCCGATTTTATTCAGATCTAGATTTTTTGTTTGTGCTATACTCTCCGTTTTATCGGATTAAATTTCCGTTTATCGGATTTCTTTGTGTTCGAATAACCTTTTGCATACGTCTTTAGAATTTAAATTCCGAAGGTTGTGTGGGGATCTCTTTTTCGCCAGCTCTTACTTGATTCTTCACAAAAGAGAGTAAATTTATTCACCTTTTTTAGAAAGATTTCAGTTATTATGAAGTGAAGTAGATGTCTAAGGAAGCATCGAGATAATATTGGCGACCTAAAGTTTTGCAGATGTACATTCTCAAAGATCTTACCAGACCCTCTCTATATGTTCAAAATATGTAAAGTATAATTAAGAAATAACAAAAAAGTGAAAAGTTCTCTTTGATAATCAAACCAAAATAGAAATCCAAACCAAAGAAATTTAAAAATAGAAAAATATTTATTATTGTACATCTCTTCTTGAACTAGATAGCCGAATCTTGTTGAGAATGGATTTATAAAAGATGAGAAAATCTACCTGAAACAGAGCTTCATCTCTCTCGAGAACCTCAGGTTCGTACAAATATATATTACATATATAATGGTGATAAGGATTACGTAAACTAAAGCCTAACAAGATCATCTTCTTCTCTCAACATTGAGACAGAACCAAGCAAAATGCCAAGAAGATGTCTTCTTTGGTCTCACACTAGATAAAACACCAACACAGCTATCATAACCAGCACCCAAGCAACAACGTCCCACCGTGCTCGGTTTATTGACTTAATCGAGTAGATACCGATAAAGCAACTTGACATTGATATGTTGTCTTCTTCACCAATGTCATTCTGCAATGGCAGTTTCTGTAGCAATGATTGCATTTGTTTGTCTACCATGCTGGGTAAAGGCAATACTCTTGTGATTGTGGACTCTGATTGAAGCGTCGGGACATTGATCAGTGTATTACCAGAGACTGACGGATCATCTAACTTCACTATGTCATCCCTCAGGATATCCGCATAGAAATCTTCTTCACTAGGAACCTGGAAACATCGAAAAGTTTTATGAGACTCGCATTATGAATCAAGACATCAACCATTTGGTGAAAGGACAGATCAAACCTGTGGATTTTGTGAAGATTGCGAAGATTCTGCGATTTCACTGAGTACTTCATGCCCTGATTCACTTGATAAGTAAAAATCAATCATATTTTCCCAACCAGAGATACTTTCTGAAACAGTTTCGTTCTGCAAGTTTGCGTTCTTGTCAAGTGATAAACGTGGCTGTGGTGGTGGCTTTTGAATCGTAGCTCCTTGAAATTCTGTATTCCTCCTAAGCCGGCAGATAACCCGAGCATCCTATATAATATACTCGAGAAAATGCAATAAACATAAGCCAATGTATGCAGCAAAGAAAGCTTCAAGAAAACAGAATATAGTTTCTTTACCAGTGATACTCCAATCATGCAGTACTCATGCATAATCCATTCCGTTCTTCCTCCTTTCGGCGCACGACCAATGTGGAACACAAGCGTCCGCTTTGTTCCGATGACATCAGTACCAGACTTCACGTTACGTTCTTTCCCTGTGGCTTTCCAGTATCCCATCTTGGTTGCTCTTCTGTTCTGTGAACCGTGGGGATACTTCTTACCACGAGCACAGAAGAAGAACCATTCGCTGTCAGATTTAACAATTGATTTATCTGCAAAAAATTTAGAACTTGTCAAGAAGAGAAAAAAATAAAAAAACAGACAAAACATCAACTTTTTCTCAGACAAAGGACAAGAAAGATTTCGTTGAGCAATAGCCAACAGTACCTCAGTTGTTCATAGTCCTGAACTTTGTTTATGCAAATATAAATTTACATTCCATATGAATACTTACTTACAAATGAAAGAGCGGTTTCGTAGCGTTTCAACCGACAAAAGGTATAACTACAAGTAGGAGCAAACCAGGTATATACATCAAAAGGTTTTGCTTTTCCAATTGTACACCCAAAGCAAACTTTCCAACACACAAATCTCATTTGTTAAACTAATTTTATATCAGACAAAAAAAACTACCAACACAAGCCAATTAATCAGATCTTTATACCAATCCAAAGTCTTTGCTATACAAGAAAGAAGTTTCTTATTACATATTCTTGAACTTTGACATCCCCAATGCCCTAACTTGTTCTGATTCCATAAAACCGACAGAAACTAGTTATTATATATATATATATATATATATATATATATAACATCTAAATCAGTGTTATATGTTTGATATAAAAACTTGAATGGCGAAAAATTAAGATGTGTAAACTTTAAACATAAATCATTAAATTAAAATATAAAATTTCTTGACTTACAATTACATAAATAACAAAAAAGAGTTTGGTATTGGATGTGATTCTTCTAATTTTATTCATTATGATTTATGAAACTCCTTGGTGTGAATTGAAAACTCCAGTTATTTTAATGATGCGAAAACAATCTTAATCAAATCCAAACAGTCAGTCGCAAACGTAATTTTTACTAGTGAAAGTATATGTATATACATATATCACGATCTATAAGATATTTTCTAAGTTAATAATAACAAATTTCAACATATTTATAAAGATTTATAAAACATATTTATAAGATTATAATCATGTTATAAACTTTATAAAAATTTATAATATTTCTTATAAAAATTTATAAAACATATTTTATAAACACTTATAAACATGTTTTTATACATTCAAAAATTGTGATACTTATAAAAAATTATATTTTTGGAAATAAATATCAATTAGTGGTAATTTTGAAAAGTGAATCATAAAAGTGATATTTTAAAAATTTATCATTTTATAGTCACAAAACATGTGTATATATATTATTTATTCTTCTAAATCAAACATTATAATTTTTATAGAAATTTATAGTTTCCATTTTTATAGTTTACTTATTTTTATCCTATCATTTTTATTTTAAAATCATCATTTATTTTCTATTTTTTATTTTATCTTCTTATAAACTAAAAAAATTAATAAAAAAATAAATACTTATTTTATATTATTATACTGACATATGTTATAATCTAAATTACTAATTATACATATCAAAATTTTATTGAATTATAATTATTTATTTGTTATGTTCATGTTGAATGCATTCTACTTAAACAAAAATGCATTCTACTTTATACAATAAGAAGTCCAAAGCATCTTTGTATTTGATCTGCAAAACTTTCTCTTTCATATATTTCTTCCACGTTTATATTTACACGTATTGAAAGTACTGAACAAAGAAAATCAAATGTTTAGTGGTCCCACAATAGTTATTACAATTTGTTCGTTGTGAAACACAAGAACAAGAAAAAGATTGGCTGAGATCCAGCCTGGATCATAATGTTCACATTAATGGTTGATCTATAAAATAAGTGTTCCAAAAAAATGGAAACAAAAAGTAACAAGAACTTTTTATAATTTTTACTTAATATGAGGAATCAAAATGGGTTAAATATAGAGTAAAAATAATTTCAAAAATAGAAAATTCTGCATTTTCAAAAACTATTTTAATTGCAATTTTAACTGCAATTATATGAATATTTTTTACTTAATGAGGTAAATAATTTCATTTTTATTGAACAGGAGAAATATATAATTTCTACAGTTATATAAATTTGATTCAATCATATAGAAGTCTTAACGAAAACAATACAAAACAATAGAATTTAAACACTATACAAGATAAATGCATGAATCTAGACACTATACAAGGTAAATACATTAATATGATATGGTGAATGGATATGCAAAGTTAAAGATCAGTCTTCACATAAAACAATTTGAATAGATCTAAGCAACTTCTTAGGAACTATATGTGTTTGTTTTTTTTTCATCAAAACAAGATTGTTAGCTATATGTATAAGCAAGTGTTATGCCAAAAGAAGAATAGACTTTACCAAATGAACATGTACCTCCTTCAATAAATTGGTTAGTCACAGCAGTTCTCTAATATCCAAGAATAATTTCATATATTTTTTGCATAAAACTTGGAGACATGTTGGGTTTTTTTTTATTTTTAGATTTTTATAAAATGAGTGTGATTCTAAAAGATGCAAAAATTATAGGTTAACTACATTTTGATATAGTCAATAAGCCATATATGCATCAACAATGCTTGAATTTTCAGCTCAAACTTTGCAGAATAGAATAAACATTATCTAACTTTTCTCTGACATAGCATATAGCATTGAAATCGATCTATTGGTAAGCGTTACAATGAGCAACAAAATATTGACTAAGCTTATTTATGTAAGGATAATATATTCGCAAATCACAAATTTATAAATGGAATAAAATTTTAAAAATTTTTTTGCTGGAGTTAGCTTGTCCACTCTATAATAATTATTATTGTAATTTCTTGCTTGTTGCTACATATAATCCTTTGCAACTAGAAGAGATTTATATCTCTCCATATTACCATTTGAATTATGATTTACCTCATATACATGTTTGCATATAATTCTGATTATCAGAATAAAATGTTTATATATATACCAAATATGAGTTCTCTCCAAGGTTTGTAGCTCCATTGTTTTACACCAAAATGTTTCTTTGCTTTAGTTTAGGTTGAAGATTCTTTTTCTTTATCTATGGAAACCATGAATGAAAGATAAAGAGGAAAAAAATTATCATAAGAAATTAAATATGAGATTTCGTGAATGGTTGTATTGAATAAAAAAATAATCTTGAAGATAAGCAAGCTTTTTTATTTTCATATATGATGTTTGAACATCTTTTAGTTGAATCAGATAAATTTTGAGTTCTTCTTTTAATGCTTTGTACGTTAAGTTTTGTTTTGTTGTAGAAGTTTGAGTGTTTGTGGAATCAAAATGTTCGTGGAAGAGTCTTGATCCTAGATAAAAAAGCATTTGAATTAAGATTTTTGTCCATTTGTATATTTGGATTATTTATAGTCCGAGTGTATTTTCATAATTTACCTTCATCCATGAATCCATCAAACTTTTAAATCTTGAGACCGTGTGATCACTAAGCATAGTGAAATCCAAGCTTATTTATATTAATACAAATGACACAAGGCACAGTCATCACTAGGAACTTGACTCTATATAGGAGATTATTGAATCAGATCAAGAAAGAAATATTGATCCTCCTATATAATTATGATCTAGTAAAAGATAAGAGATCTTCATAAAAAACCACATGTCTTAAAATGTGATAGAGTTTATATCAAGATCTTATAGTTTCTAGTCTTTGTATCTAGCATAACGGTTGAAAAATATGAGAACCCAAATAAATATTTGTTAAAAATTAATTGAACCAACATGAATAACTTCATGTATCAACATGCAAGAGATTAAAAGCTTTATTACTCATATTGAGGACGACATCGTGGTTAAACCGGACCAGGCTGAATAAGAAGCAAATCAAGACAAGGAGATGAAATTTTCATCTTCGGTCGATACCAATCTGGCACACAGATTCTGACATCTTTTTTAAAGATCTCTAGAAAATTACAAATTTTGATCCAAAAATTTCCTATATTTGTAAAATAGTTTTCCGCGATTTTTACGTATTTATTAGTTATTTGGGTTATTGTTTAGACCTAAGTTTTATTTTATCAAGTTTTAGGAAATTGAGATCTAAAGAGCTTTTGGGAGAGACAATTCTAAACCCTGTTCATCCCGAGAGAAGAATTTGAATCCTTTTTAATTCTCTATCAATTTCTCTTATGCTTTCTACTTCAGTTATGATTTTTGTTTCATTTATAATGTCTGAATAGATTTCTTGTTAGGTTTAGGGTTTTTCAAAGGTAAAAAATGAATGTGGAATTGAATTTGTTAGGGTTATCAATAGAGTTGTTTATCTCGATTGTGTTTAATGCTAATTCTAGACTCGCAATCTGGAATTTAGAACTTAGGTTGATTGGTAGACACGAAAGTGTGACTGATTGTCTGAACTATCCTAGATGAGCAAAATATCTATTCGCAAAGGAATTTGGTTTAGAGATTTTGTGAACAATCGAACCTGGACTTTAATGCTTGTTAGAATTGTTGAATTTTTAAAAGAATTTGGAATTCAAGGTTTTAGACATAGATAATTTCTGCAGTGAAAATTGGTTGATTTTACAATTGTGTTTCGAGTTCAAGAACGGATCTTCATCAAAACCCTTGACAATTTATTCATTCTACAATTCTGATTTATCTGAGAATCTTTCTACGCCTAGCTTTTTCCCAATCGAATTTACTACATCTTTTTGTTGCTTTGCTTATTTTAATTACAATTATTATCGTTTAGCTTAATTCAAAACTACGATCTATTGTGCGATCTTGAGTCTCTGTGGATTCTACTCCTTTATACTATGATTGCAATTATCTGAATTTGCAGAGTAGCTCTAGAGATTACTTTTGAGCATATCAAATTTTGGCGCCGTTGCCAGGGAATCTTTGATTCGCCATTAGATTTAAATCTAGGATTTTGTCTAAGCTTTTTGTTACTTTGTTACTTACGCAGCTCTATCTCTTGTTTTACTTGTGTATTTCAGGTGTATGCCTAATCGCAGAACCAGAAGCAGCAAGGGCAATCAGCTAATTATTCTTTCGAATCGAGAACAAGCAGAGTTAGAACGAAACAACCGGAGAACTAAGAAGCCAGCAGATATGGTAGACCATGTGGTTTTAATCCAGGATGCTGCTGGAGTCTTACGTGATCAAGAGGTTCATGTGCTGATGCAATCCTAAGCCTACTAGACTTGGATCTCTCCCAAAAGATCGTCACTCCAAGGTGGTAAATGGATAACCCTTGACAAAGGTTGAACATGTATTTAAAGCAGATGTTTAAGGAAAGATCATGGGACTATCAGCCTTCTTTGGTCTGTTTCTTGTCCTTTTAGCCACGGTCTTGGTCCAACTTTTGCAGTCTTAGGCCGGCCCAAGCATCTCTAATACGTTTAAGGCATTTGGCCACTCTTCTTCACTTCGGCCCAAGGTGTTTGGTTCGGACCAAATTTGTCCAAGTGCTAAGCCCACCATCTCCTTGATCTTCTTAGCTCTGGAACGCGTCATTGGGCCAGCTTGGTCGTGTAGATTTTTCTTTGGTCCAAGTTTGGTCGCGGCCGGCCGATCGGGTCCAGTTTGGTCGAGATTCCTGATTTCTGAACCATCTTCGTGAGTCCATCCCAAGGATATTTTGGCACGATCAATCTCTTATCCTAGTGTCTTTGGTTGAGAGAAATGGTCTTCATTCCTCATTTGGTCGTCGGGATCTTCAAGTTCCACGTTAGGTTTCATGTGAGGCTCGTTCGGCTCGTCCGGGTCGCTTGATTTCATCGCGTCAGTCAGTTCTTGGCCGGTCATGCTCATATCATGAGCGCAATGCAAGAGGCCAAAAATTGGATGGAGAAGGGAATGTTGTCCCTGATGTAGACGATGTTGAGGAAGAAAACGCACATCAAGCCCACGACAGGAGTTGGAGTTGGTCGTGGGAGAACAATTGGTGACTACAACATACCCAATCAGTTCTATGCTAATAGGTCTGCGATTAGACCTCCTCCGTTTCAGAGGAATGACTTCGAGCTGAAGCCCGCATACTACACACTTGTGGGTCAGCATCTCTTTCATGGTTTCTCTCATGAACACCCGATGGATTATATTGAGAAGTTTGAGGACTTGGTGACGAGCATCAAATACAATGAGTGTCCAATGACTATCTTTTCTCCAAGCTCTTCCCATATTCTTTTGCTGGAGATGCCGTTTATTGGCTTAAGCAGTTGCAGCCGGGGTCGTTGACAACTTGGGAGGAGACAAAGAACGCATTCCTGAACAACTTCTATGATGATGCGAGGCCCGAGGAGTTGAGAACAAAAATCTCTACATTCTCTCAAGGACCGACTGAAGCATTCAAGGCTGCTTGGGTGCGATTCAGAGCATATCAGAGAGATTGCCCGCATCATGGTTTGAGTGAGGTTCAGCTCTTGGATATCTTCTTTAGAAGTGTGGATTGGAGGTATCAGATGGCTTTGGACACTGCAAGCAATGAGAATTTCAACACCAGGTATCCAGAGAACGCTTATGTGCTGATTGAGAACTTGACATCTAGAAATAGTACCAAGAATACAGTCTTTGAGAGGAAGACGCAAGCTGTAAACATGGATGGTAGCTAGATGGCTGAGGTAAAAGCTAAGTTGGATTCCATGCACAGTCTTCTCGTGGGTAAAAAAATCAGTTCACTTTGTTGCTGAAGTAGAGACTTTTGAGCCAATTGCAGAATATGAGGGAGAAAACGTCAATTACGTCAATGGAACTGGATTTCAGGGTTAGAGATTTGGTAATCAACAATGGAACATGGATTTCAGCGGAAATGGTCAAATGAACAACTTTATGGGAAATCAGAATTCTTCTGGTTACACTCCTAGGCCGCAGTTTCAGAAGGCGTATCAGAGTGGTAATTTCACACGAGACTACGGTTCTTCTTCATATCAGAAACCTCCTGCGCCAACTCCCGATAGTGAAGTGAAATCCATGTTGGAACAGATTCTGGAAGGTCAGCAAAAGATCACCATGGACTTTAATGGGAAGATTGATGCTTTGTATCAGGATTTGAATGGGAAGTTTGAAGCTTTGAAGACTCATGTCAAGAAGCTAGATATTCAAGTTGCTCGAACTGCCGGATCCGTCAAAAGGAAAGACAACCAAAGGCATCACGTCAATGAAATCATGGTTGGAAGTGGAACAGAGCTGAAAACAATGTTGAAAGATGGTCTTGATGCAGGAGAATTTGTGGAGGTTGACGATTTGAAAAACGAAGATTTTGGAATTCAGGACCTGGTGTCGGTCGACACCACTAAAAGATAGAATCTGTTCGAGCTCTAGCAAAGAGAAATGACCTAGGTGGACACATATGAAGTTTCTGGAAAACAGGAATCAGTGACGGTCGACAGGCCCTGGTGTAAGTCGACACGAGTGCAGAATTTCACCAATTCGATTCCTGACAAAGAGAAATTGACCCAGGTTGATATGGAAGAGTCGACACATCTTTATGGTGTCGACCGACACCACCTCAGTGACGATCGACACCTGACACAAACCATTAGGAACAGTTCTTAATCGCCTACAACAGTTGAAAAGAGTGTGTACAAACCTAGGATACCATACCCCTAGCCAAAGAAGTCGAAGAAGGAGATTGAAGACGCTAAATGCAAGGCGATAATGGATAGGTTAGTTGACCAACTCCCGATTTTTGATAAAGTCAAGACGTCACCGGATTTCAAATGTATGTCAAGAGGATGGTTAAAAATGATTTGAGTCCCGAGGATGGTTGAAATTGTTTTGAGTCTCGGTTCAAGTGTGAATCTCATGCCACTATCAGTTGCTCAGCGTATGGGAATGACATATTTCAAATCTTCAAGAGTTTCTCTAATACTAGCTGATAGATCAGTACACATTTCAGAGTGTTTGCTTGATGATGTTCCAGTTAATATTGGTGGATGCTTCATCCCTACAGATTTTGTGGTTTTGAAATATGATGAAAAACCCATAGATTCTCTTATCTTGGGAAGGCC
The DNA here is from genome assembly GCA_000218505.1 of Schrenkiella parvula. Lineage (NCBI taxonomy): Eukaryota > Viridiplantae > Streptophyta > Magnoliopsida > Brassicales > Brassicaceae > Schrenkiella > Schrenkiella parvula. The sequence goes on along the minus strand of CM001191.1, from coordinate 6,960,950 downwards.
TTTCTTAGTAACTGTAGGAGCATTGATTGACTGTAAGAAAGGGAAGATAGAGCTGAATATTGGAAATATGGTCATGAATTTTAGCAAGGACAAACTAAGGAAGAAACCCACCATTGATAGACAGACCTTCTCAGTAGAGACCTCCATCCATACTAAAAGTGCATTGATTTCTTTACGGTTGAGTATTGAAAAAAGTGTGGATTCTCCTGGTGTAGATCCAAAAACTGTTGTTAAACAGAAAGCTCGAAACTTCACACTTCAGACAGCTCCATTCAAGCAAAGTTATGCACTTAGTGGAACCAATTGTAAACCACCTGATATCATCAAAACGCTTGAAGGAGATCGGTTAGTCCCGCCCAGACATAGAGCACACCCTCATGATGTTCATTGTTTCCTTGGTCGATCTCATGCGCCTAATGCTTATACACCACCATGGTTGAGATGCCTTTCACAGAGGCATTCATTGCCACTCTCTGATCCACCGGATGCCTGAGTCCTCACATAGTCAAGCTAACGACTGAAAACAAGCGCTTAGTGGGAGGTAACCCACTTTTAGGTAGATTTTTCTTTCAATTTTCGGTTTTCCTTTTGATTTTACTTTGGTTTGTCTTTCTATTTCATATACTACAAAAAAAAACAGAAGTGTGACGAAAGACCGAGGAGCCGACCTGAGTGTTGATCGACACCCATGAATGGTGTCTCTCGACACCACCCCAACAGGTAAGTATTCTTAACTTTTTCTTTCTTTATTAATTTTTTTTCCTTTTGTTTTTTCTTCCGATCTTTAATCTTAATAACACTGGGACAATGTTTTTTAAGTCTGGGGGAAGAAATACTGACGGTTTGTTTTCTTTTGAGCGTGAGTTGTGTCAGTCTGAGTCGGTTTTTATTGAGTCAAAATTCAGTTAGAAATCATGATCTTTCTCTTTGTTTATTGAGTTGATCGTTTAATCTAAGTGACCATTACTGCATAATCAATTTGGATCCGACTAATGAAAAATCAAAAGTCCGATCAGTTAACTATATACATCTATATTTCCACAAAGTTTACTAAGCCCGAGCCAATTTATGACATTTTCAATGTGACCGGTTTTCGTAGAGCTTGACTCCTCATTCATACCTAAAAATTGCAGTACGTGTGTAGTAAATTACGGTACCCCTCTCTCTAATCTAAAAAAAAAAGAGAAAAGATTGAGATGATTTTTTTTACTCGAAGGGGTAGGTAAATTTCCGATGACCCCACTATTTCTTTTCAAGGAAATGATCACACAAGGGTGGAAGCGAGGTTTGGAAAATTTCCAATGACACCACTATTCGTGTAAACTTTTGCCAAAAAAAAAGAATGTGAAACAAATAAGTCTGGGGAAGAGAAAGGGTACCAAAAAGCTGAAATGTTGTACGCTGATTTGTTATGGTATTGTACGGGAATGAGTCTAGAGGGTTCTTGGCATTGATATCATCGTTTAGGTTGGGCAATGAAAGGTTTATTGGACAATGTTGTGAAATTGTGGGTTGAATTTGGAAGGCTGTGAAAGACTGTGGAGAAGTACATGGTGGTTTGATTTTGAATTGATATTGTAGTATGTGGATTGGAAGTTGAGGTAGTCAAGATAATATTCATAAGAGAAAGGGAGTTTCCGCGTTTTCAAACTTCTTTCACATGTTTACTTTTCTGTTTTGCTAGAGGGCAAGCAAAAGCTAAGTTTGGGGGAGTTGATCTATCATAGTTTTTCCGGGTTTTTGATCATGATATAGGTCTTGTATATATAGTCTTTTTGGTATTTTTGGAATATTTTTGAGTTTTTGCAGGTTTATAGACGTTTAGAACTTATTTGGAGATATTTGAGAGTTTTGGAGACAACCAAGAGATGTTGCTGAAAAGATCAAGTCGTGATTAAGGAGATGAAGGGTCCAATAAGAGAGCTCCACGAAAAAGCTAGTGGTGTCATCACTCTGGTCAGCAAGGAAAAAGCTGAGTTCACAGTGGACGAAAAGAGGCTAATGCGCTATTTGCTCGATCAAATCATACCATAGGGGACCTCAGTTCCTCACTCTGAACCCTCCTAAGCTTAAAAGGAGTAAAAAGTCAAGCTCAGAGACTTAAAACAAGCTCACTTGGGAGGAAGTTCCATGTCTATCCTTGTACATATAATTTTTAGTTTTCTTGGTGTTTTTAATCTTTTTCCTAGTGATTGTGTTGAACAGGTAACAATAAAGGAGTTCGAGCTGAGGGTAATCAAGGCACAAGGGAGTGAAACCAGAAAAAGTCCTGGCTCGACGTCCAATATTCAGGAAATGGGAAATTGCTTGACGAGACGAGTCGACTCGACCAACACCTCTCGCCAGAGCCCGTCGCCACAGAAACCACCTTCTCCCAGTTCTTAGGTAACATCTTCATTCCTTCATTGTATATACCATTGCATATTTGTTAATTATTTATGTTGTTTCTTGAATCTTCTTTCAAATTTTTCTGACACAAGGGACTGTGTCATTTAAGTTTGGAAGAGGGTTTAAGACGTGTCTAATCATGTTTTCTGTGAGTCTTATTTTTCTTTTGCATATTTTAGTCTGTATATCATCTAAGGCATACAAAAACCAAAAAATTAGAAATTTTTTTGAAAATTATCCTAAAAAACAGAGTGTTCATGTAGTTGCATTTCCATTTTAAGATTGATTCTAGTTGCATTTCATTTAGGACTAGTGCATTTGCATAGGGGACTAGGATGATCTTAACCTTGTAAACATGCTGATAGACTTGATAGCCTCAATGCCCATGTTTTTAGTTCTTTGATGCATAACCAAGTGAGTTTGAAGTAAGTAGCACCATGCTTTGAATGCATAATTTGATATTCTGGTCTTGATTAAAACATGTTGTGATTCACCTTTACCTATCTATTTGAACCTGAACTTGACTTGCAAATATTATGTCTATGCATTGCATCTGAACTCATGGATACCGATATACATACTTGGATTTTCTTTCATCCTTTTACCATTCTTGCTAATTCAAGTAGCTGATTTCCCTCATTGGAACAGTTTCCCTGCCTTTAGCCTGCTTTTCTTTCAAACCTTGATTATTTAGTGTGTGGAAGGCCTATTTTTGGAATGAACTTGGTAGAAAGTGTTGGGTTTGAGCCGACAAAGATAGTATCTCATGTAGTTCTAGTTCACGATTTATGGACTAGATAGGACTAGGTAGCAGCTCGATTCTGGGTATGGGATTAGTTGTGCTGAAAAGAGAAGATCTGGGAAAAGAGTTAAAGGAAAGAAAAGGGTAAGAGTTTTTAGGAGAAGAAAAAGAGAAAAAGGGCACTGATCTAGTAAAGAATTTGGGGGTTTTAAAAAGGAGAATGATAGGCTCTGTACAAAAGAGTAAAAGAAAGACAAAAAGCCTATATATGTCTTATGAAGAAGAAGAAAAGGGAGCCATAAATTGTTAGAGAAAAACCCAATCCGCTAGATATCATCAAGTTAGTGAAAACCTCTCCTTAGAATGAAAACGAAAAACAGGGAAAGTTAAAGAAGTGATCCATGCAAAAGAGTGCCTCAGGAAGAAAATGGTAGAATTAGGATCATCTCTCTGGGTTTAGAAATAGGAAGATGAAGTCACCACTGTTTTCTCTGGGTAGATGAGATTTTATCCTTGTATGCATAGGTTGGTTCTTACCCTTAGCATTCTTCTAAAGTTCATTCCTTTCTTGACCCATCTCGGTCTTGTTCATTTGCTTTAGGGCAAGCAAAGACTAAGTTTGGGAGAGTTGATATGTATATAAATTGCATGATTTAAGCATTCATTTATCATGATTTTAGCATCGTTTCATCCATTGTTCATACCATTTCTAGTTCCTTTCATCCATTTGGCATACTTAGTGTAGTTTGCATCAGCATTGCATACATTCTTTCATTTGGAGATGTTATTAGGTGTTTCTCGGACGATTTGGAAGCTATTCAGAACAAGGAACTCGATGCTAGAGCTAGACGAAGAGGAGAGTCAGGAAGAGAAGAAAAAAGAGGAAATTCTATTTGACGCGATCACCTGACTCGACCGCCACCTTGAGCCAGAACCGAAAAAGTCGCCGTGAAACTAGCGCGATCACTTGAATCGACCACCATCCGGAGTCAAGCCCAATCCTCAGCTCGACCACACTAGATCGAATCAAGACCTCGAGTCCAATGGACCTGTTTTTGATTTCATTCTTATCTCTTTATTTTAGGGTTTTCTATCTATTCCTATAAATACTCTCCTTAGGTCTTATCCTTAAGGGAGTCGATTTTACTTTAGGATTTTTGTGTTTTACAAACCTTTGCTTGCAACTTTGTAGTTCTCTTTTAGTTCTATCGATTTTAAGATTGTTTTCTTATTCATGCTTATTTATTCGTTAATGATAGTGAAGAGTGAGTAATCACTTATGTTCTTGAGGATGGGATAGATTAGTGAGGGAAACTAAATCTCCTTTGGTGTTTAAGTATAGATCTTTATAATTCATTTCTTGATTAAATGTTTTTAATGCCTGTTTCTTTCTGATCAATTGAAACCGGACTATCTTGCTATCTTGCTTGACTTAATCTGCTCTAATCATATCTTGATTGCTAGCATAACACTTATTTAGATTAATAACCTATTGTACTACAATGAGTATGATAGTGCATAGAGTAATTAATTGTTAGATCACGATAAAAACCTAATATCATCTGCCTAACTGCAAACACAATATAGCATTAAATCTTGACTAAGTTTCTGCAAAACATTTCATATTTGATTCCTTCAGACTGGACTTTTTTTTTAAGTCTAGTTCCAACAATTAAAAAAATAATCCGTCATACAACAAAACTTTTGTAGAATATTTACTATGAAAAAAAATATTCCGATTTGAATTGTTATATTTTGTATATTAAACTAATAAAAAATAGTTGCAAATATTTTCCTACTAAAACCAATTGTATATAAATTTTTATTTGATATAAAAATTGAAGGGACTATATTTACAAATAATTATTTTATGTTGTTTTTGTTTGGTAAATATTTTCTGCCATAATTCTCATCCTCATCCAATATCTCAAAGCTAATCTAATCTATATATTGTTTTCTTTCTTTGTCTTTTTTGTCCATAAACTAGTTTTTCTTTCCTTTGGCTAGATTGATCCTTCCTTTTCCAACCATTTAATTTTGGAAATACATAAAACTTAACATAAAAAGACCTGAATTTGTATATTAACCACACAATTTTTTTTCTTCTATATATATATTTTCCATCAACAATTGGGAAATATTTATTTGCACGTCACTCCAATTAGGCGGAGAATTCCATATCAATTTCTCTTAATATTAGCCATAGATAACCAAAAAAAAAGTCTATATAAGAAGCATTGCCTCTTATTTCTCTCCGTGTGTCACCGACGTACAAAGCAAAAGAGATAAAGTGATAATATGTCTACTGAAAAAATGTCAACAACTCTCAAAACCAGTGCTCCGGTTAACTGTGAACTTCCATCTACCATCGTTCGAGCCACCATCGTCCAAGCCTCCACCGTCTATAACGATACTCCCAAAACTATAGGTAACTCACTTTTTTGCCTCTTTAAGAGTTTCTTGCAAAACCCATCACGGATCCGTCAAAATTTGTATGTTAAGAGTTTCTTGCAAAACCCATCACGGATCTGTCAAGATTTGTATGTTTGAGTTTGCAGAAAAGGCGGAGAAGTATATTGCTGAAGCGGCGAGCAACGGATCGGAGCTGGTGGTGTTCCCGGAGGCGTTTATCGGTGGCTATCCTCGTGGGTATAGATTTGGCATAGGCGTTGGTGTTCATAACGAAGCTGGTCGTGATTGCTTTCGCAAATATCATGCTTCTGCCATTCGTGTTCCTGGTTAGAGAAACTTCTAATCTTTGGATGATATATTATAATATATATATATATATATATTGTATTTATTGACATGTTTATTTCCAAAAATATATTATGCTTCTACCACTTTCTTGTTTTGTGTTCTTATCTATCCGGTCCGAAAATCTGATGTCCGAATCTTGATATTTTAATAATTCAGGATCCGTAAAAAGTAAAACAAAACGTAATTATTGTTCTTTTGTCATATATAGTATCTAGTGTATGTTTTTTTTGTCAACTAATATTGCTTAGTATATGTCATATTTAGATTAAGACTAAACTTAAATTTGAGGAAAAACATGTTTGATTTTTTTTTACTGCTCTGTTTATGTAACTTTTAGATTGAGATTTGATGGAACAAGTATCTGATTGAGTGTATGTTTTTTCTTTTTTTGTAAACTAGTATTGCTTAGTATGTCATATTTAGACTAAAATTAAACTAAAACATGTTTGTTTTTTTGAGTGCTCTGTTTATGTAACTTTTGGATTAAGATATGTTGGAACAAGTCTATGATTGAGTTTATGGTGAATAGTTGATTAACGAGTAAAACCAAATATTTAAGTTTGATTCGCAAAAGTGGCAAGAGAATAGATCACAAGGTTAGGTGATAAATAACTCTTTCTTGCACATTCTGTTTGGTTTTGTAATGAATCTACAACAGGCCCTGAAGTAGAAAAACTGGCTGATGTGGCTAAGAAACACAAAGTGTACTTGGTTATGGGAGCAATAGAGAAGGATGGTTATACACTCTACTGCACAGCCCTTTTCTTCAGTTCCGAAGGTCAGTTCTTGGGTAAGCACCGTAAGGTCATGCCAACAACTCTTGAACGTTGCATTTGGGGTTACGGGGATGGATCAACCATCCCCGTTTACGACACTCCTCTTGGCAAACTTGGTGCTGCTATTTGCTGGGAAAATAGGATGCCTCTCTACAGAACTGCGTTATACGCAAAAGGTTATTCATAAAGTCCCTCGTTACTAGAAGTACCACAGCTTCTAACATTCATGACTCCTAACAATGTTGCTTTTGGGATGTAGGAGTTGAATTATATTGTGCACCTACTGCTGATGGTTCAAAGGAATGGCAATCATCGATGATGCACATTGCGATTGAGGGTGGATGTTTCGTGTTGTCAGCTTGTCAGTTTTGCCAGCGTAAAGATTTCCCTGACCATGCTGATTACCTCTTCACTGACTGGTACGACGACAAACACGATGAAGCTATTGTCTCTCAAGGCGGTAGTGTCATTATTTCGCCATTGGGACAGATTCTTGCTGGACCAAACTTTGAATCAGAGGGTCTCATAACAGCTGATCTTGGTATATATTCTTTGAGATTCATCTTAGGCTTTGGTATAGAGAATGAGAACTTCTTCACCTAATCATATCGATAACATTCTTTTTTTTTCATTTAGATCTTGGTGATGTCGCAAGAGCCAAGTTATACTTTGATGTGGTTGGACATTACTCAAGGCCAGAGATTTTTAACTTGACAGTAAATGAGAACCCAAAGAAACCAGTTACGTTCGTGTCCAAGTCGGTGAAAGCGGAGGATAACTCAGAGGCTAAAGACATATAATCGACATTTGAAGGTCATATGTTATTGTATCGTTCATATAATTATGTTGAGACTCTCTGTTAAGTGTGTTTATCTTTATGTTCAATAATGTAAGAGAACTAATTGGATATAACCAATTGGTTCTCTTCTTCTGTCTTTAAATATTATGCAATCTATTTTACAGTTTTAATTGCTTTTTTGTTCTATATTCAATTATAGGGTTGAACACAATTATTAATATAGAGAAGTGATCCGACATTAAAAAGAACGAAAACGATTTGGAATCATGAGGAAATAAGAAAAGAACATCATTTTCTTCTTTTTCTTAAAAAAAGTTATGTTTATATAATCTTCAATTGACGTAACTTAAAACCAATCAATGCGAAAGCAACAAAAGCCCACATCCACCTAATTAAACACCAACGAGTAAAATCTCTTGTACTTCAGGACCCCACAATAACAACAAATAGTATATTAATCTATTAGCAGGAGTAGAAACTACCGCGGTTAAAAAATTACAACATATATGATTAAACAAATACCAATCTTTGATAATTAATAAAATAATTAGGTGATTCTTTTTTTTTCATGCTATGATATAAATATTTATGAAAAAAAATTATTATAACTATTTAGCAGTTTGTTTTTCTTTTATTAAGAAGTTTTTGGTCAGTTTATCATTTTTATGTATAACAAATAAATAAAAAATTATTTTAAATAACTTTTGTTATTATTTTATTTAGTCATGTGATTTAAATATAAAAACAGTTCCGTTATTCATTTTTGGATAATTGTGGTTGCATCTATTTCTATAAATTAAATCACAATTGATTTTTCCTATTAGATTAAAATCTTATAAATCCATCACTCCAACATTGATTTTTAATCAAAATTATATTTCAAATAACATAATATATATTAATATAATAAAATTATAATATTTTTACTATGAATCAATTTTTGGTTAATTATATGGTCAAATAATTAGAAACTTTTTTAAATAACGTAACCCGATCATCTGATATCACTTTTTATTTTCTAAATTTTTTTTCTATGTTATGTTACGACGAAATTAATACCAAATACTATGGATTGAAAATTAAAATTATGGCTGTCATTTGATCCATATCGAACATGACCAAACTGGCGAAATCGATTTTTTAGTTTTCGGTTATCATTATGTGTTCATTCCCTAACCAATCGATGAGCTTTCATAATATTACCAGTTTAGTTCGCTTATGGAACTCCAAACCATTCTTCACTTCAGCTTTTTGTTAATTTTTTCCGAAATAACATATATAAATAACATATATATTTTACATAATGTTTCGAAAATATATTTCTAAATCCAAGACGAAAAAACAAACTATATACAATTAACAAAATTAAACTATAATTAGTTATTTTTAATTTTATACATGTGCATGTGCTTTCAAAAGATTATCGGTTCGATTTGCTTACGTAATTTCAAACCGATCAACATTTCAGTTTTTTCTGAACTTTTTCTCAAAATAACATATATCAAATCAATACATAATTTTACAATAATATATTTACAAATCTATGAAAGAAACTAATTAAGTATAATTAACAAAGTTGATTTGATTTTAGTTTATATAGAACAAATAAAAAGTTTTTGGTTCAATTCAAAGAAATAGATGCAACGTAATATACCCATAAATTGAATATATCGATCAAAATTCATATAACCAAAATCACCTGTCTTAATAAAATAACAACATAAGTTTTTTAAACAACCTTGTATTTATTTTTCATACATATAAAGTACATAATAACTTAAAATTTATAAAAATAAACAAAAACAAAATACTAAATATTTTTTATTTAGTTATTCTTGAAAATATTTATACATGTATATTAGCAGGAGAAAGTTATTTAGTTTCAAATAGTTAAGAAATCCACTCAAATTAAAGTATATCATTCTATTATTTGAATCCTCATCTAATTTTTAATTAAAAAATTCTTCATATTATTTAGGTTAATAAATCATATAATTTGGTTTTACTTTTCTAATTATTTTTTATAAAAATATATTAAATTATAAATTCAGCATATATGTGAGATCTAATCTATTTTTTTTATGGATTAACTTACTCTCTCTCTCGCCCAACTATAAAGAAGACTAGAAGTGGTATATGTCTTGTACAGAAGAAATGTCAACTCTCAAAAACACTACTCCAGTTAACGGCATTTCCTCATCTTCCACCATTCGAGCTTCCATCGTCCAAGCCTCCACAGTCTATAACGATACTCCCAAAACTCTAGGTACTTCACTTTTCCCTTCTTTTGTTATTATTGTGATCTAGAGCTCATAGTGAAGTCAACATTTATGAAATGGTTTTGTTTGAGTTTGCAGTAAAGGCAGAGAAGTATATTGCGGAGGCGGCGAGCAATGGATCGGAGCTTGTGGTGTTCCCGGAGGCGTTTATCGGTGGCTATCCTCGTGGGTTTAGGTTTGGTATAGCCGTTGGTGTTCATAACGAAGACGGTCGTGATGAGTTCCGCAAGTATCATGCTTCTGCTATCCATGTTCCTGGTAAACACAAACTATCTATCTTTGAAATGATTTTTCTTTTTTCCCGACTTTGTATTTTCATTTTTTTTCTTATCTAATTCCGTATTTATTTCCATGTTTATTTTCTAAAATAAGAACAAAACAATTGAATTTATTAAAACATGTAAGCCGTGAAAGAAGTTAAATAGCGGATAAATTAACAAAAAAATTTCATATTTTTTATATCTATTTTCTGTATTTATTTCCATGTTTATTTTTAAAATGAGAACAAAACAACTGAATCTATTAAAACATGTAAATCGTGAAAATAATAGTGGATAAATTATAAAAAAGACATTTATTAAAATGATGTGTTGTACAAATGTTTTAATTTGCCACCAAGGTCGATTGGTGTATTATTCGTTTACAGTTTAGTATTATAATAAAAGAAGTTAGAAAGAAAAAACTGAATCATTAATTAAAAAAAAAAGAAGATCAAACAATTCGGATATCCTAATCTATAATAATTTTTTTTCGATCCGTGAAAACCGGATCTTAAATGTTAAATATATAAATTATTGTTTCTTTTGTCGTGTATATTGAGTATATTAGTATACGTGCCAGCTTTTGCCAGCCCTCGTTTAGTATATGTTAATATATGTCACTCTTAGTTTATTGTATGTTTAAATTAATACTTTTTAAGATTAGTTAGGTGAAATTTATCAAAGTTATAGGAATAACAATATTTTTATGTCGACACATGTTTTTCTTCTTCATGGAGTAATAGATATTGTTGGGATTTTCATTTATTTGATGATTTTTTTTTCTTAAGATATGAACTAAAATTAAATATGAATATCCATGATACCTTGATCTATAGATAACTAAGCATTTCCTGAAAAAAAAAAAACAGATGCATGAACTTGAACTTTAAACGTTGACGGATATTATGTTAAGGCTCTGTTTGAAATACAACATAGACATGAACTCTACATTTTCAAACAAATTGACATTAGACATTTCTTGACTAAATAAAGGACCTTAAACCAAAATTTACAACAGAATTCGAAATTTGGATGACAAACTTTGATGCTTTCTTATTGACTTGCTTTAGCATTATAGCTCTTTTCTTGTCTTCTTTAACTAATTAATCATAATCATTCGAAAATCAGATATCATTGAACATAAACCCAACCTAATTGCTCGTCTTCAAGATCAGCTTCTTCTTGATCTTATATCGCAAATTCCTAACGAAGATAGTTATAAGAACCTTACTCGTGCAAGTGTTGGAATGAATTGGAATGTTAAACTCATCAAGGCTAGTTCTAATTCAAGTGAGCACAACAAGATTTGGTTACAACTAAACTCTTTCTTACACATTCTGTTTGGTTTTGTGATGAATCTACAACAGGTCCTGAAGTAGAAAGACTGGCTGAAGTGGCTAGGAAACACAATGTGTACTTGGTAATGGGGGCAATAGAGAAGGATGGGTATACACTCTACTGTACAGCCCTTTTCTTTAGTTCTGAAGGTCGGTTCTTAGGTAAGCACCGTAAACTCATGCCAACATCTCTCGAACGTAGCATCTGGGGTTGCGGGGATGGATCAACCATCCCGGTTTACGACACTCCTCTTGGCAAACTCGGTGCTGCTATTTGCTGGGAAAATAGAATGCCTCTTTACAGAACTGCCTTGTACGCAAAAGGTTAGTCTTGACTTTCGTTATTAGAAGCATCACAGCTTCAACAATGTACTAAAGTAATTATGTTTCTCTTTTCTTATATAATATGATTCTCTTGAGGATTCTGAACATACTTATTCGAGGCAATCTAGACACTAATAGCAAGAAACAGAGTATTTGAGAATGGTTGGAGTGTCTTCTTGCGTTTTTGCTTCTGTCATTTCCCTATGAATTGATTAAGCTCTTTCTAAGTTTTGATGTAAAAATTTCGATTTTCGGGCTATAGGAGTTGAGATATATTGTGCACCTACTGCTGATGGTTCAAGGGAATGGCAATCGTCTATGCTTCACATTGCACTTGAGGGTGGATGTTTTGTGTTGTCGGCCTGCCAGTTCTGCCAACGTAAAGATTTTCCTGATCATCCTGATTACTTGTTTACCGACTCGGACAACAGCAAAGGACAAGATGCTATTGTCTCTCAAGGTGGTAGTGTCATTATTTCTCCATTGGGACAGATTCTTGCTGGACCAAACTTTGAATCAGAGGGTCTTATCACAGCTGATCTTGGTATAACTTCTTTGATATTCATCTTAAGCTTTCGTATAAAGAATGATAACTCTTTTACCTAATCATATCGATAACATTCTTTTTTTTCATACAGATCTTTGTGACATCCCAAGAGCCAAGTTATACTTCGATGTGGTCGGACATTACTCAAGGCCAGAGGTTTTTAACTTGACAGTAAATGAGAACCCAAGGAAACCAGTTACATTCGTGTCGAAGGCGGTGAAAACAGAGGATGACTCAGAGTCTCAAGACAAATAATCGACATTTGAAGGTCGTCAATTTGTACTCTCCATAACTACTAAAGTTAACGACACTCATATGTTATTATCATGTCCGAGTTATTCTGTTCAGACTCTCTGTTAAGTTTGTTTATCTTTATGTTCAATAATGTAAGAGCACCAAGTGGGTATGGTTAGATTTGTGTTGTTTAATAAAACCAAGTGATTCTCTTCTCTTCTGTTTAAACATTTTGCAGTTTATATTCAAGTTTAATTGCTTGTATGTTCTATATATCGAATTTAAAGTATCGCTTCTTGATTCGTGTGCATTCTTGGTGTTCAATCCTGTTAAAAGTATCGAAGTCAAAAGCTTTCCTTATTTCTCAGACTTATGTATCTATTTTATTTCTGAAAGAAGCCCTTGTTATTTTGAAGAAACCTCTTAGAATTTAACTTTTTTTATGAGAGAATCGTTTATGTTAATGCAATTATATTTAAGTTTCAAGTGTACTTTACATTACTTGAGTAATTTAGTTTTGTAGCATTATATCTTTCATTTTTTGTTGAGTTCATGAGTGAGAACATTTCATTTGTAGATGAGTTTTGTTAGATCGGGATGTTTAATGGTTGATCCACTAAGTTTAAAAATAGATCTATATGTTCTCTATCATTTGGAGTTATTTTTATGCTATAGTAGGAATATTTTCGCACTACGCGTGGATTATGTAAATAATTTTTTTAATAATTGTTTTTGGTATTTTGGTGTATAGGCTTGATTATTATGATACTTGATAAAATAATAGGATGGGAAACCATGAAAATTGATTTAATGTTTAAACTAAAAAAACGATGACAACATTTTTTGGATGCATAATAACTAAACCAAAAATAGTTTTCTAAAAGAGAAAAAATCTATAGCAGCATTCATGTCACATCTATTGGTTTTCATAGGTAAGATTTTGCTTGATTCTTTTAGGAGATAATTATATTTGCTTGATTCCTTTGGGAGATAATTATATTGAGAGACAATTTTTAAGTTTGGTTTTCAAAAAGAGCAATCTTGAAAAATAAGACACTTTTTCAAGTTTTTAGTGGAAAAAGTGATATTTTTGACCCTCTCTCTTCTATTTTCTTTCTTTTTCCTACTTTCTTTTTCTATTTTCTCTTTTTCTCTATTCTTTCTTTTTCTCTCTCTCTTTCTTTCTTCTATCTCTTCCAACAATATAATTTTTTTTTCTAATTTCTATTCTCTTTTCAAATTTTATCTTCAAGTAAACATGAACATATTTTTTGATATATTGAAGTGTACTTGTGTAGCAACAACTCAATGTGAATGTCAGAATCATCTTGGGGATTGTGTTTGACATTTCCATGTATCATGCGTATCCTGTCAACAACTTCTTTTTTTATGTGATTAGTTTATTTTCATTAATTGAAGAGGTAGTAAAATATTATTTGATTAATTGCAATTTATAGCTAATGAAAGTTACCTAGCTGTTCGGTGTCTGTGTTGTGCAAGCTTAGTAGTTGATGATAGTCTTGAACCCAAAATGTTTTGGTCTGTTGTTGTTTTCCTTTTATTTTGACCTTGGTATGACATATTGCAAATGCTTTTGTTTAATTTTTATTTTATATCTTATGCATAACCAAAATGATTAATTTATTAATAAGTTAAAATCAATCATAATTCATGGTTTTTACTGAAAAGAAGTTATCCACTCCCCAAATTTTGGAACAGAGAAATTGAAATTAAATATTCACTATTATACAATTTTTTCTGACACACCGATATTCTTAATAATATGGGTGGTGAATATAATTTTGTTAACCAATTGAAATAAAGGTCGTGATTTACAGCCACATAGCATGTAGAAAGAGCTTGAATCTTAAAAGATCTGTCAAGAAAAATAGATATATGTATATAAATCTCTTCCAATTCTAGACATATATGCTAGACAGACAAATCTTAATTTTATTGCTGCTTTTTGTTAATTGTTTTATATAACTTATCCTCCATTTCTGAGGGATCCTTACGGTTTATCGGATAGCTATGATGATCCTGATTCAAATTGCAATCTAATGGTCCATCATTAGATTAATTCAAAAGCTGAATTTGAGACAGAATCTGAATTGGATAATCTACTCAAATCAATGAGAAATATACTCACCAAGTTTGGCTTTCGTATCCACTGCTATATGACCACTCTCTAAACATCTCTATTATTATTAAACAAATGGTACTTCGTCAGCTTTAGACAAACAATAAATGTACTTACGGTTTCATATTTCCATTTAGTGTCCTAATCTACCTGTAAAATAGATCAGGAATGGTCAGAGAGAAGCTTATTCATTGTCGTAAGACTACGTTCCGATTCCAAGTTAATGCACTTATCCTTCATCCTGATCACATCAATTTCAAGTTTCAGCTCATCGAAAAATGAACTTACCAGCATAAAACATGAATTTACAGAACCAATTTACCATATATGGAGGGGTAATTAGGAAGATATTAATACCGATGATTGATGAATTCTTACATGACCTTTCTTCTCTGTCTCTTCCAGGTTCTTCTCTCATTTTTTGGGAGACTCTTGAGCTTCTATTTATTTTCCTCGCTGCATCATCAGCCCTCTATTTCTCATTTCCGAGAGTAGCCTACGCAAATGATTACTGAGCTAAGTAGAGTCATATGTAACAGTTAATGTAAATCTGAAACTTTGATGGAATTGATTTGCAAGTAAAAAGAAAGATCGGACAGAAATTACCTTCATACTCTCCAATTCTTCTGTCATTAGTTCTACCTTCTTTGTATCATCAACTAAAACTTGTATTTCTTTAATAACACGAGGAGCTTTTCAGAAGCTTTCTTTGCAGCATCGCGTTCATTCACAAGTAATGCATTTGTTTCATCCACATTCTTGCGCATTTTCTCCAACGAATTCTGAAATTTTGTCATCTCATGAGTCTTCACTTCTTCTAAATCACCCATGAAAATTAATTCAGTTCTATACATTATATATCTAATTCAAAATAATGATCAAAAACATTGACAACACATGATATACCTTCAGACGTTTCTCTAACTGGAGACCGTATTTGAGTTGCTCGACTTTCTTTGCTTTGCCTCTTTAAGTGTTCATGTTAACCTTGAAGCATGAAGATAATAAAAAATTTGAGTATGTTTAAGATAGGAAACCCAAAGTAGCATATTCTGATTTTGAAAATATTCAAAAAATCTGTAGATGATTACGAAAAACCTAAGAAAGTTAGAGATTTATAAACGCTGATTTTAGCATGTAATTCTTGTAAGAATATGAACCTGAACGAAGATTTAAAAATAAAACAATTAGGTTTGTATGCCTCTATCATCATGACTTGTGTACTTTGTAATTTAGTGTATACAATTATGATTTATATTCCGAATCAGTTCTCCCACCATGACATTGGGATTTCAATTGTCATGATCCCTTCTTCTTAACCTCTCTTGTTCCTCAACGATGCAATCTCCCCCATTAAACTGTCGCCGAAATCTTCTAACTCCCTTTCACTTCTCTCCATTCTGTGATCGCAAAACTTAGAAATCGACGTATGAAAACCTTGGTTTGTATACAAAAGCTAAAAGTAGAAAACAATACAAACCTGAAGGTTCTGCGATCCGAGAAGACATTGAGATCGTGGCGACTGTGTGAAACTTTAGTGCGACCGTGCGGAGAATAACATTTGAGAAAGTAAAACGATTATGTATTGGTTGTTGGAATTAATATTTGTGGATCTAGAATATCAAGAGGCCTTGTCTTAATTTGATTAGTGGTAGGCATTAAATTTGGAAAACGAAAAGAAATACGGCTGCATACTCAGTTACTTTACGTTGAGCATTTGTGGTCCGTTTTGTTTTTTTAAAACGCTTAGGTTTTTTGGGTTTTTCTACATCTTGGCCTGTTTTTTTAAAACTCCACATGTTATATTTCTAAGCTTATTTTTTCGCCTATATGACACACCTCTGGAGCTTCAAATAAGGATTTTTAATTAGTGTTATTGGACTTGGTCAATCCTTTATCAGTATCTTAAGCATTCGAAGCGCTTTAAAGTGTTTTTTGAAATGTGTGAACTTTTTTTTAGCTTAGTGCACATAGCTCTCTAATAGTTATTTATATGAATGTTTGTGGCTTTAGTGGATCAAAACCTATGGTTAGCCGTCAGCCCAATGGACACATAGCTTCCTAATACTTAATTCTATGATCCATTGCATATTAGGTGTTTTTTCTCATTTTCCAAAACTTTGAGAAGTGCTTGCAGCTTTATCTAGTATGTAGAATCAATTATGATCATGCTAATACATTACCTAACCCATTAATCATTATTCATCATCTCATTGAAATCATATTTACAGGTTCTAGTTTACTCTCACACCTTTCTTAACTTTCTAACCTGAAACAAAACCCAAAATTTTTTTCATCTTGATTAGTTTGAGTCGGATATCTCTAGTATGCAATCTTTAGTTCACGAACTTACAGTTTCGTTTGAGGTTTCAGTAATGTAAAACTCACTTGGCTATTTGAACTTTACTATCTTGAAGGATAAAATTTGAGTGTGCCAAAATTTTGATGTGGTGTGGGTTAACAAATTTCCATTAAGAGTTAGGTTTCAAATGGAGACTAGAGACTTTTATTTTCTATTGTTACTAATATCTTTACTTCCTTGTAATCCTAATATTTTAGCTATGCAACTAGGAATGAAGGAAACATGCTCTCTTTCCTTCGGTGTGATCCTAATCTTTTGCTATGCACCTAGGAATGGAGTATAAACATGCAAGATATTTACTTAAAGCTTACACATCTGCAGCAACTTCGTCTTTCTATTGAGGAATATGTTAAGGAATTTGATTTGCTTCATTGCAATGTGATATTCAATGCCTTCAGAGAGAATTAAGGTACAGTTTGTTCATGCTCTAGATGAAGATATTGCTTCAAAGGTAGTATTAGAACCGTTCTGAACTTTTGATGATACTAAAAAGCTCGCAGTGAAAATTGAGAAGCAAATGAAGTGCGGAAACACTCATGGATTACAGAAAAATGTTTAAAGAGATGAAACTTACAACAGATAATTCAAAAAAAAATGAACAAACCAAACATAGTTTCTTCTAAAAAAGTGTTTCAAGTGCCATGGTTTTGGTCATACAAACATTCATTTTCCTAATCAAAGGGTTATGACAGTCCACGAAATTCAGGAAATTCAGAAGGAGATTGAGAAAGAAAACATCAACAAAGGTGAGGCGAACTCTTCTATGACAACTCAGGGTCAAGGAATGGGAGAGCCATAAAGAAGAGTTTTTCTCTAAACAAACTTGGAAGCCCTAATGATGAAACTAATGCAATCTCAGAAAGGTATATCATGTTCTCTACACCTGATCTGTACATTCTGACTTTTAAGTTGCTTGAAGAACTAGATAATGGTGATAAGAAGCTTAGTGCACTGCGGGTTGTGTATGAGTTACAAGAATCACTTTTGAAGGGAAACAAATGAAGTGATATGGAGTTTTTTGAGAAGGATTCAATGCAAAAATGGTTGTACAACTGTTGGAGGATGGGAGACCTTTGATCTGATCCAAAACTGTTTTCTTATCCAAAAAAGTAGAACAAGTTAATTTCATTTTTGTAGATGCAAGATTTTTCAAACCAGAAAACAAATTCAACGCTTTGCTATTTGAAATGTTGAATCCAATTAAAGAGAAGAAGTTTCTCGATTTTAGCTTTAAATACAATGATCTAAACAAGTTCAAGCTGCTCAAAGTGAATAGAGTTTCAGAATCATATTCTCTTGGTGAGTTTCTGGTTTGCATGCATTATAAGTTGCATGGTCTGAGGGTAAGTCCTCTACAACTTCGGGAGTCTGATGCGGGACCAGGAGATCAAACAAACATTTCTTTTGTAAAGGAGATATCAATCCTCTGTTTTATGTCAATCATTCCTATTATGTGAATATCGTATATCTACTTCTATGGTAGCTTCTCTAAATGGCTCACCCTATACCTGTATATATTTGTATCCTTATTCTCTTCAAGATAATAAGATTCACATTCTACATGGTATCAGAACCATAGGGAATAACCAAATTTTTTTTTCTCTTCCAGCCGCCACTATCTTCCTCCTCTTTTCTCTCGTCTCTTCTCTTCCAAACACCATCTCTGCTTTCATTTTATTTCTTTCTCATATGGCTGCTGTAGCTGAAACAGTTGACACAACTCAACAGACAGTTCTCAACGTGAACATGTCGAACGTCACAAAATTAAATTCAAGCATACCTGATGTGGAGTCTCCAGGTACATGCTCTTCTGGATGGCTATGAGCTCGCCGGCTACCTTGATGGATCCACACCACAACCATCTCTTACAATCGTCATTGATGGTGTCATCAGCACAAATCCAGCCTACACACGGTGTAAACGCTAGGACCGGTTGCTATACAGCAGCCTTCTTGGAGCCATCTCCCTACAGATCCAACCTCTTCTCTCCAAAGCTCTGACAGCGTCTGCTATATGGCACACCCTCGCTGCGACGTACGCAAAGCCAAGCAGAGGACATCTCAAAAAACTGAAGCATCAAGTGAAATAATGGTCCAAGGGCACCCGATCGATCGATGAGTATGTGCTTGGTCTGACCACACGCTTCGATCAATTGGCTCTACTTGGCAAACCGATAGATCATGAAGACCAGGTGGAGTTTGTGCTTGAAGGCTTACCGGAGGAATACAAAACAGTTGTGGATCAAATTGAGAGTCGTGATACCACACCCTCCCTCACAGAAGTTCATGAAAAACTCCTCAACCAAGAAGCCAAACTCCTGTCTGCCCTCCCCGTTGTTGATGCTCCTGTCACAGGAAACTTTGCCAATACGCGTTCCCGCTCCGTTCCGAACAAGCAAGTCTCGCGTGGAAACCAACAATGGAACCCACCTCCACATGCCACTCAATCGAACAACCAGAAACAGGACACTCGACTCTCCAAAGGCTATCAAGGCAAATGCCAGCTTTGTGGCGTGCACGGCCACAGTGCCAAACGCTGTCCACAACAATCAGCATTCAACAACACCAACTTCCAACAACCCCGGTCATGGCAGCCAACTGCACAACTGGCTGTCGGCTCTCAGTCTTCCCCACCCTCTTGATTGATGGACAACGGAGCTACACACCATATGACCAGTAATCAACAGAACCTTAACTATCATCAACCATACAATGGTGATGAGACGGTGCTTATTGGTGATGGCTCGGGTTTGTCTATTACACATACTGGTTCCAAGTTTCTCTCTTCCACCTCTTGTCCCTTGACTTTAAAAGATGTTCTATGTGTTCCACATATCCACAAAAATCTTATTTCAGTATACCGGCTATGCAACACTAACAAAGTTTCTGTGGAATTTTTCCCTGCCAATTTTCAGGTGAAGGATCTTCACTCGGGGTCCCATTGCTTCAAGGACAAACTAAAGGAGATCTCTATGAATGGCCGGTTTCCACAGCTCCGGCATCCTCGTTCTTTGCATCAACTGCACGGATAACCTCTTTGGCTGAATGGCATCACCGGCTTGGCCATCCTTTATCGGTCTTCCTCAACAAAATCATTTCCTGTTTTTCACTACCATGTTTGCAATCTGTTACTACAAGCTTACTATGTACCGATTGCTCTATCAATAAAAGCCACAAACTTCCATTTCACCAAACATCTCTCCGCTCTACACGACCACTTGAATATATTTTCACTGATGTCTAGTCCTCTCCTACCACTATAAGTACTATCTAGTCTTAGTCGATCACTATACTAGATATATATGGCTCTATCCGCTGAAAACGAAGTCCCAAGCCATTGACATGTTCAAACCATTCAAAGCCTTGGTGGAAAACCGGTTCAGCACCCGGATTGGAACTCTTTACTCTGACAACGGTGGTGAATTCGTGGCTCTCCGCTCATTTCTCTCTGCGGCCGGAATTACCCACATGACCTCTCCTCCTCATACGCCGGAACATAATGGTCTCTCGGAAAGGAAACACAGGCACATCGTCGAGACCGGTCTGTCCCTGCTTACACACGCTGGCATGCCAAAGTCCTACTGGACGTATGCATTTGCTGCTGCAACATACCTTATCAACCGACTTCCCACACCGGTGCTTCATATGCAGTCACCATATCACAAACTCTTTGCAGAATTGCCGAATTACTCAGAAGCTTCGTGACTTTGGGTGTCTCTGCTTCCCGTGGCTTCGACCATACACCACAAACAAGCTCGAGAACTGGTCAATCCCCTGTGTGTTTCTTGGGTACTCTTTGACCCAAAGTGCATACCTTTGTCTCCAACCGAGCACCGGCAGAATATACATCTCCAGACATGTCAAGTTTGATGAACTTGTCTATCCGTTCAAATCACTCACACAAGCACATTTGGGCCACCCCTATCCTTCTGTTGAGATTCGTGAGCCCACGCCTCCTCACTCTCCTGTTGAAATTGTGGAGGTCCCTCCGTCGATCCTCCCATCGCCACCGCGATCTTCTATGCCGATGCCGCCTGCCCCAACGATACCGCCATCGCCCTTACGCAATGGAACCCCGAGGACAGACCTTCACCGCCAGCTGCCTCCGCGATTCCCAAGTACGCAATTCTCTCTCTCTCTGTTGCAGATCCTCTTCCACGATCATCACCAAATTCCCAAACCCACCAATTAAATATCCAAGCCCAACATAACCCAAGTCCACAAACAGATAATGAAACCTTAAATACAAGCCCAACATAGCCCAATCCAACAAACAGAAAATGAAACCCAAACACAAGCCCACTTGCCGACACACACAAACACTCAAACACGATCTTCCTCACAAACAAAAATCCCGTCGCAGTCTCTCTCTCCACCTACAGCTGAACAGCTCGTTCCGATCAACAACCACACGATGCAAACTCGCCGAAAGAACAACATTTTCAAGCCAAAAGCAAAGTATAATCTCTCCGCTGCTCTCTCCACCGCCATACCACCTGAACCACGTACGGTGACTCAGGCCATGAAAGATAAACGGTGACGGAATGCCTTGACTGGAGAGATGGACGCCTACGCCGGCAATCACACGTTCGATCTGGTCCCACGTCCGCCGCAGAAGAACGTTGTTGGCTGGAAATGGGTATTTACATACAAGTTTCTTTTTAATGGCTGCCTTCACCGTTGTAAAGCCCGTCTTGTCGCCAAAGGATACAATCAACAACTGGGTCGCGATTACACAACTACATTCAGTCATGTGATCAAAACAACAACAATTCGCATTGTGCTGGATCTCGCCGTAACAAAATCTTGGCCCATTTTGCAGTTAGCCGTCAACAACGCGTTTTTGCAGGACACCTTAACAGAGGAGGTCTATATGGAACAGCCACCGGGTTTCATCGATGCCGACCGACCAAATCACGTATGTAAGCTCCGGAAAGTAGTGTATGGACTCAAGCAGGCACCACGGGCCTGGTACACCGAACTCAAGAACTATCTCATAAGCCTTGGGTTTCACAATTCTCTGTCTGACACCTCTCTGTTCACACTAAGGTCTTGTGACACACTCATCTATGTACTCGTTTATGTAGATGACATCTTAGTGACTGGAAACAACAAGACTCGGGTAGACGTGATCCTCAAACTTCTGGCCCAGCGGTTTCCCATTAAAAATCCAGAAGACTTGCATTATTTTCTTGGAATTGAAGCTCACCGGACGCCGTCCGGCCTACATCTATCACAACGGAAATACATCCTGGATCTCCTCCACTGGTACAATATGCTGGAGGCGAAACCCGTCAGCACTTCAATGGCAACTTCTCCGAAGCTCACACTCTCTTCAGGGATCTCGCTCTCGGACCCCTCCGACTTTCGTCGACTAGTTGGCAGCTTGCAATATCTTGCATTCACACGTCTTGATATTGCCTTTGTGGTCAATCGACTTTCCCAATTCATGCATCGCCCAACTCAAGACCATTGGCAAGCAGCAAAGCGAGTACTGCGGTATCTTGCCGGCTCCACCACACATGGTATCTTCTTCTCCTCAAGAAATACTCTGTCCGTCTCTCCATGCGTTCTCCGATGCAGATTGGGCCGGTAATTCCGACGATTACGTCTCCACAAATGCGTTTATCATATATCTTGGTAGTCATCCCGTCTCATGGTCTGCAAAGAAACAGAATGGAGTTGCGAGGTCCTCGACAGAAGCCGAATACAGAGCAGTGGCCAACACGGCCTCTGAAATTCGTTGGATATGCAACCTGCTCTTTGAACTGGGCTTTCCACATCCGACAGTTCTGGTAGTCTACTGCGATAATGTCGGGGCGACGTACTTATACGCCAACCCGGTTTTTCATTCACGAATGAAACATATCGCCTTAGACTATCACTTCATTCGTGGTCACATCCAACATGGTGTTCTCCGCGTTTCTCACGTTACTACCAAGGACCAGCTTGCAGATGCACTCACCAAACCACTTTAAAGAGCCCGGTTCATTGAACTGAAGAGCAAGATTGGAGTAGCTCTACCACCTCCATCTTGAGGGGGCGTGTAAAGGAGATATCAATCCCGTGTTTTATGTCAATTATTCCTATTATGTGAATATCGTATATCTACTTCTATGGTAGCTTCTCTAAATGGCTCACCCTGTACCTGTATATATTTGTATCCTCTATTCTCTTCAAGATAATAAGATTTACATTCTACATCTTTCATTGATAAAGTGAAATATGAACGAACGGTGATCAAAATAGTCTCAACATATGACGTATGACAAACAATCAACACAAGGGGTGATAAGCAGAATGGATAGTTAAAAAGTAACTAAATAGTAGATTTACTTTTTTTTGACGTGTATATTTTTTTTTAATTTTTGTTTAAGTGACAAAAAAAAATATTGTCGTAAATATGTTTTTGTCAATAACCAAAAAATAATAAAATAGAATGAAACTTGTTTTATTAATGACTAAAAATCAGCATTGGTCTAGACTTTTCTAATGTTGTTTTAACAATTTTTTCATTTATTTATTTGATTTGATTGTTATGATCCAGACAATATTTAATTAATTTTCGATTAACTTTTTTATTTTATTTGATTGAACAATATTCAATACCACTTTGTAGTCGGAAGAGTTATCCTCCGAATACCGTTAAGTATAAATATATAGATCGGATTTATTTAACCCTAGCATTCTTTTGGATTTTCATGGGCCGGATCTTGTGGTGAGATCCGATTCGAACAGTGTTACTTCTGTATAGTCATCAAAAAATTTAATAGTCAAAGTACTTCACTAAGTTTGTATAGTACAGTTATAAGTTATATCTAGTCTAATTAAAGACGAATAGAATTTTCGAAGTTACTTTTTATTTTTACTTTTTTACCAAAAATATATAGATATAATACCAGTTAAGAAAAACCAAAACTATAACCACTTTATTTTTATAATATTATTTAAAAAATTAGTTTCATACAGAACTCACGTTAATTTTCACAAAATTTAATTACCTTACTAAACTAAAATTATTATGACTAATTACCATTATTATTATTTTTCTTTTACTTTTTTATTATTTTTATTTAACAAAATTTTGTTCCAAATTATTTTTTAAAATAACAAAAATACAAAATATCTTTGCTTTCTTATTTAATAAAATTTATTCCAAATTATTTTTCTAAAATAACAAAATAAAATATATCTAAAAATCTTTATAATATTATTCGAAAAGTCTAGTATAAAAATTAGTTCTCAAACAACATATTATGTATTAAAAATGAATTTAAAATAATTTTGCTACGAACGGCCAAATAATTAGAAAAAACAAAATAATTTAACCTGATTATGTGATATCATGTTTATTTTCTATAAATTTTTTTATTTTCATGTTAGGACTAATTTAATAACAAATACATAATTTAGATGATATAGAACTGTAATTTAAAATTATAGAGGTCAGTTGATCCGAACCGAACATACAAAACTGCTGAAGGAATCAAACTTCTCAGTGTTCCTATATTAAAAAGTGTACAACTATAGAAATAAAAATATTACATAAGTAGTTTGTCTGGTTTGCAAGACAGTAAACATGCAGTTTACAATATATAGTCAGATTAAATATATATATATATATATACCATATTTTATAAAATATTATATAATATTGTTAAATGTTTGTAATGGTTGGAACAAAAAATGATCCCTTAATTTTAATAGTTTTGTTTCTTTCTATCCACTTAATAAGTACTAAATACAGTAGACACTAACACTAACCAATACGGGAATAGGCCATTTGTAATATTTTGAAGTAAGAAGTATTATTAATATGTGAAGATCAAGATCATTATTGCAAAGATCCACACTTATTAAATATTAATCATAATCTCCTCAATATTCTTATCTACTGTCCTACGTAATAAACATTTCATTGTCTTGTATATTACGAAATCGAAAACGCTTTGGAAGTTTCTCAATACATCTTTCGCTGTGCATTTGAAAATCAATCTTCATCTCATGCTTTCTTCTTCTCATTTTTCTACGGCGGAGCAACCGTCATGTAACTGGAAATCATGTTTTATTATCAAGGAAGAAAGGACTCCAACTTACAACTAATAAGCGAAAAGAGTTTGAAAAAATGTAATCAGAAAATAAATTTAAACAATCAAAATCTAAATATTGAGACTTAGAGTAGGAAGAAGATGTCCACTCTCTGACTCGCTTCCATTCTACTACTAATCAACACCACTCGATGATCTCATTGGTCCAAGAGAATTTGTAACGTATTGGTTACCTTTTTCGGGTTTAGTGGACTATTTTCTTCTTGACAGGCATTGAGATTTATTGTGCACCTACTGCTGATGGTTCAAAGGAATGACAATCATCGATGCTTCACATTGTGCTTGAGGGCGGATGCTTTGTCTTGTCGGCATGCCTGTTCTACCATCGTAAAGAATTCCCTGATCATCCTGATTATGCATTTACTGACTCATAAGGGAATAACATGTATTTTACTGAATTACCAATTGATTTCTGAACCCAAGGCTAAAAACTCTTGAGCCAATCTGAAATACAGAGAACAAACCTCTGAAATCAGTCCAGATACAGAATACAAGTCCAAGTCTCTAGAATATACACAAGTCTCCTTTTATATCTTATTATGTTACAAGAGTTTGTTATAACCGCCTCCTAACGCTTCTTCTTGTCCAATTGGCTCTGCCACGTCACCAACTTCTTCTGCTTGGATAATTTCTTTTCAATGAATTTCATTGACAACTCCTCCCAAATCTGGTTCGGCAAAGCAATAGGCTGCAGTAACCCAGGAGGTGACAATGTCGAATACTTATGTGTTTGGCAAATGTGGCACTCAGCTACATACTGCTGAATATCCTTCTTCATATTAGACCAATGAAACAGCCTTTGAACTCGTTTAGTAGTCTTGAGCACACCCGAATGACCACCTAACATATCATCATGATATTATTTGAGAATCAAAAAAAAAAGAGAAGTTTTAGGCAAAACGAGCCTCCCCTTATAGAACAATCTCCCACCAACCACCGTATATCCCAACTTGTCAATTATCCCAGCCACTACTTCTTTAATGAACTTCTGCAGCTGATCATTCCTGTCAACTTCAGCCAAGATGTCCTTCCACTGCACTCCCAAGATCACCTCCACACTGTCGGGCTCAAGTATAATGAAATCATTGGTCAAATCCAGTGACTGAACCACCAACAGTATACTGCGACACACTCCAGTCCCAGACACCGGAATTCCCGTACCAATCAACACTGTCAAATTGTCATTCTGTATTTGTGATAACTGTGCTTTCTGAACTATTTCAGGAGAAATGAAGTTATGTGTAGCACCACTGTCAATCATAACTCTGACTCTTGTCTTGCCAATCAATCCCCACATCTTAGTTGTTCTTGGAGAAGACCATCCCAGAAACGAATATAGTGATAACTCCATCATCTCAGATTGTCAACCCGACTCATCCTTGATAATATCCAGAAATTCTTCCTCTCCTACTTCCAACTCACTGCCCTGGACGACTAGCATCACACGGAGCTCCTTATTCTTGCACTGATGATTCTTTGCCCACATTTCATCACACTTATAACAAAAAACATTCTTCCTCTTAAAGTCATATTCTGCATCAGTCAACTTCTTTTGGCCAGGATTAGGAGTTGTGGTTCTCTATGTTGATCTGTCCCACTCTCGTGGTGGTTGCTGACTTGTATCCAACTGTGGTCTGAGTCTCCAAGTTGTCTGCGTATTCACTGGAGCAGTTCGAAAAGTTGTCCCATTAACTGTCTTTGGTACCCGATTTTCTTGACCAGGAGCTTTAGCTAAAATTCTACAAAACTCACTATCCGCCATGTTCGCTTGCTCACCAATTGATAAGACAAGAACATGTATTTTACTAAATTACCAATTGATTTCTGAACCCAAGGCTAAAAGCTCTTGAGCCAATCTGAAATACAGAGAACAAACTTCTGAAATCAGTCCAGATATAAAATACAAGTCCAAGTCTCTAGAATATACACAAATCTCCTTTTATATCCTATTCTGTTACAAGAGTTTGTTATAACCGCCTCCTAATGCTTCTTCTTATCTAATTAGCTCTGCCACATCACCAACTTCCTCTGCTTGGTTAATTTCTTCAGCGTTGTTTCTCATAAACCTCCTCCTTATGTATCTTCTCCAAGACTGCGTATCACTGACTCAGAAGATAACAGAGAACATGATGCTATTGTTTCACAAGGCGGTAGTGTCATTATTTCCCCATTGGGGAAGGTTCTAGCAGAACCAAACTTTGAATCAGAGGGTCTCATAACAGCTGATCTTGGTATAAATACTCTTCTTTGTATTCATCTTAGGCTTTGGTAAAGAGAATGATAACTTCTTCACCTAATCATATCGATAACATTCTTTTTGTCATCTAGATCTTTGTGATATCCCAAGAGCCTCGGCACGTATCACGATTAATTTGAAAAATGATATATATATCATGGGATGCTGACCACCATTCAATTTGCGAGTAAGTCTAAACGTCATTATAAAATTTTATCTTATTGTTTTTTCTTTTTTTGGAGATTAGCCTTGAAAAATGTATGGTTTACTATACCAATACCAATATTTCATAATTATTAGAACACTTTAGACTACATTTTTTACTTTTTATTTGCTAAAAAATATATTTATAAAAATATCATTACTTTTTTATCTGACAATTAAGCAAAAATTAAGAAACTTAACCAAGTCGTTTTGATCCAGTCGTAAATGAGAGCTTTTAAATTTCTGTCATCTGGATTCGGATAGTATTAACCACCGGAGTTCGAGTAATTTAACATGGTTTTTTCAGGTCTCAGAATTAGACTTTGGGCCTATAAAGCCTTTAGACTCACCTGAGTTATCAAAAAAAAATTAAGAAACTTATTTGCACCAAAAAAATCTATTATTCTAATTTAGTTAAATTTGTTAATGAACTTTTAGAAAAAAAGGTAAACTTATTTCTCAATAGGTACATTTGTTAGAAAAAATGGTATATTAAATATTAGAATGATAGAGTTATTTTTTTCGATGTTGTAAACATATTTTGGTATGGTAAATTAATTGGTCAACGATGATATCTTTTTTTGGTGATAGAATTAATTGGTTGAGTGGTAGATATTGTTATAAACTGGTAATTCATTTTTATGTGAAGGTAGATTTATTTAGCTGTGCTAGATTTACTGTTAGCTGTGATAGATATAGTTGAATATATAATGATGATATATTTATTGTGTTTAATTGTATATTAAATTTGTGTGGTAAATTTACTTACTTGGGCGATATACATTTTGTCAGTTAGAATATGACGGTAAATATGTTTTTAGAGATAAAAAATTTATGATAAAGTGGTATACTTATTTTTTTGGGCGGTGGATTTATTCAATCTTTTGAGTTTACTCAAACAAACTATAAATGGTAGATTTACTGTTTATCATGGTGGTAGATTTATATTATTTATCACTGTAATGATAAAATTGTATTTTTACATACAATGATGATAGATTTGTATCATTATATGCAATGATGATAGATTGGTATATTTATATTTAATGATCGTAAACTTATATTTTTATATCCTATGATATACTCAACAAATTTCCAACACATATATCGTTTGCAAACATTGATCGATATAAGTCACTAACATTTAGAAATACACCTGACATTATTGTTTTGGCTGGCACCGCCACCTCAACTCCGTATACTAAGGAGACACTAGTTTCCGTTGTTGCTTGATCGGGGATCGTCCTTATTGCCAAGAGGACTTTAGGCAACTTGTGGGCTCATTCCATCTTTTCTTCACCCAACCTTTTCTGCAGGTTGTTCAAGATACTTTTGTTCAAAGCTTTGGCTTATCCATTCGAGCATATCCATTTGAGGATCCAGACCAGCCAAGAGATTATCGAAAGAGTATACAAAGTAACGTTCTTTATTGTTCTTTCTATCTCATTCATCATTGACCACCCCTCTTTTTCAAATTTTGATTGTTCCAAGTTTGCTTTAAACCGAATAGACAATTGAAAGATCCAATGTGGCAGAGAATCAGTAGTCCAGAGATCAAATCCCATGAACGGTTCTTAAAGAATCTTCCCGGTGATTTAATGGACGAGAACATAATGGGTAGTCAGTTTCAAGAGCCAGAGCAACCGATGCATAGCCTTGACACTATCATGTTAGAGCTTAATTATATATAGATACTTTTAATGAATTAAAGTTATCATAATTCTTGGAAATTATTATTATTGTTCTTTTAGTTTCATTTTTTTATTTAATATTCATTATTATAATTTTTTGTTGCAAATAACAAAATTAGAAAATATCTCAAAATTTGTATAGTCAGATATATAATATCATGTTTCTTTCCAAATAAAAAATTCAAATGAAATTAAAATTTATCATTATGATGTCACTGATTAGTACTTTGAGATATCAGTGATGGTATATTAGTAAATATAATATTTATTGTATTGTGTTATTGATGTGATGAGAATTATGCAGCGTTATATAGTAGAGCTATATGACTCAAATAATAATGAGAGGATCATACTGTTATTAAAGAGAATATATGATTTGATATATTTTCTTTAATACGTCACCTCAAGATCAACGCGGTGATGGAGCGAAGACAGCGGAGTCAACGACTTGAGGTTAACATCTTTGACAAAATTTATAGGAAATAAGAGAAAATATATATTATGATTGAATCATTGGTTGGATAGATCTTCCGTAAAGTGCCTCGAAGATTACATGTATGTTGAAGCTGAACGAACTTAATCGTTTGGAAGCATACAAATTTTTGATTAAGAAAAGCATAATAAGTTACAGAAGTCATAGACAACATAAACATGATCACCAATATTTAATTTAAGAAATAAAATGACTCAGATAAATTAAAAAGAACAAATCATAAAAACTTTTATGCATTTCATGTACTACAGAACCACCAACCTATACTTCTTGTGTAGGTCTGTGCCTCTGAGTTTTGGATAAGCTTCAACAAGAGCAGCGGCCTCTTCAAGCAGAACCTTATATTCCATGACTATCCCCCGAGAATTTCCGCCGAGTTTGTCGACTTGAGCCACCAACGGAGTCATCCTAGAGACTGTAATTTCCAAGCAATTCAAGGTGCATTCTGTGGCTAAAGATCTTTTTTCTGCTTCTTTGATGAGTTCGTAAAGTATTTGGAGAAGAATTGCAAGAAAAGCCGCTACCAGAACCTCAACCATCGCCATTTTCTTGAGAATAATGAGAGAGGAGTTAGCTCTTAAGGTGAATAATATGGAAGAGTTTTCTTAGTTAACAAGACAACGAAAAACTATGTGGATGAGAAACAACATTGACTTTGACTTAGTATAGGTCAACTCTCTTCAAGAAGGGCTTCAGACTGTTACTGGAGATGGTGCATTGGAGAAATTTGATCGCTTCTATGTGTGCTTCCATAATATCCGCACCATATGGCGTAGTTTCTGTAGTCCAATCATAGGGATTGACAGGTATTCCTTGCTGTCATGCGTTGAGAGTTATATGGCAAAGGAAAGAGGATGCTGAAGATTATGTTTCTGATTGGCATCTAACCGCTAAGTGGCAGGCTCAGTATAGTGATTCAATAAGGCCTATGAACGGAATGAAGTTTTGGAGGAAATCTGGTAAGCCTCGGATTGAAAACCCACAAAGGGACATATCTCTAGGTCCTAAGAAGAAAGAAAAAAGAAAGAAGAGCAAGTTTGAGTCTCCAAAGAAGAAGCGTAAAGGCAAGCAAGTGGATGAAAACAGGTAAAAGCTACCAAAGAAGGCAGGATTGTTCGTTGTGGACGTTGTGGTTTACCGGGCCATAACATAATCAAGTGTACTCTTGTTGCTGATGGTGTCCCAATTAGGAGAAAGATGAGAAAGTCACAACAAACTGAATCTATGACTTTAGAAAGTGGAGAAGGACCAACTCAACCATCACAAAATTCGTATTCTCATTGAAGATGATGCTTTCTATCTTAGTGTTGTAGTCATTTTGGTATTATGTCTAAACTCAAACTCATTTGGTATTATGTCTAAGTTGAAACAAAACTCCTCTGCTGCAATCAATGCAACCATGTGGGCAACTTCCGCATCTTCTGCCTCCCCTGGGAAGGACAACCTATCACCATCTTAGACCGTCGCATAGTATGTACCGGACTGTTGCCTGCATGGAATAACCAAAATTTTTATAGAACAGAATGAATGCAATAACCCATATAAACAAATTATAGTAGAGTCAGAGTACAAAATATGTACCATTCCTTCTATTTTACCTGTCATTTTTCGTATAGTTTTATGGTTGTCAGGACATTTATTATCAATGTCCGCTCGCAAACTGCCTGTGCAATATCTTCAGTTGGAACTGAATCCTCCAAAATGGGGTCACGTGATCGCGGATTTGCAATTACTTGCGGACATCAGCAAACTGTAACCAGAACGATAACATGCGCAAATCCCTGGATTGCAGTCTATTCTTGGGCGTAATGAGCAGCTGACCGTCCTTTCGCACTACGAACTGTTAAGATGAAATGATTCCCGCCTCCACAGATACTTTAGAAACGCATCAATATCACCAACCATCTCAACAACTTCTAGTCTGATGTTGGTCGAACCACTTGTCGGACATAGAATTTCTTCAACCAGTAGCAGCAGCGCAAGGCGGAGTTGGGTTTCTGCATCTTTGTATTTCTTGCCCAACAAAAGCTTGTCCATAAGAAAATCTGGAGTTCTATTGTCTTCACTTCGAAACGATGTCCACCAGTATCAGCCATGAGCTCCTCGGGAGGTTCCCACTAGGATAGTCAAGAAATGGAAACCCCGTCGCTCCACCTCATACCTTGTTCTGTAGGACATGTATTGCCTCCAAAACAAGAATTTGCAGGGTATGTGGGAATCCAAGTAGTCGGAATGACGACTGTTTCATCTGCTCACGATAAAAAAACAATAGAGAAACACTTACCATCTCTGATTATAACGACCGAAAAAATTACCTACTATTGCAAAGGAAACTGCAACCCTGAGTTTAAATTGAAAGCAATAGAACTTACCGACCATCCCGAGCTTCGTCTTCTCCACTGCTTTCACTGTTAATCGGAAATTTTTGTCAAAATTGCCGACTGCTGGTTTGCTTCACTCCGGTGAGGAATCGAGTTTAACTTTTACAGAGCAAAAACAAATAAAAAAACTAATACAGTTTAGAAAGGGTACGAAAGGTGAAAAGATAAAAAGAAAACTAGATTATATCACAGAATAATATTACAATGATTTTGAGATATTTTCTACTGTTTTATTTTAGAAAGATAATTTGGAATAAATTTACTAAATAAAAAGGAAATATATTTTATATTTTGTTATTTTAGAAAATAATTTAAAATAATTTTGTAATAAAAAAGAGAAAAAATAGAAATAATGTCAATTAGTCGCAATAAGTTTTAATTCATTAAGGTTATTTATGTAATTGACCGTTTCTCTCCATGATTGACAAACACAAAGTCTCGATTTGTTATGAGGAAGCATGTTTCAGTAAAGTATGGATTAGGGCTATGTTGGAAGAGATTGCCTCTATGAGCATGAATGGCACTTGGGATATGGTGGATAGACCAATCAAGAAAAATCTTGTAGGGTGTCATTGGGTCTATACCATAAAGTACATAAGTTCAGGAGAGATAAAGAGACATAAAAGTAGGTTTGTTTCCAAGGGATACACTCAGAAATATGGGGTGGAATACACTGAAACGTTTGTCCCTGTAGCCAAGCTCCATTTAGCAAGAGCACTTTTGTCTATTGCTACTAACCTATCATGGGATCTTTGGTAAATGGATGTTAAAAATACTTTTTTACAAGGCGACTTGGAGGAGAAAATTTATATGGCACCATGACACTAACAATGACAGTAAAGTGTATAAGCTGAAGAAAGCAATATATGGCCTCAACCAATCTCCACGGGTTTGGTACCAAAGTCTGCGTAGTTGCTTGCTGGCTCATGGGTTTAAGCTTGAAAGCTGATCATTTATTGTTCACAACTAAGGGGGAGAAAAATATTGTCGTTTTTCTCATATATGTAGATGGCACTATCATTAGTGGTGACAATGTTGATGGGGTTAGGCAGACCAAAGAGTTTCTCAAAGCATCATTTGATATCAAATACTGGGGGAACTGAAATATTTCCTTGGTATATAGATATGCAACCACATCACCATTTAATGTATATGTCATCTTTTCCATACATCGTTTCATGGTCTCGCAACATCCTCATTGTTGTAGTCCACTCTTGTATTCTTCCAATTCTCATGTCGATGTTTCACTCTTTCACTTCTTCTTAGAGGAGGTGCCGAGTCTTCCTATGATCATGTCTCCTCAGAATTGTCTCCATCAATTACAATTGAGACTCACCATGAATCCTCCAATTGAGATTCCCCCTCTCTTTTATCTCCATCTTATGTAGTCAAATCTGTCTCAGTACCATCATTGCCACTATCATCACCATTCAGACCCCCATTAGGACCATCATTATGAATATGCACCTCTTGAATAGGTTCCTCATACACCATTGGTGTTGTTGTAGAACCAACGAGTGTAGTCAGACCCTCAAGTATGAACCGCAATGTAGCAGTTCTGCCTTTATGAGAGGAAAGATCTTTTAGAATTTCCCAATCCTTTGCACCAAAGAACCCCTTCTCTTCATCAAACCTCACTTCTCTGGATACATACATACGCCTAGTATTAGGATCATAACACTTTTTCCTTTCTGAGTTGACAAATAGCCAATGAACATAAACCATGTAATTTTTGGCTCCAGTTTATTCCTATGTGCTTCTGGTACAAAGACATAACACACACATCCAAACACTCTTAAATTATCATTATTCGGTTTAGTGTTATTCAATACCTCATATAGAGACGTGTTCTTAAGGTTTTTGGTAGGGAATCTGTTGATTGAATAGCACGCAGTCATCACCACATCTCCCTAGTACTATTTTGGAACCCCTCTCTCAAACATTATGGTTCTGGCAACCTCCATTATATACCTATTTTCACGCTCATACACACCATTATGTTAAGGTGTGTAAGCACAAGATGTTTGGTGGATGATTCCTTGCTTCTCTAACAGCCCTTGAAAATGATTACTCATATACTCTCCACCATTATAACTTCTAAATATCTTGAGACATACTTGTGGAACCGAGAAAATGCTTCAAAACATGACTCTTTGATGGCATAAGACTGATCCAAGTGTACTTTGACTTCACATCTATGAATTAAAAAAAGTATTTATATTGATCTCGTGAAGTACATAGGACTGTCCATACATCAAGATGAATCAACTCAAAGCATTCATCATATACAATAGAGGATTCAGGAAAGGCTGATTTACAATGCTTGCATAGAATACAAGTTTCACACCTTTGATGACCTTGAGCTAGATTCAGCAAAAACGTTTGGAGAGTTTGGGTGGTGTGGATGACAAAGTTAAGCATGCCAAAAGGATTTAGTGCCACCGAAGCTTAGAGCAGAGTGATTACCAACAATGTTATCCAAAACATAGAGTCCATCCTTTGCGCACCCCTCCCAATAGTCTTCCCTGACTTAGTTTCCTTAAATCTTACATCATTAAGACTGAACATTGCCAACCAATTAAGGTCTGTAGTTGCCTTTTGAACTGACAACAAATTAGATGTAAACTCATGCATATATAGAGCTTTTGGTTTCTTTGGAAACAACTGTAGATCTGCAATCCCTTTAATCTCAATATCTTGACCATTGAAAAAAGTAACCTTTCCAGAGTGTGGCGTTTAACAACAGCTTGGCATCATTAATCATGTGATGAGACGCACCAAAATCAATGGTAATGGCCTTATGAGACTTAGAGGCAGAAAAACTCTTACCAGATTCTGTCAGCTTGGTGATGCTTCTGATGAGTCCATATCTAGTTTCTTGATTTTTTACCCTTGGATTTTCATTATTTTCCTTTGTTTCTACTTCGGCTTCAAGTCCTCCTTCTACAACATCGGTTTCTCCTTCGATATCTTCTTCCTTATTAGTCTCCTCTCCACCAAAATCTCCATCAGCTCTCGAAGCAAGAACGTTTTGATCTAGCTTTGATGTGCTCAGGTTCCAATCCTTTGTGGCATCTTCTTCTTCAAAAAATACATCCCTGCTTTTGATAATTTTCTTTGTGACGGGATAATGAAGCCGATAGAATTTTGATTTATTTCTGTCTCCGGGTAGAATGCATCTTTGAATATGATCATCGAACTTTATTCTCTTGCGTTCAGGGATATGAACATGAGCAACTGACTCAAAAAGTCTTAAATGGTCAACCTTTGCTTGTTTCTGGTCCACCTCTCCTTACGTACCATATGTTTTTTATTACATTTGTAAGATTTTGATTCAAGATATGAGTTGTCCATCTAGCTGGGTCTGGCCAGAGAGATCTCTCTAAACTTCTCACTCAGACTGGTTGCATAGCGATATTTACCGATACATTGTGTTTTTTGCAGGACCGTTTTACGAGGACTCTGATTGGAACCGGTGAAGAGAGAGAGGGGGTGTACTATTTTACGGGTGTTACAGTTGCTAAAGCTAATCAGACTTCCAAGACATCCAAGGCAACGATTTCTACGACAGTTTTATGGCATAGACGGCTTGGCCATCCTTCATACAAAGCTCTATCTTCTTTACCTATTTTCGATAGTTTTAAGTTTGATTTTCATCATACCAATTCGTGTGAGATTTGTTATCAAGCAAAACAAACTAGAGGTGTTTTTCGTGACAGTATTCATCAAGCTGATACTCCTTTTGCTTTAATACATTGCGATGTTTGGGGTCCTTACCAAAATTTGTCTTCTTGCGGTGCTGCTTATTTTCTTAACCATTGTTGATGACTATTCTAGAGCTGTATGGACGTATTTGATGCTTGCAAAGTCAGAAGTTCCAAGCTTAATTCGGAATTTTTGTGCCATGACCAGCCGTCAATTTGGTAAACCGGTTAAAGTAGGTTCACATCCTCTCACAATTTATGCAAAGTCCGCTTGCTGCACATTGGAACGCTGCACTCCGTGTCGTCCGATACCTCAAGGGTTGTCCGGCACAAGGTCTTCTTCTACATGCCAACACTGATTTACGGATTACCGCTTACTGTGATGCGGATTGGGGTGCCTGTCCGATCACACGTCGATCGCTCAGCGCTCATATTGTTCTTCTTGGTTCATCTCCTGTTGCTTGGAAGACTAAAAAGCAGGATATGGTATCACTATCCTCGGCTGAAGCGGAATACCGATCAATGGCACTTGCTCTTAAGGAACTTAAATGGCTCAAAGGATTACTCTCCGATTTTGGATTACGACATGATGAACCAATGAAGCTGTTCTGCACCGGGCCATAAAGCTTTTCTCGCAGCAGTGACGGCTAACGTTGAACCAACTAGTTATCATGAGGCTGTTCAGGATAAAGTTTGGCGTGATTCAATGGGTGACGAATACTCGGCTATGGGCATAAACAAAGCATGGATCGTTACTACTCTCCCCCCCGGCAAAAAGGCTATTGGAAGCAAATGGGTTTATAAGATCAAATATCACTCGAATGGAAAGATAGCTCGGTATAAGTCTCGCTTCGTCGCCTTTGGGAATCGTCAAAAAGAAGGAGTTGATTTCACAGACACGTTTGCTCCGGTTGCCAAACCTACGACTGTCCGTGTGCTGCTTGATATTGCTGCTGCTAAAAATCGGGAGGTCCATCAAATGGACGTTCATAATGCATTTTTACATGGAGATTTAGCAGAAGAGGTTTACATGAAGTTACCTCCCGGGTTTGAAGATTCGGATCCCACAAAGATTTGTCTACTCAAAAAGTCTCTTTATGGTCTTAAACAATTCTTTTCTCTTCATCAAATGCAACATAGTTGATCCCTTTTTCAAGACTGGTACACTCAAACTGGTAGTGACCATGTTTTCCACATAGAAAATAGTTTATGGCTAATTTATTGACAAATGGTCTTCCTCTTCTGCGTTCTCTAAAATTGCTTACTCCTCTTTGAGCGGTCCACCTTCCTTTCCCACGAGCATTCACTGCCTTGTTCTCCACTTGCATAACCTACTCTTCACTTCTTTTCTCAATCACCGTGTGTTCACGTATTTGCAATGATGAGTGCAGCTTATCCACTGTTAGGCGATCAATGTCCTTGGGTTATTTGATAGAGCAGACCACTTAGTTGAAATTTTATGTGAGGCTTCGAAGAAATTTTTTTGACGATTTTGACATCGTATGCTTTCTCCCAGTTCCTCATGTCATTGGCAGTTTCCATGACTCTTACAAAAAAATCCCGACACTCCTTTTCAAGCTTTCATCTCCAACGTTTTGAATGCCTCTGTAGCATTTGTAGTTGTGGACCAGCTACTGCAGTCACTTCATCAGTCTCGTTATTATCCTCTTCTCCTTATATTCTTTCAGGTGCAGCTTAAAGTACTTCTTCTTCTGCTTTACTCGGATTTGGTAATCATGTCACCATCTCCTTTTCTGCTAGAGTTGCAAGACGGTTGTGGTTTAAAAGTCTGAATATCAATCTTCTTTGATGATGATAGATCTTGGACACACCATTTTTTATTACGATTGTGAGCTTCTTCTCCTGTAATTGTCCAATACTCAACAAATTGTTGGTCAAGTTTGGAACACATCGGTCACCACTTGTATTTTTCTATCCACCTCAAATCTGATCTTGTCCTTTCCTTGAACAACCACCCTTGAGCTAGTTTCCAATCTGATATAATGCTTGAAGCCTTCGTCTAGCTCAACAAACCATGATTTATCTCAGGTTATAAGATTCGAACATCCGGAGTCATGAAACTAGACACCTTTGCCTTCAGCATTCCTCATGTATGTGTGCACCCTTACAGGAGTTAGCTTTTATACAGCAATTTAAAGGTCACTTTGGATACGATAAACTGTATACGGTTGATCCTCGGGGTACAAGTGGGGGTTTAGCACTTTTATATGATAGCGATACGAAGGTTAACATTATATTTGCAAATAATCGCATTATCGATGTAGAAACGGAGTTTGAAGGAAATACGATTTTCATCTCATTCATTTACTGAGATCCGGTTCATAAATTTAGAGAACGTGTTTGGGAGCGTTTTAATAGGAGATTTTAATGAAATCACTGATAATCATGAAAAGCAAGGGGGCCCCTTAAGACATGCATCAATGTTTATCCCCTTCAATAATATGATCGAGAATTGTGGTCTGTTGGATTTCCCTTCGCTAGGAAACACCCTCTCATGGAGGGGTTGGCGAGGGGGTCAAATTCTCAGATGTCGGTTACACAGGGCATTGGCTAATGAGGAATGGCACTGATGTTTCATCTCTCATTTGTCGAATACCTACAAATGATCGGCTCGGATCACAGGCATATATTAGCTACTATTGAGGATAAGGTCATTAAGTGACGGGGTCAATTTTGGTTTGAGGATAAGGTCATTAAGTGACGGGGTCAAAACCTTGGAGATTGAAAGAAACAATCACGCGGGGATGGGGACATGCTGAGGAACGAGATGGCTTGTTCATCCCATTCGTTTCAAGAATTCAATCCTGCAGACGGGAGATCTCAGGATGGCATTTCTCAAAACAAGGGAGATATACGGTAAAATCGGAGTACCAACTCATGCGCAGACTCGGAAGATACGACGGCACATGTCATCCTTATGGCCCGGATATCACACATCTGCAAGCTTTTACCTGGAAACTAAAATGCCCAAACAAAATCAAACACTTTATTTGGCAGGCTTTATGGGGTGCTTATCGGTAGCAAAAAATCTAACAAAGTGGGGAATAAATTGTGATCGGATATAAGCTAGATGTGGCGAGGTGGATGAAACTATTAATCATGCCTGTTTCCAATGCCCGCCAGCTCTACAAGTTTGGGCACTCTCAAACGTCCCATCACACCCAAGAGTTTTCCTGACGGAGTCGGTTCACACAAACTTGGACCATCTTTTTTGGCGCCTTCCTCAAAACAATAAATACAATTATTTTCCATGGATAATATGGTATATCTGGAAGAGTCGCAATGATAAAATCTTTAATAATATACAAGGGGATCCCCGGGAACTATTGAAATACGCAGAAGCAGAATTTTTAGTATGGGAGGAGGCACACTCAGCTGAGACAGAGGATACTATCCAACACACGTCACTGGAAGATGTGGAAAGGTTTATACAAACTACCCAGACAGGTTTTTGGTGCTACACAGATGCGTCATGAAAAAAAGGTGAAAAGTTCTCAGGACAAGGATGGAATACAACCAATGACGGAGTACCGGTTTGGATGGGAACTAGGAATACTCGGCCCAGCCTATCACCGTTACACGCAGGATTGGAGGCGTTCATCTGGGCTATGGAATGCATGCATGTAGCAGACCAAAAGGTGGTAACCTTTGCGACAGACTCCATGGATTTGGTAAAGATGATCGCGGATCCAACCCAATGGCCGGCATTTGGAGCCCACCTAGAAGAGTTACATCGATGCAAGGAATACTTCACCACCATCAATATCAAATGGATATCAAGGGAAAGGAACCAGCGGCAGATAAACTGGCGCGGAAGGCGCGTCAACAACACGCGTACATTAGTCACATAGGTTTCTCTCAGCTCTATTGGGCTTCTGAATCGTCTTAGGTGTTCGATTTTGTTGACAAAAAAAATAATATAATGGTATAACTGCAATTATTTAAACTTTTGATGGGTTATTTGTCTTCTTACATCTATTAGCATAAGTGTTTTTGATGAGTGTTAATAAAGTAATTTATTAATAAATTAACATTAATCTAAATAATTTTCTCTTATTTATTTGATTTATATGATCCATTCACCACGATTGAACAATATTTAATACCACTTGGCAGTCTGAAGGGTGATCCTCCGAATGCTATTTACCACCATCTCCTTATCAATCTTGAAAAGTTGCTTAATTACTAAAAAAATCTTCGGAGATTTCAGATTATTAAACAAACTTGATTTTAAAGGAAAAAACATGTAAATCTAATTTTTCTGTTTAATAACAAAAATGCCATTAATATTAAAAATTTTGTTTCTTTCTTCTATCCACTCAATAAATACTAAATACAGTAGGCCATATGTAACACACTAACACTAACCAATACGGGAATAGGCCATTTGTACTATTTTAAAGTAAGAAGTATTATTAATAAATTGTGAATATGTGAAAATCAAGATCATTAGCAAAGATCCACACTTATTAAATATTAATCATAATCTCCTCAATATTCTTATCTACTGTCCTACGTAATAAACATTTCCTTGTCTTGTATATTACGCAATCGAAAACGCTTTGGAAGTTTCTCAATACATCTTTCGCTGTGAATTTCAAAATCAATCTTCATCTCATGCTTTCTTCTTCTCATTTTTCTACGGCGGAGCAACCGTCATGTCTGTTGATACGACGGAGTTAATCTCAGCCGTTGATATATTCTACCAAGATAATGTGATTTTTTCGAAGGTTCAAGTGACGGAGACGATCTCCGGTTAGTTTCTCTGCTCGCCTTTTCGGTTCGATATGGTCAAACCGAAAGAATTGATTTCGACCCGAGTTTTGGTGATTAACAAATGGGAATGTGACACGTGGAAAAACGACTTAGAAGAGAATCTTTCCTTGAGCTGGATACTAATTGACCCAACCCGTAAACGCGCGGCAAATGTATCAACCCGAAAACCCGTCTCGGTGCATCGTCATTGGTTGACCGGAGAAGTCCATGTCAGATTCTCCACGATTTTCATCGTTGGTGTGGAGCACGTGGAGTTCAAAGTGACGGTGGTGCTGGCAGTGTTAAACCGGAGGGAAGAGGAGACGGCGGCTATGCAGATAAGAGAGGTGAGTCTGGTGGCAGAGAACATGGAGGGGATGAATCTTGGAGGGAAGGGTGGTTTAGTAATTTTGGCAACAGCGATGGCAGAGAAACGTCGGCAGAAAATGACTATAGAAACGGCGGCGTGTTTTGTCGTCATCGTGATACTTGGCTTCCTTTTGTGTTTTTATCTGTTTATACATAAAATTATAGTATCCATTATTAACAAACTAATTAAATAGTAATAATGTGATAAAAGAAGCAATGTCTTTTGTTTTAGAAAGAGAAGGTGTTTCTTCCTTTTTGTTATAAATCACTGACCTTATTCAGATTTAGTTTTATTTTTGGATTTTTGTTTTCCGACGTTGTTCAGATTTTTCTTTTATCAGTTTTTTCGCAAGTTTTCTCTTTTTTGTCCCTTTTCTTCTAGATCGAGATTCGTATTCCACTAGCTAACTGAGCAAATTTCTCTTCGTTAGTCTGGTTTGATATTCTTTCTTTGGATAGTCAATCTTGATTTTAGGTTAATAATAACCACATAAATCATGTTTTATTATTAAGGAAGAAAAGACCCCAACTTACAACTAATAAGCATACAGAATTTCAAGAAATATAATCACTGTTGGGTTGGTCTTCCTTCTCGACACTCTTTTGGGCCAGCATGTGCCAGGATTGTTTCAGGCTCATTTCTACTCAAGCCAGAGCCCATATATGTGTAACATATATGTATCTGCAGCATTGTGTGAAAAGCGGCGACAGAGAGAAAGAAAGTTGGTAAAACAGAGCAAGAAGAAGATAGATCAAGAAAGAGGCTGAGGTTCACCGTAAGTGGTCATCGGCAGGGGCGATCATCTTCCTGAGATAGTCTAGGCTTAGTGCTATCACTCTTGTTGTAATTCTTCTCTAGTATTGCATTGACCGGTTGCTGCGTCAGGTCTTGTTTTGCGAATGAACTTTACGAAGTGAGTAGCGATTGTTTTGATCTTGTGTTAGTGAAGTTTGGGAGGAGAGACTCCCACGAGACATAGCCGTTTGAGGCCGTGAACTCGTTAAATTTGGTGTCTGTCGTTCTTATCTTGTTCAACCTCGAGTCGTTAATCATAAAGGAAACTTAACAAGTGGTATCAGAGCCAAGGCTCTTCGATTCAAGACTTCAATGATGATGGCTTGATCCCAACGAAGAAGAAGGTGGCGTTTGATTATTGTTGAAGACGCTCGAGTTGGAGAAAGAAAGATTCAGGAAGAATGATTCAATCAGATTGAATGATTTCGTGTTTTATGAAATCGAAGTAATCTTTAAGTTAAAGTTCTCCAATGGTCCGTGAGTTATACATCTGTTATGGGCTCTGTTTCCATGACTTGCAAGAAAAGATGTTGATCATACACGGATAGTTTTAGAGACTGAGGAAAGAACAATCGATATAATGTTTTCTTGATTTGTTATGAAGAAATTGGTACGAGGTTGATGTGACGTAAAGCTCTTCTACAACGTCAGGTATTATGATCAGAAAAAGGTTCAATTCCGGGTTATTGGATTAAGGTTGTGATTCAAAATTGTGTTATCAACTTCGAAGACTCAAATCGTTAGTACACTTGGTTTGTTTCCGCTGCAGTCACAAATGTATTGTGCGATGCTTATATAGTTTGTTTCTGGTCACTGATGTCTGCTTTTAGAAAGATTGGAATTTTGTTAAATCACATGGATTGCATTCTGTCTTTGCAAACGATTGTCCAAGGTTATGGTCTCAGATTTTGTGTTGGACATCTCAGTTTGCTTGAGTTAGATAAAATGTGATTCTATAATGCTTGAAAGAATGATAGTTGGCGGCACATGTGGATCTCAAGTCTAGGGGACGCCTTAGTATTTGGATTGGTAAGTGTGTGTGGTGCTATTTTAATATTGGTGAACGTTTCATGATCCAAGATTAAAAAGAGTTGCAGATGGGTGAAGAAACAAGTTCAATATATGTTGGTAATACGACAAGTTAGGGGGTATGAAAGAAAAAAAACCAGTGTGGTTCAGATCTGAGAGGTTTTGATTAGAAGGATCAGTCTCATGAAGGGTTTAGATTCCTGTGAATCTAAGAAGTTTATGTTTCGATGGTCAAAGGGCAAAGACAGATCATCATGGAGCTAGTTGCAGTCTAAGAAAATTCAGAGGAGAATGATTAAGATTGCAGTGTTTGTTGTTGTTGTTTGTTTAATAGCACATTATATGCTAAGTTGACAGATTAAGCTGAAACAACAGATGGTTCTTAAAAGTGATGGCAAAGAGTGTCATCAAGTCAAGAAGAAATCAGTTGGAGCAAAGCTAAGCTGTGATAAAAAACCAGTGTTATATGAGCTAAAACAAGAAGCTCTTGTGGAGAATGAAGTAACTGACTCAAGCTCAGATTAAAGCTGTTGTGACACAAGAGAAGTTGTGTCTACACTTGGCTAGAAAAGATGGTAGACTCTTGGCGAAAGCTGGTAGTAAAATCAGTGTTGTGGAAACAGTTTTCTGGATCAAATGGTTTGTGGTTCTTATGATTCAAAGGACAAGAATGATAGATAAATTGGTTAAAGGGGAGCTCGTATATGAAAGACTCAAGAGTTAATGACTACTCAGAAAGTTTCACATCATTACTCATGTGTTGCTTTTTCATTTGGTAAGTCCCAAACATGCCAGTCTACAACAAATGTGAGATTTATGCATATGAGAATGGTGAAGTCAAGTGATGATTGAAGAGGTCATTAGTTCTTATATGTTAAGGGCAGAACGAGATGTTGAATTGAGTTGGGTGAGTTATGGCTATAACGGTTTACAACGTGTTAAATGTCTGTGTGACTAAGGCATTTTAATGTCTGATCAGTTTGGTGGATCAATGCTATATGTGGAAGCTTCACACAGATTAGAGAGGTATTGTGATTTCCAGGTGTAAGAAACTCGTTAAGTGGCTGTAGTACGAAATACATTGAGTCTAGAGGCTAATAAAAGTTCAAGGAATGAACCATGTCTACACATCCAAAGTCTTAAGACTGATAAGAAGATCCAAGTAAAAGGAAATGAAGTTGAGGCTAAAGTCAAGTCAGCTTCGAGATGGCTCTCATTTCAGGTGAAGCAGATGATGTCATAGAGATTGTAATATATTCATAAGGGAACTGTTTTCTAGGTGGAGCTATATTCTCAGCAGGTATTTTGTATCATCAGATCAAGCAACAATAGTTTTTGCTTAATGGACCAAAGAAGAGTTAAATTGGATTAGGTGGCTGCATATTTTTCAGGTATTTCTTCTACATCCAAGACCCTACAATTGTTTTCTTATGCAATGGAATGAGCCTTGGGTGTGTGTCGAAAGGCTTCCTAATATTGGGTGTTAGGCGGCGTGTCCTGTTGGTTTAAACTGCGGTACATAAAGGTTCATAATAGACTTGCTGGAGGAGAAGTCAAAGGTCTTTTGATTTATGGTCTGAGATGAAGATTGGGGAAGAATCAGTCTGAGTTTTGCACAAATCAAATTATGAGCAGCTCATGAAGGTAAATGGATGCAAGATTGCTGAATCATAAAGAGTTGCAGGTTTTGCATGTATGCAAAGAGATTGGTTTAAGATGAAGGCTACTGAAGTGATCTTTGTTATTTTCTATATTGAGGAATATGAGATACATGA
The DNA here is from genome assembly GCA_000218505.1 of Schrenkiella parvula. Classification (NCBI taxonomy): domain Eukaryota; kingdom Viridiplantae; phylum Streptophyta; class Magnoliopsida; order Brassicales; family Brassicaceae; genus Schrenkiella; species Schrenkiella parvula. Next base: position 6,916,441 of record CM001191.1, on the reverse strand, counting down.
GCAGAGTTTATTGGATTATTTTCTCAAAGTAAATCACTTCAAGAAGGTATAAAACGTTTGGTGCATCTAGCATGAAGACATCTCATCTAAAGGCAAGTATTTGCAACTGGTATGGAGTCCTAAAAAGGGTAAAGAATGCAACAAGATTCAGATTGCATTTGTGAGACAACAGTTTGTGCAATTATGAGCTGTCTGGTTGCATCAGGAGGAAGTCGAAAGTAATCTTCTCAAAAGATATACAATTGCAGGATGCAAGTACCAACGGTTTTGGTGGAGTATGCACACTCTTGAATGTGTTGCAGGTCTGTCTTTTACAGCTAGAGAATACATCATGAGATCGAGTTTTGATGTGAAATAAGCTGTAAGGGAATATTTTATGAGCATCACAGGCTTTTGATGATGAGAGATATGGTAAAACTCTGAAGGAGAAGTGTAGTTTTCACAGCTAGGGTTTAATTGAGCATTATGTCTGGTTCATTGGTGATTCATCAGGTTTATGGTGATTACATCTGTTAAGTGGTTGTTCTGTGTAAGTCTTACTTATGCAGGTCATTGGAGATTGAAATTTTCAAGATTAGAGCTGGGTTTGAACAGTTCTAAGAGGCGGTTTACAAGTGATTCTTGAAGCTTGAATCAAGGTGGAGAATGTTGGATATTGATTCAACATTAAGAATCTTGAAGTGAATTGGAGAAGACAAATTAGGAGGAAGAGACGTTAGAGATGAAGCTCATATGAAGAAAATGGAGAAGCAGTGAAAGCTTCTGATAGTAGTAGAAGGTTCTAAGCTGAGCTGGTTTAATTGATCACGTGTCTTTCACGTGAGTTTTCATCTTTATAAAAGGGAGGATAGTCTTCTGTGTTAGAAGTAGTTCATCGTCTTCTTGGGAGAATCTTGAGAGAGAAAATCAGTAGACACAAAGAGAGATTCATAGGGAGATTAAACTAGGGATTTATGGACTTGGGTTTATGGAGTTTTTTAGTTCATCTTTACTCTTCTCTACCTCCTTTTTTTTGTAAGGTTGGTTGATTTGTAACCGACGGTGAGAATCTTCGTATATAACCACGCCAGAGGTGTTTTCCGGTCAGTCTATCAAACTTGGGGGTCGAAAGATCCCAACCGGACGTAGCGGTTCGTTAACACCATGAACCGGGTCAATTTGCGGGGTTGTGATTTGATCGAGTTTTGATTCGTAGTTTTAGAAAGAATCGGGAGCATCGATTCTCAACAATCACAAAATAAATTTAAATAGTCTGTTCTCTGATTCGCTTCCATTCTAATATTGATCAACACCACTCGATGATCTCATTGATCCAAGAGAGTCGGTAACTTATTGGATACCTTCTCCGGGTTTGATGGACTATTCTTTTCTTGGACTTGTTTACTACCTCCGTGTGTGTATATAAGCTTAGGCAATGTCCTCTTAAGAGAAGAAATCATGGTCGACAACATGTGTTTCTTTATATTTCCACCAATTACTATACCACATGAAGATTTATTCCGAGCCACTTGAGCATAAGCCGCCTGCTTCTCCTCTACAACTTGTGGTTTCTGCATCTTTTCCCAAGTTGAGATTCCTGATAGATCGTGTTTAGAACCTTCTCATGCACCAACTTCGACAAATCATCATGAGGCGTTAAGTTAATGTTAGTTTGAGCACATGACAGTACTTCTACATTGCCTGAAGTAGTCACCGCCTCCATCATCTCCTCATTTTCCTTATCACCTTCATTACTTCCCATATGTAACTCTTCTACCAACTTATCTCCTGGCTCTTGTGAAAACAACACCATCTCCTTCCCGCTAGAAGGCATACTCTGCCTGTCTTCATTCAATTATTTCCATTTTAGGGCGTGATCCTAAGCCTCATGCACACCCATATGGCAGACCATCATTTTTTTTTGGACACTATAAGTCATTATCCACAATCTTATCAAGCTTCTCAAAACTAAGCTCCTTCATAGCCCTTGCCCGACAGTGAACCCTTAGGATCTCTTCCCTTAACCTAATCCACAATGTTTAAATCAGAGTTGGAACCATGAAATCCTTTAACCACTAGATCATTTTAAGACATTTGATCAGTTATATGTTACATAAAAAGACACTTTTAACTATTAGGGGATTTTATACAAGACTAAAACCAATTTTACCCCCAACTAAATATATATATTTTTTTATTTTTCTATTTTATTCACCTTTATAATCTCTCTTACGGGTGTTTAATTCGGATTTTTGGTCAGTTTTTTTAAGTTTTTTTATTTATATTGAAACCATCTATAACGGTTTGGTTCAGTTTGGATACCTTCGGGTTTTTTTTATTCGGTTTTGGTTTATTCAGTTCTGGTTTATTCGGTTTTGCCTTATTCGTTTTTTCGTTTGTTCGGTTTTTGTTTATTTGGTTTTTAACCGAAAACCATAACTATATTTACTTTTTTATATAAGTTTGTAAATTTCAGTTTATATGGTATCTAAAAAATCAAAGTTTCAAATGTCAAGATTATATCAATAAAATTATTTACATATATAGATTGTTACATATATAATATGGTTTATGGTTTTCGGTTAAACTATATATTATTATAATTTAATAAATCTGTTTTTTTTTAATTTATTCAGTTTATTTTTGTTTGGTTTGGTTTGGTTAAATTTGGTTTTCGCGGATTGAACACCCCAAGTCTTTCTTCCCCTATAATTTTGTTTTATCTTCTTTATTTTCTCTTCTATTTTTTTTCTAAAACCATGTATCTTCTATTTCTTCTTCCCAATTTTATTTTAGAAACAATTTTTTTTTCAAACAATTTTGAGGAAAATTGAGCCATTTTTAATTGTTTTCTTTGATTATTTTGTGTTTGATCATTAAAAGAGAGTGAAATTGAGGAGAAATTTAGAGAGGAGAGCACTTAAAAGAGAGATTAGTAGTGTTTGATGTTAATGTGTAAACTTATCAAAGAGTATTGATGGTTTTGTAGCTTCTTGAAAACCCATATTGTGGAACCAAAACTTACTGGTTAAAAATTCGTTACTGAGTGAACCCTTCTTTTTAATTTGGTAATCCGATTGGTTTAAAGGTCTAGGTTCTTCAATTGTAGGAATTAGAGATTGATCAACAAGATTTTCATATTGTTTTTCTTTGAATTTAGTAGATTGTTTTAATGTGAATTATTTGTTGCGTAGACAATGATGGAGATAAGCAAAGTTTGATAAAACTTTCTCGTTTGATTGAGATATCAGTCATGCACACCATCTTGTCCATAATATCTTGATCGTCACAATTGTGTCACCAAATTTTAGCCATAAGAAAGAGTTCACTATATCTTGTCCATTAGAAATTGTCCACCAAATAGTAAGTGTAGAATTTGTATTAGGTTTTGATACTTCGTGTATATAATCTAATTTGGTGATTCTTCATGACGTTTGAACATGAAAAATTTTATATGATTATTTTTGGATTTACATTATTTCCTAAAATAAGATATTTTCTTTATGTATCTTTATATTTCTAGATTTTCAGTGATTTATTTGCTAATGAGATACATCAAGAATGATAGCATATCCACAAAATTTTATTCACATAACTAGTCCATCATACTTTCTCCACGATGTTAGTGGTGGGCTGCACACCCCCAGTTTAGCCTGACCTGAATCAAAATCGGTCTATTTAACAAATGACAAATGTCCATTTAAACCCGACCCAAATTGATATCAACCCAATTAGTGGAACTGTATCTTGCATTATGCCTATAAATATATAAATCCAGAGTTCACTCATTGAATAAAGGGAGAATTTTTTTTAGGAAACTTTTGAGAGAAATTACTCCCATAGAGAACTAAGAAAATATGTTGGACGACATCCCTTCGGTCGTAGCTTGTCACTCGGAGCTCATCACTTCCACCTCATCACTCGCAAATTGTCACTCGCAGCTCAACACTCGCGGCTTATCACTCACAGCTCGTCGCTTGCAGCTCATCGCTCGCAGCTCATCGCCCCCAACTCGTAGCTCACCCCCTCCCCCCCCCACTCGTCGCTCTCAGTCCTACTAGTCATTCTGACGACATAACACGACAATCTACTTTGATGACTTGTCATTTAGTCAAATTTCACAATCAGTTAACCCATCATCTTCACCACCTGCCATGATGACTTGTCACGACAATCTGCCCTTTAGTAAAATTCAACTCTCAGTTCAACTAGCCATCTTGACGACTTGCCACTACATGCCAGAAGACATGCCCTTTAGATAAATTCAGATCTCAGTTCAGCTAATCATTCTGATGACATACCATGAAGACCTGCCTTTTAGTCAAATTCGACTCTCATTTAAACCAATCATCCTCACGACCTGTCATGATGACCTGCCCCTTAGTCAAATCCAAGTCTCAGTTCAACCAGTCATCTTGAAGATTTGCCAGGACAATCTACGGCGACGACCTACCTTTTAGAAAAATTACGATGTCAGTGCAACCAGTCAACCTGCCACAACGACCTAGCACGACGACCTGCCGTGACGACTTTTCACTTAGCCAGATTTGACTTCCAGTTCACTCTGTCACTTTGACGATCTGCCACTTGGTCAAAGTTTGACACCCATTCCAACTAGCTTTCCCATTGAGCTATAAATCAATTCATAGAGATGAACTAATAATATATTGATCCCTCTTCGGAGGGTACGTAGGCAGTCTTTCCCAAGGCGCAACTATAAATACAAAACACACTAATCTTCCATTTTACTGCCAACAAACTCTTCTCTCTTGCAACTCATTTCATCATATTATCGCCTAGCGATGAGATCCTTTCTTTTCTTTTAGAAAGATAAGGGAATGCTTAATTCGACAAAAAAAAGTCGAGATTCTTGGAGTTTCACATCTCTCTAATTCTCTGTTTGAACGCTTTATTGAAATCTACCATCAACGCACCACACTGTAAACCACTTTTGGTAAAGACTGTTTGTAAAAATTTGACTATTTTTGTGTCTATCTATAGGTGAACAAATGTTGAAAAACTAGTGAACAATGTGAGCGGTAACAATTATTCTTACTTAAATCTTTCATCCACCAACCACAATAACTCATCCACTATTTTTTTGTCCACGTGAAGCAATTTAGGATTTACAAATTTGCTGCAGTAGAAAAGTGTCATTTTCTCATAAAATGTATATTGTTGTAAACCAAAGTTAAACCACTCAACTTTAATTCATTAAGCTTTTTTTGAAATTATTTTATTAAAAATCAAATTAAAAGACAGAAGTAGAACCGAAACCGTATCAGACTATCCATTCTAAAATATATATTTGGATATTATTCACAAAACAAAAGTTCAAAAAGCTCTAAAAATTGGATTGAAAACTTTTGAAGTTGTACCCATTCAGATATGTTCTTTACGGAGCAATGATTCATGAAAATTTCAGCGGCATATATAAAGTAATGTCATTCATAATACTGTTTCAAAGCCTTTTTATTTTATCATCATTCTTTGGGATAAATTGCCTCTCCCACGTGGATGGTCCGGATGTTATCATGTGTTATCCATGGCTTTTTTGTAGAAACAACCACCATGTCAAAACTGGATCTTGGGCCTTATGGATCAAAGACCAGAAATAGCAGTGGACCATAGACCTTTGGTCGCATCGTGAAAGTTTAGGCCACTTATCTCTACCCTCCCGTTCTCCCATAACATGGCCACACTACTGGACGAGATTAGCAAGAGATTGAGTGATCAGGAGGAGAAAAGCCACACTGACCAGTCTTGAATTCGTACATGTGATTTAGAGTAGGTAAGACTGGGAATCAGTGGTCTGCACTGGTTAAATAATAGTAAGGCAAGTGACAACCAAGTAACCAACAACCACGATAGCCTGATTCCCTGTATCAAGGGAATCATGCCAGGTATATAACTCGTTTCGGCAGAATAAACCCTTTAGCTTTTTGATTTTCCCACCAATCAACAATAATAATCTATTCAAACTTATGCTCATACTTCATACAGTGGACTGACTACGCCTTAAATGTCTTATGTTTGCATGTGATATGTGAAAATAACAACTCATTGAGCCAAAGAAGGTTAAAGGTATGAAGGATGTCCATACCATGGATAATCTTTTGCTTTCGGTTCGTACAATAAAGTCGATCATAGATACAAGAAGACATTGACGAGTAGCTGGCGAATGCGGCCAAGGATAGTAGGTGAAAAAGTAGTTGAGTACACTAAACAAGACCCATTCTACGAATCTGACATTCGATTCAATATCAATGAACTTAACCCAATATACGAACATGAACAAGGTAAAATATATAAATATTGCTCTCCCTTCAATGGGAGAGATGGGTTCACATAGTTTAGCTCATATTGCTTGATAATCTTATCTCTAAATAATCTAAAAAAACCTAGTTTCTTTTTGTGACTTCAAATTTCATTTTTTAATTTGGTTAAGTTTCTGGTTAACCGACGATCTTATTTCCAAACTCTTTGTTTTTCACGGCAAAATTCAATAACCAAAATTTTAACTGGAGTTCTACTTTATTTTAAGCCCAAATGCGCGATACAAGTACTTGACCCTTCCTTAATTTCTTACTCTTTCTTTCTGGTTAATGGCACACTCCCATTGAATCTTTTTCAATTGTTTTCTAATATAAACGTTGAAAAACCGTCGAAAAACATCCCGCTACCGTATTTTTCTGGTTATGATATTGTTCGTTTTGCAAGAAACGAAAAAATTCATAAACAATAACGAAAAAACTTTGTGGAAGTAAAATTACAATTTTTTTGCAAATAAGCAATTTTTATGTTTCTTGTTAATTGCACAAAATAAAAATGTTTAGTGTTAATTTTCTCTTTCTTTTAATAATGATAGAAATAGCATCCCCATGTTTTTAAAAAGTTTTCAGATATTGTAGACTATGGTGATAAAAGAGGCGACTGTGGAGGATGCGACTATGGTGGATATTGGAGAAAGAGATCGGCCGCCGGGGGATCCGCCGGATAAACCTAGATCATGGGTGCAAAAGGTTGTGGGATCGAGAGGTGGTGGGTTGTCGATCCCTGAGGAGGTGCTGGCGGAGGATTTTGTTGCGGAGAGGATGCATCTGGAGTTTCCAAACGGGGAAGATGGTGAACCGGTGGTGACGATTGGGAAGGAAGTGTTGGCGGCGATGAATTGTCTTCTATGGAATTGCCGGGGGGCGAATAAACCCAATTTTTCGACGTTCGATTAGATACATCCTCAAGAAGTTTCCAACAGAGGTTCTAGCTATATTTGAGACTCACGCAGGAGGAGAAAATGCAAGGAGGATTTGTCAGGATTTAGGTTTCGATAATTCTTAGCGAGTGGATGCTATGGGACAAAGTGGAGGTCTATGGTTGTTATGGAGATCAGAGGTGGGTTTTGTGACTGTGATGAACTCAACGGATCAATTTATTCATGCTAAGGTAGTGAAGGACGATGAAAGCTTACACCTTATTGTAGTTTATGCTGCACCGAGTGTAAGTCGAAGAAGTGGGCTGTGGGGTGAACTACGGACAGTCATTCAAGGGATAACTGACCCATTGGTGATTGGTGGCGACTTTAATACCATAGTCCGGGTTGATGAGAGAACCGGTGGTAATGGACAGTTATCTCCGGATTCTATTGCTTTTGGTAATTGGATCAACGATTTGGCCTTGATTGATATGGGTTTTCGAGGTAATACGTTTACTTGGAGAAGAGGTAAAACAGTAAATATGCTTATTGCGAAACGGTTGGATCGGATATTGTGTTGTGCGCAGACACGCTTGAAGTGGCAGGAAGCGACAATATCACACTTACCGTTTTTCTCGTCGGATCATGCGCCTCTATACTTACAATTGGAGCCGGGAGTAAGAGGAGATCCAAGGAGGAGGCCCTTCAGATTTGAAACAGTTTGGTTGAGCCACCCAAGCTTTAAGGAGTTAGTTTCAACATCGTGGAAGGAGACTTTAAGTACTCCAGATGCGTTGAAAGAGTTGAGAGGTAAACTCAAAAAGTGGAACAAGGATGTGTTTGGGGATGTTCAGAAACGCAAAGATTCACTAATGGAGAAAATTAAAGGGGTCCAAGATCTTTTAGACACGACACCTACGGATACTCTGTTGATGGAGGAAGAGGGGTTAATAAAGGAACTTGAGGTGGTGCTTCAACAAGAGGAGGTGTTGTGGTACCAAAAATCCAGGGAGAAATAGATTGTTTTAGGTGAGAGGAATACAAAATACTTTCACACATCCACCATCATAAGGAGACGCAATAATAGAATTGAAGCTTTGAAAGATAATGATGGAAGATGGATTGTGAATACCTCAGACTTGGAGAAGTTGGCTATCGAGTATTATAAAAGACTGTATTCGATGGAAGATCTAGAAATGGAGGTGGCGAACTTGACAAGGGAAGGATTCATACGGCTATCTCAAGCTGAGTTGCAGATGTTGAGTAAACCATTTTTAGCAGTGGAAGTGGAAAAATCAATACGCAGCATGGGGAAATTCAAAGCTCCGGGCCCTGATGGATATCAACCTATTTTCTACCAAGATTGCTGGGATATAGTGGGACCTTCAGTTGTGCGATTTGTGCTGGACTTTTTTGAGACAGGCGTTTTACCTCAAGAAACAAATGATGTTCTTCTTGTCTTAATCGCAAAGGTGGGGAAACCGGAAACAATTACTCAGTTTAGACCGATTAGTCTTTGTAATGTTTTGTTTAAGACTATTACAAAGGCGATGGTGATGCGTTTGAAAAGAGTAATGCCTCTGTTGATTGGACCGGCGTAGTCGAGCTTTATTCCTGGACGGTTAAGTACGGATAATATTGTAATTGTCCAAGAGGCGGTTCATTCGATGCGGAGAAAGAAGCGTAGGAAGGGGTGGATGCTTCTAAAGTTGGATCTTGAGAAAGCTTATTATCGCATAAGGTGGGATTTTTTGGAGGATACTCTGATAGCAGCTCAGCTCCCTGAAAAATGGAGGAACTGGATATTGACTTGCGTTAAAGGTCCATCGATGACGGTGCTATGGAACGGAGAAAAAAACTGAACCGTTTACTCCTTCAAGAGGACTGCGTCAGGGTTATCCTCTATCTCCATACCTCTTTGTTTTGCGCTTGGAGCGTTTATGCAACCAGATTGAGTTCTCTGTCGCAGCTAAAGAATGGAAGCTTATCAGCTTATCGCGTGGAGGACCGAAATTGTCTCATGTGTGCTTTGCCGATGACTTAATCCTATTTGCAGAAGCATCAGTGGCTCAGATTAAAATCATACGTAAAGTCTTCGAGAGTTTCTGTATGGCATCTGGCCAAAAAGTCGGTTTGGAGAAATCAAAGATATATTTTTCAGAAAATGTGAGTCGAGATTTAGCTACTTTGATCAGCAATGAGAGTGGGATACAATCGACAAGGGAGCTGGGGAAATACTTAGGTATGCCAATTCTTCAGAAACGAATTAACAAAGACACATTTGGAGAGATTGTGGAGAAGGTTTCATCAAGGTTAGCGGGTTGGAAAGGTAGATTCCTAAGCATGGCGGGCAGAATTACTCTCACCAAGGCTGTCTTGTCTTCCATTCCGGTTCACACTATGAGTACAATCGCGTTGCCGCAAGCGACTCTTACGCGTTTGGAGAAATTATCAAGAGATTTTGTGTGGGGAAGTGACGGAGATCAAAGACGGCAGCACTTGTTGTCTTGGAAAAAAGTATGCACTCCGAAGCGAGAGGGTGGATTGGGAATCCGATCATCTACAGAAATGAACAAAGCGCTGCTATCGAAATTAGGGTGGAGAATAATCAATGATAAAGATAGTCTCTGGGCTACAATCTTCAGGAAGAAATACAAAGTGGGGGAAATTGACAATCTGTCTTGGCTGTCGGTGAAATCGAATGCTTCATCGACTTGGAGAAGTGTGTGTTTGGGTCTGCGTGAGGTTGTGATACCGGGGCTGAGATGGGTCATTGGAGATGGTAGAGATGCTTGTTTCTTGTCAGATAGATGGCTCGGGAAAGAAGCACTAATGACACAAGCAGTGAACCAAGTTCCGGATTCTCTGAAGACGGCGAAGGTTAGGGAATTCTGGCGTAACGGCACTGGATGGGAGTTTCCTCGTATCATGGGTTATGCGACAGAGCAAACTAAATTATGACTCTTCTCGGTGGTTCTTGATGATGTGACTGGGGCCAAAGATCGATTATCATGGGGAAACAGTTTCGATGGCAAGTTCACAGTAAAGTCAGCATATGATTTGCTAACTCAGAATAACATACCAAGACAGGATGTGGGGAATCTTTTTGCGCGGGTTTGGAAAGTTGTAGTGCCAGAAAGAGTGAGAGTTTTCTTATGGCTGGGGGTGAATCAAGTGATTATGACAAACATGAAAAGGCAGAGGAGACATTTAAGCAACACCGGGATTTGTCAAGTTTGCAAAGGAGGAAATGAAACCATAATTCATTTTTTGCGAGACTGTCCAGCTATGGTTGGAGTGTGGAGACGCCTTGTACCTCAGAGGAAAAGAGCCGCTTTCTTCTCTCAATCACTGCTGGAGTGGATATATGCAAATTTAGGGAGAAAGTGAAGTTATAAGAGGAAGTATGTGGTGGATTACTTTTGCTCTAGCGGTATGGTGGGGATGGAAATGGAGGTGTATGAATGTGTTTGGATCAACAGGGAAGTGCAGAGATAGAGTGCAATTTATTTAGAACCTTGCACAAGAAGTAACAATGGCACATGATCACCTCAAAGAAGGAGCCCAGATAGTGGAGCATGAGAATCGTATGATTCGATGGCTGCCACCAAGTGATGGTTGGCTGAAGCTGAACACGGATGGAGCCTCTCATGGTAATCCGGGAGAAGCAATAGCTGGTGGGGTTCTAAGAGATAGTGAAGGTAATTGGTGTGGAGGTTTCGCGATTAACATTGGTATATGTACGGCTCCCTTAGCCGAGTTATGGGGGTGTACTATGGCTTGTACATCGCATGGGAGAGTGGTGCGAGACGGGTGGCGCTGGAAGTGGACGCCAAGATAGTGGCAGACTTCTTCACGACAGGGATAAGTGATTCTCACCCTCTGTCTTCCCTGACACGATTGTGTTATGGCTTTATTTCAAAGGACTGGATTGTCCAAATTGTGCATGTGTATAGGGAAGCTAATCACCTAGCGGATGGATTAGCGAACTATGCGTTTTCTTTACCTTTAGTTTTTCATTCATTCATATCAATGCCGGATTGTGTTGACTCGATTATGGTAGAGGACAATAATGGGTTTGGAAGCCTTAGAAATGTTCGTGTGTAATTTCAGTTTTATTAATAATATGGGGGACTGTCCCACTCCCATTACCAAAAAAAAAATAACGATAGAAATAAGCGCCATCCCCTAAAATGAACGTGCAATGATCGTCTCTTGCAAAACATTTTCTTAGTTAAAAAAGAAAAAACAAAAAAGAAAAAAAAAACCAGAAGTCAATAACGATAATCTAGTGGTGACTACTAAACTTATAGATCAAAAACAGATTTCACTTGGGATCAAATCCGAGATCTCTTCCACTTTCTTGCACAAAACCCTAGATCCACATCACTCCCCAACAATGGCGGACGAGAAGAAATCGAAGCAGAGACATCGGTCCATGGTCTTCGAGTCGATGTATCCAGTCCTTGCGCTAATGCTCATACTCGTCGCTTGCGTCGAGCTTTGCGACGCCGCCACTGTCGTAGATGTTTACCGTCTCATCCAATATGACATCTCCGGCGTTCCTTTCGGCTCTCGTTTCTCCTCTCTCAACCATCACGCCGCTTCCCTCAGCTTCCAACGCGGCGCCGATCTGTCTCGGTCTGTACTTATTCTCCCACTTCGGGAGCTCGATATCGGTTTCGTTCAAGGTACCTTTCGATTTGATTTTAAGGATAAGCTCTCGTTGTAGTACGGAAGCTTATTCGCACTTTGATTTGGATTGGGTTTTCTGGGTTTTCATTGTCTGAGGCTTAGGTTTTGGGGCACACGTTTTGCTATCATTTTTTCTTCTCCAGTTACTTTACTTACGCTGTAAAGATCATGGCAGATTACATCTCACAAAAGCAGTCTCTTGGAGGATTGTTGATTTTGCTTCCCCCGACGTTTAGACCTGGAAACATTGGTGGTGGAAATGTAATCTCTGAAACCGAAGGATTCAGGAAATTATTAGCGCACCTTGAGAAGTTACTTGTCCATGGCAACATACCTGTGAGTGTTTTGTTTCATATCTTTTAGCTTAAGTTGCAAAGTGGCTGTCTTTTTTGTATTTTCAGCGTATATGCGCAGATAGCCCTTATGGTAACCACGGTTTATTCTTACAGTTTCCTGTGTACTTCGCATTTGAGAATGAAGAGACTGATGCCATGTTGGCTGATGTAAAGAAAAATGATGCACTTGGTCAGCAAGCTACTGCAACCACAGGCGGGTTAGTTTTTGTCAATCACTCTCGTTGAACTATCATGAGATGCTGTAGTGACATGTCTTCTGGCAAACAGTTTTTTTTATAAGCTAAGTATAATAATAGTGATGATGTGTGACTTCAAGATTGCGGAAGCTACGTATTAAACACATTCTATTAGCACATCTTGTCTATATATAGGTAGTTGATTGAAGCATATTGAACTGTGTATTTATATTTGAATATGCTCATTCTGTCTACGGTATTGTTCACTTCAATGGATGCTCTATCGATAAAATGTTACTTAAGTATGTACATCAACCATTTCTTTCTGTAACTTTTTTCAGATATAAGCTTGTTATCTCAGTATCAGAGCCTAGGAAAATTGCATCTCCCACCATCACAAACATTCAGGTAATTCATTGAATTTTGTTTAATTCTAATGATATCATGACTAGCTTTGATATCTATGATAAGTAGCATAACCTCCTCTGTCGTGTCTTCAACTATTAGCTAATTCAGTTTTGTGAACCTCGGCTGGCTATAATTAAGATGAGTATAGTTAGCATGACAGTCTGTAGACACCTCAGTTGTTAAGTTCTGATGGTTTGGTTTGTGGTAGCTTGCATTTCCGCCTCCTACAGTCCAAATTCCCTGAAATGGAGTAAATTCCTCACTATAGGATCAGTTAAGCTCTTCCATTTTTCAGCAACTAGGGATTTGGTTTACACTTCCCTCACGTTTAGTACTATTGAATCTTAAGTTGAACATTATTACTATCTCCTAATTTTGATTTGCCCGCTCCTTGTTACTTGCTGATGTGAATATGTGCTCTCTCGCCCTTTTTGTCTTGTGCTGGTTTATTTTCAATGCATGACATACAGAAAGCCTGAGAATTTGGTTTGTGTGTAGGGATGGCTTCCAGGATCAAGAGCAGATGGAGATTCCAACCAGCTTCCAACGATTGCTGTCGTCGCATCCTATGATACCTTTGGAGCAGCTCCTGTATGTAATATGAGTATTAGATATCCTTACGATTGTTGTAGTATGTACCTGATTAACTTGTATTCGTAGGCACTATCAGTTGGAAGTGATAGCAATGGAAGTGGGGTCGTGGCGCTTCTTGAAGTAGCTAGACTTTTTTCCACTCTTTACTCAAATCCCAAGACAAGAGGAAGATACAATTTACTTTTTGCACTGACATCTGGTGGACCCTACAACTACGAAGGAACTCAAAAGGTACTAGACCTTACTTCTTGATTCTACTAAAACCATATCCTTTGTGAATTTATTTTGTGTGTTGTATTTGCAAACTTTTTGGTATTCTTCATTAAGCATCATATCTTCTGCAGTGGCTGAAGAGCCTTGATCAGAGGATGCGTGAGAGCATTGATTATGCCATTTGCTTGAACAGTGTTGGCTCTTGGGATAATGAATTACTGGTTCACGTGTCAAAGCCTCCGGATAATGCCTATATAAAACAAATTTTTGAGGTAAAAACGATATTGTATGCATTATTGCAGTGACTAGCTATTATGGTTCATTGGTTAATGTATGCATCTCTGCAGGGATTTTCTAATGTGGCAGAAGACTTGGGTTTTCAAGTTGCTCTGAAGCACAAGAAGATTAATATCTCTAATTCACGAGTGAGTTTTACTTCACCTTTTGAATGATGCAAACTAGACTTGTTTGCAACAGAGCGGTATGTAAAGAATATTTCTTAGTTTCACATGCCCTTTTCATATTGATTCTGGAAATCTTAGGTGTCTAATTGACTTTTAGAACTGTGCTGAAATTTCGATAGTTAGAATGTCCCTGTCATGATTTGAAGGTCATTATATTTTGCAGCATCAAACTCGACTTATGGAGTGGGTAGTTTCACATGCCCTTTTTCATATTGATTCTGGAATTCTTAGGTGTCTAATTGACTGTTAGAACTGTGCTGAAATTTCGATAGTTAGAATGTCCCTGTCATGATTTGAAGGTCATTATGTTTTGCAGCATCAAACTCGACTTATGCAGTGGGTAGGTTCCGTCTTTACAGTTTTAAGTGCTAAAATCGTGATGATAACCTAGTTTTGCTTAGTTAATTGATATTATTCCCCACTTCTCAGTGATCTTCTCATGTTGGTGTTACTTGTAATATGTGATTATCTTATATTCTCTCTCCGACAATTGTATTCGCTATTCATTACAATAGATACTTTCTGATTGAATATGTCCTGCTGATTGTTTAGGTTGCTTGGGAGCATGAACAATTTTCAAGACTCAGAGTAACTGCAGCCACTTTATCCGAACTTCCGACTCCACCTGAGTTACTGGAAAGTGCTGGAAGTCTGTCTGACACAAGGTAGCTTTTACAAAACTATTCTTCTGTTTTGTGCACTCTGACACACTATTTCAACGTACTCTTTCCTGTTTCATCAATCTAGAATTGATAGAAGATTTTTTTCTGTAGGCAACTTGTGAGTGAGGATGCTATCATTAAGGGTGTTAAGTTGGTGGCTGAAAGCCTTGCGGTAAGACAAGCACTGAACTCAAGTGCTTGCTTTGTATACTGTCGTTGGTTTCATTGGAGAGAAAACATGTTCAACTTTACAAAACTTGTTTAGTCTGACTTAAATGTTTTCTTGTTTCCCACAGAGGCATATCTATGGTCACCAAGGAAAAGACATCAAGATTTTTGCGGATGACAGTAGTTTGGCTGTAAATCCATTTTATGTGAGATCATGGTTGGATCTTTTGTCACAAACTCCTCGGGTGGCACCGTTTCTCTCAAAGAACGAACCATTAATCATGGCTCTGAAGAAGGTATATACTCTCTATTTCTCACCACATTGTGTCCGGTTTCTCTCGACCACATGCTGCCTAGCAGTTTTTATTTATTTCTGGTGTTAAGTACCTGAGATTACCTCTTGGCAGGAACTAGAGGATTACACTGCTGAAGTGAGTGTTCAACATGAATCTCTAGATGGAATTTTCACCTTTTACGACTCAACAAAGGCTAGCCTTAACATATACCAGGTACTCTCATCACACTCTCTTTAATCCTTTTTAACAGTATACCTTCTTCATGCAATTGAAAGTCCCTCTCACTCTACTGATTAAAAATCAAGTGAGAAACCAGAAAAACGCATTTCTCTAGTTTTTTTTTGTCTTTTTTTGCTTAAACTATTTGAGTGAACCACTCGTGAGTCTTGATCGGTGTATCTGTTTGATGATTGTGTTTGTAGGTGGCGAGTGTAACATTCGACTTGCTCTTGCTTCTGGTATTAGGATCGTACTTGATAGTGCTTTTCAGTTTCCTCGTCATCACAACTCGGGTAAATATGAGAACCGATTTATCTATATACATCATATATCTATGTACAGATAGGTTCCATATAACGAAGAGTCGTTTAAAATGATGGCAGGGTCTGGATGACTTGATAAGCTTATTCCGCCGGCCTCCTTCCCGGAAAGTGAAAATGGCTTGATCTTTCCTTTTCAGGAAAGTTACTTTATATTCTTCTCATCCCTTCCTTTTGGCGATTCACTCTCAGATTTGTTTAGTGAGTCGTTAGAATTTGAATCTTGAAGAATTCACAAAGAGAAGAAGCAAAAGAAAATGAGTTTTGGCCCTCCCTTAGACTTTTTGTTTTGTTGTATGCCTCTCTTTATCAGGCGTTATCGCTTCTTATTATTTTTTTGCGTTTGGGCTGCAAAGAAAATAAGATCTAACGTTGTAGTTCTTTAATTTATATACTTGGTTAAAATTAGTGTTTCTCTTTTCCTTCCAAGTCCAACAAGTTAAAATTGGTTAAAATAAGATCCCACTTTCACTATTGGTATTAACGGTGTTTCTTCAGGCTATTTCAAAGGGAGATCGGGTCTTTATCAAGAAGATCCATTAATTCCTACTCTTTGGTGTAGTCATGGATGTCTTAACTTAGCTGGATGGCTCAACTAACCCGCCAATCGCAATATATTAGCGAGTTGGGTTTAGACATAATGTTTTAGACCGAGTCTGTAACAGGCTTTGGGTTGGACTATTTGGATGCGGGCTGGTCTAATTGACATCTCTATTTTGGTGTTCTTTTTTTTTGTCTCAAAGAAGGTTAGCCGACACATAAACAGTTTGACTGGCTCATTTCTTTGGCAAACCTTCAACGGCAAAGGTTGCTTTGCCAGCGGATGGCGGTTCTTGTTAAAGATCGATATCATCATAGAATGATAAGTGTGAACTCAAACTTCTTTTGGGTCTCTGCACGTTGACAATCCTCCCATTTTATGGATGTTTCAGAGGTTTTGAAAGCTTCAAATTATGACCATTTCTATTTTGGCGTACTAAGCTTGGAAATGGATAGGAAGCTTTTTTTTTGTAGGATCCTTGGAACCTTTTTAGGTCCTTTAATTCAATTTACAAGCCTATATGGTCCAACTACACTTGGTGTTCCTCTTTTCTCTTTGGTTAATAACATGTTTTCCTCTAGTGGGTTGGTGTTACCCACCTGTCCGGTCTGACTTGTAACCTCACCTCTTCATTTTCAACTCGTCTAGCCAACTATCAGAAGAGAGTGATGTTCCTATGTGGACTTGCTTCATAGGGTTTTGATGTTGAAACAATTTGTCTTCTATGCGGTAAGGGTGCTCATATACTCTTAAATGTTCAAAATCAATTAATCATACTCTTTATTAATCTACATACTCATGTGCTCTTAATAAAAATATATAGTTCTAATTTTGCCCCCACATATTTTAATCTTTAATTTTAAATTTCAAATTTCGGATTTTTAATTTCAAATTTCAGATTTAAAATTTAAATTTAAATTTAATCATTATTACAATTGGGTACAACTTAGTCAGTTATATTAAGTTATACTGAAACAGTTTTACTAAATTATGCTCAATTAAACTAAGTTGTACCACTGTCTCGTATAACTTAGTAAAACCACATGTTACTGGTATAAATGCAATAACGATTACCAGACAATTATACTAAGTTAGTATATAAAGAGAGCATTTGAGTTTTTTCCCAAACACTTAAGAGGGAAAACACTTGAGAGTATATGAGACTTTCACACCCTAACCAATAGACTTACCATTGTCTCTCAACATCTATCAGGTTGCAGCTTATAACACAAAACTGTCTCAACTGTGTAAGTCGACGATTCTTCTTTCGAGCTGAAGCAACAGTGCAAAGCAAACAACACAAAATAGGGATAGATCTTGAAATTTACTGTCGTAAGTATTAAAAAAAGCCTTTCTCTAAGTGCCACCACAAAAATATTGTTCTTGTATAAATAATAAAGGCACATAAACAAATTTCGAGCTCTCTCTCTATCTCCCTGTTTCTATCTTCCATTGAATACATAAAAACTTATC
Organism: Schrenkiella parvula; assembly: GCA_000218505.1. Classification (NCBI taxonomy): domain Eukaryota; kingdom Viridiplantae; phylum Streptophyta; class Magnoliopsida; order Brassicales; family Brassicaceae; genus Schrenkiella; species Schrenkiella parvula. The sequence goes on along the minus strand of CM001191.1, from coordinate 6,898,685 downwards.
AAGCACACAAGAACTTGAAGAAATAATTTATAAAGTTTCCAGCCAAAAGTATGTACAAAGGAACAAGATAGTCTTTTTCTGTTCTTTTTTTCTTTTTTTTCTCTCTGCTGCTTTTGCTCTTCTAATCTAAAGCTTTTGAAGACATCAAACAGAGGAGACAAGAGAGTTCTGTCAATTAAGTTTGACTTGGATTTGACGGTGAACTTGAACCAGAAACTCCACGTACGAGAGCCCACTCGCTGTCTTGTCCTCAACCATATATGATAAGAACAACATTCCTGAGATGAAACAGAGTGCAAAACTAATCAATCTCTCTGCTAACCGAAAAAGTAACCTGGTCATCAAGTTAGCTATGCGAAGAGTAACTTTGAAAGCTAACTCACCTGTTGGATCTCCCTTCTTGCATAATTTAAGGCTGCAAAAAGAACATGAAGTGATTCATAAGGTTAGAACGGAAATCACTCCCGGCGAATAAAGAAGATAGATAGTGAGACTTTTGTGTGATACCGTAGGTAAGAACTTCTTTGCCTCCTTATTTCATTCACTACGTCATTGAACTTCTTTGATAGCTTATTATCATACTTCTGCAGCACATACTGTGAAGGAAAACACAGAGTATATCATGTTAAGCAGGTTTCGCCAACATCAGAAAAGAGTTTCCTCATTCATATTTTCCGATAATGTGATAAGTAAATATGATGAAACAATCATTTCCGAGCGTGTAACATGGTAGAGAAACTAACAATCAGATCCTACCGAACATATCATGCGCTAAGATGATGATCAGTTTACCTGACTTGGAATGTCAGCAGCCCTGGGAACATCAAAGAGCTTCATCAGGATATCTGAATTTACTGACTCCCCGACATATATCAAACCATCATCACCATTCTCGAGAAAATAGACTCCCTCATCGCTAAGGTGTTCACTTGTCAATGGGATCGGAGAAGGAACCACAGTTTCTTCATTATCCTGATAGATTGAAGAGCAATCATCAAAAAGTTCGGGAAAGAGCACATTCAGGTGTAACGACACTTAAGATCAAATGTTATATAGGTCCACACCTTTGTATCAAGGTCATGAACAGCAATCATCCTTGGATAGATTAGTGGGATTGCCAAAGGAGTAGATAACGAAGACACATGGTTTATCCAAAATGATCGGTCATCAATTCTCCCATCCGGCCGTAATCCGACACCTTTGGTTAAGGCTGAAAAGGAAAAACAATGAGATCACAAGTTCTGCTCTTAACGCTACATGTTGCAGTCAGCAATCAGCAAATGAGAAATAGAAAAACAAATACAAGGCAAGAACAGAGCTAGTAATTCACAGAAAAATAGGATTACGAACATCTTAATGATTCGCATATGATCAGTATCAAACATAATGCACCAATACCTTTATGCAGACGCACATTAAAAGTAGCAAAGTTACAAAAAAAGGAGTATCAGGATCCCTAACACCTTTTTTATGCCAGAAATCATATTGTATATCCATGTCCAAAGTAATATGCAAGGCAAGAATAAGCCAGGATATAAAATATGAATTAACTTCTGATCAAGAGGCATACAAAGTGCCTTGGGCAGAAGGCAAAACCAACCTAAGGTGGTGTGTATTATTTTTCAAAAAGATTAAAAGTGACAAGGACATACCGAGCGTATATAGTGGCAAAAGCTTGAGTGCCTCAGGAAGAATAAGTTGTCCAACTGATGTAACCGTAGCGCAGAATTTACGATAAGAACAGAGTGTGGTGATGCAATTATTAATTGCTTGCTCCTTTACCAATGAAAGTGCCTTGGAAGGGATCTCATTAGCCGCTACATAAAAAGCAACACAGGTAACCTATATCAGACAAATGATATTTTTGGGCTAATATCACTTAGAGACCCATTAAAAACTACATGCACATAATGAGAACATGGTTAGCAATAGAATTAGAGCCAGTAAAAGACACCTACCTTGTTTCAGCATACAAGCAAATTGGGAATCTAGGTCAGCTGAGCGGAACAAGTTACTGAGCATGCTTGTACAAGGGAGTGATAAGTTTATAACCCTAATTCTTCTTTCTCCAGATATGGTGGTATACAGAAGGGCACACTGAAAACCACAGAAAATCATAAGGAAAACGTAAACATTTTATGAAATGAGACAGCGTACCAACATTTTGGCAAAGTAGGGTCATGTAAACAATCTCGAATGGCCAATTAACATTAGTGCAAAGTTAACCTGAAAAGCACATTCGCTTCCATCTTGTAGTTTGTCATCATGCTTTAATGTCACCAATACAGCTTTGTCACAGTCAATCTGCAAGGCACTCAAAGTTCGTCAAAAAAAGAAACAAGCATATACCAAAGTGCGTCTCCAGATAAAATTGCAATTAAAAAGAAAAACAGGTGTTTCCCACTTCACGAGTATTATACTTTTTGGACAACAAAGCAACAAAGATATTCTATAGTTCCTAAATCACGGCACAAAAAAAAAATTAACTCTTGGTATTGGAAAAAATAAAACAGATACACACAATGCTATTGGACAATTAATCGTAAATTTGACGGAATATGCACCCACCGCAGGTAGATCGATGTCAGTTGGTATGCGTTTACAGAAGTTCCCGGAGTATTCTTGCACTTGAATACCCTACAATATTTGGCAAGAGTGGTACTATCAATATAAACCTCAAGCTGAATTTTCCAGAGTAAAACATGGACAGAACTCTCTACCACAAAACCTTACCTGACTGCATCTGACTCGCATGACAGCCTCAAAACCCTGGGGCCTAGTGATATTCCATCTAAGATCGTTGTAGAGCTTGGGTGGATCTGAAAGAGCTGAGAAAGGGTAATAGCAGTAAACCTGGAAACAAATAAAATGGAACGTTAAAATAAATAAAAGAACAAAAAATGGAGCTCCAAAACCAAGAATTAGGATCACCAGGGAAGACGTATCAAGTAGGAAAAAACATTGACAGGAATTTTAAGAGAGGGTTATGCACATGCCACGGCAGTACAAAAGACACATGCTTCCATGAGAAAAATAACACATCTTTTCTATTGAACTACGCAAGTTATATCATCATTAATACAAATATATAAAAGTCATACACAACTAAAAGAATATGTGATAAACAATATTTGAATCTACCTGTCCTCCAGTAGTTCTTGGGATGTCGGAAATTGAAGCCATGTCAACGTAGGCCTGAGTTGTGATAAATAAATCCACACAGACCTGAGGCATGTATGGATGCGTTAGATAAGGAGATATATTGCAACAACTAAGAGAAAGTGCTACGCAGTAAATGATTGATGAGCAGATGGAAACACTATTGGTTAATTCCCCACATCATCGATTGCTATACCTGGTATTCAGCAAATTCAATAGCCATGGTCCTTAAAGTTTTGTCTGCGGGTTGGAGTAATTTATGGGCCTCCTGAAATTATATCAAAGAGGAGTTAATTTCAATAATGACAAACGGCCACCTTAGGACCAGATACCAATTAAGTTTCTAGAAAAACAAGCCGGGAAAAGAAACCAAAGAAAGGCATTAAAAAAAACTATTACTTCAGAACGCACTATACGAAATAAAAAATGAATGTGTACCTTTTCATCCGCAGATGCATTAGCTCTCCCATCCGCCTCTCTAGATGAAAGTGCTCCAATGCCAACAGAAGGCAAAACTATGGAGGAGATGGTAATCATATCTGTTAAGTTATAAAGGTACTAAAAGAAGTAGAATGAACTGGTACTTCAAGAAACATACTTCAGGTGATTCAAAGATGTATAGATTGATTACAAGTGATAGGAAACAAAACCATTGGTCTAAGGGCCAAATAGAATAAGCATCACACCTGATTGAAACACCATGAGCTTTCCTCCAGTGCTCTTCATCGCTAAGAATGCGGACTGGGAGGAAAAATGTTGTAAATACATGAGCCAATGGCATCAGGAGAGCACTAGACCTAATATGCGATTTGCTATATCACCAGCCCCGTTGGCCAATTCACCCACAGAACCAATTTAATTTCCTTTATTGTTTTTCCAAATTATTAACCCAGATTTTGTTTCCGCTAACCAACTAGTCAACTCATAAAACTGTGCATACCACCTAACTGCATCCAACTTCTACTTAAGCATTTACATTTGGCAATAGCGTACCTTAACTGCTGCACCAAAAGCAGATTCAGGACTCTTACTTTCCTGAAACATTGTTGGGATACTTTCCAGCAAAATCTCTAGGTGTTGATGGCACTGAATTTCAAGAGAAAAAAAAGTAAATAACAAAGAAAATAAGACAATAACATGACCAGTGTCAGTACAGAATGGCCAAGAGCTTACCTCAGATAGCTGAACAATAACATCTGTTTCTAAAGGTGTATAAACATCTTGAACATCAGGAACAATGAGCATCAACGGCTGCAGATAAGAAGGGCAATCAGCCAAAATAAAAAATTATAACAAGAAAAACAGAGGCACACATTCTGGAAAATCATAGCAACAGAGGAACCATTTCAAAACAGAATGAATTTGTTTCAACTAAAACATATATAGGTTGTTCCTCATGCCTATTGCACTGAAGAGTGGCTTTCAAGTAAAGAAAAATAAACAGTCTATATTTATTCAGCCAACTGACACATAAGAATTATGTGCAGCAAAATAACACCTTTAATTCCATGATACCAAAGGCAGAAAGGTCTTGGCAGAGAAAGATAGCTCCATTCCCCGTTTAAATAATATAGAAAAATAGAAAGAAACAAAAAATGTAACAAATCACCTGTTGCAGTGCACGCTTCAAATTATAAAAGTGTATTGTTGAGTCAAATGTGGCAATTCCAACAAATGTCCTTGGACCTTCCTGCAAAATGCATACATGACTTTGTTAAAAACATAAAACGGTAAAACGAACATGTCTATTAAAAAATTATATGTCTATTAAAAATCATTACTCTAGTGACCACAGCCTAGCCCAATTTCCCAGCTTATTTATCATGTGGTACAGGAGTTCATCAGCAATTAAAAAAAAGGAAAACTATCCCACATCAGCCAGTAAGTCATTGAGAATAAATGCATCTGGTATTCCAGGGTATCGAGTATTTTGGGACTAAGGTTGTGTATGGAAAAGAAGGGGTATCATCCAGTTCGTCCCTAAGTTTCTATGGTTCGATTTTCTCTATAATTCTCTGTCAGTACTTTGGTTCATAGAGTAATAAAGTGGTTTATGGCTCAGTAAACTAGAAGGTATGAAGCTAATAGAAAACTTTATTAAGGATCCCTAAAACTCTCTCCGACAGGGACATTCACTTAATTCTATGACTACAGTCAAGTTTACAGTACATGTATATCAGTCAAAAGAGCAAGAAAACTTACAGGAAGGTCTGAGAGGACTTGCTGGATTGCACTGCAAGCAGCTGCAGTTGCACCTATTTGAATCGCATTCATTGATACATCAATGAGGAAGAAATACACTGCTGGCATTGGATCTCGTACCTGTAAAATAGATATTAATGTTATCTCCATCTGGTTGCAATGAACCTAGTAGCTCGCTTCGCATCATCAAACAAATCTAATCATCAAATAATCTCTCATTTCGGCACAGAACTCAAACTCTTAGCTAGAAAGCAAACCTTAATCTTAGAGGGTTATTTTTTAATTTCTGCATCGACATTAGTAAAAATAGAGAAAGCACATCTTCTGCCTCATCAAAAGTCTGACCCCAGCTTCTCAAAAACGAATGCATATGAGTACTAAGCACTTCGAGATTAACTTTGGTGTGTTCTATAAGAGCCCGTAAAAGGAAACTGACATTGTATGGAGGTAACACGAGTGGCGTAAAATAGTCAGAAAAGTCACATACTAACCATATATTCTTTCGTAGCAACAAAGTCAACAGTTCCCCTACACAGTTCAGGCCTTTCATCAGCATCCCTACGTCTACCATCTGGACCCAGATTACATTGGTAGTCACGGGGAGTCTCATCAGTATATCCTGAGCAAAGATAGTTGAGGTGAGAAAATGGGTCACAAAAACATTCCAGATTATCAAATTCCTAAATGATTACAATGATAACAATTCATAAGGAGTCGCTTGTCTTATGATCATAGTAGCATCTTCTCTAGCCAGATTTTTGATGAGAAATCCAGATTCAGATGACATTATTTTAACTCAGAAAGGCAAGCCAGAGTGTAATTCTAGCGTAGACTATTTTTAGTTTTCTCATAACTTGGTACTCACTATTGCAGTTGATATAGCTTTTCTTTATGGGAGCAGAAATATTTACCACACAAATTACAAATGAACTTCCTTCCATGGTCAACGAACTTCATGAAAGGATTTATGTATCCCTTACAACGTGAACATCTTACAGGGCCACTCTCACCAAAGTCCACAACCTGCTCAATAACATAGGTTCATGCCAACATGAGATGAATTTTTCGTAAAATCTTAAAAGAAGCACTAATTATCTATTTTCTTCCATTAAAAAGCAAGGACTGAAACATTAAGTTCTATACTAAACTGGAATCTACAAGGATATATCATTAAGGCAAGAGAAAACAATAATATATAAACAGTGCACACAGTGAAAGCCAAAATTGCTAGTGCTTTAGATGATCAGAAAAGGCAGCATGGGAAGAATTTAATCTTACTTGGATTGGCTCTTCAGATGGATGAGAAAGCGCCAAAGGTTGGACTATTAACGCCAGTTGCATACCAGATGTAGAAAGAAGATCAACAGTACATGGGATCTATTGTGGAAACAAGGAAGCAAGGCATCAAGATCCGGGGTCAATGGAAGTGGTAGATCATATTTAAAACACGAAGAGTTACATTTAGCTCAAGAAATTTCGCTTCATAGTTACCTGATGGATTGTGCATCGCATGTAACGCGGGCTGCAATTTCCAGTGTCTCTAGCAATATAATCAACAGTAGTAGGCTTCAAAAAAGAAATAAAAAATGAGATCCAGGAGAAATAAATAGCATATTTTCAATCTCACTTAAGATCAAACAGTAATTTACAAAACGAATATTATAAGACATACAGGTGGAGGATTAGCCTGATTCTCCTGGCGAGTTTCATACACGGTTGGACTAGAGCTTGAACCTGGCCTAGGGATCTGATTAAGATCAATCTTCGAGGGGCTAGAAACAGTGGTCATTGACTGATTTGGAATTGGACCCGTGCCATACAATGAACCAGGAGTGCCAGGAGTAGAAGGATGCTACAAATTTTCAAATTTCAAAAGCAATCATAATGTGCCACACAAAGCAATGCATCAATTTTGAAAATTTAGCCCATGAAAGGAAAAAATCTAAAGATACTACATCAATTGTTCCCTACTCTATTACGAGCAGAATCCTGCAACAAATTAATATTGTCCCCTTCTGTAAAAGATCCACAAAGTCACATCAAGAACAGGCATTGCATGTTCCATCAAACCATACATCGAGCAACAATAATTTGATAGCCAGCATACATCATGAGCTTTAGAGATTGTACCTGCTGTGGTGGTACTCCATAAGGAAAGCCTCCTGGCCTGCCATAAGGGGCACCAGGAAAAGTTGTTGGTGGAGGCATTGAACGAGCAGGAGGCGAAGTTAATGGTGAACCTTCTGAAATAGGACGAGCATTGGGAGGCTGTCCATATGGAGGTGGTGGACCCATCATAGCACCACCTGGGAACTGGGATCCACTGGGAAACTGACCCACCATCGGAGGCCCGTTTGTAACCGGACCTGGACCGCCAGGACCCATCATCGGAGGCCCATTACTCACTGGACCACCAGGCATGCCAGAGGGAGGCATGGGTCCCATAGGTGGAGGTGAGCCAAAACCAACCGGGCGTGCTCCCGTAGGAGGAGCAGCAGCTACACCTCCTGGTGGACCTGAAGCTGCTGAGAAACCACCAGGCTGCGGAAACGACCCACCACCAAGCATTGGCCCAGACGATGGTCGAGAGCCAAATGGTGGCTGACTAGAAGGTGGACCACTAGGTCTTCCTAACGGAAACCCTCCGGGTTGCGATACCTGAGGTGGTCCACCTGGTCTAGTCATTGCAGGAGGAGGAGGTCCAGGCCTAGCCATTGGAGAAGGTCTAGGTTGTTGTTGTTGTTGTTGTTGAACACCGTAGGAAGGAGCTGATTGAGGAAAAGGTTGTGGTGACTGACCAAAAGGTGGTGGAGATGGTCTAGGACCCGAACCAGGCATGGGAGGAGGCGGCCGGTGAATGTTCAAGTTATGCATGTTAGCAGCTAGAGAATTGGGGTTTCCTTGTGAACCAGGGACAAAATTTGGAGGACCGGAGTTTTGTGGATTGTTTGGTCTAGTTGCTCCTGGAGGCACTGGAGCAGCCATGCTTAAATCACCGGACAGAGATCAAAATCCTCAAAACTTCCTCATCAAACAAAAACAAAAGTCAATTTCTCCCGTATGTTTTCTAAATCCACAAAATCAAACCATGATGATGATGATCATCATCAGCAAATGCAATAACATCAAATTACATAATCTGGAATAGTAAGGGATCATCAGTGATAACAAAATCAAATAAACAAAGAAATCAAATTACCTATAAAATCAGAGAATCCTCGGATCTGTACGACAAGGAGAGAGAAAAAAAGATCAGATCTGACGGATTTAGGATTGAAACGAACAAGGTTTAAGAGATATCAATGGGTGAAAATTGCAATTTCGATTCAATTATCACCAAACATCAAAATGCGACGTGATTACGAACCTGGAAGTAGAAGAAGATTCGAGTATCGATGGAGAAAACTTGAGTGAGGAGATGAAGCTTATTGGGGAGCCTTTGATTAAATATGCGTTTAATCAAAACAGGTTAATGCTTGTAACGGAGCGTTGTATCGAACCCGAGGCACTTGAGTAAAGATCCGGTTCGGACAGAACCGTTCGGGGTTTGGTTCGGATTATCTACAATTCTAGAGTTAAAAAGTTCACCTAACGTTCATGTTATTTTAGGTTCGGTTATCTACGAAATGTTTCTTCTTTATATACAAAAAGGGAAAGTATCTTTTGGGGAGGTATGACATAATGTATCCAATTATAATTTACCATATCATTTATATTTATATTTATATTTTAGCTAATTTTATGACAATATCTCTCAACGAGAAGAAAAAATAGACAATAGAACCTCTCTCCCCCCCCAATTGGTCAAGAAATAATATTGACCAAAAAAGAAAGAAAACTTAGTGGTTTTGGCCCAAAAAGTTAAACTATTTTATTAAACAAATAAATCTTTAATTTTATCGTTGATTTATCTATTTTAAAATCAATATTAGTCAATAATTATTTTAAGTAATCATGGTTTAGTTATTTAAAAAAATCGAAATCTTTTAATCTAAAGTCAATAACCAATTTGATACTAAACAAAATATCAAAAACCATAACAAAAAGTTTTTTTATATAATAAAAAACCTCAACATATAATATTGGTAAAGAGGTTATTTAATCTGCAATTTTGCATAATGAACAACTTCAAGAAACAAACATGTTTTTCTATAAAAATGTAGTTATGAAATTTGATCATCTTATCTATAATACGTTCTCACAAGAAAAAAACATTTATTATTAAGAACCATAAAAATGATAATATATTGTAAATTCACTTCGAGATCTCATTGTTAATCCTAACAAAAAACTATAGATGCGTTGTCACGATACAATCCCGAATATTAAAGCAAACATTACCCACCTTACAAAAAATTTAATGGACCGTCATTATTAGATCGTGAGGTAAAGTAATCGTTGATTAAAGAAGAAAAGGCTTAAACACCCGTAAGTCTATTTTTAATGTTTACCCTACAGTCCTAACTTATATAGAGATTTAGCTGCTGAGATTCAAAGGCAAAGTTCAGATGTGTGACGAAGTCCTGCCTATTGCAGCCGAAACGTTAAGAACCACGTGACGATCAATATATGGATATAAAGCCCCGAACCTCAGCTTTTCAGAATGACATAGGTCGTTTGGATCAGATGTATGTGATGAAAGTTATCACTTTTTCTTCTCGTTTGTTTCAATCTGTCTGAATCTCTAATCATTGTGAATATGTCCAGTTGTGGTAGAAAAAGAAAATGAATGAGTAAATCTATCATGATCGATCTGAAACTTGGTAAGAGGAACACTGACTATATGTTTATAGCCGAAATAATATTGTCATTTAAGGTTTTGATATGAAAGTTATGACTGTGTACTCGGACCTGGTTTGTGTAGTGTAAGTATAGGACCAGATAGAGGGGAAGTTGCGTTTCGAGAGATACATTGATCTTTTTGAGTATAATTTCGTGAGAAGCTTCATAACCCAAAGAGTTCGTTGTCAGTCAAATATTTTGGTGTTAGCTATTGTGGTCTAAGAGTTATAACTGTTTTACCTCGATTGTTATCTGCAGCGTGCTTCTGTAACCAGCTTGATGAATGTTGTCTTTTGTTCAGAAAATATGTTCCGTTTGTTCTCAAATCTCTCTGTTGAAGGATAACCTCTTTGAGAACCAGTAGTATGAGTAAACATGATGTTAAATGTGTGACACTGAATCTGTCCAAGAAAGGGTGAAGAGAAATGTTTTCAATTATTTATTGTTCAGTGGCTAAGGTGAGGGTTGTGATTTGTGGTGGTTCACATTCCTTCCATTATTTTACATGAATCATTGTGCATAATCTTAGACATGATTGTTAGAATAGGAGATTGATATGAGATGATGATATGATGATATTGGTTATGAGATATATAAATATGTTATGTGGATATGTTATGATTATAAGTGTGATTAGCTTACGAACCCGGGATGGGAGTGCCTAAGCCGAGGCCAGCTTCCACATAATGGAATCATAAGGCTGTCACAAGGATAGCACCCGCATATGGACCTAAAGTTTATATGGATGTCTTGTTTTGTAGGAAAAAATGTTGATATGTGGTATAGCTTGATAAGTTAACTTGGATATATGATTGATAGTATCTAGATTATGTGCTTTGATGAGTGTCAAATATTTCTAGAAATGGTAGTTATATTTCAGTAGGCAGAGACGATCTCCCTTACTAAATAATTCATTACTCACCCCCTTTTTCCCCTTTACAGTGTGTTCATGTTCTTTTTGTTCAAATTAAGGAGCGAGACCAAGGGCACTAAAGCGTCAGGAACAGATGTTTCAATTTGGTATCAGAGCCCATGTTAGCCAATCCGTTTCTAACCCGGAAGGCTGGTCTTGGAGAAACAAAAATGTTTTAAAACTAAATGTTTCTGGAAACGTTCAAAAAGATTTGAAAAATATTTTAAGAGAAAATGAATATCTTAAGATCTTGCGCTAGAAGAGTGTTTAATAATAAGTATTGATTTGTAGAATGGAAAAGTAAGGTGAAGTGTTTCAAAGTTAAGAAATTTGGATTAATAAGTATTGATTTGTAGAATGGAAAAGTAAGGTGAAGTGTTTCGTTGTTAAGAAATTTGGATGTGATGATTAGTAGGAAGTGTCGGGTCGTTAAGACACTCCTGCACACCACTGAAAGCTAAGCAATGAAATTGGACATCAAAAGTTCAAGGTTGGATATCATTAATGAGGATATCACTTACTATACGAGGAAGATTTTAAGATATTTGTACAGTGCCTCGAAGAAGTCATTAACGTCGTTGGTTGATATAAAAAAAGAGAATAAGGATGAAGGCATATATGAGTTGGGTTTGGAACAGTTATCTGCAAGTGGCTGTATATATTTAATTCTTATGGATAGAAAAAATGTCTAAGAAGTTAAGGGAATTGGCAGTCCATCAATCGGAGTTAAACTCCATAAGGTCTGTCACAGAAAAATTCTTAAGGATATTGGAGATTCATGTAGCCAGATCTGGCTATGGTGGAGGTCACCATGACACAACTATCCCGAGATTTGATGGTATGATTGAGTTTTCAATGGTTAGTTGTTGAATTAAGTGGCGTTTACAAGATACCTTAAAGAGTTGTCTCCTCTTCCAAAGTGATAAGGTATCACATCTTGAACAATGAATCGTTCTTGATTCATAGTCGTCTGGGTTCGGGAGAGGGATAATATGAAAGAAAATATCTTATATTAAACGCATCGGTTGCGTTCCTTTGTACATCCGGAAAGTACATAAAATAAAATGCAATAAAAAAGCAAAGTGTAAAAATATAGAAGGACACTAGACATCAACCGACCAGAGAAATTCGTTTAAAAACCGTATGTACTCCATTTTATAATGACTAACAAGAAAAAAAGGCTGCATGTTTAAGTGAACTCCAATAGGAAAGGGGATTTAAAAAGTGTTAGGAAAACACTGTGACGAATATACATGATAGAGAACCTTGAAATAAAAGTAAGCTATGTAATTAGACTGAGTGTAGTAGAAGCATGTTGGGTCATAAACGACAAGTTACTAAGAGACATAAGGGTGATGGATATTATATGACTTGCAAGGGGATGTATTTTCGTGCATCAAATATGTCAATAACAAATAAAAAGTTGGGACGTAGAAAATACATGTAGAAGTGGATAATTCTATTCAAAAGTTAGGACTACTCGAAGGATGAGTATTTTATCTAAACTTCGAAAAATCAGTAACTATGACACTCGACACCACATGGTTTTATATAGCGAGCATTGATTTTAACCATAGTGCTCGACACTAAAGAAAAACTGGGATGCAGCAATGAACTATTTTCGAGATATTGTTATTGAAATTTCAACAAGTAAATTGCAGAGACAAAAAAATGGATCGATGGGTTAAATATATATACAATGAAAGGGGTTCCAGGAGGCCGTAAGAACACATATCTGAAGGAAATTAAGTCGCGATATATGGGCCATAAGATATCATCAAAAGAATCATGGTGTATTTTACAGTCTAGACGTGTCCTTTGATTATTGGAATTTCACAATGTGTTTCCAATATCAAATTGCGTAGAGTAGTCTAGCAAAAAGATTTGATTTTACTGAATCCTTTTAGGACCTGGATGTTAGTTATCACTACAAGGTAGACCCGATGATTCTATCGACAAGAGACTAAATTTGGAAGAAGAAGACATGGTAAAAAGTACACCAGAAAGAAAATGAAGATGCTATATATGGCGCTCTGTAAGAAAACATTGAAGCCTGCTCATTTCATTGATTCGAGGACGAATCCCACTAAAATGGAGGGTTTCCAATCCCCAATATTAAAGAAAATATAACCTGGCCCTCAAAAAAGTTTAATGAACCGTCGTTATTGGATTGTGAGGTAAAGTAATCGTTGATTAAAGAAGAAGAGGCCCAAAATCCCGTAAGTACATTTTTAATCTTTATCCTAGACTCCTAACTCTATATAAGAGAGTTAGCTGCTGAGAGTTAGTTGCAAAGTTTAAACGCATGGCGAAGCCCTCCTTGTTTTGCCACTCAACCGGAAAACCCTTGCTGCTGCAACCTTTTGAGATTATTTACAGGCGAACCGTTAAGAACCACATGATGATCAACAATTTGGTATCAGAGACGAGCCCAGATGAGTGTGGAATCTTGAGGGCTCGCACCATTGAGGGTGACGGTCCTGGTGCGCAACGAGAACTTTGCGCTCTGTGAGTGGGAGTGATTGTAACATCCCAGTTTCTAGTATATTGGTAGTATATGTGGAGAGATTTAAGAGAATTGATTTGTCTACGTATGTCACCAAATTACACTTATCTTTTTGGTAACTGAGTGACCTATCGAGAAGTGATTTCTGGTACTGTGTGAATGAGGACACAACACGGAAAAAGATTACGTGGTAATTACAGGGTCAGTATATCATCTCTTTCGAGTCTCCCAGTTAACGCACCGACTGTCGGACAGGAGTGGGTGCCCACTAGTAAGAACGGTTGGGGCGTTACATGCGTCTTGTCAACAAAAGCTGAATTCTAACATGTAATTTATTTATAAAGTGAAAAGTTATAAACTTGAAATAAAATAATCTGAAACTCAGTGAGAGATTAGGTTAAGCCGCTAAAGAGGAAAAGAGAGCTAAAGTTCAGATATGCGATCTAGCCTTTCCGACGTCAGGTATTTATGGTTCCTTGGTTGTTTACTCCATTTTCTAGTGAGGTCTCAAGTGGTTCATGTGGTCTTTTTTGAGGCGGAGATTCAGCGTTTGTGAGTTTCTCAATTCAAGGAATCGTGATCTTTTTGGTTCTTAGATGTTTCGGCATGCTTGAAGGGATAAAAGTTGATCGTCCAGAAAATGCAGTGCTTATGTTTTGTGGTTCGGCCTCATCTTTCTTTATCTCGGATTTACTCTGATTGGTATTGGTTCTTTGGAGTTGATTTGGGTCCTAGAGCGTTGTTTGCTCAGTTGAATTTAGGAGAGTTAGGTTCAGAGTTCATTGCATAAACTGGAACATTGTAAGCAATTAGTAATAGTTTTTCATGAACTTCATATGTATGTCCTCCAATTAAAAAAAAGGAAAATTTTATAAATTCAAATAATCAATAACAAAAAAACAAAGATACACCAGAATGTAAACTTATGTAATCAAACTTGATCATGTAAAGAACAAAAGTATCAATGTTATCACAAAAACCAAAGTTTGGAATCCGTTGAGTATTATTTTTAAAGAGAACGAAACTGAAAAATCTATTTAGAAAACCTGCCTCATCTCATTTTAATATAAAGAGAAAGGCGTTACAAAAAGAGAAAAATATAGGTGGTGTGGTCAAGCCCTATCCAAACCATGGCAATGCCGCCACTGATCATCCTCCATGCATTAGAAGCCATCATAGCCACGTGAAAGTAATGAAAATATATACCAAACTCGTTTTGGAAGAAAAAGAGAAACATAAGAGTACAAGTTTTCCAAATAATCTATAAGTTGATAAACATATCCTGAATATATTCTCTAGCTAATGTCAAAAGTGGATGACTATTATGATATTTGGTCTGAAAGTTATGAACGTTTTCGCAGACCTGATTTGCATATAACAAATCTACAATCAGTAAGAGGAGTGCCGCACTGGAGATTAAACATTGATATGGTTAAGGTGAATTTTGGTAAACGATCTATGACCCTTATATGTAAATCTCTACGAAATATAACCACATTCAATCTTGTAGTTTAGAGTTTATGATTGATTTATCGAGATTGTTGTGATGAAGTGTTTGGCTAGGAAAAAGAGGGCTGTTGGCCACAAACTTTGCATCAACCTTAATTACTCATAAATCTATGTTTAAGTTGAATTAAAACTAATTCAAAAATCATTCGTTTAGGTAAACATGCTACTGAGGTGGAGGCAATAAATATATCCAAAGAATAATTATTTTTGGTCTTCATCATGATACATCTAAGGTGAAAATATGATACTTAAATCTTTAAGATACATCTTTACTAACTGTAGTGTATCCTTAGTCTAAGAATGAATTGTGATGCAAGATAACTGAGACCTGATGAGATGATATTTGGAGACGTTAGTTTATGAGACAATTGCATGTGTTAGATGATATGATTGATATGTTCAAAAGTAATCTCTAAAGCTACTCTACAAATTCAGAGAATTGCAATCGTAGTATAAAGGGGTCGAATCCATATATACTCAAGATTGCACAATAGATCGCAGTTTTGAATTAAGCTAAATGATAATAAATGTAATTAAAATAAGCAAAACAACAAAAGATGTAGTAAATTCTATTGGGAGAAAGCTATTAGACTTTAGGTAAGGTCTGCACTTCCTCATAATTCACCCGAAGTCTACTTGAAAAAAATCAAACTAGTTCAATTACAAAACTAACCTCTTGTGAAGTCTACTTTCAATGCAGACTTCAGCATGATGTCTACTTTTATTAGTATACATCGGCATAAAATTTACTTTTATCAGTAGACTTCACTTATAGTCTGAAGGAATTTACAAAATATGCGACAAAAAGTCAAAGTTTAGTCAAATGCAAAAATTTAATTATTTTTTCAGACTTCTTCAGTAGTCTACTATAATTATTTTTTAAAATGCAAAAGTGACATATAAATTTATCGAAGGAAGAGTTTCTCCAACGTCTGCTTAAATCGTTGATTTTGGGTGAAGTGTTACTTCGTTATAGTGCAATTTCAAAAATAATCTAAATGACACTAGGTATCTGAGTTTGTGGTGGTCTACTTGTTAGACTTCATTGTGAATTCTGTATATTTAGGTTTTTTAAAAAAATGCATTTACAACAAATTTATAACTAATTTTTAAGTTTTTTTGTTCTTGCGTTTGTTTTAGTTAATGTATTTATTTTTGTATGAGTTTGACATGTTTTATTTTCCATACGTATGCGAGAATCAATTTTCTTGGGTGAAGTTTATTCTTTCGACTGTGATCTCTCATGTGGTTTTTATATGTTTTTTAAAGAGAATGAGTGATTAACATTATTCAATTATTATTTTTTATAAGAAAAAATGACGAAAAAGATAAATATTGAAAATGATTAATATGGTATAATTGGATAATAAATTTTTAATATTCAATTAGATATTGGCTATTATATATTTGGGTTCTTAATTTCGATTTTTTGATATTTTTAATTTTAAACAAAATAAAAAAATGTCAAATTATATTTTTGAAAATATTTTTTATGGTTTTTTTAAATTATCTTATTATATATATGATTATGTCTAAATAACACGTTAAACATATATATAAAAAAATGCTCATTGTGGTAGAGTAAACATCTCTTTGAAATGTATTTATATTTGACATTTTAGTCAGAGCTAATATATATATACATATATTTTTCTCTGAATTCATTTTCATATAGTTGGGTAAAAATGGTTTCTTACGATAGGATATATATTAGCCATGAGCCTATGACCTTATTTATCTCAAACATATAATTAGTATTGAAATTAGCTCCACACAGGACTTTTTCCTACAACATAAGAAAAAAAACTCTTTCCAAGAAAAGAGAGAGAAGGTTTTGTCATGTCGCTCATGACCTTCTTACTTCGTAGACTAGTTAGATACAAAGTCAATATATATTTAAAAAACATGTACCGTTAGTTTAACATTCATGATATCCACATATTATATATTCGACATTCTTAAAAGCATTTTTTGTTTGCTGATGATTCTCTGCTTTTTCGCAAGGCAAATATCCAGGAATGTCAAGAATTTTTTTCGAATCCTCAATACTTACAGAAATGCTTCAGGACAAGAGATCAATTGTTCCAAATCAGCAATCACTTTCAGTAAAAGTATAAATTCTGATCTTAAAAAAAGCCATCCATGACTTTACTGGTATTACAAAATTAGGTGGCCTAGGCCGTTACTTAGACATGCCTGAGCAAGTAAAAAATAATAGATATGATACTTTTGCAAACATTTTCCAAAAGATTCAAAATAAGATGTAGAATTGGTATGCAAAATGGTTGTCTCCAGCAGGGAAAGAGGTTTTAATCAAGGCTGTGGTGACTTCCATTCCTGATTACACTACGTCTTGTTTTATGCTACCTCAGAGATTGCTTAACCAAATAACTTCTCTTGTCTGTAAATTCTAGTGGTCTACGGATGGAGATAGGAGAAAAGTCATTTGGGTAGCATAGAACAAGATTACTGATGTTAAAGCTAGGGGAGGAATTGGTATAAGAGATTTGCGAGATTTTAATAAGGCCTTTCTTGCAAAGCAAGGTTGTAGAATTATGAGTTTCCCATCTTCACTGCTTGCAAAGGTCTTCAAAGCTAAATATTTTCCAAACTCTTCTTTTCTAGAAGCAGTTGAAAGGCCAGGATCAAGTTATGCTTGGAAAAATCTATTCCAAGCCCATAATCTGCTTAAATCAGGAGTCATATGGATAGTTGGAAATGGTGAGACTATTAGAGTCTGGCAGGATAGTTGGCTGCCGACAGTCCCTCCAAGGTTAGCTCATGGACCATGTACCTACTTGAATCCTTCTTTTAAGGTTAAGGATTTATTTATCCCCAATACAAGAGAATGGGATCTCTACAACAGAGAGGGTAGACAACTCATCAAAGCAAAGACTTCTCTCAGTCCAACGACAACTCCTTCAGAGGTAGACGCTGTGGCTCTGGCTGTAAAGGAGGTTAGAAGACTGACAACAAAGAGGACACAATACAATCCTCTATAAGGAGCTTAACACACTTTTTGATATTCAGAAGAAGCAAATGTGGTGTCACTCAGCTCTTGCATAAATGATTAAGGATATTCAAGCTTCATCATTTTATCCTTCTAAGTTTACTTATCGTAAGTGTCAAGGATGTTGTTGTCTGAGGGTGATAGTTTAACGAAGTTAGAAAAGGAAACTCAATCGATCTATATTGTATCTTGGATTATGTAATACTTTTGTTTTAATAAGATAGGTTGACGACAAAAAAACAAATAAATAAGAAAGTAAAATATTGATATGTTTACTTACTATTGTGAACTGGTATAGTATAAACCAGTATTCTTTTTTTGGTTTAAGACTCTGGTTTAGGGCTTGGTCAGTTTATATATAAACCTCCAATTTTATATTTTGTTTAATCAATAAAAATGAGATTATTTTAGTAAAAAGGCATCAGAGCACAAAATATATCGTTCTATTTAACGATTTCTCATCGCGTTGTTTTTCTGGTACTTTTATCGGAATTTTTTTGCCGGATTCTTACCGGCATTTCCTATTTCTTTCATTTTCTTCATCTTGACATGTTTATCCTTCGATTTTCCTGTGCGATTTCAGCCTCTCTCGCAACATTCTGTTGCCTCTTTGCTGATTTCGATTCTCAATGGGAAAACATAACTAAAAGTCAAAATATCGCTCCGCCCCCTCATTTTCACCGGAATCGAGGTCTACGATGTCTCCGGTTGCTCGCGATGAAGCTTCAGCATCTATTCATCCGTGTGCACCATATCCAGCTCTGGAACAGGTTCTCGATGGTCCAGATTGTCCTCCAATGTCTCGATCTGTCTTCTCTTCTTCCAATGATCGTTTTGAGGTATCCAATAATCCAGATAATATGCACACTCCGCCCTTTTTCGATGTTGAAACGATATGCATGCTGCTCACCAAGCCTCCCTACAAGATATCTCGTGCCCCATTGATAAATTCCTGCGCTTTCCCTTCCTTTTCTATCGAACCCAACAAGGTACATTCTTTAAAGTCCTCATTTTTCATAACTAAGAACTTCATTTTCGAAACTTTTAAATTCATGGTTGTTTGATGCTCAATTCTTGCTAATTAGGTTTCAAAGATTTTCCTTAATAGATTTTGTGTCGAAATCATGATGAATTAGCCTTTTATTTGAAGAAATTTTGATTTTTGTGAGTTAGGGTTCATATAAAATTTTGAAAATTTTGAAAATTTGAGAGAATTTTTTTATTTTGGTTTCAATGGATGCATTTGAGTGTATAAAGGGCGTATGCAATAGACTACTTCTTTTGAGCAACCTTTGTTTCATGATTAAGTGCTTAAACTTTCAATGTGGTCTTATTGTTGTGTGATAGTGGCGAGTGTGTGCTGTTTTGTGTGAATGTGTTGGTGTGTTAGCATGAGTTGATCAATAGCATGATGACTGTATGACTTGATTATTTTATCAAGGTTATTTACTTAAGCATGTGTAGTTTTAGAATGAGAATTTGTTTGTTGCTATTCATGTCCTTGCAATTAAATGTCACCTTCTTTGTGTGATTGGTTTGAACTTGAAACTAACTTATTCTTCAAGTGTTTTTTCTTATGTAGGAGCTTAATGGGTAAAACATCAGAAAATGCTGCAAGTGGTTTAACTGCTCCAAAGAGAGCTTCTACAGTGGACAGAGGAAAAGACATTCCTAAGCAAAAGAGAAAACCAACCACCAACGCCGGAAGGGGAGTTTCTCGGCCTGCTACGGAGAAATCTCAACAGGATGACGAAGAGATTGATGCTTCGAGGAGTAGTGAAGACGATAATCTCATTACGAAAGCAGCAACAAAGAAGAGAAAAGAGCCAAAACCAAAACCAGGCTACAATGAGCTCATGCGCATGTTTCAGAGAATGAGTCACAAACTCCATCTATTGTTGATCTTATTGTTGCAGCTTGACTGGCGACCTAATTTTTGATCTAAAGTTATTTGACGAACCAAAAGTGTTTGATTGAATGCCTGAAAGAACATAGCTGAGTAAAATATATTTAACCGACGAGAGTTAATGTTATTGTGTTTTCTGAACTTATCAAACTCGATTATAATGCATGTTTAGGTCCTTGAATTCATACCAACTCTCTAATTTTGAATACACTAAAGTATTATGAATTCAAGGACCAAAAAAATCTCTAAATATCAATAACATTAAAGTAAGCTTTGATACAAAAAAAAAATCTCCACAATACACTAAAGTATATCAAAGCTTTGAGCTTTGTTATGAATTCTCCATTTTATATACAAGAGAAAATTTTCCTTATGTTTCCAATGTGAGACATTTTAGAAATGTTACATTTAAAATGTTACAATCAACCCACTTCAGACCTTTATTTCTCATTCATACGAACTTTGTTTTTGACATAGAAATTCACTATCTCATAGTGTTCGAAACAAGGAATTCATCCTTTCCAAGATTCGGTCATTTCGGCAACCGAGTGGCCTGGAAAAGCTACCAGAATATTAGTCAAAGCCATCTGTCCAAAAAAAGTTCCAACACCATGTAGCAACCATCTTTTACCAATACCAAATCTCTAATTTTGAATAAAACAACTTTGACAAAGACATTTTAGCAGACGAGGAAATTCCGAGCAAGGCATGCAAAAGAAAAGAGCTACACATAAAATTTATCTCTTTTTATAACTTGCTTTGGAAGGATAAAAGCAGAAGTCCAGAAGACAATAATTTTCGCGATAACTGTTGAAATCAGATGAAGCCTACTCGCAAAGCTGAGATACATATGCATCCAACCATTCATTTTGAATCTGATTTTTGGAGTAGCGGATTACAGTCATTTATTGATAACTCTCTGGAAAATAAAGGCAGTCCTAAGTAACGGATCGGTAAGGAACCTGCCTCGAAGGAGAAATGGTTCCTAAGCTGATCTAACACATTAATAGGCACAAATGAGGTGAACATAGAGGTCTTATTAATGTTTACTGCCAGCCAAAATCTTTTCAAACTTTGATAAAAATTGTAAAAGCCCCTGCAACTGGTTGGTGAGAACCTTCAACAAAGATTAAGAGGTCATCAACGACCGATAGATGCGCTGATAATATCTCTTCATTCCTTACTGCTAGTCAAAAATTCCATATGCCAATGCTTTCTTTAACATTAGGGACAAGACCTTCATGGCCATTACAAACATAATTTGAGATAAGGGGTAATCCTTGGAGATTGATGATTTGGTGATACCCCTAGATAACCTCCAAGGCCAGCAAAACATTCTCCATTAGTAATCTGCCTTTTACAAATGCTTTTTAAATTAATAGTAAGATGTCGGGCCAGACTTTTTTCAGACAGTGCGATAGCAGCCTTGACATCAACTTATACATTGTGTTAAAGCATGATATTGGTCCAAAGTCCTTGAGATGATCCAAAGATTACTTCTTATTTGTACGTTTACAAACTTTTGTCTTATAGTTTGTGAAACAGTCTCAAATACTAGTTTTTATTACCTAAAAACACTAAAAAAATATTTTGAATTTAAAACACTACAAAAATAAAAGGTGTTAAATAATATAATTTTGATTATCCATTAGTTACTGAATTACTTTTCACCGCCTTTTTCACCGTCTTGTTTTGCCTATATAAATGTTTTTTCTCTTCAGTTCAATTTTGTAAGACAACAACATAGTGAAAGATTATTTAAAGACAACTTAGTCTCTCTCCCTCTCACGTACAATGCATATCTTATAATATAATATATATACACAAAACACATATATATCTCTCATTCACCTTATAAATTATAACACGTTATCAGCATGACCGATTCGTCGATATATTATTTCGGAATGATAGGCGATGCCTTCTCCGAACTGATCTTTATGGTAGGTTATGTCTTCACGATCATGATCACATGGTAGACTATGTCTCTTCGGATCATAATATGGAGTTGAAAGTTAAGCCTCCTCCTTGATCATATTTATAGAGTCGATGGTTAAAACCTCTTCCATGATCAGATATGTATGGAGTGGAAGATAAAATCTCCTTATTGATCATATATTTTTGGAGTGTAAGGTTATGCCTCCTCCTTGAATTTATGATAGGCAGTGCCTCCTCAAATTATTTTAAATTCTGTTTTTAAATTCTTGTTTTTATATTTGCTGCATTTATTATATGCAAGAACTTTTAAATTTATATTATGTTATTTAAAGCAAAAGTTTGAATTAAAATTATTTTATATTATTGGTACAGTTATCATGTCGAATTTGGCGAATGTCAAAATTTCTGTCCTTGATGTATCTGGGAAAAATTATATGACATGGGCAGTAAGTGCAAAGATGCATCTAAGAGTAAAACATGCTTCTTGGTACCATCGATAAGTCGGAAACGACATCGGATGAACAAAAGACAAAAGCCAAAATATTTTTGTTCCACCGTATCCACGATAATTTAAAAGCCGAATATATCACGAAAGAAGATCATGCAGATCTTTGGAAATCATTAAAAAAAAGGTTTGATCACCAGAAATATGTGATCTTACCAAAAGCCAAACATTAGTGGGTACACCTCCGGTTTCAGGACTACAAAGAGTAAAAATCGCATTGAATATCTTTGCATTACATTGGAGAGGAAACATATATTGGAAGAGTTGAAAATGTTGTCCTCTGGATTATAATGCACAAAAATAAATACGACTGAATCATATGATACAGTAATCCCGAAGTTTACTAGTACATTCAAAATTTGGCATGAAGGCTAGGACATCCTAGTAGTCATGATGAGAAAAGTTGTGCAAAATTTTAATGGCCATCCGTTGATAAACGAGAAAATTTTGCAATCGGGCGAGTTTTTTGAAATGCATGTTGTCAAGGATAATTTATAACTCGGCCATCACCAGCTAAAGTTGGGAATGAATCACCATCTTTTTAGAACGAAAATATAGTGATATATGTGGACCGATCCATTCACTATGCAGGCTGTTTCGATATTGTATGGTATTAATTGAATCATCCAATAGATGGTCACATGTGTGTCTATTAACAACACAAAATACGGCTTTCCCAAGATTCATTGCCCAAATAATCCGATTGAGATCACAATTTCCTGAATATGCCAAAAAGAAAATAAGGCTTGATAACGCTGGTTGATTCACTTCATCGACATTTAGTGATTATTGTATGTCAATGGGGATTGATGTTGAGCATCCGGTTCCCCATGTACATACACAAAATGGAATGGTTGAGTCTTTGATTAAACGGTTTCAGTTGATTGCAAGACCGTTAATATTGATAAAAAAAGCTCTCAATTTCAGTGTGTAGTCATGCTATATTACATGCATCGGGACTGCTTCAGATACTACCAAGTGTGTATCATAGTTATTTTCCACTATGGTTGGCATCTGGCCATGAGCCAGATATATCTCATCTTTGTGATTTTGGCTGTGCGGATTATGTTCCAATAGCCCCTCCGCAAAGAACAAAGATGGGGACGCATAGGAGATTGAGAATATATATATTGGATATATGTCATCAAGTATAATTATGTATCTTGAACCGGTAACTGGTGATACATTTATGGCACGTTTTTCCAATTGCCATTTTAATGAAGATGAGTTTCCAGCGTTAGGGGGAGGAATTAAAGATGTTCCAAAAGAGATTACAAGGTGCACACCATCTTTTTGCACTTATCAACGTGAACTTGAAGTTCAAAAAATTGTATATTTACAAAATTTGGCAAACAATTTATTAGTTGCGTTCGTAGATACAAAAAGAGTGACGAAATCATATATACATGCTACATATGTTCCATCAAGGGTTATTGTTCCCAAAGAACAGACTGATAGAAACATAACAAATGAACCTAGGGTTCAGTTAAAAAGGGGGAGACAAATGGGTTAAGATAAAAAATCCCCGAAAGAAAAAGAAATTGGGAGAACAAAGTAAAAAGGTTTCAGAAGAACCAATTGAAGAAAAATGTCTAGAAGACATAAATGAAAGGGTTCCAGAAGATCCGAGTAAAGAAAAAAATCCAGATGACGAAAGTGAAACGGACAAATATGAGATTTCCATCAACTACGCCGAGAATAGAAAGTTATGGATCAAAAATAAAATAATAAATACTGATGGAATATTCTCTTTTTATATATCTAAAGAAATTAATCATCAAAGTGATGATTCAGATCCACGGTCCATATCAGAATGTCAGAAAAGATTAGATTATGAGAAATGATAGATGGTCATACAAACTGAGTTACTCTTCCTTAATAAAAGAAGTGTTTTTGGACCTATAGTCACAATCCCTGAGAACGTAAAACCAGTTGGGTACAAGTTGGTCTTCGTGCGAAAGGAAAATAATAAAAAATGAGATTAAAAGATATAAAGCCCGACTTGTTACTCAAAGTTTTTCTCACAGACTGGGAATTGATTATGAAGAAACATATTCTCCGGTCATGGATGCTAGTACATTTAGATATTTAATGCTCATAGCGGCATCCAGAAATCTAGAAATGTATCTTATTGATGTTGTGACAGCATATATATATTGATCACTAGATAATGATATATATATATATATATGAAAATCGCGGATGGATTGAAAATGCCTGAAGCATTAAATGCCAGATGAAATTTTTTCTCACGCTCCAGATTGAGCATATGAGAGATGGAATATTTATGCGTCAATCAAATTATACTAAAAAGATCCTCAAACGTTTTTGGACAAAGTGAATCCATTGAGTTCTCCAATGGTAAATAAATCGCTTTTTATTGACAATGATTCATTTCGACCTTGTGAAGATAGCGAAGAAATATTAGGTACTGAGGTATCTTATATGCGCGCTATCGGTGCCATTATGTATTTTGCAAATCGTACTCGACCAAATATAGCATTTGCTACTAATCTACTTGCAAAATACAACTCATCTCCTACACTTAGACATTGGAACGTAATAAAGCATATTTGCCGTTATCATCAAGATACGATTGACTTATGATTATTTTATCGAAGAAACCCCGACTTTGGTCTTGTTGGTTTTGCAGATGCATAATATTTATTGGATCCACATATAGCTCGATCACAAACTGGATATGTTTTTACAATTGGCGGAACTGCGATCTCGTGGTGTTCCCAAAAGTAGACTTTAGTCGCAACTTCTTCAAATTATGCAGAAACTATTGCGTTTTACGAAGCATGTAGAGAATGTGTATGGCTAAGATCCATGACTCAACATATACAAGGAGCTAGTAGAGTAATCACTAAGATCCATGACTCAACATATACAAGGAGCTAGTAGAGTCAACCAAGGTTTTTTTAAGATGATGATGCATATGTCACCCAACTCAAAGAAGGTTAAACCAAAAGCAACAGAACGAAGCATATACCCCCAATATTGTTTTCCTACATTCGAGAACTCGAGAAAAACCAGGAGTTGGACATCCAGTATATCCGTTCAAGTGATAATCCAGCCGATTTGTTCATTAAGACGATTCACACTACAACATTCAGAAAATATGTTCATAGCATCGGAATGCATCATCTACGAAATTTATGAAGAAAAGATTTTTCAGGAAGAGACTACGTCATTGTACTCTTTTTTTCTTGTCTTAGTTTTGTTCCATCGAATTTTTTTATGATAAATTTTTAACGAGGCATTACGTAATACAAAATAGATAATAAAAGATAGTGCTAAATAATATAATTATAATTATTCATTAGTTACCGAACTTTTTACGGCTTCTTTCACCGTCTTGTTTGTCTATATAAAGACTTTTTCTATTCAATTCAATTACGTAAGACAACAATATAGTGAAGAATTATTAAAAGAAAACTTAGTTTCTATCTCTCACGTACAACTCATATCTTATAATATAATATATTTATATATACACGTATATATATCACTAACCTTATAAGTTATAACAAATGGGACTTTTTGTTGATTATTGAAAGACTGAAAATAAAAACCTAAAATCACGAAGTATGGTTGCAAATTTAAAATCTAAAAATATAAGGGGACTCTTTGTTGACACTTCAGAGACTAAAGGCTCATTTCAGCTAAAGTCTTTAAAACTCAAAATTAGTGTCGTCGCAATCGAAAAGTCGCTCTGATGGTGATAGACGTACCCTTTTTGTTGTTTGGCTTCTAATGTAAATTCAGTTAATCATGTGAATAATGTATTACTGTTACGGTAATTGATACATTGAGGAGAGAGATTTTTTCGGGGAAATTGCTCATTTAATAACGCTAATCAAATAAAGACAAGTGAAAAGTGAAAATTCTTCTTTATTAAACTTCAGAAGAACAATGAAGCACTAAGTGTGGCTTTAAATAAAACTCTAATTGTAATCACAAGTTGATAAAGATTATATATTCTTGAAAAAAAGGAAAAGTATAAAGTTAAAATAGAGAAGCCGACATAAAAATTTTACAGAGTCAACTACAAATTACATATTTTTTTATGCAATCGATAGTTGGAATTGAAATCATCAATTACAAATACTAAAAAATTAAATGAGCATTTTCTCTGATTAAACTTTAATATTGTTGGAATCCATTTCATAATTAATGGTTGACTATTTTAATCATGATTTTATAAAATCAATTACATATTTAAAAAAAATTCTGCGAAAGTGATAATTGGAGATTAAAAAATGATTATAAATAGTTGAACTTAAATGAGTATTTTCGTTAAACGGGGTTTGACATAAATATGTGTTTTAATAAATTTTGAATATATATATATATATTCAATCATCTATATTAAATATATGTTTGATAAATAATTTAAACAGGATCTATCAGTAGTTTAAGAAGCTTCTATAATTAAAAATTCAATGGCCTTATAAAAAAAACTGTTTTAGAATTAATTGTTAATGTATATTTAATATTTCTTCTATTTCTCAAATAATCTATTTCTAACTTTTTTTATAAAGAGAGATTATTAGAGTTTTTCTAAATATTTTATTAGTGAATCGTAAAGTTTAAAAAATACTTGTTGAAAACAATTGAATTTTCTTGAATTACTATTGATTTATAATTACGGAAAATTGTTTGGTATAAAAAATTATACTAACGGAAGAATAGTCAGTAAGCATAATATGCAATTTAATAAGTTGAAGACCAATTTAGTTGCTCCCATTCCCAAAAAGGTTGTGATAGCCCATCGACCAACTCTGGATTGCTTTGTGTAGTAGTAGCATTCACGGGCAACTGAACTTGGTCTCCTCCTCCTGAATATGAAGTTTCCGGTGAGATTGAGATTGTGGCACACGATGATGACTCAACTCCATTGTTAGGAAGCTTTCTCTCTCGGAGTTGTGATAGCCCATCAACCATCTCTGAGTTGCTTCGTGTAATGGTTGCATTCACCAATAAATCAACTTCGTCTCTTCTTGAATATGAAGTTGATAATGTGGCACGAGGAAGCCTTCTCTCTATCCCATAAGCTTCTGTGGGACGTCTGTCAAAAGCTCTTGAGCTTCCGGATTTTATGTAGATTCGACAGATACTGCATTCATGCCTCAACTATATTGAATAAAAACAAAAAAACAAATCATGTTAAAGCCTTTAATTTCCAAGAAACTCAACTTTTTTATTTTTTTATAATGTATACAGTATTTTAGATACTAGCTATGCACCTTAGGGTAGAAATTCTATGAATATATTATTATAATGAACAGAAAAAATACTGTATGCATGATTTGTTTTGGTTTTTATTGATCATTTCATGTTTATGTATGCTTTTAACATGTTATAAATATAAGTACTACAAAAAACATGTATGCTTTAAAACATCTACCACACACTTTTTCTCTATAGCTTATCTCTTCTGAAATCACTATAACAAGTTAAGACAGGTTTATATCTATGAAACATATAATACACGATAACCTTTGTTCCAAAAAAAGACATCTTACAAAACCTCTATACTTCAAAAAAAAGACAAAACAAAACCTCTATAAACAGGTGTTTGGAAAGAACTAACTGGTAGTTATATAATATTTTCTGTGCTGCAATTTTTATTTTTTAAATCTTATTCGATTAGTTATACACTACACATCTTTGTCCCAAAGGTGTGTACGACATAAGCATTTTTTTAATATATATATTAAAATCCCGTAATTGATACAAGTGTTCAATTTTAAATGTGGTTACGCACCTCAGGGATAGTGGATACGGTGGCTGTTTCGTGAATTGCTTTATATTCATTCATCTTCCACTTTGTTTTTCTCCCCGTAGGTGCTTTTCCGATGTAGAAAACCATCGTTTTTTTAACTCCGATCACTCGATTATCCCGCGAGATCACAGGCCCCGGTGAACCAGTTGCTTTCCAGTATCCTGAATCAGTGGTCCTGCTTGGTCTTCCTCCTCTAGCTTCCCGCTCTTGTCTTGGCACGAAGAATAGCCATTGTTCTGCGTCTCCTCGACACCTCTCTCCCGCAAGATCTATAAAATAAATAAACTAAATATCTTTAGCATCTTAAACAATCTAACACCAACAAACACAAATGACAAAAAAAAAGTTAATTAACGTTTGGCGTTTACGTTTACACAATCCAAAAATATTTAGTAGAAAATGAAAATGTTATATTTTACAAATGTTATTTTTTTGTAAACTACTTTTACATATAATTTGTTTTGACAACAAAAATCAAAACCTAAATCTCATGCGTACAATCTCAATATGATCACATTATTTGACTCAAGAAACGCAAGAAAGTAAAACTCTACAACAAGACGTATCGTTTTGATCCTCTTTTGGTCAAATAGAAGTTAAACTATTGAAAGGAGATCAACAACACATCATTATCGTAACATCATACATATATATTGCATACATACTTGGAAGCTGAGTAGGCTCAACGCTAAACACATCGAGGATGGGTATGAGACTGTGAATGGTAGCATTTCCTCCGTCGAGTTGGTTTCTTAGGTAGAACGAGATCAGCTCTTCTTCGGTCGGATAGAAACGAAACCCTACGGGAAGCTCTTCCTCCATTTCTTTTTTTGTTCTTTTTGATGTTTTACAAAACGTTTGCTTCTTAAATATAAGTGAAACTCCATTGGGTCATCAAGAGTTTAAATAGGTGCAAAGTACTTTGAAGTAGAGATTGGTTTTTCCGAGTGAAAGGAGAAATGTTTTACGCGGTTCGACTTTAGTTTTCTTTATTTTGTTTGAGTATTGAGAGCGGGCCCATAATCCTGTGCTGTTCTGTAATTTCTACGTGAGACGGCGAGTGATTCTCGCAAGCCACATACCTTATCATTGAATTAGTCATGGCTGCTTCTTATTAGTTTCCCATTCAATAATAATTATGATTTTTCAAGTTTGTATTTATTTATTCGTTAATCTTTAATATTATCTTTTTGGAGAGCTTCGATCGATCATGGAACAAGTAAAAATGCTAAATTAGTATAGTTTAGAAAATCTGTTTATTTTTCATAATTTAAAGATTAGTTTTGTAGGGTTCATAATTTTTATGGATTAGGGTTTCATATATCGGGTTGGAAGTTAGTTTTACATTAGTCTGAGGGGACTTCCACTCATCTTTTTATTTTATATTAGAAAACTCCATCTTAGTAAAATTACATATTAAGAAATCTTGCTAAAGATATCGAAATCTGATCGATCTTTTCAATCTCAACGACTGATATATAGTTTATATGTTCAGTTTGACCAAAATAAAAGCTAAATATCATATATTGTTAGTTTCCACCCAAAATTTTCATGAGTCTGTAATTTTATGACAAGACTTTAGCCAACTCAGATTAAATTTACCAAGTTCATGAAGTTTTATTGTTGGAACGCTACTGTCTTTTTTCAAATCTATGGATTAGCTTGTAACACCCACCTCTTACATAACCGAGACTGCATGCCACCTAATTATCGTACAAAAATTGTTTGCAAGTTCTAAATATCATTCTTGTACCCAAAACATGCTTCCAAAACATTTTAACATTACAATAGGGTTGAGGGAGAGAGACATGACCAATCGCCACCGTCGAACTCGAAACCAAAGAAAGACTTCACGCCAAGACGAATATGAGGCGAAAATCATTTCTTTTTTTTTTCCAAGAGGCGATGTTATATGTGCAAAAGACCACACCAAGCAAAAGAGTGTTTGAACCTCGGATCCTTATCAGGTTTATCGGAGGGAGAACGTTCTGAAGGTCAAGAGGATGACCCTGCCATGATGAAATACCTTCATCATACAATGTCATACAATTTCAGGTTCTTAAAATTATTAAGCTTAACCTGAGTAAATTTGATCGGTATCGTCATCAATGAATTTATAAATTTTTTCTTTGTCCATAATTTCATAGATTCAGTTAGAGGCATCTTCAAGTTATTTTGACGTACACTTGTCATTGGTCCATCAAGTATAAGCAACATATTCTCTTGGTCACCTTTACTACTTATGATGTCCTCATCAATGAGTTAGACCATATTAATATTTTAATAATCAGACATATTATAAGGTTTCATAATCGTATATACACGATTGCTTTTGATATGAATGAAATTGTAAATTCAAGAGTGTCAAAAAATAGTTAACCTTTCAATTTGGCCCAAGTTGCATTAGGTTAAAATCGTTTGCATGCTTTAAAAGAATTCTACAAATAACCATAGTCATAAAACTATTAATCCTAATTTACGCCATCATATGGCCGACTAATAAAAATATTTACTGATTATAGTCTATTAATTGTATTTTATCAAATTCATCTTTTTGAAAACATAAGTATTTTTATTGTATTATTTGGTCAAATTCTATGGTTTTAATAAAAACTATATTAAATTAAATGATTATTTTTTAAAATTTGGATGACAATTAAATTTTGTTTTCTACTATTATTAGAGTTTTTCAAAACTTTGGTTTTTCTTATCATATACTTATACATCCCCATTTTACAGCGGATGTGAGATTTTAACAAGTTTTGTTTTTCACATAGGTTAAATAATTTATTTTTATTTCTAATAATTTAAAGCATAACGTAATATTAAAATATTTTATTATTATATAGATGATGTAATGATTCAATTGTATTTTTAATAAGACAAAAAGTGAGAAAAAATAAATACCGAAAGTGATTAATATGGTATATATAATTGGATATCAAATTTTAATTCTTCAGTTAGATATTGGCTATTATATATTTTGGGGGTCTTAATTTCGAATTTTTTTTATAATTTTAATGTTGAAGAAAAAAATGTTAAATTATATTTTTCGATATTATTTTTTATTGGATTTTGAAAAAAGATCTTATTATATATTTATTATATATATATATATATATATATATATATATATAATTATGTATAAGTACACGTTTAACATATATATAATACAATTGCTCGTTGTGGTAAAGTAAACATTTTTTAATATGTATTTATATTTGGTATTTTAATTAGATGGTAATATATATGCATATAATTTTTTTCTGAATTCATTTTCATATAGTTGGGTAAATAGTGGTTTCTTACGATAGGATATATATTAGCCATGGGCATATGACTTTATTTATCTCAAACATATAATTAGTATCGAAAATAGCTCCACAGAAGACTCTTTCCTAGAACCTAAAGAAAAAAAAAACTCTTTCCAAGAGAAGAGAAAGATGGCTTTGTCATGTAGCTCTTAGCCTCTTACCTCGTAGACTAGTTAGATACCAAGTCAATATGGATTAAAAAGACATGTACCGTTAGTTTAACATTCATGATATCCACATATGCGTACTCGTCATTTTTAAAAGCATTTTTTTGTGCGCGAGAAGGCTTTCGCGAACAAAACAAAATAAATAAGAAAGTCAAACTTAAGAGAAAGTGTCAATAACTCAACTAAAAATGTACCAAAAACAAACCTTACATGTCACTGAATCCCAATGACATTTGAACCATGATTATATTACATGCTTTAATCTCTTAGTCGTAAAAAAAAAACAAAACAAAAAAACTAAGCGGTTCAATCTTCTAAATTTGTAATAAAAGTTTTAAATAGTTTCTTTTAAACTTGATGGATATAAAACAAGAAAGAGTTTTGAATTCAAACGTTCAGATGTTGATATACTTAATATATAGAGCAACACTAATGGGGACCCAAAAAAAGAAGAATAAGTAGGGTGTTGACAGAAACATTCATATGCACGAGGTAGTGAATGTTGAATAAAGTGGTCCAAGAGGTCAATGAGCTGATTAATTTTTTCTGTTCTATATTTCTTATTATACTGCATAATTGAAACAATTCGTGTGGATCTAGTTGTGTGTACATATATGAAGACTTTAGTTTTCAGCGTTAGACTTGAAATCGATTTTAAAATTTCATGCATGTGTAGTTAATATCTTTATTATTTTATAGGTCAAGCATTTTCATGAAAGTATATGCTATAGACTTTTGAAATCACTATCGTACAGTGAAGAAGTTGATTGTATATGTCTCGAGTAGGACAGCTGAAGACAGTTTCTTGGAAACTGACTTGGCTTTGATTCCCGGAGACTCAAAGGGCAGAAAGTCTTGTTTCTTTAAAAAACATTCTAAAAATAACGAAAAGGTCAAATCTTCTTTCAAGATTTGGATGATGAGTGATATTGTGATAATATCCATCCGTAACCTAAAATAATATATGTCCACTGCTCAAATATATTTATAGTCTTATCAAGATCAAATTATACAAAGACCAAAAGATTTCCACACTAGACATATGATCAAATCCAACTTCTGTATTTTTTTCTTGTATAAAGATCAAAACTTCTATAAAGCAATATTGGTTTTTAACGGTTTGTGTGGTTTAAAAGTTAAGCGACCAGAAACACCAAAACTAATAACTAAAACTGCAACAAAAAAGGCAAACAAAGATAACAATCAATACAACTAAGAAAAGTAAACAAGCGAATTAAACCATTAATATAAAAATTGTGAACTTTTTTGGGGATAAAAGTGTGGTGAAATTGAGAATAATCAATCAATAATTAATCGGTGGGGTATTCGTTAAGTTTTATCCTAAAGCATGGAGGTCATCGTTATAACTAATCCCTTTTCATAACATTAATCAACTTTACTAATGATCTAATTCTGGTTTTCGTGTGACATGATTTCATTATAAATATTTACATTGTTAGATTTTTCTCTTACCATGAATCTAGTGCTATTAACCATTCATAGATCAGAGGTTGGAGTTGATCAGAATTTGTTTTGTACTTTTCTAATTTTTAAGAGATAAAGACTTAATCGGAATATTTTCGACCGGTTCATTTGATTTTTAACTGGTTCAAAAATTATTACGCTAAAACGGCGAAACGCATTCAATTGTTATTCAATTTGAACATGTTTTAGTTTTAATCCAAGTATAAATCATGCTGGAACAGTAGTTTTTTTTTCTATTTCTACCTAGGTCTGGGTTGCGGATAATAACCGCTCCGCATGACCCGTCCCGCCGCCGGTACGAATTAAAAAATTTTGCTCAAAATTTATCCGCCTGATCCGCGACTTTGAAAATACAAGATCTGCACCCGCCCCGCCAAAATTTTGCAGGACCCGCAGGACCCGCTGGCAATCCGACAAAAAAATTAAAAAAAAGAAAAACGTGTAAAAATTCTAAACGACACACATTTAAGCCTTAAACTCATAAAACAACACTCATTTCTATCATATTTCTCCAAAACGACAAATATGATAGAAATGACAAAAAGACAACACGAATTTTAAAACGCAGGTCCCGCGGTCAAAAAATACAAAACCCGCAACCGTCCCACAAAAATTTTCAACGATCCGCAACCGCCCCGCAGATTAACCAAAAATAAATTTTTTCACCCGCAGCGGATCAAACGAGACAGGACCCGCGGGTTTTGACCCATACTTCCAAGCCTATTTCTACCATAGAAACCTTTCAAATGGTATACTAAACATAATTTTATAATCCACAGTTGATTAGGTGAATTATTTGGTCTTCAAAAGTGTGCTTAGGGTTTTTGGCTTGAGACTGGACCTCCGAAAATTTAATTGCATATGATAAATGCAGACGATAACCCCATGATCGACTTAATACTCTTAAGACTAATCAAAACCTCAGAAAAAAAGTGTTCTCAAATTCAGAAATTTACCTCAAACATGTAGGTATAATTCTTTCTCATTTATGACTCCAACTCTTATTTTGCTTTCTTACACCTTGATTTCTTCAACGTATTCTAACGAGAGGAATAGTATTTCTACCATATATTTTTTTTATGTGTAGGTTCTTCTTGATACTTGAGATATTCTTGAATTTCCAATTGTTGAACATTTTTCCATGTGAAAAAATCATGACTATATTTTCCCAGTATTAATAAATATAAGACATTGATAAATATAAGACATTATGTCCCAACTCTGAGTATAATTCCAACAGATAAACCACATTCCTAATACAATATTACAATCTAGAATTACAAAAGAACCAATAAAGTGTGGCTTAAGCTTTCCTAGCTGCACGAATAAAACTTTTCCTTTCATTTGTTGAATGTTAACAAATACTTGGTATAAGTGCTCATAAAGCACCTGGACCAGACGAATTTACTGGTGAGTTCTATCATCAATTTTGGGGAGACATCAAATCATCGATTTTTAAAGTACGGTATTTCTTCATACAGGTATTTAACCTGCAGCTCATAACCACACAAATTGATGTCTCATTCCTAAGATCACTGTACCGGCAACACTGGCGGATTTCATTACAAAATTATCTCCAAGATACTGGTCAACAGATTGAAGCATCATCTGTCAGGGATCATTTCAGAAAACCAATCAGCTTTTATCCCAGGGAGAATGATCACAGACAATGTGATTATCGCACATGAGGTTCTGCATAGTGTAAAGGTTCGGAAACGACAATCTTCTTCTTATATGGCCATTAAAACTGATATTACAAAAGCCTACTATAGATTAGAATGGGACTTCCTGGAGGAAACGATGCAGTATATGGGTTTCAGTAGCAAGTGGATCAGTTGGATTATGACAGGCGTCAGATCAGTTAGCTTCTCTGTTATGATAAATGGTTCCTCGCGGGGATTTTTTAAGCCGAGGCGTGGGATTCAACAGGGTGGTCCGCTTTCTCCCTACCTATTTATTTTATGAGCTGAGGTTTTATCTCATTAAATGAACATGAGAAGTCTTCGTGGCATTAAAATTAGTCAAGCAAGTCCTGCAGTAAATCATTTGCTTTCTGCGGATGATTCGCTATTTTTTACACTTGCTAACAAAACTTCCGGCAGAAAACTACAACGCATATTGCAGACTTATGAGCTTACTTCAGGACAGGCAGTCAATCTTCGGAAATCATCAATCACCTTTGGCAGTAATGTTAAGGATTCTATCATAACACAAATGCGACACATTCTTGGAATCTTTAACGATGGGGGTGATGAAAAATACCTCGGTCTACCTGAACAGTTTGGGAGCCAAAAGTCAGAGATGTTTCATAACATTATTGAGAGGGTTAAGGAGAAAACGCAGGGCTGGAGTAAGAAATTCCTATCACAAGGAGGAAATGAAGTTCTTCTAAAATCAATTGCGACTGCTATG
Organism: Schrenkiella parvula; assembly: GCA_000218505.1. Classification (NCBI taxonomy): domain Eukaryota; kingdom Viridiplantae; phylum Streptophyta; class Magnoliopsida; order Brassicales; family Brassicaceae; genus Schrenkiella; species Schrenkiella parvula. The sequence continues at coordinate 6,863,086 of CM001191.1, read as the reverse complement.
CCAATATATTCTATGAATGTCTTCAAGTTACCAAAGGCTATATGCAAGGAAATTAATGGAGTTTTGGCAGACTTCTGGTGGAGGAAAGGAGAACATATGAAAGAAATGCATTGGTTTGCTTGGAAGCGTTTATGTCTACCTAAGCGCGAAGGTGGTCTAGGATTTAAAGATCTCGAACATTTTAACTTGGCACTCCTCGGTAAACAGGTTTGGCGAATCCTGCAAACACCAGGCTGTTTAATGGCGCGTATACTAAAAGGAAGATACTATAGTGAAGAAGATATTTTGACAGCTAAGGTTAAACATCAATCCTCGTATGTTTGGAAATCATTGATTCAAGGACGAGATCTGCTTAAGCAGGGGCTTCGTTTTGACATTGGTGATTGCTCTTTTATTTATGTTTGGCATGATCCATGGTTACCCTTGCATCCACCGAGACCACCAAAAGCTTTAAACGCAGCTGTATGTGATATGAAACTCTGCCATTGGTTAACTAGTACAGGACAATGGAATAAAGATCTGATTCGAAGCTTAGTGGTTGAAGAAGATTTGGAGAAGATCTATTCACTGAAGCTCTGTCCAACAGCAAAAACGGATTTGCTTGGATGGCAGTATAACGACGATGGTATTTATACAGTTAAGTTTGGTTGTTGGCTGGCATCCCATTTGAATCTTCAACAAATGACTACTCAACCACCGGGTAACCTCCACTTGAAGAACAAGATATGGCACCTACATACTCCACAAAAGATCAAACATTTTCTTTGGAAATTGCTCACGAATTCTTTAGCAACTGGAGAATCCTTAAAAAGAAGACATATAAGCCCATTTTCGATATGCAGGAGATGTTGCAAGGAAGAGGAAACTACAAAACATTTCTTTTTTGATTGTGAGTATGCACAAGCTATGTGGCGTGCTTCTGGGATTCTAAATAGTATTATGTATGATATCCATGAATCACTTGAGCATAAAATTCAGGTATGCTTTAATTGTGTCGATCCACATCTACCGACAATACACTCACATTTGACACTTTAATTCTTTGGAGATTATGGAAGACTCGAAATATTTTACTTTTCCAACAAAGAATGATCTCTTGGGGACAGAACTTGAGTTGGGCAAGGGCTGATGTGAAGGAATGGTTGAACCATGCAGACCTTACTTCAACGGCAAAACAGAGCATACAGAGCTCTGGAAACAGGGCATATGAAAGTGTATCATGGGAACGACCAAGTGATGGTTGGCTAAAGTGTAACTACGAGGGTTCAATTGAAAGACAAAGTATGATAGGCAAAGTGGGATGGATCTTGCGAGACCATAGAGGAGTCTTTCATGGTGCAGGACAGTCAAAAGGGGGCTTAGTCGGAAGCTCACTTGAAAGTGAATTTCAAGCACTCATAATAGCTATGCAACAAGTGTGGCTTAAAGGTTTTCAAAATGTGATTTTCGAAGGGGATAATCAGACTGTAGTTGAAATTCTCAATGGCACGAAATGGAACTTCATCTACTTCAATTGGCTACGTGAAGCTAGGTTTTGGCTGTCGAAGTTTCATCAAGTCCGCTTCACATGGGTGAGACGTACTAATAATATCCCAGCGGACAAATTGTCAAAGCTCCCGATACAATCTAATGCTTTGTCGTGTTTTCATTATTATGTTCCTTATGTATTAACATCCGATATACATCGAAACTATGTATTTTCAAACAATTAATGAATACCATTTGACGGGAAAAAAAAACAAATACTTGATCACCAACTTGAAATTCCAAAATACGCCGACGATCTGCATAACTCTTATAGTGATCTTGGGCGGTTTCATTCTATCCAGAATCAACATCAACTTTATATGGTTTCTATGATCAGTTCAAGAGTAATACCTTTGGTCTTCCCAGCTTTTGCCCAATACAATGGGGTACAACATGGTTTACCATATAGAATTTCAAATGGTGCTATGCCAATGCATGCATGATAACTATTACTATAAGCAAACTCAACAAATGGAATTAAATTATCTCACGAATGCTGACTATCTACAACACAAGATCTCAACATGTCTTCTTATGTTTCAATAGTTCTCTTTGGCTGTCCATTTGTATGGAGATTATATGTGGTACTAAAACAAAAATTTGTAGCCAAAACTTGATGTACGCTATCCCAAATTGTGAAGTAAACTTTGGATCACAATCAGAGACAATACTATTGGGACGTCATGCAACTTCACAATTACTTTCACATAGATCTCTGCAAGTCGAGATGAGGGGAATGTTTTTTTCACTTGTAAGAAATGTGCTAACTTCATCAACTATTTTATTACTAGGATTAAACCCGTGCTGTTGTGCAGAGGAATGTTTTATGATTTTTTTCTTCTATATTTTTGGTTTAAAATATTGGATTACAAGTTGAATTGTATTTTCACTTATCGACTCTTGATTCATCAATAATTTCTATCAATTCAGCCAGAACTTCCGGAACATTTTTAGGAATTGATAAAATTATGTTCAGTGAGTTGACGGTGGTTTATAGACGCATTCTTGTATATGAGGGAAAACAACCTGTTTGCTTTTCAATTATATAAAAGACTGACCGTGCTATTGTACGTGATATATTTTAAAATTTTTACATTCTATAATGTTTTTCATTTGAAAATTTTGAATTATCAGTTAAACATCAATTTCAATCTCAACCAGAACATTCTAACGATTCGTACATTATTTCTCTAGTCCTATCCAACAAGTTAACGTCAATTACAAATGCATAATTGTATATTCACTTAACAATAAAAAACTTTTACTAACTAATATTGATCTTCACCAAAAGAAACCTGATATAAAAATGGTATGATATATATATATATATAATATGTATAGTCCATGCTTGCATAGATTTCAAATTAATATAATAAAATATATAAACAAATTTGTACCCAAAATATGTAATTTTATCTTTAATCTTGTTTTTCAAAAAATCTTACTAGAAATGATGGCAGCCTTTCATAAATTGTGTATGTGAGAAATCTTAAAATATTATATAAATTTGTTTAAAAGGGATATGTGTCAGTCTTTCATATATTATATCTATAGAAAACTTTAAAATATTAAATAAAATTATCTTAAGGAAAATATATTTACTTTAATTGTTTAAAAAATAGATTTACGATTGATTTTTTTTATTTGAAGATGTAAATAAAAAATAAACTAATTACAACCTAAGTTTGAAGACCAGTCCAACGTTAATAAACCAATTAAAATGTTTTTTTACAAACAAAATTTGAGAGATCTGATGAGATTAAATGAAAACTTAAATAAGGTTCATATTGATTTGACGATTGCATTTTTTTTGATATGTATTTTTAATAAATATTCTTTAATGTTATGTTTTTCTATTCTTTGGTTATTAATAAACATCAAAAAAATATAAGCGGCACGATATATTTATATCTAAATTGATTTTTATCGATTCTTAAAAAAAAGTTGTGTATCAACTTCAGCTTACTCAAATGACGGATATCAAGCAGCTATATCATTTAAACTACCAAATATTGGCTGGAAGATATATGTTAAGAATTTTTCGAGTTTGGAATTAAATCATTTTGTTTGGAGAGATAATGTAGTTTACTAGGTATAGTCCATGCTTGCATGGATTTCAAATTAATATAATATAAAAATAATTTGTACCTAAAATATGTAATTTTATCTCTTATCTTGTTTTCCAAAAAATCTTACTATGAAGGATGACGGCCTGTGTTATTGGTTTGATGATTTTTAAATTTTATTCAAAATCTTTTGGTATTCAAAAAGTTTAGTTATCATTGATTTTGTAATTCTATTAAAATCTAATGTTATTGGGATATGAATTTTCCATATTTTTACTCATAAAACTTAACATTTAAAATATCATGTATACTCATAAGATTTTCAAAATTTATGTAACAAGAAAAGAAATATATTCATACACACAAAATAGTTATGTATCACCAAAAAATAAAGTGCATCTTAAATGAGAAATGAAATGCAGATTTGAAAATTAGAATACAAAATTTAAAAATACCAAATATTCTCTCGATTACGTTTCTGAAAGATGCATGCCGCATACTGAACAACTCGTTTTAGTTACTAGGATCACGACCTTCACCCCTAAATTCTTATAGATGATACTGAGTACTTCTGAATGGAGCTAAAAACTTCTAACGGTTGGCAAACCCTCAATCTACTTAATAATATTTTCCTGAAAAATAATAAACATCTTAGTAAAGATAATTACATATACGTATAATTTTCTAAAAACTGCAATTTGTCAACTATACCTTCAGGAACTTCTAGTTTCCAAGTCCTTCTTGTTAAAGCATCATATAATATTTTTGAATTTTGAGCTGAACCTTCCCATCCACTAAGAACATACATGAACTGTAGATCAAAATTGCAAGCCGCAAGAACATTTTGTCATACGAACCCTTTATGATTACGATAGCTTGGCACATCACATTTTGGTATCACTGCGAAAATATGTCTGCCATCAATAGCTCCAATGCAATCCTACAATAACAAAAATTAAGCTGTCAAATAAAAAGTTGGGTTATGGAAACTAATCAATACTTGAGGGAAAATCAGAACTATGTACCTCGAAGTAGGGGTAAATCTTGTGCTCTCTTTTATTTTTGCACATACTGTTAATTCAGGCTTCGCCATCAAATCTGGTGCTTAAGTATTCAACACTGTTAGAACCTTATGAAAACTCTCGCTGGTGGCTAATACCGATCTATTAAATGTCTCTACTGTGTAACAATATTTTGAGCTTTGACCAACAGTGAGGAGAAAAGTAGCCACCATTTCTTCAACATATATTACGGGTATCTCGTAGACATGTTTTTACTCTAATAAGATCACATAACTTCATAAACGAGCTTGGATACATGCGGTATAAAGACCGAAAGTGCTCAAGTTCCTCCTTTAGAGCCTTTTAAATGTAATCATAACCAATGTTAGTAATTGGTCGACGAATAGGACGTTCAATACGATTGAAATTTGTCGCAGAGGCTCTTGCTATATTATGTATGGTTCTCTGTATGTTGGTCATCACCTAGGCTAGTTTGATGTTTCGTTTGAAAGTGTTTGTTCTCTTAGATTGTGCTCAAATTTAGTTTAATATCTGTCTTTTTCTAGATTCCCTTGTTTGGTTTTAGACTCAGGGGAGAATGTTGTCCGCCTAGTTTTACTGACGACGAAAAAGTGTTGCGGAAATGTGCGATAATAAAAAATGAATTTTTATAGTTATTTTGCCGAGTCCTATTTCAAAAATTCGGTGATGATTTACGCCAACAATAATGAAATTAATGAAAAACGTTTCTTGTTGGGGAAGTTCTTCCCACTAAGCATTCCATTATTCTTAGTGATGCCTGTTTCTCCTTTTTCTCAGAGATTTGTGTTAATTATAATCAGATATCTATGATAGGTTATTTTTGCAAATCTTCTTGAAATCTCAAATCAGTATTCCACTACAATTTTACAAAATCCTACAATCTGAGATGAGCTTTACAAAATCTTGATTTTAGCGTTGGTTATTCTCCAATTACTCTACATTTGGATGTTTTCAGTCATGCAGCAAATGGGAATCATTTTATTATCATGGATACGCCTACAATTCCACGCCGACAAAGCCTTCTCTCGATCATGGGCAAATCTCCCACGAAACTAGGGTCACGCCAGTCAAGTTCATGGACATATTGTCCCTAGTCAAAGATTCCAATTTTTCTTCCCAATGAAAAAGCTATGGAGAATGTTCTGCCTCGTGGTCCATGGGCCTTCATTGAGAGAATGATGATAATACAATGTTGGCTGCCACTGGTGGATCTTAAGATGCTGAATTTCATTCCATTTTGGATATAAATCTGTGGATTACGGTTACTGTTCATGAACCATGATGTGATTCCTCACATTGGTGGGGCTATGTCGATGCTCATGCAAGCTGACTACAAAATGGTGGTTGCAGCACATATGGAGTATGTTCATGTGAGGCTGAACTGGGATGTTAGGCAACCGCTACAGTTTCTACGAAACTTTTAATTTACACCAAGTATGAACATTTTGCTGCAATCCAGATATCAACGCCTCCGTGATTTTTGTGAGGTTTTCGGATTGCTCACGCATGATTTGAGAAACTGTCTTGTTCAAAATGATGGTGCGGAACACTCAGATAGTGATAATGATGATGAAGGTCAGAATGAAGATGCACCATGTAACCAAGGAGTCCATATTCGTGAGATTGATGATGTTATGGAGAATGCATATATAGTCGAGGATAAAGAAAATGGATATTTGGATTCAGAAGATGAAGACTTTAACCTTGCGATTGGTGCATAGTTCATCCGACATGAAGAGCTTTACAATGAGCATCGAGATGAACTCGAATGAGAAAGTTGTTTAACCTTATTCTGATTTTCTCTAACGCCACATGAGATGTCCAAGGATCTGATTTTGCTCGGAGAAAGATTTTCTAGATATCGTAGTGGAGAATACATTGGTGGTCGGCGTCAGAGAGATGCGCCAATAGGATTTGAGTTAGGGGATGTGAGAAATCGTAAGTTTGCTAGTGAAAATGAAGAAGAGAAATGACATAAGATCATGGTTTCGGGAAACATGAAAAAGCAGCGCCAATAATAGATCGGGAACACATAAATTTTAGTGAGAGGCGCGGTGGGCGCCGAACCATCTCTTCCGCCATAAGGACAATTTGCTAGAGCTGTCAATGTTTGGACAATGACTCGACAGTTAGTTTGACGCCTTAAGAGCATAAATCAGAAATATCTTATGGACATTATATACCGTTTAGAAACCAAGCAATAAGATGATTACATCAGAGAATTGAGTTGTGGAATAAGTTTTCTTATTTATATAACAATTCCATCAGTAGGCTTTAGTGGTGGTTTTATGATGTTTGAGTTTATTTTTAATCTCCCCATCTTGTTGATTGTTATGTGAAAAATACTGAATTTCGTATTTGTCCTTTTTTATCTATGAAAATATAGATCCAACTTTTCGTAACAATATTCGAGAGAGATTAGAACCTTGACTGACCACTCATGTGTGTAAGCTCAACAAAACTCTGTACGGTCTCAAACAAGTACCTTTAGCCTGTATTTGAAATTGAAACAGTATTTGCTTGCTATTGGCTTTCAGAATTCAGTGCTAAACACATTTCTAATTATTCTTCATCAAGGTAAAACGTTAATTTACCTTCTCTTCCATGTTGACGATGATGTTGTAGTCACGTGGAACGACTCATCTATTGTTGAAATGGTCCTTAAGAATCTTGCTGCTCGATTTTCGGTAAAATATATGGGTGAACTCTCTTGCGTTCTCACACATCGCAAGGTCTCCATGTCAGCCAAAGTAAGTACATCCATAATCTGCTCAAAAAGATGAAACTGATGGATGCAAAGCTGGCTACGACTCCTATAGCACTAACACTAAGGATGACCATTGCTAGCAACATCAAAACTTTCCTTCCTGTTGCAGAAAAAGCTAAGGCTTATCTGACAGCCATAGAAGAACGGTTTAATACTGCAGATAAATCCCTTGCAGGAAAACTTATGGCAGATCTTACAACCATAAAATATGATGGCACAAGGTCTATGCATGATCATTGTATTGAAATGACCAACCTTGCGGCTAAGCTAAAGAATTTGGGAATGAGTGTGGATGATTCATTTCTTGTCCAATTTATTCTAAATTATTTGCCTCCTCAAAATGGACCATAAAATGATGTGTGACCGCCATGACTCTCATTAGTTACTCGATTAGTGAAGACACTTACGATGACCAAATGAAAAAAATAAAAATATAGCATATAATGTCGGTCTTATGATTCTATAAAGAAAATATTAATGGATTTAGTAACGACCAAGTGGGAGACTGTAAGAAATCATTCTTTCCTATAATATGGTCTTATATTCATTCATTTTCTTTTGGACTAATGCTATGTTTTAATGTAATTGGTGTCCAATATATATTAGGAATAAATGAGTAAATATCTAGATAATATCAACTTTGATGGATGGTTGAGATTAAATCTATGTAAACCCTAATGAGGTATTAGGTCCTCTCTCCACCTATAAATACTTGCTATTAGACCATCATATATGCAAGCCTTACGAAAAATAACACCTAAAAGTTTTAGACAAGAGAAGAGAAATATAATCACTTAATAAAGCTTTTCTCTTTCTACCAAGAGATCATCCAGAAAAAGATCACTTCATCTTTGCAACAATGAATACAGATATTTCTTATACAATTACTTATAAATCTATTATGTGATTATATAAGTTATTAGAAAATCTTAGGATTCATGTAAATATATGAAATACACATCTCCCCACTCCACCTGTTATCTATTGTAATAATATTGATGTCATCTATCTTTTGAAAATTCCAATATTTCATTGAAACATGTCGTGCTAGTTCAATCAAATCAATTGCATGTCGCACATGTTTCCTCAAATTATCAATTTGTCAATAGTCTCACATAAACCACTAAGTCGAGCTCGGTTCCCATTACTTCGAGACAAGATTGGAGTTTCACAAACACCTCTATTTTGAGGGGCATATATTAGTATTGACAAATATGTAAATTCTGATATGATTGACTTATTGATTTCATTTCCACCGTACAAATATCTAGTTTGTATAATTAAGCATCTCCCTCTGTATAAAGGTAATTTACTACTCAACAATACAATAATCATTTTCATAAACATATATGAACATCATTTGAAATACTACATTTTGATAAAAAAAAATTACCTTAATCAAAAGTTAAAACAAATATGCTTGATTAATCATTTGAATTGTAGGGGAGAAAGAAGCTTTCTTACTCCGAAATTACCTCAATGTTCATTTCATATCTTAAATTTGTTATACATCAAATTCTCTTCGAAATGAGCTAAACAAATTAAACATAAATATATAATAATTTATTCTTAAAAGATGTATTTATCTTTTTCTACAAGAGAAAATAAATTGAATAAATGAGTTAAGCAATTAAAAACGTTAGACCCAGACCGTATATTTTAAAAAAAAAACTTAGAAGATGTACTTACTTGTTATCATAGGTTCCTCTACCTGCAAGATAAGAAGAAAATTGAATAAGGAGTTAAACATTTAACCCAAGCTCAGTAAGAATATTGGCTTGGCCGAAAGTTATTTACTGAATTAGGATTCATAAAAGTTCCCAATCTCAAACACAAAAATATTCCTAATTAATAAAAATTATTATCATGTACTTGATCTACTGATGAACTGTTCCATATTTCTTTTGCATTTGGTGGTTGGCAAAGAAGATCTGTTGGAATTCCCATTATTGTATGAACATTACTATAACTTGATAAACATCAAACCTTATCGACTTGCACATGTCGCCATTATGATTAGGGATCATTCTTTTGATTAGATTCAGCCATATAAGTTTTCGAGGAAAACAATTTCGACTAAAAAGGTAAATAAAGTATACTTGTAACTAGATTCGAACCCTGTCATTGTATACTAATTATGACTAAAAAAGGTAAAACTGTTTCATTTAATGTTACTTACTAGTCAAGAAAACTCTGCATTTTCAATTGCTATTAATGAGATCCATGTATATAGGAATCCACTTACCAATAATTCGGCATGATGATTTAGATGCATACACGTTGTTTTCAAAATTAAATGCATACATGTTATCCATGTACATAGGAATCCATGCATACACGATATTTTTCAGGATTAAATGCATACACGTTGTTCAAGATAGTGAGTTTTACTTGTTCAAGATCTAGTTCATTTGAAATTATTAAAGTACAAAGGAAAATAGTGGAAACCCTAGCTTCGAGAAGATCTTTAATGAAGATTTTTGTGATCCAGAAATGGAAAAGATTTGGGTTTAATGTGAAATTATGTTCTTTAAAATGTTTTGAAATCATCAAGCTCCCATTCGAGCAATGAAAACAATGAGATATGGCGTGTTTGGTTTTTTCTCTTTCACATTCTATTGGATTGGGTTATGTTAATTATTTATAGAATATAATTACATATTTTAAATATAGTTAATTCTAAAATATTTTGTTAATTATATTTCAGTGATCACTTATTTATGGAATATAATTTGGTATACTTGTTATAGTTTGCTATATTATTTATATATTCAAACAATATTCAACTACTTTTAAAAAATATAGTTCATTATTTATTTTTTAGTAACATCTAATTTTTAATATGTTGTACTATTTATTTTAATACCTTCTAATTTATAATGTAATTTACTATTTATAAAAGTAGCATCTGGTTTATGTTATAGTTCACTATATTATATATATATTTAAATAATATTTAATTATTTTCAAAAATGAAAAATATTATTTATTATTAAAATACAAAGAGAATAAGTTTTTAATTATCTAAAAGACATGAAATCAGACAAAAAAAAATTGTCTTTAAATATTATAATAGTTAGAAAACAGAAAATAAAAATAAAGTGAATAAATCATAAAATAACAAAAATAAAATAAAAACATGAGATTTATAACTCTTTTGAAGTGTAATATTATAATCATGGCAAAATGGAAAAAATGCTTATCCAAAATATTAGTTTCTACATTTGCATTCTACATATGTTAAAAATTAATTATAGACTCACTTTATATTATTTAGTGTAATTGATTTTAAATTAATGTTGAGATAACAACTGTTTAGTTTTCATGGAAAGTGAAATATTAATTAGCGTAGTTATTAAAAATAAAGATACGCGGGCTACTTGCAAACAAAACGGATAAATCTACCGTTTTATGAATTTTTTAATATTTATGCCCAAATAGTTTTTTTTCCTAGGCTTTAGTTGACAAGGGAAAACTATAATAGAAGAAAATCAACGGTTAAAGTTGATAAATGAAAGGTCGATATTGATTTTGATCGCTTTTAATGGTGGTTTCATATTAAAAAAAAAATTGTAACGAGTTTATCAAAAATGTATATTTAACAAAGTTTTCGCCAAAAAAAAAACAAAAAACAAAAAACAAAAAACAAAGCTTTCGCCCCTTATATAGATGTAGTGAAACAACGGACTTGATAACTCATCTTGTTATGTGTGTCATCATCTGTGCATGAATCAACTTCCTTATTTTCTCTTTCTGTATCCAAAATCAAACTTATCTTGATGGCTTTGATTAGCTTATTTGAAGCATCCATAGTGTTCTTTTGCTTTATCATATTCTGTTACTTTCTCATCAAGAAACCGTTAGGTTACATCCAAATCAAAAAAACATTTCAAAGCTACCCTTGGAACTGGCCGGTTCTTGGGATGTTGCCGGGTTTGCTAGTGAGACTGAACCGGATCTATGACGGTGTCGAGGTTCTCGAGAACTACAACATGACGTTCCCATTCAAGGGCCCGTGGTTTGCTGGGATGGATATATTAGTCACGGTTGATCCAAGTAACATCCATCATATAATGAGCTCAAGTTTCTCCAACTACGTCAAAGGTCCTCAGTTCCAAGAAGTATTTGAAATTTTCGGAAACGGGCTACTCAACTCGGACTCTGAGCGAAGCAACAATCTGAGGAAGTGTTATCAAGCCATGCTTCATGATCAAAGGTTTCAAAGGTTCTCACTTTGTGCCACGAGAGATAAACTCAAAGACGAACTTCTGCCTCTTTTTAGTCATTTTGCAGAGCAAGGTTCGGTCGTAGACTTGCAAGATGTGTTCCGCAGATTCACCTTCGATACAGCCTTTATTACGATAGGTGTGTCTGATCCTAGATCTCTCTCAGTTCAAATGGCCAGCGATGAGTTCGTTAAAGCCGTCGAAGATGTTGAAGTAGCGATCGTGTATAGGCATATGATGCCAAGATTCATGTGGAAGCTGCAAAACCGGGTGGGATTAGGACAAGAGAAGAAGATGATAGAAGCTGATGCCATCTTTGATCGTTTTTGTGGAAAATACGTTTCTGATAAGAGAGATGAGTTACAAAAAGAGGACAATCGTAATGAAGAATTTGTGGATCTCTTAACGTTCTTCATAAAGTTCGGTCTCTTGGACCCTATTGATGATAAACTCCTCAGAGACGTCATTGTGGGTTTCATTTTAGCGGCGAGAGACACTATTGCATCTACACTCACTTGGTTCTTCTGGCTTTTATCCGATAACCCTCAAGTATTGACCAAGATTCACGATGAGATCCAAGAGAATCTACCAAGATCAAGAAATGGTCATGAGAGACCATCTTATGATCCGGCAGAGCTGGATAATTTGGTGTATTTACACGGTGCATTGTGTGAATCAATGAGGCTTTACCCACCAGTTCCATTCCAACGCAGGTCAGCAATCAAACAAGATGTTCTTCCAAGTGGGCATAAAGTCGATGCAAACTCAACGATCATGATTTTTGTTTACGCTATGGGGAAGATGAGAGCGGTTTGGGGAGAAGACGCATTAGAGTTCAAGCCAGAGAGATGGGTTTCAGCGACCGGAGGAATAAGACATGAGCCTTCTTACAAGTTCTTTTCATTTAATGCTGGCCCAAGAGCTTGTCTTGGCAGGAACATGGCTATGACTCAGTTGAAGACAGTGGCTGTTGAGATATTACAAAACTATGACGTTGAGGTCGTAAGGGGACAGAAAATTGAGCCATTCTCTGGTCTTATTCTTCACATGAAACATGGGCTTAAAGTCAAATTTAGTAAGAGATGCTGTTCAGCTTGAAATAATTACGTTATAAATCATGGAGTTTCAATAATAATAGTTAGTCGTTGAGTTCTACCTTACTTTTATGCTCTTTTAGTATATAAATAAGGAACTCGAGACTTTTGGAGTCTTATGCTTGAATGATATTGAAACAATCGCTATAGAAATGTTAAGCAATCACCATGAGATTGTAGTACGTTTGAGTACAGATTATCTTGTATTTGGATTTGAAGAAAAGTAGATTCGTTTGTGATAATAAGGATTACAATACAGAGTTTAGTAGTTTTATTCTTATCATATTCCTTTTATACTTTGGTCTTCGTTTGTATGTAGACACCTTAAGAAGAGAATAAAGTAAACAAAAAAAAATCACTTTTAAGAATATAAAAATGGTGAAACCCCTTAGATAATCAGCAAGGGAGTTATGAAGTTTTGTGGGTGGAGTTAGATGAAGAAGAAGTGGAGTTGGCAATGGGAATGGTATCATCATCTTCTTCGCATTGTTTCAACAATTCTTGGAACGATGGATCATAAGCCACCACTCTTCTCAAGTACTTTGCTGCTTCCTCTCTCCTTCCTTCGTTGAAAATAGCACTGCGAATACACAAAAGCTATGAAACAAAAAGTTCTGTCTCAGAGTACAGTTTGATTCCTTTTTACCTTGAGTAGAGTACCAATGCGTCTAAGTAATGAGCTTTGCTCTTTGGATCGTCAGGCTCGTCCATGTTCGCTACTCTTTCAAGATGTGTAATTCCCTCTGATGTCTTCCCCTGAAGCCACGAGTGCTCGTTCTTTGAGTTTCTTCACATTAACGTATATATACAAAGATAGTCGAAAAGCAAAGCTATTAATGAATAGAATGTACCTGGCGTATATTGGAGACACCTGCCCATTGTAATGCAACGATTAAAAGATCGACTTCTTCAACTTCTGTCGGACAGGTATCAATAAGCTGAGAGGAACATAATTACCTCCGATTAATATGGTTAAGTCAGACAGATAACACATTTCTTATCAAATGCCCGCAAAAATGAGATCAAAGAGCATCAAAATTAAACCTTTGAAGCAGCCTGCTCTAAGTATTTGGCAGCTTCAGCAAACTGTTCTTTCTGATATAAAGCCTGACCAAGAATAACCATAGCTTGAAGATATTCAGGGTCCTTTTCTAATGCCAATCTGAAAAAAATACCACAACTAAGTCTCACAAGAACAGCAACATCGAAAACCACAACTAAGTCTCACAAGAAATCATAGCTGCGCATAGTTACCTTAATAGAGGAATTGATTTTTCCTTTTGCCCTCCAGATAAGTACTTGGCAGAAAGCTGTTAAGAAAAGCTATTAACTATAGTAACACAGATGTGGAAGACTATTTATTGTTAGAACGTCTCGATCCATGACATTTGACTTACACCAACCAGCTCCTTAGGGGTTAAATCATGCCCTGAGATCAAGCGTCCTTTCGAGGATGGATCAGTGAGTTTCCCTTCATTTATATTTGTTAATATAGGGTTTCCTGCCTCTTTCTGGACAGTGTCATTTCCTTGTAGTCCCAACTTAGCACTTACAACAGGATGTTTGAGGATTGATTGCTACAAAGCCAATGGGCTATATCAGAGAATCGAAGGGTACTTACATCTTCAATATAGGAGGGAAGGTAGAGTTGTTGTGAAGACAGATAGGAGCCATTAAAAACTAAGAAAGATAATCATATTCTGTTGCTCATAGGAGATGGATTCAAGGGCTAAGTTCCTCTTAATGTAAACTTCTGTCTACGGTCTACCCATGACAGCAATTCCTCTAAACCAAGTTAGTGACTATTTAACTAATTACTATACGCCTGCATGGTTGCATCAGTCCTTCCTGACTACTTGACACTTTATCATTAAAATTTTCGTTTACATGAATTCAAGATTAAGAACATCCTCAGTAATTTTTGGTTTTGCCTTATATTCACGAAATTCTTCATATCAACGAGAGTAACTAAGATCTCAAGTTTTGCCTGAATTCGAGACAGAAAAAGTACTGAGCTCCTCTATTTTTCTATTGTCCATAGATACCAAAACGTATAAATTCCACACCATAGTGTTAGTAAATCTTAGATTGCAAACATTAGAACAAACCTGGGCTATGCTGAATGACAAATTGGTAGACCAGTAAAGCAGACTTCCCTGAGAAGCAATAGTGAAACAAAATGAGAAGAAATGAAAATTTTTTGAACAGGTGGCAGTGCAAAATATAGTATTCCCAATAGAAAGAATGGAGTTAAAATGGCTGTTCCAGGGAGTAATACGAAAATGAGAACAGTAGCTCTTAAGCGAAACTGACCCAGACACTGCTTTAAAAATGGAACTACACATGACTATGGAAAAAGAAGATAGTCAACTTCGAATGACATACTTTCAAGATCATTGAGCATTTTACAAAAGTGATAAGAGTCAAGTAAATGGGACTTTTGCATTTTAAGAAAAACTTAGTTGAAGGACCTTAATCTGAAACTTATCAAAATGCACTAACGTAACCCAAAACAAGAATATGTTAACTTTAGAAGTAATTTACCTGAGGCATTTGGAATGCAAGGAAATAAAGAGCAAATGTCATTAAATTCAAAAATATCTTGTAAGCCTGCAGAAGAAAACAGAAACACCCATCAAATGTCAAGTAGCATGCATAAAGAAACACTTGATCCTTCTTTATTGGTAGCAATTGGTGTTTAACCTGATGCCAGGACAGTTACTTCTCTGGCCAAACAGTTCCACAAAATGTATATGTTCAAATACAGACTTCCTATTATTAAATTGCATAACAAAGTAGAAAACTCACTTTTGCTAATTGCTCGAATTTATCAACTTTGTGTACTGAAGATGCTGAAAAAATTATCTGCAAGAAAAATTAGATACATTTCAAACAAGCTGAAATCCAGAAAATATCAGGAAGTATAGTTCACCAGAAAATATTCCAGCTGATGAGATGTAGCATAATTGTTGCTTCAGGTTTCATGATCCAATAAAAGAAATAATAGTAAATACCTGAGTGTTTGTGTAATGCAAACCAGCTATCAAAAAGGGGAAAAGTGGACCATAAAGACCGTTGGGAATTTCAGTCAAATTCTCGAACCATAAAGCTCCACCCTGCAAGCAATGGAGCAAAGGACTCAATCAAAAGGAAAGTGCAGCAGAAGGAATTTTCCAAAACATTGGCTAAATGACGAAAGAAAGGCCTGAAATACAAGAAAACAATAGTCCTAGAAAAAGAACATCAAAACATGTTTATCAGTACCAATCCCAATATACAGGCACTTACTGTATCAAAGCCAGGATGATGATCAAGTGACATTCTTCTAATGCTAGTTATCCACAAGAAAAAACATGAGATCTGCAGAAAGAAGAATGAGGAGTAAGCTTATCACTCAAAGAACTATATTCCATGTTATACAACATGAATGGTAAAAGCTAAAAGACGCACTGATAACACAAAACTATCCATCTAAGCTCCATAAATACGGTCTCATGATTCATTCATACAAGACTCACAAAAGCCGCGAAAAATGTTATACAGAGTAACAGTTTCAAGGTTTCTCCAGATTTCTAAGCTTTATCGAATAACAAATTACATTTTACATCCACAAGGAGATCTTCAGCATCACCTGGATGGAGAAATAAGCAGGAATCCACAAGAATGAAGGGCACCCAATAGCTTTTCTTTCTTTCCTAAACAGCATGAATTGTTCAACAACACTCCTTCCTGAACCCTTTGGAGGCCAAAACGGTGGTACTAGAAAACCACTATCAAACTATTAGCATCTAATCATTTTAAAGTTGTTGAGGGCTGACACAAAAGATGAGAGGAAAGGAGAGGAAAGAAAAAAGCTCACACTGGGGTAAGAATTGTGAAATCGTTTTTGTTTGCTTGCGCTGCAAAATCAGAACAGGAAGCAAAGCCGTTCTGAAAGCCACAGTAGACGAAGCAATCACGACCCACCTGGCAAGTCATCTGAGACAAATTAACAAAAACCCTCAGACACAAACTATGAACTGAGAAACAAGACAACTGGTCTGAAAGAAACGATTTTTCAAGAAATTTCACCACAGAATGATAGAAACCCAATCCTCAGAGATAAACTACGAGGTGAAAGCCCAGAATTTTCAAGGAATTGCAGAGGAAATAAAGCAGAGAACCTAATCAGAAAGCAAAAGCTATGTATTTACCAGGGCAATCCGGTGAGGTCATGGTATGAATCAAGCAACGAAATCACATGTCGGGTCAATAAATCATGGTTCGCCGCACTAGCTCCGATCATTTCCTGGCTTACATCGCCAAAATCTAATCCATGACCACCACCACCACCACCACTTCCCAGGCCAGTGATCGAATCGTCTCTGAGACGACTCAGCTCAGAGTCCAGGTCCGTGGGAGTGGAAAACAATCGGGATTGGAAAAGACCAGTCGCGATTGAGGGATGTGACGAGGCGGAGACATGGTGAGGAGAGAGAGAGGAACAAGTGTGACGCGATCGGCGGAGGTGAGAGAGTAAAACCCTACGAAATGCCATTTACAATGACGACGGTTGTACGGCCCAGTTCTTGGTGTGAGAAAGTTAACTCCGTTTCCGGCAATATTGGGTGTGACTTCGAAATTGCAATTAGTGGGAAATAAAATAGAGAGAATCAGAAGATAAAGCCCAATTTTAAAAATACCTAATATATTTATATATATATCAAAATATAAAAGAACGAGAGGAAGTAATAATTATATGGCAGTAACAAATGCTATTTTCTAGGCGATTTTATGCACTCGTTCTCTCTCTTTCTAAGAGCGTTTTTCCGGCGAAAATATGGATATCAATAACCACTTCCATCGGTTTTTTAATTTTTTCATGGGTTTTGGTCCCTGGCTATTTCCCAATTCAAAAATACAGAGATAATTATCATCATCTTAAACATCCATAGGCCCCTTTCTCTATAAAAACAGAGAAAATATGACTGAAAACATGCATCACTGTTTACAAAAAATTTCTTTAGAGATCATAGACAAGCCTATTATCTTACCATCACAAGTGTGTGATGAAGCGGCATCATCCAACCAATTTACGGTGGTTGTGATGCGACTGAATCCGAAGAAGCAGAATCTTCGGACATTAGTGTCCCAAATGCCACAGTTGTGGGATTTGGATGATTTTGTAGTTGGTCAAATCATTGGTCCTGAGAAAGTGCATTTTCTCTTCCCGACAGAAGAGATGATGAATCTAGTTCTTCATTATGGACCATGGTTTCTTTCAGAATGGATGGTGACTCTTCGCCGTTGGTCACTGGATCTTTCTGATAATGTCTCGAAGGTGATTCCCTTCTGGATTCAGATCAAGGGCATCCTGTTACAGTTTCTCACCCAAGAGATGATCCATTTCATCGGTTATATATTGACTTCGACGAAAACTCCACCCGTGTTGATTTCGTTCGTGTCAGAGTTTTCTGGAACTCTGTTTTAAGTACTATAATACTATTCTCAGTTTTAAATACGAGTGTTTACAATGCTTTTGTCAATTGTGTGGCATGCTCACCCATGAGAGGAAGGATTGCCCACTACAGGGAGATGATGATGATGATAATGAAGAACTCCAATTGGAGCGCGGGACTGATGATGATGAGGAATATCATGAAAACAGGAGAAATGACGGCAAGGAAAATGATGACTTGAATCAAAACGACAGGGCTCCTGCAATCCTACCCCAAGCTGAGATTGATGAAGCAAATTGTATCGTCGAGTTGGGGGAAGTAATTATATCAGTAATGGATGTTGACCTTACGTCAGAGATAGGGCAGTACAACATTGCGAAGAGGGCAAAAGGTAAGTTCAATGAGGAGGATTTCAGTGATGGGTTTGAGGCGTACGAGAAACAACAATAAGCAAATAAAAGGGAAACATAACAGATGGGGGAAACTCTTGCAAGTCCTCGGTGCAATGACAATCGAATGGTCTTGTTTCCGATTAACAAGAATGAACGATGGGAGGAATCTCAGGGTTCTAATTCATCTACTCAACATTTAGACGGAGGCGCGGGGGGCCCGGTACCCCCAAGGTCACCATGAAGATATGCAGCTGAAATTGTCAGGGCTTAAGGGAGCTTCTGGCTGAATTACAGTTGAAGGAGATATGTCATTTTTCATCGGATATCTTTTTCTTATGTAAAACTATAAGTACGTGTGATGTAGTTCATGATAAGTTGTTGTTTTAGGATATGATAATGTTATCTCAATACATCATGTTGGTAGGAATGGTAATTTAGCTATCTTATGAAAGAAAGATGTATTTTTTAGGAAGTTGTACTGGGATGTAAGGATCATTGATTTTGAAGTTAAATCAAATGGTATGAATTTCTGTTTATTATTTTTTTTATGGCGACCATGTCCCAAAAAATAGACATTTCCTTTGGGAAAAAATTGAAATAATAGGGACGTTTAGACAAAGTCTATGGATTCTCATGGGCGACTTTAATGAAATCCTATCAAATGATGGAAAGATTGGTGGAAGAAGAAGAGATAGTTCGATAACTTTCGAAACATGTATAACTCTTGTGGTATGTATGATTAAGACATACCGAATATAAGTTCTCATGGGTTCGACAGCGATACAAACATACAATAAAGAGTTGTTTAGATCGTGTGGCTGCCTACGCTGATTGGGTAGCTATCCAGCTTCAGAAGCGGAATTCTTAAGGCTATATGAATCAGATCATATGCCAGTTATAACTAGAATTGCCATCTTTCTTTTCGATAAAAGGCTTCTTGATTTTGATGACTTCATGGACTGTGGGTTGTATTAATGATAAAGATCTCTGGGGAAACCGCTAAAAAAGATTGAATCCAATGGATGGAATGCTCCTACTTTATACAATAATACATCCATGCCAGTTTGTAAGCACAAAGCAAACTTGAACTCTTTAAAGAGGATTGAAGAACTTCGTCTGCCACTTGATTATGTCGTGTCCTCTACTGGCCGAGATCAATATTCTATTTCCAGGTTACACAACGAGTTAGCTGCGGCCTACTGGTCTGAAGAAATGTGTTGGCAACAAAAGAGTAGAAATTCATAGCTAACCATTGGGGACAGAAATACGCGTTTGTTTTATGCCTATACAAAAGTTAGGAATTCAAAGAACAAAATCAATAAAATAGAAGATAAAGAAGGGATGCTATATCAGGGTGATATTGCAGTGGGTTCTCATGTGGAGGCTTTCTTCACTTACGTTTATAAATCAAATGGATATAACTCTTCTCAAGCCATCTTTGTGGGTTTCCAAGGAACAGTCACCGATGACATGAACGTGGCTCTCACTTAAACAGTAACAAAGGAGGAAGTAAAACGTGCAGTAATGTTTATTGGAGCAGATCGTGCTCCGGGTCCTGATGGTCTCACAGCCAGATTCTATCACAGCTGCTGGGATGTTATCGGTGAAGATGTTTTGGTGAAGCTAAACGGTTTTTTGAGACATCAACTATGCTTAAGGAGATCAATCATACAAATCTCTGTCTTCTTTCGAAAATTGACAACCCTCAAACACTATCTGAACACCACTGTATCGGTTTGTGTAATGTCATCTACAAAGCAATCTCAAAGATATTGATGAACAGATTGGAAGATTACCTACACTTGATTGTCTCGGAACCGCAAACAGCTTTCATCCCGGGACAGGTAATATCTGACAACATCCTTATCGCTAATAAGCTGATGCACTCACTCAAAGCCCGTAAAAGAGTGTCTCAAACATATATGGCAGTGAAAACATACATCACAAAGGAATATATGAAGTAGAGTGGCCATTTTTGGAGAAGACTATGCGGGCTTTTTGTTTTCATGATAAGTGGAATACGATGGTGTCTTATTCTGTTTTGGTCAATGGTATCCCGCAAGGACACATACATCCGGAGAGAGGTCTACGTCAAGGAGATCGTCTATCACCGTACTTGTTCATATTAAGATCGGCAATGGAGTCCCAAGAATAATTCACCTTTTGTATGCTGGCGATTTTCTATTTTTCTGCCAAGCGAATGAGAAAAATTGTAGAGCTCTTGTCGACATTTTCAAGTTATATGAGCAAAACTCAGGTCAGTACATTAATTCTAACAAGTCAATTATTACTTTTGGATCACGAATCCCAAGTGGCTTGCAAACACGACTTAAACAAATTTTAAGAATTGAAAACCAAAGAGATGGTGGAAAGTATCTTGGTCTCCCATAACAATTTAGAAGAAAAAAGAAAGAAATGTTCAAATACATTGTTACTAAGGTACGTCAACGAACAACAGGATAGAGTGAAAAGTACCTAACGCATGCTGGAAAAAAGATAATGCTGAAATCGGTTGCTATTGCCATGCCGGTTTTCTCTATGTCATGTTTTAAACTCCCGACTCAGATTATAGCTGAAATCACAAGCATCATTCTAGATTCTGGTGGGATAAATCAGCAGATTCTAAAGGAATACCATAGGTCGCATGGCGAAGACTGTACTACCCGAAGAAAGAAGGAGGGCTTGGTTTTAGGGATTTGGAAAAATTTAATGACGCATTACTTGCTCGATAAGCTGGCACATTTTGCAAAAACAAAAAATTCAATTCTTGCAAGTTTGTTAAAAGCTAGATACTATAAAGATAGTTCACTTCTACATGCTTCGCCAAAAAGAAATCAGTCATATAGTTGGGCCTCGTTGTTGGTGGGAGTGGAGCTCTTGGAGAAAGGATCTTTAAAACTTATCAGTGATGGCAAAACAACAAACGTTCACGACGACTATTGGGTCTCTGTTTTGCCATCATGAAAGGTAATGCCCTTACATGATCATGTGTCTACGATTTAATAAAGGAAACATGAGGCTCCCGGTCTTGGAACCTTGAGATCGCTGGTACAATTATGGCAGAGAGTGACTTAACTCTAATGTCGAAACTACATCTTTCGACGGTTGGTGAATGTGATGAAACAATTTGGTCGTTAGAGAAATCATGAGACTGCTTTGTACGCTCCGGGTATAAGTTAGCAATGGCCATTGCTGTATCGAGTCCTTGATGTGTTCTTCCTCCAGAAGGGGACACACTACTTAAAGAAAAGATTTAGAGCCTTGACATATTGCCAAAAATCAAGTATTTTGTTTGGAGGGTGCTGTCTAAATTTTTGCTAACAGCGACACGCTTACATACACGAGGTATAAAGATAGACAAAACATGCCAAAGATATTGTGCGAATGAGGAAAGAATTAACCACGCACTGTTTTACATGCCCTCTCTCTCTCTGTCATTACTTGGAGACTATCTCAAATCCCCAAGATCTCCACAATGTCTTTTTCTAACGCTTTAGAAGACAATGTGAAACTATCTTTGACCTGCAAAACGAGAATGGCCTAACACATGATCAGAAGCTCCAACCACTATGGCTTATTTGGCGGATATGAAAATCGAGGAACAACCTTATATTCAACAAGATGAAGTCGTATCCAATGAAAGATGTTCAGAAAGCATTGTGTGAAGTGCAAGAGTGGATCAAGGCACATTGGCAATGCTCTGTTTCTAGTTACCAATTCTATAACATAAACGGAACGACGAACATTAACTTGGGAGAAACAGCCACCAACATACCTCAAATGCAACTTTGATGCGGCTTACGACCCTTGCACGGGTCAAAGACAAAGCTGATGGACAGTCCAAAACTCTGTCGGTGATGCAATATATTGGGGATTTGCGGGTTTAGGCCAATCATCATCAGCACTAGAAGTAGAGTCCAAAGCACTTCTTCTTTTGTTCCGAACGTGTGGTATATGGGTTTTACTAAGGTGATATTTAAAGGGGATTGTCAAGAACTAATTTACTGCATACATGGTCACTTGAAGATTCACTTAATCCTAAATCTCTACATTATATAGTAGGCATATAAAATGGCATCTTGCAGCTTCTCTCATACAAAAAAGCAACAACAAAATTGCTCAAAAACTTGCTAAAAGGAGACTTTTAGGTAAATCATTTTACTTCAGTACGCTTTTATGTCCGTCTTGGCTTATTCGTTTATTGAGATCAAATAATGTAATCACACTTTGATTTTCATTTACTTGTAGAAAAAAATTATATATTTATCGAAATATTTTTGAGTTTTTTTAATATACAAAACAACTTTAAAATCGAAATAAACCAAATACTAAGATATCTAATCCGGAGTTTTAAAATAAACCAAGTTTGAAAGTTTTACAAGAGAAATTAAAGATAAATACATGAACTAGTCACAAAAATCTCTTTGGACCATAAACTGCATAAGCTGTTCCGTCATGTTGACTGAAAATCTTGTCCACCAGATTTATTTAAATCCAAACCAAATCTAAACTACACCATTAATAGCACCGAATAATTATGATTAAATTATCTTATTTTGTAATTTTTATTTTTATTTATAGCCACACGATTCTAAATTATAATTAAAAGATCAACGAAATTGTTATACCATGTAACTAAATATATAATATTTTATATTTTTCATTCGATTAATGTCTCTTCTAAAAAGGTATTATAGTATTAAGAAAAATTAACAATTATAAAAATATCTCAGATTCTGTAAGTGTCTAAAACTGTAAACTCCTTAGAAAAAATATCCTTTAGTGTTCTCAACTCTCGTTAATATATATGTAATTGTGTGTTACATGAACCCGGTGGAACCAATTCGTCTGAACCCATTACCCAGAAAACTTTCCGATTTATTGTCCTGGTTATTAAAAGTTTACATAAAACCCTCACATTATGACTAAGATTGATGGCCGTGAGAATTTTTTACCGCTAAAATTTACGGCTGAAAAAATATGTACTCATTGTATATAACTTTATACTAAATGAAAAAAATCTTATTCGTTTGGTATTCGGATAGTCATATCGAATTTCTAATTTGCTGAAGATGACTTCAAACTTTCAAAGCCTTAACTCAATAACTGAAAAACATTAGTTTATAACCATAAACCTAAAAATTAGTACACAATTAAGCAAGAAACAAATCCATCTGAGATCTGTTCTCTTGACCAATAACATCAAGAAAAACAGGATCAACGGTAACGAAGCTATCCACGTGTACTTTAAAACTATGGTCCCACCACAAAACCTTAGCCGCTCCTTCGATATCAAGCTTAGCCTCAAGTTTCATCTCTCTCTTCGCCACATCAGTAAAGAACCTCCGCGCGTGTTGCGCAAGCTCCATCCCGTCGAGACGCGCCGGCAACCGAAGAAGCTGACAAGATCTCGCCGGCTGCGAACCAGCCTTCACCTCCGCCGTGCCAAGAACGGTGCCGTCGTAGAGGATCGACATCGTGGTGGAGGAGTAATGAATGGCTGCGATGTTAGGGTTTGTGACGTGTACGGTAAGCATTAACTCGGCGTCGAGGACAGGGAGGTTGAGTTTCAGTGAGGTTAGGTCTATGGAGATAAGGTGGAAAGTTGGATCTTTTGGCCTGGCGCTAAGTACAGAAGTTGCTGCTGCCGCTGATGCTGCTCCGATTAAAGCTGAGCTCCAGCTCCATTTTACCTTTTGGCCCATGGACCCCATCGGAAATTACAGTTTATGCCCTTGTGTTTTTGTGAAGAAGAAGCTCTTCAATTTTGTAATTTTGCCGACCAGTGTGACGACGAAGCTATCGAGATAGAGAAGAGCTACTAAAAACAGAAAAACTTGAAATACGTAAGTG
Organism: Schrenkiella parvula; assembly: GCA_000218505.1. NCBI lineage: Eukaryota > Viridiplantae > Streptophyta > Magnoliopsida > Brassicales > Brassicaceae > Schrenkiella > Schrenkiella parvula. The sequence continues at coordinate 6,838,680 of CM001191.1, read as the reverse complement.
ACCTTTGATTTTGTATTTGTTGTTGTATAGCTTGTATGGGTATTTTGGTCATTCTCCAAACTAGTTGTATTGTATGTATGTATGATTATTATTGACCATCTCCAACCAATTTCTTTAGTTTCAGTTCCCAAACTACAATATAATCTTAAATAACCATTTAATCATTTCTTAAAAGAATTACATTACATTAAATATATTGAAGAATGAAAAATATAATAGATTTCTTTTATAAAGCATATTTTTCCTACAAACATGTAGGACATTCTTTATTCTAAAATATATTAGATAGCATAAATTTTAAGGCAATTCTCTTAAATAGATTAATTTAAACTTTAATCACAAAAATAGACCACAAGAGTAAAAGTTTTTAAAATAACATTAATTAAATAAAAAAGTACTAAATTATCCTTAAATTAATAAAAAAATAATTTAATATATAAAAAATAAATAAATTCTGAATTTTTTCTTTTCAAATTTTTTTTCAAAATTTGTTTTCAAAAACAAATTTTAGGAACCCTTTCCTAAAAATATGTAAACATTTCTAAAATTTGGTATACCCAACCTACAAATTTAAGAACATACTTTCAGTCCTCCAAATATTTCTTCTATATTTAATATATTATTTTTACTTATTTATAATCATTTTTTAAAATATTTAAAATCACTTTATGTATGTTTAATTTTTTTTAAGCTTGAGAAATATTTTCATAAAAATATGTAAATTACTCATAAAACTTAACTTAGCCTTCCTAAAAATAAATATATCTTTCCTAAAATTTTAAAAACATATTTTTAGCCTTGGAATCTTTTCCTAAGCATTTGAAACTATAACGCTTCTCTCTCTTTCTCTCTCGATGGCGACCAAGAAGGAGATCTGAGATCTGAAGATCTCGATCACGATAAGACGGAGGTTGAGGATCTCGGTTGGTTAATGTGTTGGGGTAGCTTGATTCAGTGTATATGGGTTTTGATTTTTTTCAGGATTGTGCGGGGATCAATTCGAATCGGTTTCAATGGCGATATGATTCGGGAAATCGGTGACGGAAAAAATCACGGGCTGTTTGAGCGATTGGGGGAGATTCGGAGAGGAGAGAATCACGGAAAGAATGAGGAAAAGGAAACACGGTTGTTGTCGCCGTTAAGAGAAGATATTTTCATCAACAAACAAAAGAAATCATCATGTATCAAGAGCGGATATGACAGGAAGAACTATCGTGATCTGGGGAAACAGAACTCTCGAAATCATGTCGGGATATCAGAAAGGAATCACTGGTCATTAACATCCCGGATTATGACAAAAGGAAGGATCAAAATCGGATAATTAGGATTCTCAATGTTCGATTGATATCACGATCAAAGGACTATATATATCGGATCCAACTTCGAGACATACATCACTCATCTAAACACAAATACATTCACAAACAAAAATACAACCATTAAAATATTTCTTTGCTTTTTAATCGATCCTCAATGGCTCAAGCAAATTTTCTTGCGGGAATGAAAGATAAAGCACAGGACAGCAGAGCAAAGTTGCTCAAAATTACGGTTCCAAAATTCGATAACTCGAGTCTAATCTCGGGTTATTCGAAGACACTTATTGGAAGATGTTTGAACCCCCCACAAACAAGACATGAAATCGATGTTATTCATGTTACCCAAAATCTGGCAACTTGAGGACCGGGTCACCGGAGTCGATCTTGGGATGGGGCGCTTTCAGTTTGATTTTGATAGAGAAAAGGATATCCAAGAGGTACTAAAGATGGAGCCATTTCACTTTGCTTACTGGATGCTGGCTTTGGTTCGATGGGAGCCCGTGGTCGAGGCATCTTATCCGTCGAAGGTATGCTTCTGGATTAAGGTCTATGGGGTACCACTTCATTACTGGGCAGAGGTTACATTTTGCTGCATTGGCGCTGCGTTAGGAGAGGTGAAATCGGTGGATTTGGATGAAGGGAGAATACAAGTAACCATTGATGGCCACAATGGTGGTGGAATTTGGGGGAGGGGAAGAAACAGAGTTGACATTAAGGTACGAGAAATTGTTTGGATATTATAAGGAAGGCTTCAGTCTTTGCCATGATCACACAAGATGTCCTACCAGAAACAACCAACCGGAAAAGAATCACGAGGCCACAACACTGGTCCCCGGTCAGGAGTTCAAGGCGGTTAGTTACAACGGTGTGGTTAAATTGGGATTGGAAAGGTCATCAGACAGAGACGAGTCCTCACGAAAGATACTCTCTAGAGATCAGCATCAAACTGAGAGAAGCGAGAGGGATTTACGAATTCAATGGGGGCGACACAGTAGGGAACAAGGGAAAGGATCCTCCAGGTACTGACACGGCGGGTATGGCTCTCAAAGAGACTTTCCGAAACGGTTAGTAGGGAATCAGGAGGGTAAAAGCAAGCTACATAATGCATTAGTGGTTCCCCATTTGTGAGATCAGGAGCGGATCATGCTAGAAGCCTTCCAAGGTACTTCCAGATCTCCTGTCTTAAAGTCGATTCCGAAGGCGCGGAAAGCACTTCGGTTCGAACCGGAGGTCACACTGATGGAGGCCGGCGAATGTGGAGCTTTTTCGGATGAACCTTCTAAGGAGAGTAGTTCATCAGACCCTCTTCTCATGGGAACGGGTTTGGACGGGAGTGCCCAAGGAAAGGATCAATCAGAAGATGTGGAGCAAGATACGCAGGAAAATACGGAGGATGAGTCGGAGGATGTGAAGGGAAATACATATGAAAGGGTTAACAAGGAAATCATAGAAATGGAGATCGACCACAGGGTGGAAAAGACTGCCCAAAAGGTTTCTTCAGAGCCGGTTAGTGACATCAAGGACGTGGTGAACAGTACAGAACCAGAGGAGAAGGCGGGTTATCAAAAGGGGTCAGGGAAAGAGGAAAAGACGAGAGTCAACAAAAGCTTAGCGGACCAACGGAAAAAACAAGTTCGACCTACTCCACTTCTGCTGGGGGCACAACAAAGAAAAGACTTGTTCAACATCTTATTTCTCCTCGGAAGAAGTAGGTAACTAAAGTACAAGGTAAGGGAGAGGCGGCAACAGGGATTCAGGACAACAAAGATCCACCTTTCCCAGCCACCAAGGAACCGGCACAAAAGGTAGGAGCTGATACATGATCATGGTTACTTATACTGGTGATGAAGAGCTTGGGGAGTGGAAGTCTATCGGTTTTATCGGGTTGCAAAATGTAACATCTATTCATATAGATGTTGCACTTTTTTTTTCCAGGGTTCATCTTTTGTGGTTTTATTTGGTTTGCTTCAGTTTGTACGGTTACACCCCCTTTTGTTTACTTAATAAATGGACCTTTGGAATAGAATGGTTGTTATAACTTGGTCATAGTTATTTGCTGCAAGTCAATTTATCATGGCTTGTTATAATGCAAACCAAAGGAGGGAATCCTGTTAAGACTTTTTTTGCGGACACCTCACCATGCTCGAGAAGAAAGATCTCTTAATGGGTTTGGGGTTTTTGGCTGCAGGAAGGAGCTGGAAAAGTTAGAAAAGGTTAGGGTGCACAGATCACAAAAAGTCCAGGCGGTAGCGGGGTTTCTTCATACCTCACCTCCTTCATCTCATTGCAAAAGATTAATGAGAATTCTTAGCTGGAATTGCCAAGGCTTGGGAAGCCATTGGACAATTAGTTATTTGAGAGAAATATGGTATAAATATAAGCCGGTATTTTGTTTTTATCGGAAACCAAACAGGAGTTTTCATTTGTACAACAATTCCAATTTCACTTTAGGTACGACAGATTATACACAGTCGAACCCAATGGATCAAGTGGGGGATTGACATTGTTCTATGATACATCCTATCAAGTGAATATTTTGTTTGCTAATAATAGAATGATCGACATCGAGGCGGAATTCCAAGGGAAAAAAATCAATACCACGTTTGTTTACGGGGACCCAGTCCAAAATCTTCGTGGACAGGTCTGGGACAGGCTTACTCGTATAGGTGTCCACCGGTCAAACCCCTGGTTTGTCACTGGTGACCTGAATGAAATAACAGAAACCATGAAAAGCAATAAGGTTGATTACGACATATGTCAACCTTTATTCCTTTCAACAATATAATAAGAGATTGCGGTTTTATAAAATTTCCTTCTAGCGGAAATACGTTATCATGGAGAGGATGATGCGGCGGGCAAATCATTAGATGTCGCCTAGACAGGGCTCTAGCGAATGAGGAGTGGCACACACTATTTCTTTATTCGTATACGGAATATTTGGGTATGGTGGGCTCTGATCATAGACAGGTGGTTGCGATTTTAGAGGATAAAATCAATAAAAAAAGGAATATGTTTCGGTTTGACAAAAGATGGATTAATGGATATAATTAAGAAAGGTTGGGAGCAGAGAAATGGACAACGCAATCCAACGGTGGTTTACAAAATACGGAATTGCAGACATGAACTCTCCAAATGGGGAAAACAAAATTTTTCCATATATGGAAGTCCAAAAAGCATTGGAGGAAGTCCAAAAGGAAGAAATTATGGAACTCCAAAAAGCATTGGAGGAAGTACAAAATGACGATTCACATACCCAGGAAGAACTGCTGGTGGTATCTCGGAAATTACAAGAGGCTTACAGAGATGAGAAAATATTTTGGCAACAAAAGAGCCGGAACTTATGGCATCGGGAGAGAGATCGGAATACAAAATTAACTAAGCAACGGAGAGCGAGAAACCATATTGTCGGCTTATATAGCACATTACGAGTTTGGGACACATCGGACGTGGGGGTGAAAAACATCGTAATGAAATACTTTGAGGACTTATTTGGTTCATCAAACCCAACAGACTTTGACGAATTTCTTAGTTACATACGACCATCTATAACGGATCATATGGATAGGATGCTAACAGCTTTAGCTACGGAAGAGGAGGTGCGGAATGCATTATTTTTTATGCACCCGAAAAAGGCACCAGGGCCGGATGGGATGACGGCTTTGTTTTTCCAACAAGCGTGGCCCATTATAAAATCGGATCTCCTTGCTTTGGTTAACGATTTTATCCGTACGGGCCAGTTCGACAAAAGACTAAATCTGACACACATTTGTCTGATCCCAAAATCCGAGAGGCCAAGTCGGATGACGGATCTACGTCCAATTAGTCTGTGCAATGTGAGCTACAAAATCATATCCAAAGTTCTTTGTCAAAGACTCAAGGGTTTTCTACCTGATCTCATTTCGGAAACGCAATCGGCCTTTGTGGCGGGAAGACTAATTTCGGATAACATCCTGATGGCGCATGAAATGTTCTATGGTCTGAGAACGAATCCAGCATGCAGAGATAAATTTATGGCAATCAAAACAGACATGAGTAAGGCTTATGACCAATTAGAATGGGGTTTTTATTGAAAACGTCCTAAGGAAGATGGGATTTGCGGACAAATGGATTTCATGGATGATGAGTTGTATCACTTCGGTGCAATATAGTGTTCTCCTAAATGGTCAACCAAGAAGTTGAATAGTTCCTAGACGGGGGTTACGACAGGGAGATCCACTCTCACCTTATCTCTTCATTCTATGTACGGAAGCACTTAGTGCTAATATAGAGAAGGCGAACGGGAAAAAAACTAACTGGCCTTAAGGTGGCAAGGGCATGCCCCCCAGTCTCGCACCTTCTCTTCGGAGATAATAACACAACAAATAAATTTCTCGAAATCATCTATACACCAAGCGAGAGGAACTGAGGACAATCCCTGGCATTACTACGGTAGGAGCCATGGGTTCTTACCTGGGTATCCCTAAAAGCCAAGGGAACCAAAAACACAAATTTTTAGCTTCATTCAAGACAGACTACATAATCGGGTCAATGGCTGGACATCAAGACTTCTCTCCAAAGGGGGAAAGGAGGTTTTAATTAAATCGGTAGCGACAGCACTTCCCAACCATGTCATGTCATCGAAACGAGTAACCACCAAACTTACTAGTGTGGTAGCACAATTCTGGTGGAGTAAAAATGGAACCAATAGAGGAATGCACTGGAAATCGTGGGATAAGCTTTGCCAAAACAAGGATAATGGGGGTATAGGTTTTCGGGATATTGAGGATTTTAACACGGCCCTCCTGGCAAAACAATTATGGAAGTTAGTAGAACAGCCACAATATCTCTTTTCGAAGGTGTTCAAGGGTCGTTACTTTAGAAATATGAACCCCTTGGACCCGATTAGGTCGTACTCTACATCCTATGGATGGAGAAGTATCATCTCAGCTCGCTCTCTGGTTAATATAGGACTAATCAAAAAGATGGGAACATGAGCATCGATTTCGGTCTGGAACGATCCATGGCTCCCAACCACACGCCCGAGACCTGCAATATGTCAAAACTTTTAATTACTATCCCTCGCTCATGGTCAACCATCTAATTGATCCGGAAACTCGAGATTGGAATGCGCAATTGAATAAGGCGATCATTGTACCCGAAGACGCAGCGATTATTCTTTCTATGCCCATTAGTCGGCACTCAAACCCAAATAAATGCGGCTGGCATTACAAGAAATCGGGGAAATACACGGTAAAATCAGGATACCATATCGCGCGGACTTTTTTACGCAATGGACACAGTCCAACTACAGTGGGCCCAGAGATTAAAATAGTACAATCATACTCATGGAAACTAAGATGTCCAGCCAAAATTAGACACCTCATCTGGTAGGCCTTAACATGATGTATCTCGGTAGCGAAAAATCTGCGGTCAAGGGGTATACAATGTGATACACTTTGTAGTCGTTGCGGGATGGAGGAAGAGCAGTTAATCTTGTCCTCTTTGAATGTCCACCAGCGCTTCAAACATGGGCTTTGTCACAAATCCCATCGAATCCTTCCATTTTTCCAATGACATCGGTATTCTCAAACATGGATTATCTCTTCTGGCGACTACCTCCAGATAGTACATCACAACATTTCCCCTGGTTAATTTGGTACATATGGAAAAATCGTAATAACAAACTATACGGCAATATAGACAGGAGTCCTCGCGAAGTTTTACAGATGGCGGAAGTAGAGTCCACTTTGTGGACGGAAGCCCAAGAGAGGAATGATGAAATCCTACAACGACACAACCCCCGTCAGATATGATGCTGCAACAACAACCGGGTCGGCAGTGTTATCTGGATGGTGCATGGAAAGCAAACAATTTATTCTCCGGACAGGGCTGGTATAGCATCAAGGAAGGATACGAGCAGATTTTGGGAGCGGGAAATGTTAGGAGAAACCAATCCCCACTTCATGCAAAATTGGAGGTACTTTTATTGGCAATGAAATGTATGATCAACCTGCACCAATTTGATGTCACTTTTGCCACCGACAATAAGGAGTTGACGAAGCTGATTTCAAAGCTAAGTGATTGGCCGGCCTTCTCTCCGTTGATAGAGGAATTCAAAAGGTATATGACACTGTTTGCGACGTTCAAACTGTTAATCCCAAAAACTAGCAAGTGGAGCACATACCCAAATTCTTTATACCCAAATTCGTTATGTCTTCTTTCACTTAACACCCAAATTATTTCTAGCTTATAAAGTCTCACTTTCTTCTTGTTATCCTTAATCGAGCCAACCTAACACAATTGAAAGAGATATTGTATTGGTTTAAGTGTGACAGCTCTTACCTTCACTTAGAGATTGGTTTAGATGTTTTTTTTTTCTTTTTCTTTTGTTGTTGGGCCTATTGGATCGGGTTCACTTGCCATTTTAAACTCGAAGGGGAGAGGAGTCGAACTCGTTACACCTAGCTAACGGGCACTAGCATACATTTTCTCGGTTGGGATGTCAATTCAAGAGTCTATGTCTTTATTTTATTTGAATTGATGTTTGTATTTTTATTTGATATCACAAAAAAACAAAAAACTCTTTTTTCTTTTACAAATTCCTAAGTTTTCAACTTTTGGAATGAAGTTTCAAAGTTTCTCGGACATCTAAACTTTTTCATCGAGTAATATCTTTAGAAAAAGATAGGAACATAAAAAAATGTGAAATTTAAGAAAGAGTTGGTATTAGAAAATCATAAAACATACATAGTTGGAACATACAAAAAAAAAAGAATGCTTCTCTACAATTCATATCCATATCTCCTAAGCTTCACTATCAGAAAAAAAAATCATTTGAACCACGTTTACTATATAAAAACTATATGATATAACCAAACATACGTACGTTGTCTCACCAGCAATTCCCCAAATAAATCAATTCAATTTACTAATTAAAACTTTAAATGGTAGTATCAATTGTCCAATCCCAAAAAGATAGGTATCTTCAACATCATAATGAGTATTATTTGCATAAATATTTATCTAAAACAATGAAATCAACAAGAACTCTCAACTCGGAGCCGTTGACTCCGACTTCCTCTAGCTCCAGCATCGTCTCCGGCGTCAGCCCTTAAAGCAGCTCGAGCAGAGACAATCTGGTTTGACGTAAAAGCAGCGTCGAAGGCAGTGAAATCAACCCATCCCATAAGCAATCCTTCTTTACCCCAACTTTCCGGTATAGGAACTTTTCCGGCAACTTCTTCTCTGTGTCTCTTCAGTCTCTCACGTCCAGACAACACCGTCTTCGTCTCCGGCTGCTCTTGAATATTCCGGTGACTTGTAATGCTCTCCGGCAAACATGTTTTCGTGGCCAGCTTGTTTTGTTTTTGGTGACAAGATCTCGGAGAGATTGGTTCCTTTGATTCCTCTAGCAAGTTGTTGTTCTTCATTTTACAATCTTGGTTTGATCTTTTTTGCAATAGAGATTTTTTCTTGGTTTCGATGTGTGTGTCTCTATAAAAAGAGATTATACAGAGAAATAAATAATAATTAATAAATAATAAGAATGGAAAATAATAATATACAAGGTTGAAAACGAAGGAGAGAGCGTGACAGAGATTTGTGGTGGCGCTGTCTACTTTTGTGATCACATATAATACTATTACTATTCTATGGTCTTTGACGTTTCTACGTCTCATGTCGTTTTTTTCCCCCTCCACTGTTAAATAATAGTATGATTAGCTAAAATGCGGTCTAGGCGAGCGCGTTTAGAAAACGCTTGGACGCTACATGTTGATCGGACGTTTCAACTTTATGTTATATGATAATTTAAACAATTTTTAGAAATACGGACGTCTAATACCGTTTAAACAGACGTTTATGCGGGTTAAGCAGAAACCTAGGCGGATTCTAGGCCATTTAAACAAAAATCCAAAATAGATATTTAATTTTATATTATTATGTAATTTAAGATTATTTATTTAAAATGTCATTTATTTTCAGTATTTAAATTTTAAACCTACTAAATTTAATTTATTATAATAACTAATAAGTTTAAACACTATACATTTATTTACTTTATATTTTTAGGATTATATTTTTTATTTACTTCTCATCTTAATTCATTTCTATATTTTAAAACTATATATTAGCATACTACATAAACGTTTATTAAATTTTATATTTGAGACTATATTCATTCTAAAAAAAATTTATCTACATGTTTTATCTATATAATATTTATTTTGCATAATTTACTTCTAGACTTCCGTGTAAACAGTTAGGCGCTAGACGTTCATCTACCTTGTAATGAATTAAGATCATTCTCCATAATTATTTTTTTAAAGTGAGTTAAGATCAATCGATTTTTCATAATTAACGGAGAACCAGACAAATCTCTGAATAATTTTCAAAAATACAAAATCAAATATAAGAGTTTATAAACATTTTACTGAATAAACCAAAACAACACATCAATATTGCGACTAAGAAGCATTATTTGTTTTGCAATTCAAAATCCTTGATGTTTACATTAAAGCTTGATTGGATTTTTGAACATAGTTCATATAATCAAATGGAAGAGTGATCTTTAAATTCACATTAATATTAAGATTCAAAATCTATATTCTATTTGGTGACATGATGATTGCCAAGCAAAACAAGATGAACCCATTTATTATCTACTATGTAATTCTACCGTGCTCATCATATATATATAAATATTTATAAAATAATTAAATCATAATTTTATTAGTATTTTATTTTTTTATAAATTTTTAGTCGTTTTGTCTTTTATATATATAAAAAGTAAATAAATTATTATTTTAAATAATTTTAAGTTATTATTTTAATTAGACATGTAATTTCATGTATAAAAACTTAGAAACGGTTATATTAATCAATATTTGGGTATGTTGGATCATGGGACTATATAACACATCAGGAGTTTGGGATACATTGGACATGAGGGTGGAAAAAATTGTAATAGAATACTTCGACGAACTGTTTGGCTCTTCAACCCCAACAGATTTGGATGAGTTTCTTAGTGATCTACGACCGGCTATAACAGATCCGATGAATGTCATGCTAACTGCTGTAGCTACGGAAGAGGAGGTGCGAAATGCCCTATTTTTAATGCACCCGGAGAAGACACCAGAACCAGATGGGATGACAACTTTGTTTATTCAACAAGCATGGCCCATTATCAAATCGGATGTCGTTGGTCCGGTTAACGACTTTATACGAACTGGACAGTTCGATAAAAGACTTAACCTTACTCACATTTGTCTGATTCCAAAAACAGAGAGACCAAGTCAAATAATGGAGTTATGCTCAATTAGCCTTTGCAATGTGAGTTACAAAATTATATCCAAAGTCCTTTGTCAAAGACTCAAGGGACTCCTACGTGCTCTCATCTCGGAAACGCAATCGGCCTTTGTCAGCGGAAGATTAATATCAGATAATATCCTGGTAGCTCAAGAAATGTTTCATGGACTGAGAACGAATCCATCATGCTAGAATAATTTTATGGCAATTAAAAAGGATATGAGCAAGGCCTACGACCGCTTAGAATGGGGTTTTCTTGAACATGTCTCGAAGAGGATGGGTTTCACGGATAAATGGATTTCATGGATAATGACCTGTATCACCACGGTGCAATATAATGTCCTCCTAAATGGTCAACCACTAGGTCGAATAATTCCTGAGAGGGGCTTACGACAAGGAGATCCGGTTTCACCTTATCTTTTCATCCTTTGTACGGAAGCACTGATTGCTAACATTAAGAAAAGGAAACGGGAGAAAAACCTAACAGGACTAAAGGTGGCACGGACATGCCCCCCAATATCACATCTTCTCTTCGCGGATGATAGCCTTTTTTTCTGTAAGGCTACAAAAAAGGAATGTCTGGCTATTTTAGAAATTCTTAGGAGTTATGAAAGAGCATCTGGTCAACAAATAAACTTTTCAAAATCATCAATACAATTCAGACACAAGGTGGAGGGCAATACTCAGGAGGAACAAATAGCAATGCTAGACATCACTACGGTAGGCGGTATGGGCTCTTACCTGGGAATCCCTGAAAGTTTGGGAGGACCAAAATCACAAATTTTTAGCTTTCTTCAGGACATACTTCATAACAGGGTAAATGGCTGGACATCCAAACTTCTCTCCAAAGGAGGAAAAGAAGTTTTAATCAAATCGGTTGCTTCAGCGCTTCCGAGCCATGTGATGTCGTTGCTTTAGGCTGCCGAAAAGAGTAACAACTAAACTTACAAGTGTGGTGGCACAATTTTGGTGGAGTACGAATGGAGTCAATAGAGGAACGCAATGGAAATCATTGGATAAGCTTTATCAAAGTAAGGATAATGGGGGTTAGGTTATAGGGCAACTGAGGATTTTAACACGGTCCTGCTGGCAAAGCAATTATGGAGGTTAATAGAACACCCACATTGCCTCTTTTCGAAAGTATTCAAGGAGTGTTACTTCAGAAATACGGACCCTTTGGATCCAATTAAGTCGTACTCCCCATCTTATGGATGGAGAAGTATCATCTCAGCTCGATCATTGGTAAAAGTTTAAAATGATTCGTTTACGTTCCGAAATACGGTTACGGTTTTTGGTCATGCTTAATCCCATTTTTTACAACCGGGCGAATCCATTATATCTATTAAAAGAGTGGGTAAGAACAACAACAAGCACCTATGGTCTACTGGTTAAGACGATTGACTCCTGGTGAAGAGGTCGTGGGTTCGAACTACGCTGGGTGTGTTTTTAATATCTTAATTTAACCCAAAACACTAAAACGAGGCGTTAGTCAAAGTTGGTTTAAGGCTAACGATGTTAAGTTTGGGTACGGAATTCAAATTTTTATGTCGTTTGAGTTTAAATACGTACTGGTGATGAGTTCAGGTTTTAAAAAGCACGATGGAAAAAATTTAGGTCGAAATTAGCAGTTTTCCCCTGATACTTCTGCATGGATGTCAGATGAGCTATAGATTTACTATATTGTTGTCAAAAAAAAAATGAACCACACTTGTTTTCTCCTATTATACTAAAATCGTATAATTTTTTTATATTATATTTAGTTTAACTTTACATCTTAAATTTGTAAATATATTTTCGTCAAATTTTGTACAATTTGATATACATTGTTTTGGAAAAAAGGGAAAAAAATTGAAGTGTTGATCGATTTGGAGTTGCATAAGTAAATCCAACCGGTAATCTTTTGAAGGCTCATGCATATATATGAATATTTACAAAATAACTAAATTATAATAAGTGGTTAATATTTGCTTTCACTTATTCATGAGTTTTAAATCGTTTTGTAATTTCTTTATATGAAAAATAAATAGAAGATTATTTTATATAATATTATGTTATTATTTTAATTAGATTTGTGATTTTGATTATAAAAATTCAGATCTTATTCATTTTTGGATAAATCGGGTTTCATCAATTCCTTCGAACTGAACCACAATTGTATTTGGTTCTTAAATCAGTTTACTTTTGTTAAATACATATACTTCTATTCTTCGTCTTAAATTTATAATTATATTTTCATAAAATTTTGTATCATTTTATATAGGTTGTTTGGACACAAATTAGGAAAAAAATTGAAGTATGGATCGGTTTGGAATTGTATAAGCGAACCAAACCGGTAATTTTTTATCGATCGGTCAAGAGTTGAAAATGTAATAATATGCGAAAACTGAAAAGTTTGATTCTGTCAGTTTAGTCATGTTCGGTTCGGATAAAGTGACATCCATGATTTTAAATTATTGTTCTATATTGTCTTAATTGTTTATTTGGTATAAAATGGACCTTAACATGAAACATTTTTTTTTAAAAAAAATTGATATCAGATAATTGGATTACATTATCTTGTTTTATTTTTCTAATGATTTGGCCAAAAATAGATTTATAGCAAAATATTTTTAATTTATTTTTTAATATCAATTATATTATTTGAAAAATAATTCAAAAAATAGACTTTTCAAATAAAATAAAACAATCTATGTTCACTGGACTGCTATAACTTGGCTAATTAAACCCCCCCCTCCCCCCCCCAAAAAAAGTTGCCTACTATTCCTCTTTTTTCTTTCAACATCATATTTTTCCATTTTTATTTTTATATTTTGTTTTACTTAGGTCCCACGTAAATTCAAAGCATCAAAATCAGAAGGTCGAATTGGCTTCTTCTCCCTCCTGTGGCGTCAACTTCATTTATAGCCACAAAACAAGATATTGCTATTTGCAACTTGCTCGCCTCTGTCCTCTCCATGTTAATTTATTTTTGGCTTTAGTTTATTAAAAACAAATTTATGAAGACGGAAAGAAATGCAAAAGTAACGACGAGAATATGATTAAATTTTTCGTCCCTGTTCACGGGAGATTGACAACTAGGAATTAATCAAACTTGCAGTAATTAGAGCTTGACGTGAGAAGCAACTAGATTGGTCGAGTAAGCGTTTGTTTATATGTTAAGTAAGTTCCAATGTTTGAGACTTTTATTCGAGCTAATTATAGTTTGTTTTGAGGATCTGCCTTTTTCAAGTTAAGTTTAAAGAAGTATTTATTCATATTTTACTTTTTTTAGATGCATGGATTATGGAAGCATAGGTAAACCAATGGTTCAGCATGGCTAGTTCTGTGTCTCGTCATTTGTCGGCTTCCCACTATATGGTATGAACGGTTAGTTTCTTATGCACCTTTAATCTTGAGGGTCTTCCTTATGAGATTCATGCGAAGTTCGGTCACCGGAAGGTCTTATGTGGTCTTGATATCCACATGTTGCGACATAATTATTTTATGTGGCTAACATTTTCATTCAACTGGTTATGTAAGCGCACAACAAACCACAGTTACTATGGTCGGATATTGAATCCACATGGAATTGGTAACAATACAAAACGTAAAGACAATAGGTTAATGTATTTTCTCTTGTTATTCATCAACCCAAAGTATTTATATGTATATATACAAGGGTCGGAGATGGATCCTATTATAGGAAGATATACATGAGTTAAAGATATAAGCCAATCCATAGAGATATGTATCATTATCAACTAATAATCACATCATTATCCCAATATTCTCCGTCAAGATGGAGCATGTAGATCTGGAACACCCATTTTGCCAAATAGATAGATAAACTAATGGTTCTGTAAAAATATCCACAAGATGGTGAGTTGTCTTTACGGTGTGATAACCGAACCATCTTGAACTGCATCCCATATATAAAATGACAATCAAGGTTTGTCGTCCGAGACTCTCATTCCATTTAAATGCCTCTCTTCTTGAATAATCTGTAAATAGACAGAATTAAGATTTAATTCCATATGTCTACTTAGAAGGTTGAATCTTATTGTTCCAAATCATGAGGCATTGAGTCCCATGAGAATTTTATGCACTCGAATTTTCTCCAACATCTTCTCTTATTTCATCGTTGAGGCGCATTCTGCGCTACCACAACATCATAAAAAAGCCCTTTTCACAATCAGTAAGATCATCCCACATGACCTTCAATTTGCTGAAATACACTTCCAAGGTTTCATCACTCTGTTTGCAGGCTGTAATGTCTGTGTAAAGCTGATGAATACGAGTATTGTTACTTACGGAGAAATTCCCTTTAGGACTTCCCCACATTCCCTTAGCACTGTCAACCAAAGAGATTGATGGACGGAGCATAGATTCCACACTGCTATAGCTCCATCCTATGATCGTAGCATTCACCATATCCCTCTTTTATTGTTCATCCGACTCCATCGGTCATTTCAGAGTTCCATCAATGAAACCCAATTTTTGTTTGGTACGAAGCGAATTAAGCATTAGCTTTGACCACCTTTTATAATTAGCTCCATTAAAAAGAATTGGAGCTCGAACTTCGCATGTGCTATCATAGAGATGCAGATAGTATGGAGACATAAAAGCATCTTGATTCGTAGAGGAGGATCCGACGACGCTGGTTAGCGAAGCAGAATATGTCTCGGTCATAGTTATAATAAAACGAAAAAGGAAGCAAATTTTTTTTTTTAAAGTGTTTTGGATCTTGCTCAGATACCATGTCAAGATCAATGTATTATCTTGTTATTCATGAAGTCGAAGTACATGTACATACAAGAGTCGGCTATACATCCTATATTATAGGAAGATATACATGAGTCAAAGATCTAAGCCAATCCATAGACAATCTTTAGAGCTGCTGAAACTGATCTATTGATTGTTGAAAGATCAGTTAAAGTCAGAGGTTAAATCCATGTAGTGCAGTTTACTCCAGGAATAAGAGAAGAAGAAAAGTTGAATCAAGGTGGAGTGTTATTTGAGTTGATTCTGATTCAATTTTCTGTTAAGAACGTTATACCGGGCCTTGGTTAATTCGGATTGAAGTTAATCGGTTCATCCCAAAAGACTCTCGGTTCATCAGAAGATTCATCATCTATCTAAGTTTGAGTATATGTATTGATGTATACTCATGTATCTTTCTGTTAAGATTCCTGGGTTTCCAACTCAAAACCAATTGACAATGAGTGGATTGGCCAAGTCATTTATATATTGTTCAAGATCCAACTTCCGATGTGGGATGTTATTCACACACTCTCTAGAGATTAAGACCCAGTCCATTAATCTCTACCTAATCTCAATACTCCACCTCGAGATAATGGCTCTTCTAGCCATTAATCTCGGCAGACCATCAAATCCGTGGGTCCAAGAGCACGGGCCATTTTATGGGCCGGAATACGAGAGTATGTGGATCGGGCTCTGATACCATGTTAAGATTCCTGGGCTTCCAACTCAAAACCAATTGGCAATGAGTGGATTGACCCAAGTCACTTATATATTGTTCAAGGTCCCTCCCAACTTCCGATGTGGGACGTTAATTCACACACTCTCTAGAGATTAAGGCCCATTGCCCATTAATCTCTACCTAATCTCAATACTTTCTGTTAAGTTTTCTTCTTCTTGGATATTGTGCGAGCCTTCTTTAAGCTCCACTCTTGTACTTTGCTTGGTTCTGAGCTGTTTCTTTTGCTGAGTAAATTGCCGGATTGATCTGGCTCCGGTAAGTAGCTTTCATATCGGAAGTGAACACAGGGTTAACAAAGGCTGTATTCAAAATATATTGATCGTGAGTTCTTAGTTGGATTAACTCAAAACCCACAAAGATCGTCAATCTTCGAGTCGTTTGTGTATGGTGAATTCTAACAAGGTTCTAGTACTACGAGTATGTGATTTGTTGGAATGGGCATACATGTCTAGGTGACAAGAGAATGTGAGCTCACAAAAAAACTGAGGGAATGAGTTCATGCATGAGTCTAGAGATTCTAGTTACAATCATAGAGGGCCGTAGTTGCATTTTAGTACCTAGTTTCCGCTTGTGCATATGTGATAGGTTTCGTTTGTGCATCTCTAATAGGTTTTGCTTGTGCATCTTTGATGCGGGTTGTGTGTTGCTTATTTTTTGTTGATTGTTTTGTGTTATTTGTATCATGGGGTACATGTGGAGAAATGTTAACGCGTAAAGAATCTGGACTCACTGAAAAACATTAAGTTACGTATATAATTATTTGTCTTGTTGGAAACCATTAGTCGGAAAAGTTTTAAAGGGATACTCAAACGCTAAGCCAGATATGTAGTTCATGTTGCAACTGTGAACATGATACATTGTACTATGTAGACTCTTTTTAATATGTTTTGGGATAACGATTTGTAACCGTACTTAGTAGTAATAAAATAATTTTTTCGTAGAAGATGCTGCTCATTCAAAATAATTTTGGTTTAGCATAGAATGGAAGTTAAAGAGTCGTAGAAAAACAAATAATGCAGCAGAACAAGTCACAACAAGCTAGAGCCTGTTAAAGACTCCTCTACTCTTTATTCTCAAGAAACAAGAGTATTAATCAATTTCTTGAGAACAAAAGAAGTAGAAGTCGAAAGGTTATAATTTGATGAATTCATTTATGTAATAACATGTATAAGAAAGAAAAGTGAATTTGTTGGAAGGAGACGAAGAGATGAACGTAGGAAGTGGGTGGAAAAATTATCTGAAGAGAAAGAGAGTTTGTCACGTGTCCACTTAAAACTAAACTTGAGGAAACTGAGATGGCTAATGATATAAGACGCGGGTGGGGTAGAGGTTGGGACGCTGGCTTTATCGTTCTCTCGTCCGAACGTTGGGCGGTGTGGGGAGCAACAAGCTGGCTTTGACGCTCTCTCTTGTTGGCTCGGTGAATGGGTTAGAGATGGATCGATGTGCACCACAGAGACAGCGGAGGGTTCTCTTGACACACTTGGCCGTTAGTGAATCACACACGCACGGGCAAGCAATTTCAAGACAAGGCAACGGCTTGTTTGAAAAGAAAGTTCGATTTTTATTGATATGAAAAAGGTTGAGAGAATACAAGGCTGCAGTGGAACCTTATAAAGGGGTTCGACAGCTGAGACCTAAATTAGGTCGACACAAAAACAACGCAACAAGACTCAAAACAACATGACGTTTAAAATAAAACAACAAAGCGTTCGCAGACGCTGAAAAAGGAAAGTTTGCAAAAATTAAATAAAAACAACTAAAGACTCTAAAGACTCGATCTGTGGATCTCATGGACTGCTGAGGTTGGCGCTTGTACCTGCATGAATGGTATAAAATGAAAATACCTGGGGGTGAGCCGGTTGGGATGGGTTGGAGGTCGACGTTTATGGTGCTGCAACTCGGCCGACTTGCGTGGGTGTCTTGGTTGCTTCTTCTACGCCCTTGGCTTCTTTGCTTGTGTTGTCGTTGGCAAGTGTTGGCCTGGTGTCGTCGGGTTCTTCTCCTTGGCCGGTTGGTGGTCTGTTGGCCGGCTGACTTATGGCGGTCGCGTCATTGAGTCCTTGGTCGGCCATCGTTGGTTTCTTGCGGCCTTCAGCTTCATTTCCTGCCAATTCAAGACTCTTACCTGGTTTTGGCTGTGGTTGAGTTTCTGCGATGCTGAGGCGCGCGAAATCTTCTAGGATGCCTAGGTCGGGGGTGTTAAGGCATCCTCGGGCGCTCGGTCCGGCCGGTGCGGCCCAAGTTGGGTCTTCTGGTTTCATGGAGTTTAGAAGAGTTTCTACGGCCGTGTTGAATCCTTCCCTCAGTCTCCTAGCTTTAGAACGAGTCATGAAACCTCCAATTACCTCTAGAATGTGTTCGGTCAGATGACTTGGTCGGCCGTCCGTGATATGGGTCGAGCGGCCGCTCGTCTCTTCGTTCTGAATTCTCTTGGCCTTAGAGCGGGTTGAGGGTCCTTGATTAACCTCCCTTGAATGTTCAGTACTGTCCGGTGGGGGTCCGGAGTCTTGGCTGGTACCGTCGTCCCTGTCTCGGCTTGCCCAGTCGTCGATTGAGTTCACGGGTCGGCCGTCAGGTGGAAGGTCTGTATCAGTTAATCTCTAGAGTTTGAAAGAGGACCTTTTCATCCGTTAAATCTTTCCAAAAACTTCATAAATCTCTTCTTCAACGTCTTGATCTTTTCCATGATTTGCTTTTTCGAGAACGTTGTGTTTATCAAATCCTTCATATAACCATAAAAGATACCCCAATAAGAGTTGTATCTGAATCCTCTCTCATTTTCATATTCCACAATACCTTTTTTCACATGAAAAATAAGTCATAAAAAGTTTAGAAAACAAAAATTAAGCGTAAAGAAGAATGTAAATAAACAGTACACGGAGAATATTCAAACATTGAGAATTTGAAGAGAATCAGAAGCACATTGATTTTAGTTGAAATCAGAGTTGTTTGTTGTTGGTTTTTCCTCAGGACTCTCGCTTCCATGTAGACTTCGTTGTTGTTGTTGTCATCCTCTTCCTTCTTCCTTTTGGGAGGAGACAAAGGCAGAGGTTATTGTTTTGTTGGCTTTCGAAGCAATATGAGACAGAATCGCTAGAATCAATTATTGATCGGGGACTAAAGTTCAAACTCGGCAAAGAGAAGAAAAAAAAACCCTAAGTTTTCGCAAATGCAGCAGTAATGTGTATCTCTATTATTTAAAGTCAGAGAGGAAGACGAAGCGTTGGAATCTTGTAAAGAAGTTGTTCATTCAAGAAAATGTTCGTGAAGTAAAATATACTTAATTTTGGTTTGAAGAAAGAGTGGAAAACAAAGATTCATAGAAAAAAATAATAATAATGCAGCAGAACAAGTCACGAGAAGCTATGGCTCTTTTAATGACTCCTCACCTGCTTACTCTCAAGAAATAGATTAAGTAGAAGTCGAAGGGTTATAACTCTATGAATTCATCAAGTTGTCATCGTCTTCATGCTTCCTTTTGAGAGGAGACAAAGGAAAATGTTTATTGTTTTGTTAGCTTTCGAAGCAATGTGAGACAGAGTCGTTGGAGTCAACTATTTATCGGTGATCAAATTTCGAACATGGTAAATCGAAGAATAAAAAACTCTAATTTTTGTGCAAATGAAGCAGTAAGTCCCTCTCTACTATTTAACACCAGAGAGAGGAAGAAGAAGCCTTAGACTGTTGTGCAGACGTTGTTCATTCAAGACAATGTTCGTATTGTAAAGTATACTTAATTTTGGTCTGAACAGAGAGTAGAACCCAAAGAGTCGTAGAAAAACAATAATGCACCACATCAAGTCATGAGAAGCCAGGACTTGTTAAAAGACTCCTCACCTCATTGCTCTCAAGACACATGAATATTATTGGATTCCTTGAGAAGAAAAGAAGTAGAATTCCAATTGTTAAAACTTGATAAATTCTTTTATATAACTAAATGTATAAGTAAGAGAAGTGAATTTGTTGGAAAGAGACGAAGAAATGAACGAAGGAAGTGGGAGACATAATTGACTGAAGAGAAAGAGAGTTTGCCACATTTCCACTTAGAACTAAACTTGAAGAAGTTGAGGTGGCTAGTCTCTGGATCCTCAAAGAGGATCATTTGATCCGTAGAAAACTTCTTAAATCACTTCTTCAACGTCTTGATATTTTCCATGAGTTGCTTTTTGAAAAAACATATGTTTATTAAATCTTTTGTATAGCCATATAAGATATCCTAATCAGAGTTATATCTGAATCCACTATGGAGCTCTAAGAAGATAAATCATTATCAACACTGAGCTCTGATGTCACAGCTCACAACGAAGCATTTCCTTTCTTCTTTTCAAGCGAAATAACGATGAAAAGAGCAACCAAATACTAAAAAGAGTGTTGCGAGATGTGTACAGAGAATGTTGTGGTGTACTTTTTCTCTTGCTCTTTTAAGGTTTTGTTGTTGATGAATGAGCCAATCAGTTCTCTTCCTTAATAAAGCTTTAGGGAGAAAATAGTACCGAATCATCACCATCCAAAACTTAAAACTGAACCAACTTTGACGTCACAGCTCACAACAAATCTTGTAGTGTACCAAGATTTGCTTTGGATGGTACCGAGCTCAGATGTCACAGCTCACCACGAATCTTTATTTATTTTCTTCTTTTCAAGCGACCTCTCAACGAAATGAAGCTGAAGAAGATAAACCAGATACTAAAAAGAGTGTTGTATGATGTACAGAGAATTCTGTAGTGTACTTTTCTTTCTTGGTCTTTAAAGTTTTGTTGTTGATGAATGAAGAGATATATTTTATATCAGATTTATTAGCTAAGCTTGGTTAATATCAGTAATATGTAATGCTGTGATTAATATATAAAAACTAAACATAGAAAACAACAAGCGGGGATAGCTCAGTTGGGAGAGCGTCAGACTGAAGATCTGAAGGTCGCGTGTTCGATCCACGCTCACCGCAATTTTTTTTGTTTTAAATTGTCTAACATTTTTGTTCTTCCTACCACGACATATATATTCTATCATTTAATTATCTTTTCTATTTATTTTTTTTGTTTTTTTTTCCTCTCTTTCTCAAACCAAGACCACAATATTTTCGTAGGTTTGATTTTTTTCCTATCAATAAAGATCTGATAATAAAAACTTAGCAAAGATCTGGTGAAATCCCCGAACACTTCTGTGAAAATCCTGAAAAAAATATGGTGAAGATCAAGTAAAGATCTGATGAAGATCCGACGAAAATCCGACAAAGATCAGTACTGAGTCGACTCATTGAAATAGATATAAATTAAAATGTTAAATTAAATATAAGTGGTTATAGTATTGTATAATATGTTAAACTATTTATTATTATTGAGTCGATTCATTGAGGTGGATATAAATTAACATGCTAAATTAAATATGAGTGGTTATAGTATTGTATAATATGTTAAATTATTTATTGTACTAAACAAACTTTTAGATTTTTATTTAACTTTTTTTATGGTGGGCACTTAACTTTTATATGTGTGTTCAAGTTATTAATTATCTATCATGTAAACTATGTAAGTTTATTCCTAATTTTTCACTTAACATGATAACAAAATTGTTCTTGTTTTCATGATGTACACGAGATAACAATAACAATCGAGACTGACACATTACATGAAATTATTGAAAAAAGCAAAAATCAATCTAAAAAATTTTAGAATTTTTTTATTGAATTAGCATCTACATATAAAAATGAAATATAGTGTCTGTTTTCACACATTTAGCGATGTACGATGTTTGTGCAATCCAACTTATCCAAAAGTCATCTATAAACATATCTGACAAATCATCCAAATAGATATTTTATTTTGAACTGTTTTTTATGTTTAACACATAAAATATAACAAAATGAATCTCAAATATAGAAAATGAATATCAAAACATGAAACTCATAGTTCACAAATACATTGTTCATATTTTTCACTATAAAATATAGTAAAATAAATATTTCTGATATATATATATATATAAAGACAAGATATGAAAAGAAGGATATATTGCTTAATGGCTATATGATTAGCCAGAATATGAATTGACCAAGAATTGTAAGTTCTCACTATAATTTAGCTGTTAGTGAAAATCTCCTTAAACTTCCAAATAGGCATGTTACTTTATTGAGCTTTATTATTGACTGAACATTTTTTCTATAATTATCAGTCTCTCTTAAATTTAGTATGTGATGAATTAGAATTATAGAGGCGAGACTCCATATATGTTTTCTTAAATTTTAAAATGATTATGTAATTTGACGGTTTTATAGCAATAAGATTTCTAGAATATAATTGTGGTGTGTTAGTCTTCCATTATTAAAGACAAAATATATCCAATAAAAATTCTGCGAATATATTGTCAAACACAGTTTGCTATAGATTAAGATGTGATGAGAAGAGGAGCTAATGACTTGATTATATAGTCCATATGCTTAACATTTCAAAACTTGGTGGAGTGATTATAATTTTATTATCATAATGACGTGATTAAAATTTTGATTTTACAAACTTAATCACCATTGATTTTGTTGTTACAAAATTCATTTCAATGAGATATTATTTTGACTCAATCAACAATTTATATCTAGCTAATGAGTGGTGTAGTCGTATGTCAAAATGATAATTGTTTTAAATGAAAAATGGAAATCAGAAGTGGGTTGCTTGTCAAAATGATACTAGCTAGTGAAGTCTTATGAACTAGCATGATCAGAAAAACGTTCGAGCGAGTATACTCTTAGAAGTTGAATTTGCTTGTCAAACTAAATTCATAGTCAAAAGAGTTCATCACAAAGAAAAAAGATTTTCATAGTGAAGGGACAAATGCAATATAATCTCAAAAGAAACTCTTTTCTCTTGGTCGCAACTTCAAAGCTAAATCAACAAAATCCACACACAGCTAATAAGCTATGATCTGTGACACCAAATGACAACAGTGGAGAACGCAAGACTCCCTCGTCTCCCCGATAGTTACCGTTTTTGCATCATTAAGATGATTATACACCAAATCCAAAGGTACCTTCTAAATCAATAGTGGTGCTATTATTAACATTGGTAATGACGAGTTTTCCAAGACCTGTTCCACAAGGTTCAGCGCCCATAAGAAAACAAGGAAAAGTTTGCTTTTGCCTCAAGGAAAAAGAAAATCCATTAGAGAGAATAAGAAAAGATGATCTTCGAGATTTCCCAAGAAGGAGCTTCGAGAGCCGAAGACATGTATAGAAATTAATATACTTAGTGAACAAGAAAGAAACCCTAATTGAAGAACTGGCAATCTTGCCCACCAAGTTTTATCAAACACATTCGTTTGGATATTTCATTTTCATATTATACAATACTCTTTTCCACATGAAAAAAAAGCTAAAAAAAATGTTTAGAAAACCAAAAAGTAAAAGTAAAGAAGAATGTAAATACACATTAGGCAGAGAATATACAAACATTGAGAATGAGAACACGGTGATAAGCACGTTGCTTTTAGTCCAAATCAGAGTTGTTTTATGTTGCTTTCTCCTCTTGACCCTCACTTCCATGTAGGATTCGTTGTTGTCGTTGTCATCGTCTTCATGCTTCCTTCTGGGTGGAGATGAAGGCAAATGTTCATTTGTTTGTTGCCTTTCAAAGCAATATGAGATAGAGTCGCTGGAGTTAATCATTGATCGGTGATCAAAGTTTAAATTTAGCAAAGAGAAGAATAAACAACCCTAATTTTTTGCAAATGAAGCAGTAATTGTCTCCCTACTATTACAACGAGAGAGAGGAAGAGGAATAATTGAAAGATGTTCCTCATTCAAGACAATGTACATAAAGTAAAATATACTTAATTATGGTTTGAACAGAAATTGGAACTCTAAGAGTTCGTAAAAAAACAAATAATGCAGCAGAGCAAGTCATGAGAAGCTAAGGCTTGTTAAAATATTTCTCGCCTCTTTGTTCTCGAGAAAGAAGAGTATTAACCAATTTCTTCAGAACAAAAGAAGTAGAAGTCGAAGGGTTATAACTTGATGAATTCATCAAGTTATCATCATTTTCATGCTCCTTTTGAGAGGAGACTACAGCAGAGGTTTGTTGTTTTGTTGTTTTGTTGGCTTTTGAAACAATATGAGACAGAATGGCTGAAATCAGCCATTGATCGGTGATCAAAGTTCAAACTTGACAAAGAGAAGAATAAAAAATCATATTTTTTGCAAAGAAACAGTAGTGTGTCTCTCTACTATTTAAAACCATAGAGAGGAAGACGAAGCTTTGGACTATTATGAAGATGTTGCTTATTCAAGACAATGTTCCTAAAGTAAAATATGCTTAATTTTAGTTTGAACAGAGAGTGGAACTCAAAGAGTTGTAGAAATATATATAATGCAGCAGAACTAGTCAGGAGAAGCTATGACATGTTAAAAGACTCCTCGCCTCTTTCTTCTCAAGAAACAAAAGTATTAATCGATTTATTGAGAACAAAAGACGTAGAATTCGAAGGGCTATAACTTGATGAATTCATTTATGTAATTAAATGTATAAGAAAGGGAAGTAGGAGATGAAGAGATGAACGTAGAAAATGGGAGGTAAAATTGATTGAAGAGAAAGAGAGTTTGTCACTTACCTACTTAAAACTAAACTTGAAGAAGCTCAGGTGGCTAGTCTTTGGTGTCTCAAAGAGGACCTTTCCATCCGTTGAATCTTTCCACCATTTCTATTTTGTAAGTTAAATTATACTTCAATTTGTTAAGGCCCTTGAATTTTTTTTGTTTTTACTAGAGAATTTTAGACAACAAAATGAGCATTCAATGAGTTAGTTATGATTTGTAAACGGTTAAAGATGTCACCTTATGTTATGATTTGCAAAATTCGCATGTCATTTGGGCTCTGGAACTTTAAAATCAAAGCAACCTCCAACATTTACCAATTGTACCAGTGAAGACGCATATCAGAAAACAGAATGTAAACATAATAAACCTACAAGAAACATTAGAAACCTAGCAAAGAATGTGTTTATTATGTATAACATGTGCTTAATTAAAATGATATTTTCTAATCTCTCCAACATTTCACCTACACTCATATCCTTGAAATTATTAAATTATCAGATTAAAATGCAATTCCAGCTAAAAATAGTAAGTAAAAAGAAGAAAGTTTGTTATAGAAGAAAAGTTGGAAATTGAATCCGGTGATACGTTAGGACTTAGGATTATATAAAATAAAAATTAGACTGAGTAATAGTAAGTTGATCTATAATTTATCAGGTAAATGTTAGTTACACTTTACCTATTGAAAGTTTAAAAGAAGCTGATGTTGCATGGTTTAATGAGATCTAGAATGTCAGGGTCTCGAATATGATACAACTTTTATGGCCAATTTAAAGTCAACAAAGAACACTGAAGATAGTGATCCCGATGATAGAAATGTAGCTAACAACTCTGAAAACGAGTCAAAAATAACCATTATTTGTCTGACTAGTCAACTATATTGTCTGTATACTTAAGAATATTAATTGGATATTCAACTATATTAACTGGATAGTCAACTATATTGACTGGATAGTCAACTATGTTTCTACGTCACTACATAGAGCTTCAAATACCTTCACGTCGTCATTATTGGTGATTGATGTTGGAGGTGTCATCTCCTCATCTAACATGACTATCCACTTTGAGCATTTGTATGACAATCTAATGAGATCTAGAATGTTAGGGTCTCGAATATGATACAACTTTTATGGCCAATTTAAAGTCAACAAAGAACCCTGAAGATAGTGATCCCGATGATAGAAATGTAGCTAACAACTCTGAAAACGAGTCAAAAATAATCATTACTTGTCTGACTAGTCAACAATATTGTCTGTATACTTAAGAATATTGACTGGATAGTCAACTATATTGACTGGATAGTCAACTATATTAACTGGATAGTCAACTATATTGACCGGATAGTCAACTATGTTTCTACGTCACTACATAGAGCTTCAAATACCTTCACGTCGTCATTATTGGTGATTGATGTTGGAGGTGTCATCTCCTCATCTAACATGACTATCTACTTTGAGCATTTGTATGACAATCTATAGCTTTGTTTTCATAGATCTGGAACTTGTCTTTCATCTTCTCCACCAGCTCCCCAAGTGATATCCGAGATATCATCTGAATACACTTAGCCAACTCATTTTGGTCGAGTTTAAAATCCCAATCACCAAACTCCAAGTAAAACCTTCGACTCCGCAGAACAACAACAGTCGTCCCTTTCTTCATATGTATAAAAACATGGGATATATCACTGTTATTTTAGAAACAAATTTATAAAACATAACTGATTATAACTGGAAAAATAATATAAAAATAGAAATCATATTACAAACTTCTCTTCCACATTTCCACATGTATATGTATTCTTCACAGTTGATCTTATGGTTCTTCCCTTGTTTCCTCTGAAATTTATAGAATGATCAAAAGTAGATATATTTCTTCTGAAACCCTAAATCGATTGAATAAATCTATCTCCTCTCAAATTTTTCCATATTTAAATCATATTAATTTTTGCTAATTTTTGGAGTAAAACATAGTCATGCCTTTTTTTTTATTATGTCGAATTGTAGATAAACTTTTTAGGTTTTTCACTTTTTTGTTTCCATTATCATTTATCAAAGGTATATATCATTTACACAACCATTTTTATTACTTTATAAAATTTGATCATGCTATTCACTTAATAAACACCTCTATATACCTCTATATTTAATATTGACTTAGTTAACTCTATATAAAAAGAAATTCATGGTACATGCATTTTAAATATTAAGGCAGATAGATTCATGATCCAATTTAATTAATTATATTCGTTGACAAAAATATAAAAAGGATGATCCCTATATACAAATTCTGCTTTTGTCCCAAAATAAGATATATAAATATAAGAAATATGTGTATAGATGGAAATGATACTATATTATATGTAATTACACAAACTCTCTCATCTACCATCCCGCACTAGCCATCCTACGAATCCTCCTCAATTTGTCTCCATTCTTCTCTTTAGTAATTTGGGTGTTTCTACTCATCACCTGCATGCCATCTCAATTATTAATTATCATTAAAGTTTTTCAAAACCAATTTATAAACATTTATTAATCTGTTAAATAACGATACTTTACATTATAACGCTCGTTTGAATAGAAACTGATGAGATATCTCCAATAAAGTCAACTTTCAGTTCAATAGTTTCACATTACTTTTTATATATTTAAAAGTGATGTATTTTTGATAAATCCATACTCTGTCGATGACGTTTTAGCACATAGAAATTTGATTATTACCTCTTGTCTTCTTTTCTTATCATTTTCCTCCTACCAATAACAAGTACAAATTGTAAAATGAACAATTAAGAATCATATTTGTTTCCATATAAGCATTAACATAATATAAGTAGTTATAATAATGTTTAATCAAGAAAGTACCACAATTTTCTTCAGCTTTATGTTTTCTTCTGTGAGTTGGTTCAATTCCAACTCCAGTTCCACAGTATAAGCCTAAAAGGGTAAAGCCACATTTGTTAGTCACATATGCCAAAACTATAAATGTACAATATATATTTTATAAACTAATATTCGATAAATTAATACATCAATAAATAAATAGAAATTTTCAGTTTTGAATTAAAATTTTTGATTTGATAAATCAATATCTGGCTAAATTAATAAATTATCATGGTTCCAACATTATAAAATTATAAAAAATTTACTCTAAAGACTTTTAAAATAAATAAAGGTACAAACCAGATTCAATCAAAAACACTAGGCATGTTTTATATAAATAAATTTTGTAAATATAATATGTAGATGTTAATGTCAAAACACAAACTTACTTGTCTCCGGGCACGCGATCGAGCCGCAGATTCGCGGTTTTTAATCATCCGTCGCTGTCTCCGCTCCATCAATATCTCCGGTGGACCGTCAATGATTCGTTTCTTGATACGAAAAGCATCTAAACCGGTTAAATACTGATTACTCCTCCCATTTCCGGTCATACAGCTTGACGATTCTCCCAAAACCGAATAAAACTGCCGGTTTTCGTTGTAAACCGACCGGTTATCACCATAATTGTTTTGGTTTTGACAATGTAAACCAACTCCAAACTCCGGGTTATAACCAAAATCAGAACTCGCCATCCTAATCGTCGTCTTCAATGGTTCTTGAACAACCCCAGCCTTAACAAGAAAATCCTCTAGCGTGATCTCACCGAGGGTTTGTTGCCGACGGATATCTTCGTCGGATTTTTGACCGGAAGTTGAAGACGGCGGTTGTTGAACGCCGTTTTGTATCTCGAACCAAACCTCGTCGACGGTTTTCTTGCACAAAGGTACTGGGACTGACAACGAACCTTGACGTGGCAGTACGGTCGGTTTCTCTCCGTCGTGATGGGTCCCACTTCCTCCGTTGTCGTTTTCATCGACGGTCGTCCACAAGTTCGCGAGGAACTCGTCCATGTTCATTGCTCCAAAGCTCTTGCCGCTTTTCATCTGAATCTCGTCAAGAGTCAGCGACAAGATCGAGTTTTGTCTTCCCACCGCTGCGTTCTCCTCTACCGCGGTTTCTTGCATATAGGTATGCAGTTGCGTTTGTGGTTGCGGTTGCGTTTGGAGTTCAGGGTTGAAAACGTGGAAAGTCGAAGTCTCCGATTCGAAAACCGACATCGTTTTAAGACCTAGAAATCTTGAAATGTAAACATGCATTCATATATCAGTCAGAGATTCTAATTTTTTCAAACAATAAATTACGAATTAATATACAAACAGAATTACAATAAGCGAGAACAATATTTCATTGCCAAAGATTTGAAAAATATCAAGGAGAAGCCTAACTATTGAAACATGTTGGTTAGCCAAATTTACATTATTGTCACAAATTGTTATAAAGTAATGTAAACGAAAATAAGAAGAAGATAACTTTTATTACCAGGAAACAATAATATAGGAAGAAGAAGAAGAAGAAGATGATGAGTAATATTGTGTCAGTGGAAACTGGAGCTTAAGGAGAGACTTTTAAAATGAAGATGAGGCGGAGTTTACAATGGTACATTTGTATGTATATATATATGCATGCATGCTAGTGATATTTATTTTATTTTATAAAAAAGGTTATTGGAGTAGTGAAGAAGAGTGTAACTGCCAAAGCAAATAAAAAATAAAGATTTGATATTTATTAATGTGGTACGTCGAATCTGGTATCGATTATTTTGCATTCTTGTTTTTCGATTGACACGTTAATGACACTTGTCTCATTTTTCCTGTTAAAATTCTTTCGTATATTCTTCTTCCGAAAATTTTACCTTACGTTTATACGAATTTTTTACCTCTTAGTTAATTTGTCTATCATATATATAATAAATAATAACCTAATGTAAGCATCTACAATTTATTGTACACGTTTATAATACCTTTTATGTGTTTACAGTGTATTGTATACGTCAGCTAATACTGTGACTACAAGAAGAAAAGAATCATTGTTTATGCGCATGCAATATCTTGAAGAAAATTATTTTATATTGTAAGCGTTTTCTTAAATCTAAAACTTTAATACAAACAACTCTATATTGGATCTTCTTTTTTCATTTGCGATATATTTATCCGTTTCGATGGATCTTGTGTTTCGATGTTGTTTGGATAATAAATTTTAATTTTTGTTTAACTGATGAAGTTTTCCAGCGTTGTCTGGATTTTTTTGTTGTTGTTGTTTTCTTCACTCTATAATTAGCTTCTAATAGAATTTCAACTACTGAAGAGAAATTATTCGTTTTTTCTGAATATTTGAAATTGATTCCGGCTTAGGCTGTGTGACCGTAAGCTAATCAAGAATTAGTTGGAATCTAAGTAAAGAAAGAACATGAATCGTGAAATGATTTTTTGGTAATCTGAAAATGCAGGTTCCAAGTGAGGCAAGTTCGATTAAACGTTGATGCGAGATCGTAAAAAAAAGAAAAGTCGAGTTTGAATGAATCTATTAAGAAAAGTTTTGCAGATGATGGCTCAACAATTAATATCGAGATATGATCATGCTGAATAACAAAACATCATTTAGTGTCCGATTTGTGGGTAAGTTCACAAAATTCTGTAAAAATGAATTTTTTGAGTTCTCATTTCTGACACAACTCAAAAAAAAAGTCTTAAAGAAAAGTTAGAGCACAAATGGGTTTATAAAGTAAGAATTTCGAGAGAGAGGATCGAACGAGAAGAAGCACATGATTTCTTCCCTGAAAAAACACCAACGAGTACAAATTTTTTGAATATTTTATATTTAATCGATATGAGGACGTAATCCGTGGCAACACGTTTTTTTTAATTATTCATTTTAATCTATATGTTTGATATAATGTAGGTTGTTCTGATGATGTATGAAAGTTCGTTCTTTTATTCTTCGAATGTGAATTTTCAAGGATCAAAAAATATTCTTTGTGTTCTTCGGATTTGGCATTTAAGATTGAGTATGTTAATGGCATATTCAGATCGAGATGTTTATGTGAAAAATGTGAATTTTGATCTTAAATAGCAATAGCATATTTGGTGGAAAACATTAAAAAAAAAATTAACTAAGGAAAGTATGGATTTTATGTTAATGTTGGCTTCATAACGTACGTTGGCTTCTGGTCGTGTGAGACTTTCAGAGTCGTGTGAATTCTGGTTGCTAGGGTTCTTTAGAGCGTATGTTGGCTTCGAGCCGTAAGGGACCATAGAAGTCGAGAGGGCCGCAGACCGTATGTTGGCCATGGACCCTTGAAAAACCTTTGAGATTGAATGGCTTCGGGCCGCATGTTGACTTCGGACCATATGTTGGTTTGGGGCCTATGTTGGCTTTAGACTATGAAGGACTTTCTAGCCGAGTGGATTTAGACCGTGTGTTGTCTTCAGACCATATGGGATCGTCATATCATAGGTGACCTTTAGGATTGAAAATAAGTAGAAATGGCTAAGTAATCATAAATGTATTAAAATAATTAAGTAATTTGAAAATGGCTAAGTGATATGAAAATGACTAACTAAAAGAAAAATAATTAAGTACGAGAACAAAACACGGATGAATAAGTTACTAGTATAGAGTATATAGATTGATGGGACGGTTTATTATATTATGTTTGCATGTGGGTGGTATTGAATATTTTCACTGGATAATTTTTACTCATATCTCCTTTGCATGCATGTGAGGATTTATTGTTTGAGTTGGAGTGCGAGAATATAGAAACCATCGGGATTAGAACGTACAACTTGGGGGCTTTGAGCATTTGGTCTTGGATATAATTAATAAAATTTTCAATTTCCTTATTTATCGATGACTGCGTGTTTACTCGTTGTAAACTATTTTGGTTCGATATTTCTATTTAAAATTTCAACGGTTTTGTAAAATATCCGGATCGAGGTGTTTAACTTGATTGTCTTTTCTGCTTTCAACAAACCAGTACCTATCTTCCTAGACAGGAAGTTATAACTTCCCTAACTATCCTTAAAGAAAGTCTTGTTTAAGGTTGTGAGCTTTGTTATGAAATAGAGATGGTCGGCGATGGCTCTTTATGGAGGCGGGAGGAAAATCCAGCCGTAAGCCATGAGATATGTTATGTTACAGGATCTTCTGTTAGAGCAACTTTCAATGGATACTAATATTGGCGTGATTTGAAGCTCTAGAAAGAGGTGTTTCCACAGTGGTTGATGTTTTTCTGATGACTGCGACTAGCGACGGCGAGTCGGCGACTACAATGTTGAAGATGACGTTTCACCCACATAGATTTCCAGGACGACACATCGATGGATAATGTTTAGTTGAGCAACACATGTTGTTTGGCGTGTTTGTTAAATGTGTTTGGACTTTAAATTAGGCTAAATTTTATTCATACCTCGTGTTTTTATTATATTATGGGTTTTAATCAAATGAACGACAAAAAAACATTAACACAAACAAATAAATTTTGAAGTATTGGTGTTGTATATTCACACATGTTCCAAATATTTATACACAAATAACAATAAAAATCGACTAATTAATTGTGATTATGATAAAAAAATGCATTATATTCTATGAAATAAGTAAAATCAATGATATATGAAGACAGTACAAAAATGGTGCTATAAAAGTAGCAGTGTCAATTGGGCTTGAAAAATTATCCATTAGATTTGGTTTTGATTTGGTATCCACTTAGATTCGATTAGGAAAATTTAGATATCTATAGTAATTTAAAGCAAAACAAACACTAAGATATGGTATCAATTTAAACAAACAAGTTATGTACATTATATGTATACATACATATTATATCATAAGTTTATAATGTTTATTTATATTATTAATTTATTTAATAAATATGGAGAAGCTCGGTTCCATATGGTTAATAAAAGATTTATAAATTTGGCTAATGGAGAATTTGATCAAAATCTTACGAATTCATCTTGAATTTTGGTGATCTTTATTCAAAATACAGCGAATTCGGTTGTATCATTCTCTTTATCCGCTGCGTACTTGTCAATCCAAACATAAACCTAGAAAAGCAGCTCGACTCACGCAAGTAAGAAAAGCACGACTCAGATAAATAGGATAAACTTCCACCGGAAGCTCAATCGCAACTTGTCTGGTCGGCGGCGAAAATTACAAATCTTCGTCAGATTCTCCAGGAAGATTAGGTCGATGCCGAACTCTCTATTTCGTTGTATAACGACGAGAGAGAAGGCGTAGTTGTTTCCACAACGAGAGCATTCCAGCAGAGAGCTGGATGAGGGACACATTCACATCCGGTTCAGGATTATAGTAAAAAGATGAAATATATTGAAGAGATTCATTAAAGATAAAAATAGCATTTCCTTATTAATAACAGCAGTATATTTGTATACAATTTTTGAGGTTGTATTTTTTGAAAAAGTGATACCAAAAAATGTTATTTTTGATAAATTCTCCAAAAGATAATCATGTCAATTTGACTTATCAAACTACCACCTTTTACTTAACTAAAATCAAAGAAAAAATATAAAAGATTTAAATTCATCCTAAATATCACACAACACTCTAAATATTTAAAAGAAATTATTTATAATTTTTATTGATGAATAGAGACCTCAATTTATAGAAAAAATTACAACCAAACGCATTCGAAGAACTTATATTTAAGGGTTGATTGGTTCTTCCGCTACCAATCGAAATACAGCGTTTGCGGATGGTAGCTATTCTTGACATTTAAAAACAATCATGAAAAACACTTTCTACCACTTCATATCGCTCTGAATCCCTCAAAATCAAAAGCTTCTTCCCTCAAATGTTTGCTGTTACGGATAGTTTATTAACAAAAATTACAAACTATTTTTTTTGTAAAAAAAGACAAAGTTTATTTAAAACCCCGTACCCGCTACATTACCAGTCAGGCCTTTAACGGAGATAACATACGAAATCAAAATACCACTTAATTATGCCTACAAAACGAGAAACAAAACTGAATAAAATGCAGTATTGACTATGGACGAAAACAGCTCTTCATATGATATTTTTGTGTTTAAAATACTCCAAATAAGCTTGAAGATATGAATCCATCCCAAAGATCTCGTAGCCCACCATTTAGTCACTTGGTTGGAGCCAAAAAAAACAAAGTAAAAGCCAGTCCGTTCCACTTCTCAAACTCTTTTTGTTGCTTTCTTCCTTACATATTTAATAACTTTGCCAATTTTATATGTTTAACAAACGAAATGAGCATTTTTCCAAGATATTAACAATATGTAAGGAAAACTTATTGTACAAAACCATTAACATAAATGATGTCAGAAGTAAGAGAATTACAATCGAAACCTATTCACTTAACCAGACAAAGAAGAATTCGATGCTTATCAATCAAAAATAAAGAATCAAGCAAGAAACAAAGAAATCAAGAAGAATGACTCTTGTCTCTAAGGTTCAATGACAACAGCTTTGGGTCTGTACATTGGAAGATCTTCTCCTAGAAGAAGGGATTTCAAGATTGCGTCGCAGACTCCCTCGTAGTGCACGATCAAGTGACCTCCTTTAGGAACCTCGTGGTACTTGATCCATGGTAGCTTGCGGCACAAGCATCTCTGTAGCTGAAACGGTATCACTTTGTCTTCGTAGCCTTGCCATATGTGAACAGAGGAAGGGCTCTTCTCTGGTTCGGACGGAAACGGGTCGGGTATGTCAGCCGGGTCGAAGTCCCAGTCGCCAAACGCCACCAAAAAGTCGCTTCTCAACGTCTCGAAAACGCCGCGTTCTCGTAACCTCTCCTGTGATCACATTCATGAGTATTCTAAAATTTGACTTACAATTTTGTTTTCCAAGGTATCTTAATTCAAAAGTCAGATCAGATTTTGTAATTCAATAAGTACAATTGTAACTAAATACAATTTGGTAAACTTACAAAGGCTATCGATTTTTTTTTCTACCCCTTATTTGTCAGAAACAGTAACATGACTTTTTCCATGCAAAGTTTATTCAATGAGTAAATTTTATTTTGAGAAAATTTTAAAAATAAAATTTTCATGATATTAATTTTCAAAATTATTATTGATTGGTGTCTTTTTAAAATACAACTTTTTATAAATATCACAAATTTTGAATTTATAATCGTTTATAAAAAGCATTTTGTAGAGGTTTATAAAATATGTTTTATAAGAAATATTGTAAGATTTTATAAAGTTTATAACATCATTATTAATCTTATAAATATGTTTTATAAACTCTTATAAATTTAAAATTTTATAAAAAATTTTATAAAAAGTAGTTTTTTTAAATAAACAACAAATAATGACATTTTTGAAAAATAATATTATGAAAGTCATAGGTTTGAAATTCTTACTTTTATTTTTCTCATAAAAACTTATTCTATTTTCAGTCTACACACTAGTTAGGAACATTAACACAAATCACTAGAATACAAATCTCATTCGGTAAAACTCTTTTTTTTATATACCTCTTCACTTTTTCATCTAAAGTAAGTGAGTAACAATTTTGAATACCTATGACTTTATCTATATATATATCCACGCATAGTTTATTCAGTGAGCAAATTTTATTTTCCCTAAAGATACGTTTTGTAAAACATAATTTTATATTTTTAGTCTACAACATACAATAGTTAAAAGAGTCATGTATAACATAGAGTGTACATTGGCTTGATAATTTAATAGAGAACAGAATAGTTTATAATTAAATGAATATATGGAAAAGAGATTAGAGTAGTCTTATGTAAGTATTTTGGTACCTTAGTTAGCATTGGGAAGCCCTTGGTGTGCTTGAGGACTTCGATATCTTGGTCGTTGAAGTAAACAGGGTTTTTCTCTAGCATCGAAGTTGTAGGAAACAAGTTTTGAGTCACCGACCAATGAAGAAATCCCGGAAAATAGGTAGCAGTCCAAAGAGACCATTTCAACACTTCTCTTCTATAATCATTTTTCATCAAACTCTTTGGAATCGACGGCCACCGATAGTTCACCACCGGAGCCACCATTGCCACTCCTGCTAGCCTGTAAAATTTCATTTATTTATGAAAAAACATAATCCTGATTGATCATATAAATAGTGTAACAAAATATAATTGTTTAGATTTTTTTGTGCTATTGATTGAATTGGATCATATGTAAACCATATTTAGCAGTTCTATATATGATATATCATCAAATGAAATATATACTGAACAAAAACGGCCAACCAAAACAAGAACCAAATTCAAAAATCAATTTTTTTTAAAAAAGTATCTACGGAGTATATAGTTAAATAAAATTCTAAAATTAAAACCAAAAGGTCCATAATCAAACTAGAATTAAATCGCACCAAAATATTTTCAAATCAACATATTTGTCAAAGAGATTTTAGAAAATTCGTAATGGATGGAAAGTAAAAATGTATATTTTTTGTGTTTCTGAAAGATGATTTTTTAAAAAATATTATGTTTTTCGAAAAGATAAATATTTTAAAATTTTAATGCATAATTAGTTAAATAATATCTGTTTTATCTATTTTTATTTTTTATTTATAAAATATAAATTTAAATTATTAAAGGCCAAATTTATTGTATCATTTTGTTGTTTCGTTTATAGTGATAATAATAATAACAAAAGGTTCAAATGGTCATTTCTATAATTTTTTTGATATACGTGAAAACACGCTAACATAAATTTTCTGAAAGAGAGAGAGTATATTATATATTGCATTTGTGAAAATTTAAGTTTAAAGCAAACATAATTTGTGGTTGTGAGATTATTGTCAATAAATATTAAAAAACAAAATGACCCTACAACATGAATTTTTAACGTGTTCTCTGACAAATTTATGATTTTATGCAATCTTGAAGCCAACTTGTTTTGCAACATGCGTCTTAAAGGACTTTAAGCATTATAATAAGTTAAAATTTTTGATTTCTTTACCTTTGTGGAATATGTTTGAGGCAACTCCAAACGGTGTATGAACCCATTGAGATTCCAATTAGATAAAACCTAGATCCGATCTGTAACCTATCCGCCAGTTCTTGAACATCAAAAGCTTCACTCTTCAACGAACGTTTCGGATTTGGGTCACTCTCTCCATAACCAGCTCGATCATATAGCACAAAGTATATCCCAATTTCTTCCACAAGTTCCTGAAATTATAACTAAAACAAACCTCATCAGTCTTAAACCAAATCAGTAATAACATCTCCTTTTTGACTTTTATTTTTGGTTTAGTCTTTGGAAAAAATGAAAATAGTTTAGCTTTACAGACATCTAGTTTTTCAGACATTAGACATAACATATTACTATTACAAAATCTCCAGAACTCAGTTTCTTGAATCTTGTGATAGACTAGATTGTGAAGATGCTGAAACCTAGAAAGAGAAAGGTAAATCTCTGTTCATTTCATAAAACCAATAAAGTTGTAATTTAACTAAAAGTACATAATTTGGATCTCAAGATTAAGACTACAAAATTATGAATCGACGACTTTGACAAAATAAAAGGAAACATATAGAAATAGAGAGGATCGAGTAATTAAAAGAATAATGTATACTTGTGAGACATTGAAGTTCATGTCTTTGGAACTACCAAATCCATGAACAAGAACGATGGTGAACTTGGCATCATCCTTGGGGACACCTCTTTCCTTGTAAGCCAAGTATCTACCATCGCGAAGTTTGATTCTACTTTGGGGATTTGGAGGTTGATCAGCCATTGTTGTTGACCTCGTGAAGAAGAAAAAGGAAGAAGAAGAATGTGTAAAGCATTAGGACAAGGAGGAAAGTTAGATCTATAGCTGGAATTGTAAGTAGACTTATTATTCTATATACAAAACTGTTGAATAGCATTATTCTATTACTATATATACTAAAGAAAAAAGTTGGGCTTCTCTTATTGGTTAGATTATGAACTTTTAATAGAATATTTTAGGATCGGTGGAATATTCCGAGTACTGCTTTGAAGGAGAGAGAGCAAGGGAGCCAGAAAAATAAATAACAGTATATATAATTCTTTTTAATAAAAATAATGTTTTTAAGATATATACTTTCATAACAAATAACTAGGCAAGATTTTAAAAATGCATCACTAATACAAGAATTCTCAGTATTTTGTTTTGTGTTTAAATAAGAATGAAATATATAAAATCTTCTTAGTTATTATATATATTGAAAGCAAATCCAATACCTGCTAACACAAAAAAAATTAATAGCTAAATTATGTTCAAGGATAAGAAGTATCATCTTCTTTTATATGGTTTACAAGTTAAATTAAATTATATATATAGCCAATCAATAGTGTTATTAATTCTCTTCAAACATGCCATTGATATGATTTTCGATATTCTTAATCTAGAATTTAATTTATTTGTTTTCATTTTATATTTCAATTGAAAATTTGAACAAAAAATTAGAAATCAAGAGCAAATTATTTCATTTGAAATCATGGAACATTATATTGGTAAAACCACTTAAATTTTTTGTACGAATCTAACCTCACATGAACTACTTTGTGATTCGATTAATCAAGGAAATCAAAAGCACGAAAAAACAAAAACAACACAAGCAAATGCTAATTTGATGTTCACCTCATTTCTTAATGTGAAAAGCAGTTATTCTCTAGAACCAGCTCAACTTCAAGCTATTGATATCTTTCTTTACATACCTTATACTCTCTCTTGTTTAATCTGTCACAACTCTAATTTTGGATCGGTTAAAAATAAAAGAAGAAAGAAAACGATTTTATATCTATTCGTTTTACAATACTCTCACAGGTGCAATGCAATATACATGTATGACTTGGTTTTGCCTCAACCGATTTAACCATTTTCTTCTTTCTGATTTAGTAGCATATATAAACAGATAAATGACATAAACCTCCAATTCTCCACCTTATCATTTACCTTCTTCTTGTTCTAGACTTTTTGTACATGACAAAACCCCCTCATCTTCTGCAACTTCTTGCATTACTTTTGAAAAAAAAACTTTCTTCATCTTCATATATTCTTGAAAAAACCTTCCCAACTTCATATCTTGAGCTTATCCTGGTCACTTCTCTGTGATCCTTAGTAACTCCAGTAACTCTTTAAATTTGCCAAAACCTTAGTAAATATACATGTTGGATTGTAAGCCGTTTCTATCTTCAACACTTGTACTATTCCATCCATCATCAATCAAGTCTTTGATAAAGTGATACTTGAATTGGACATGCTTCTTCCTCTCATGATGCACTACACTCTTTGCCAATTCAATTGCAATATTTGAATCATAGTAGACACCTACAACTTCTTGCTTAAAAACCGAACTGGTTCTTGAAACCTTTCAACCAATTCTTAAAACCTTTCAACCTAACTGCCTCTCTAGGCTTTTGAAAGAGCAATGTATTCTGCTTATGTGGTAAAAAGAGTAACAATTTTCTGCAAATCTGACCTTCAACTGATAGTTTTTCCTCAAACTGTGAACACCATTCATATAATGGATCTCCTTCTATCCAAGTTCCCTGCATAACCAACATCCAGTAGCATATGAGTATGAAGTTTCCTTCTCTTTTAAAGAGCTTTTTCTTTAATGAACTTGTATATATTTGAGGATCTATTTTACCGCTTGCCAATAAATTTTTATAGGTTTTGCTCATGAATATATGTACCAATCCCACTGCACAAGCCAAGTCCGGCATATCATAAAGCACATTAAACTTCCAACAACACTCTGATAAGTAACATGCTTCTTCTCATGAAACTGATCATCAAACTCCTTAT
Source organism: Schrenkiella parvula (assembly GCA_000218505.1). Lineage (NCBI taxonomy): Eukaryota > Viridiplantae > Streptophyta > Magnoliopsida > Brassicales > Brassicaceae > Schrenkiella > Schrenkiella parvula. Next base: position 6,799,398 of record CM001191.1, on the reverse strand, counting down.
TAGTTGGTATCCTCAGCGTTAAATGATACTGATGCGGTCATTGAATCTAACAACAACCGACCCGAGAAGGCTAAGGAGACCAAATAAGGTTCTACTCGACCAGATGGTTTGGGATTGAAGATTCATCAGCCAATCATATGTTTTACGGAGAATGATCTAGCCAGAACCCAATTGGCACAATCAGATTTGGAGATGGTTCACGAATACCCATCCGAAGCCGTAGCTGAGCCATGGAAGCTTCCCATACGAGAATTGGCTCAGCCAAATCCCATCAGACTTGTTATTCACCAATAAAAAAACTATTTTGAAGATTTTTATCAGGAGAAATCAACCTCAGTTCAAGTTGGTGTAGGAGTTGCTCATTTGGTCTTACCCGCGGACATATGTGCACTCAATGGAGGAATGTGACCAGACCAGAAGGATCTAAGCCATGAAAAAATGGTAAAAAATCTTGAGCCAACAAAGGCACACGGAGAATTGGAATCAGACCAATATCTATTTTGGTTTAGAAGATATTCAATTTTTAAACTGGACATTGCTCGGCTTGCCTTATTTGGAATCTCACGGGTTTATGAGGATTCAAATGTATCTGTGGTGCCCAGGAGACTATGAAATACTTATAGAATCTTGTCAAAACTTTATAGGATGCTCCAGCACGCACTGGATCAGGTGGATCCAATGCTTTCTTCAATTGAACCAACCGGAGGTAATTATGGAAGGTATGAAGACCGACGGGTTTACTCAGCTGCAAACCAGACTATGGCGATCAGGAGGAATTCCACATAAACCTTATCTTGCACCAGCAACCACAGGGACATGTGGATCCTCTTGCTATTCTACTTGCCATATTCGGATGAGTTCACACTTGGTGCCATAAATTACCAATGATTAACGTATCTATGATTATTCATTTTGGATGTCCTATATACCATTCAGAATATTCCTGAGAAGCTCACATATCTCCTTAAGCCGTCCAGATACAAAGGAGATCTCACTTGCCACATTTTGGTCGATTCTCTTTTTAAGGCAAACAGCTACTTTTTTCATTTATTGTTAGATTTCTTTCTTGTTTATGCTTTTGGCTATTGTGTAAGGGCTCTATATAAAGCTCAGCTCGACCATTTGTACAATTCACTTTTAATCATTTTAGAAATCAGTAAAGTATTATTCAGTTTACAAAAGTCTTTTCTTTTGTGTTGTTCATTAGAGTTTTAGGTGGATTTCTTTGCTCTTGTGTTGTTTTCTTTAGATCATAAGTGTGTGAGATACTTTTGGTCTATTGATTCTGCGGATTAAGATTGTATTGAGTGATTCAAAACCTCTTGTTCGTTCATTTGATTCAGTGAGTCGATCAGTTCCACCTCCATCTCTACCTTCGTCCACTTCCGCAAGCCTTAAGTTTGGAATCTCTTGATCATTAATTGATTTTAAGTTGGAGTGATTCCAATCTTATATCAGAACTTTCATTGGAGTTTCACTGGTTTAGACTGATGCATGCCAAAATTACTTCGTACTTTATAAGATACTCTTTTTGAGAAACTGTTAAGATCTTTTTCCATGTCTAATAATCTCCATTCCCAATATCCTCTTAACATCCCTTATATTCTTTAAATTATTGACATATCATCGGTTTTTTGACACTATTAGTATATCATCCCCACAACGCAGTAGATAGACATAGTCTTCATTTTTCAGCTTCTTAAAGTACACACAGTTGTCATATTCACCCATGATGTAAGCATTTGATTACATTACATCATCAAACATGTTATTCTATTTTCTTGGTAATTGTTTTTGAGTAAGCATAGTTTCTCTGGATGCTTCTTATGAACATATCCCTTAGGCTGTTCAATGTATATCTTCTCCTCTAAATAACCATGTAAGAATGTGAACGCTGTCTTCACATCCATTTGTTGTAACTCCAAGTCAACCAACATTGAAAGAAAATATCAGATAGATACATGTTTCACCACTAGAGAGAATATCTTCAGGTGATTTATTACTTCTTTATGAGAGTATCTTTTTGCCACAGCCTTGCATTAAATCTTGCACCTTCAACTTCAACAATACCATCCTTCCTCTTGGATACCCATTTTCTTCTTGTCTATGTCTACTAACACCCAATTTCTATTCTTTGTTAGTGACGGAGAGTCCTGTAAGTCAGATCAAAGCGGGAGGTCAAGTCCCGACTTCAACTGTCCAAATCATAATCTTCGAGAAAGGACGTCGCATAAGAAGAAGACTAAAAAATTTAAAGTTAAACAACAAGCAAAAGGAAATGGAAGGGGGAATATAGGAAAAAACAATTTCCTGCATAAAGCCTTCCATAACCTCATATACCTGACTGAAAGCATGGTCAAATCTAGAGAATATGAATCATACGTAAAACCGTCTAAGAAGCCGATAATTCATGATTATATTAAAGACAGCAGATAAACTCATCCTACTTATTTATAGGAGGAGAGAGTGTTTCCGCCGAAGAAAGGCCGACATTCATGAACTCTTTATCCAAATATTCCTTTTGATAAAGGGCACTCAAATTCAGGAGGAGAGGAGCAAGATCTTATGTCTCATCAGGAGAATTATGAAGATAACAAGGATTTGAGCCGTAGTAATCTATGTTTGAACTTCGACCAGTTTAGGAGAACTTTCCTGAATATTCAGAACAGACTCTCCCACTATCTCGAGCAAAGCCTCAACCGGATAGAGCAAACCCAAAAAATCCTCAACCGTCTCAGACAATGCGACTTTGGACACCGAAGCAACGTCCAAAGCATCATCCTTTTTGAGTTTCATCCCTAGAAGACTTCTTCGAGGGAGTCGAAGCAGCCACATATTCTGAAGATGAATGACTTAAAAAGGAAGATAAGTCCCTCCCTATTACCAAAAGAAAACAGAAGAAGCCAAGAACCATAAAGGTTAATTATTTTTCTTCAAAAAAAAATCCTTTTTCTCTTCAAAACTATCTCAGCATCAGAATTAACGTTTACAAAGAAGAGGTTCGAAGAAATCGGTAAACTTCAGGAAATAAAAGACAAATATCAAGGAGTGCCCTTACCGTCAGATGGAGAAACCAAATACATCCTCACAATTTGCTCCAAAAGACCAGGACCCCAGCCACACTTATTCTTCTAAAGATGAGCAAACAAGGAATAAAAACATTCATCTAAAGGAGGCGAAACTTTTTACCCTAAAGATAATAACGAAAATTGAGTCAATAAAAGACAAAGGCCAAAGGAGAAAAGATAAAAGATTTGTACCTTTCATCTTGCCCCACTGTGACAAAGGAGTAATCAGATTACAGACAACCAAAGCTTTGTTAATCCTAAAGAATAATTATGGGCATCGACGATTATCATCTTTCAAAAAAAATGTCACTGATAATCCGCTTCGTAGGCTTGGCATTAAAAGCAAAAATCCCATCATGCATCATTTTCTTCAAATCACCCAGACAATGAAAATATTGCATGTGGAAGGAATATCAGCATCGCGAGAAAATCCAAAAGACTTGAAGTAGACTCATAGATGCAGGAAAAGCAAGGAGGAACTCTCTCTCTCTCTCAGGGTTCTCACCAAGTTCTGGAATCAGATAATCGAACTGAAGAGTAGCAAATTGATCTTCTTCATGTGAAGCTCCGACCACTTAACACGAGTTACATACATCCTAAACAAAATAAAGAGCAACAAAATCAAAGGAAGAGAAGACTGAAAAAGAAGGAATCAATCAAAGAGAAAGCAATTCGCCGGGATTTCTACCGAAAAGAAATCAATTTTGGAAATTCCTCAAGATGAATCTTACTTCCATTTAAGGAATTGGGAGACTTGCTATTGGAATGTAAACCTTGGCCCAAGAATTTATGCCCAATAAGTCACGACTAAAGATTCTCAGAATCGGAGTGAAAGGCTTTATCGAGGTGAAAAGGAACAAAGCGAAGTCGGCCACGATCTAAGATTCATGTGAATTGAATGACGCGGTTAGACCATTTGTCAATCGTAAATTAAACCAACGATTTATTCAAAAGACACTATCATGCTGTGAGTCTTAACGGTCAAATCAACCAAAGTATAAAACAATGATTACCAAATCAAACGTAGTAAATTGAGAAGTTAACATGACTCCAAGCTATAAAAAATAGGATGAAGGATAAGATAAGGACATAACATTTTCTATACACACTCGATACAATTCTTTTCTAGATTTGCTTGTACTTTTATCTTGGCTCTTGTTGGAAAACTAAGAAGTCATTAATACTAAAACCCATATGCTCCCTATTTTTTTCTTATTCACTTCGCATAGCTTATCACTTTGCCTGAACGAAACTCTTGAGACCATCCGACTTTTCTTGGGTTACTAGACGAGCCCGGTCTTCACATTGTTTCTATTTATAAATTTTGACAGTATGCACAATTAAAAAAATGCTAGTCATATGTAGATAGATGATTAAAATGAAATCTAAATCGAATTTAAGTGACCAATCAATCAGCCTTTTTACAAACTAAATCGACTTTTTCCAGATAATGTTGGCGAGAGAATCGTTCGGGTTCGGTTTGGGTTTTTCGGATTTCAGGTTTTTTGGGGTATAGAGATATAAGAACCGTTCAGATATATATATAAAATTTAGGTCGGTTTTGGTTTGGTTTCTCAGGATTTTGGGTCGGTTCGGATAGTGAAGTTGAGAACCGGCTAGTAAAAAAAAGTTTGGGTTTGGTTTTAATTTTTCTGGTAAATTCGGGTAATTTGAGTAAAAATACTGAGTAGTTTGAGTAACAACATCTGACAAGAATATTTGGAGACCAAACCGAAACCAAATCTTATGAAACAGAAGAACTTCTGCGGTAAGAAGAAGATCTTCTTTGACGACGAGTGATAGTAGAAGATTATTTTTCTGTAAAAATTGTAATGTAAGATTTCATCCTTAGATTCTCTGCTTTAATCGTTCATTGCAACAAGAAAAGTGTAAACACCTAAGACCATCTCCAACCATCTACTCCATATTTTACTCCAAAATGGAGTAATTCTAAAATTGAGAAGGGATCTTCTCCAACCTATGACTTCATTTTTTACACCAAAATGTTTTTTATTATTATATTATAAGATAATATAGTTTTGATTAAATGCCACCATATTTTTATGATATGATATGCCGAAAATTATATTATATAACAAAATTATATAAAACGCAAATGAAAAATAAGATAATCTAGTTTTGATTAAATGCCACCATATTTCTCCCATAAATGATCAACCAAAACATTTCGAAGTGAAAAATGAGCATCTCTATTCTTAATTATTCTACAGCGTTTAAGAAATCTTTGAAACCCAATATTATCATCTTCCAGTATTTTAACCTCCGGAGATAGGACTACTCTTTCGATATTAATTGGAGTATCGAGATCACGCTCATCTTCAATTACCATATTATGTAAAATTATACATGTAGTCATGATGTCATTTAGCACCTCCTTTTCCCAAAAACGAACTGGTCATTTTACAATTGCGAAATGCGATTGAAAAACTCCAAAGGCACGCTCGACATCTTTCCTACATACCTCTTGTTGCATAGCAAAATATTTTTTTTGGGACCAATGGGCTCGTGAATAGAAATTACGGTAGAAGACAAAATGTTATTTCGCGACGTGAATTCCATTCAAGAGCCCAGCATCCGTGCATATGATCAAGCTAAAAGAGCATGTATACGACAAAAAAAACACTTGAACAACAACTATATCAACAGCTCCACCTCCTTCTACTTCATTTCAGCAAATTTTATTAAATATTTTTTATGTATTTTTAATTTTGTTATCAGTGTCATTGCAATTTTAATTAAATTTTTATGTATTTTTAATTTTATTATCAATGTCAATGCAATTTTAAAAAAATATATTTTTATGTGTTTTTAATTTTATTATTAGTTGCATTGTAATTTTTAAAATATTTTGATGTATTTTTATTTTATTGTTACCGTTATTGCAATTTTTATTAAATATAATCATATTTTGAACTATTTAAGTATAAAAATAAAAAGAAACTATAATTTGAGAGATGTATTTATAGATAAAAAAAGTTTAACTCTAACATGGAGTGGGTTGGAGAGAATTTTACTCCAAATTGAGATTTGGAATTGGATTGGAGATACTCAAGTACTTAATACCAAACTTTCTTCATGCTTTTTATTGACCAATTTCGGTGATAGTTTGACCAGATAATGATAGATGTCATTAATAATAGTTTCGAGTAACCACAATTTGTTATTATACAAAAATATGGAAATCTAGTGAAATTTTGATTGCACAGCTTATTGCATTATACATTCCATGTAATTTTAAGTTAATTCATATATGACTTTGGTTTAAGTGATATATACCAATTTTTTTAATATATATGTTGAATTTTATTTAAATTTCATTTCAGTTACTATAATTGTAAATTCTAAATAATTTTAACTTGATCTTTATCCACTACAAGAAAACAATTATTTAGCCACTGTTTTTTTAGTGGTTAAACCCGCAAATCAGTGGCTAAACCAGGAATGCTGTACTCTAAGTTGGTTGATTTGGATAATCCTTGACAAAGATTGGACCGTGTAGAACTAATATTGGGAGTGTAACCCAACACATGATCTATCTTCACTAAAACGTTTCAAACATATAAGGCGGTGGAACCTCCAGTTGAATAAGCAGACAGCACCGGCAGCACCAACAATAGGCTTGATCCTATTGTCTGAACTGTCCTACACCGCTTAATCAATCATTTGGTCGGTAGAATGGCCACACCAGAGGGACAAAATCTCTTGATAAACCGGTTGATCAATGGATATGACACACCATTATCGAAAATGAGAATCACTCTCAAAGAGGTTCCAAAAATATCAAAAAATCTTATTAATCAATTGTGCTTACATGAGTATTTATAGAAAATACTTGTGATAAAAACTAGAAAATAAATTGTCTTTAAACTAAAAAATAAATTACCAGGACCATAATCTAGAATTTAATAAATTAGAGTTAAATAAATATTGGCCTTCACATGACTCTTGAACGATCTTCAATTTTCGTCACTTTTTTTGGGCATAAAATTAAGTGATTTATTTGGGCTCTTTTTGGACTTATAACATGTTCAAAATAGGCTAAACTTGATATATACTATAATTGATGGATTTATGAATGGTCAATAACTTCATTATTTAGCCAATATCACCATGTTTGAATGCTGAAAATACCACTTTGCCTTTGATACTGCTGAGTGGAGTCATGCATTTTGTAGATTGTCTTTGATGCTTGTCATGCTCATATCAACACATGCTCACAGAAACTCGAGGACAATGAGCTTTGGCCGAAACCAAACTCAACCAACAACATCAACGACAAAGATGAACACAAAACCGAGAAGGAGCAAAGCAGAAGAACCACACCACCTCAATCAATCCACATGAAGCCTGAAATCGAATCGGTATAGATACAAAGGAGAAGCTCTTTGATCTCTGACTGGAAACTCGCCTAAAAGGACCCACATCTTAACTCGCGGACTTTCGCAAACCAGCCTTAGAAAAGAAACTGTTTACCTCTTCGCAAGAGAAGAACTGAAGGACAAACCTACTGTTTCGTCTTGAAGCTTAACCCGAAATATTCCCGAGAGCACAATAAGAAACGAGCAGATGCCTCCACAACAGATTACCATCCAAAAGACGAAGCCAAATCAGAGCCTAAACCTACCCCAATCACAGATTCCACAGGGAGAAAAAGACAGGACATACGAACTAAACAGTCTAACACATATCTTGATAAACAAATCCAACTCAAACCCGACTTCAGCCGAATCATGTTAATCCACAAACATACCAATAGAGACGCACTTACAGCATGGCCTCAGGGAAACAGATTCCGCAACAAACCGGCGATCATCAAACCCACTTAGCATTGAACGGCAGAACATATCCTCCATCACTGGGATGTGGAAACGGCTCTGAGGAAAGGACAACGAGAGGGAGCAGCAGAGATAGCGGCGGACTACGCCGCTCCGTCGCTCAAGAAGCTGAAACCAGTGCTCAATGCCATCCTTCAACTAAACCGAGGCTCGAGCCACATCAAAGAAGAATAGATTCACAATAGCAAAACCCAAGACGATGAGAAGGGAAGACACCGTCGGACCAGCAACGACGCTAAGAAAGCCACCGGACATCAATGTAATTATCCTAAAGAATAATGAATGAAACCAGGTGCAACTTGCAAATCATCTATTTTGGGATTGCATCAGCAAAAATCATCCGAGAAACATAATAACTTTTTTTGTTTTTTCTCAAATACCGATTTATTATAGATTAAAACTACATTAAGAATCTTTTTACAGGCAAGGGTTTTTTATTCACATCAATTACTACACAACACACACACAAACGCACACACCTGTATCTTTGTTCTTGTTTCTTAATCCCATTCCTCTAAATTTGTTATATTTAGTCCAAAAGTTTGGGGTTTTTAAAAAAAAGGAAATTTTACCGGATGGGCAAGAAAAGTTTAACCTTGAAATTGACTTCATTCTTTTCTGGGTTTTTAGTTTCTTCTCTGGATTCGTGTTGGAGATAGTTTGCAGATTCTCCGTTTTCGAGATTAGGTCTTCTTGTCTCTTCTGTTTCAACTCTTCTTCTGCGGTTTTAGTGCTTTAGTCCCACTTAACTTCGGGTTCTTGTTCATGGTGTGATTTTTGATTTCGATTTCGCTTTTTTTTTAGTTCGGAATTTGAGAGAAAGGGGCAAGAAATATGATTGCGGAGAAACCCGTTTGGGTTAAACATGAAGGGTTGCAGATATTCTCCATTGACGTTCAACCCAACGGAGAAAGGTTTGCCACAGGCGGTGGTGACCACAAGGTGTCTAATTTCTCTTCTTCTATTGCCTTATGTTTCATGTATTGGAGGAATTTGCTCTTCTTGATTGTAATATTAGCTTCTTTTTGTCTCCCCTGAACCGAATTTGGATTAAGAGTTGATTCTTACATCTTTGCTGTGTTATTGGTGCAACCAATTTCATGATCTCTTATGAATATGTTAGACACTAAATTTCGCAAGAGTGGTGTTAAACACGTGTACTTCTTGCAAATTTTGTGTCTTGTTTGGATTTGGTGCTACCATCTTTGAGCTTTGAGAATGTCTATCCAACGCTGAGAATCGTGGATGCAGTTTACTCTAATCTAGTAAAAATCCGCTTGGTTGGATGAAGAATGTAGGCTTTGTCGCATTTGGATCATTTCACTGACATAGGCTTGTTTATCTCTTCCCTCAGTGACTGAAACGGGTTGGGTTTTTAGTTGAATATGTGTGTTGTAACGCTTCAGTAAGTTAAGCGATGGTTTTCAAGCTGTTAAAATACGGATTGAAGAAAACTGTTTTTGCTTTCATTGTGTGGAATTGAATACACAGCTGAATCTTTCTCTTAATCGTGCTTAGTATTTTTAGTTTCTAATTGTAATCTCTAAAATGATATAGGTCCGGATATGGAACATGAAGTCTGTAGACACTGACTTGCAAAACTTAGATCCAAAAGAGAGGCTTCTCGCAACCCTTTGTGACCAAGTGGAGACTAGCAATAGGGATTCATCCATGAAAGAAATAGTGGTCCGAAACCCTGATCTTAATAAAGAGCGTTCAAGGATTACAGCTCGTGCTACCATTTCTGAGAGCCTTGTAATTGAGAAGGTTCCTGGAACCTCTGGTAAAGATGGAGTTTTAAATGTTGAGCAATCTGTAGGTATAAAGGGATCTTATAGCACAGATCTGTTAATAAGGGTACTTGATTGGAAAGAAGGGGAAGCCACAACACCTGTTTGCTTAGAAGCTTGTCCAAAGCAGCATTCTTTGGACACTGTTGGTGTAGTAAGTACATCTACGATCAAGGAAACCGAAATTTCTTGCAAAAGATCAGGTGAAACTCTTTGGTCTGATCAGATTATGGGGAGAGTCACAGTTTTGGCTGGAAATCCAAATTTTTGGGCTGTTGGGTGCGAAGATGGAAGCCTCCAGGTAAGAATACTACTATTGCTGAATTAAACTCTCATCGATCAAATTAGACAATGACTCATGATTCTTTCTGCATTTCGTATAATTGATATCAATCCTATTAAAAGATCTTCCTTCATTATTTGGATTTTAAATGAATCAGCCACCGTTGGATTTGTTACTCTGAATATCTTTCCTCCACTGATTTAATTCCATTGGAGTCATTAAATTTAACACCGATAGTTATATTTTGTTGGGACCTGACCTTCTGAGGAAGTGGCTAGTTCAAAATTTGAGGGTACGCATATATTAAGCTCTTTGAGAAGGAATTGTGGATAACTTATTTTGCTTGAATATGATGTGGTTCTCAGGATAGTCTTTGATGACATATTTACTTCTTATTTGTCTGAAGGTTTACACAAAGTGTGGAAGGCGTGCCATGCCTACAATGATGATGGGATCTGCTGCAACATTTATAGATTGTGACGATAGCTGGAAATTACTGCTTGTCACAAGAAAAGGATATTTATATGTGTGGGATTTATTCAATAGGAAATGCGTCCTCCATGACTCGTTATCATCTTTGTTCTCTTCTGATACCAATCTATCTTCCACAGTAGAAGGTATGCTCCAAGACTCGAATACTATGCTGGCTTCTTAACCTCCGAAATCATGTCTCCTGGGCACCATATTAAGGATTTTAAAAAGGATTGAATTGGCAATCCAGTCAAAAGCATGAAGGGCTGGGAAGTAAAAAAATTTCTCTTGTGGCTGCTCTGTTGTTGAGACACGCTTGGTTTTTTCCATGAGTTGCTTTTGTCTCATAGTAGTATGAATGTCCTCTGGTATTGGTTTAGACTCTCATGCTTACCTCCTGGAGCCCGTAAAATGAATTTAACCTTGGATGATGCAACAAGCTCCGTTGATACATGGTTATGTTTTTGCAGGTACGATAAAAGTCATATCTGTGAAATTATCCAAATCTGGTTCTCCTCTTGTTGTTCTAGCCACACGTCATGCATTCCTCTTCGACACGAGTCTAATGTGCTGGCTGAGATTAGCTGATGACTGTTTCCCGGCCTCAAATTACAGCAGCTCCTGGAATTTGGGCTCAGGTCCATGCGGTGAGCTTGCTGGTTTGCAGGTTGATGTGAGAAAGTACATGGTCAGAAAACCAGGATGGAACAGGTGGTCGTATCTAACTTTCCTTAGATGTCGGCTGTGAGACCGATCACATATTCTGAATTTCTGAGTCTTCATAAAGCTTATTTCATGTTTACAGGATAACTGATGATGGAATGCAAACACGTGCACATTTGGAATCCCAACTTGCATCCTCTCTTGCGTTGCAGTCTCCTAATGAGTACCGCCAGTGCCTCCTCGCCTATGTTAGGTTTCTAGCAAGGTCTGTGCCCTTTTTTCATATGAACTCCTTTTCGTTTGAACTTATATACATTTGAGTGTATATATGGATGAAGTCTGATTTGTGAGACTCATCCAAGCTAGAAGGAGCGTTGAAGGTTAATTGGCTTCCCCGGCGGTTTATCCATTTTACACTGGGGAGAGAATTTATTCTCTGTTCTGTTTAGTAAATTTTAATCAGTGAGCTATACCTTCTCTTGATCAAATCCTAACTTTTTTTATAAATCAAAACATTTTAAAACTCGTTTCTTAATTTCCAGGGGGTGAAGAAGCATAAACTTCTGAGAAATGATATTCTTCCTGCAATGGCGTCAAACAGAAAGGTGCAGCGTCTACTCAATGAGTTTATAGATCTCTTATCTGAATATGAATACACAGAACCAGCAGATGCTGCCCTCAAGGGCTCGACGCCTACCATAGACTGTGGTGGAGTCCCATCTTCACTGGATGAAATGGACTCTGAACCTCCAGCCGTGACAGCTACGACTCCTTTGACAATTGACAATGACAAACAGGTCTCTCTTGAGAATTCCGCGGCTTTGGAGACCGGTACTATGTGTGAGAAACCGGGTTCTGAAAATCGTGTAAAACACGACCAGAATTCAAGAAACCCGGGCGCTTGAGTGTTTCTTGTATATCAAGCTCTGTAACTCAGATTTTACAAATTGTACGACACGGTTAAATCTATATGGTGAAATCTGATGTTAATTTCAAAATAGACTGAAGACTTATTTAGAACACTACTAAAATAATTTGATTCCTAATCAGCGAATCCAGCTATGTTACTAAATGCCAAACCAAACGGAGCGTAAATGGCAAACCAAACAGAGTAAATATGCGTAATAATAAAAGGTAGGATAGAAGATACCAAGATCAGATTCTCTACATATACTTGGCTTATTTCTCGACTAAATTATACATGTTTATCGTAGACTTTAATCTTTGTAGCTCCATACTTTGGCTTATTTCTTGACTAAATTATACATGTTTATCGTAGACTTTAATCTTTGTAGCCTCCATATAATTTAAAAATCTATGATGCTCCCTTATAAAACTTTTTTTTCTTTTAAATCGAAAAAGAAGGAAAAGACGACCAAGGGTTTAATGAATCAAAGAAATTATGAAAAAACCAAGCGAAAATCAGATCCAAATCGACGCTAATTGGATTATCCATTCTTCATGACCCAAACCCGATTCAAGCCCAAAATTCTGAATGTTAACAAATCTGGTCCAAACAGTCCAAGGTCCGTATTTCTTCCCCCTTTCCAAATCGCGATTTCCCTCTCTCCCTCTCATTCTCCCCCAAATTCCGACGACAAAAAACCCTACATCAGAGTAAATCCACTTCCGGCAAATCGACTGTCCCTTTTCATTGGTTTCTTCTTCTTCTTCCCATTATCTTCGTCCTCATTCTTTGTCGTGTGTGTGTTTGCTCTCTGAAATGACAAAGCGTAAGAGCAAACAGGGAAGAGGTGCGGCTAAGAAGAAAAAAAAATCAAATTCGGCTCCAAAAGAAGTAGCAGTAGAAGAATTGGGTTCAGAAAGGGAGTCAAGTTCTGATTCTGACATGAGGAAATGACTGCATCATCAAAGGTATGTAATTTAAATCGAAATTTTTATTGAGAGGAATGATGTGTCATATTTGTTGTTGAATCTGTTTGCTTACTGTGTTTGATTGCTTACTGTGTTTGTTTCTCCATTAGGCTATGCAAATCTACTTTGCTGTGTAGGAAGTTATGTATAGTTAGAAAGTTATGTACAGTTAGGAAGTTATGTTTAGTTAAAAGTGAATGGTTGAAGTTAGGTAGACTAGTATGTACATTCCGAACATTCATAGGAGAAGTAGCATTGTTTTGAAACTGGTTTTGGAGTAGTAGGTTTGCATTTGTTTGGCAAAGTAGTATTTGTCTTAGACAACTAAGTATTATAGAGTTTAACTAAGTTGAAATTATATTTGTATTGCAGGATAGTGTACCAAACCAACCTCTGGAGTTTTTCTTCGACAGCAGCCAGTATACGAAGACCTGTAAGATTCAAACAAGGTGTCATGTGTACGAAAATGTTGATATTTTGAAGAAGAAAGAATATGAGTTAGAGTTGAGGTGGTTCAGAAGTCACCCTCAGTTCTGTCACATATTCCACATGCCTTAGGAAAAGAGCCGAAGCTGATGGGATTGTGGATGCTACTTCTTCGTGCAGTAGTAACTAAGGAGAAGACAATGAAGTGGTTTGTGGTGAATGACACTCCTATTCATTACTCTTTGAAGGAGCATGCACTAATTTCAGGATTAGACTGCAACGATCCAGCTAACATTGACAAGTTAATAGGTTCATGGAGAAACACTTTAAGAAGGTGAAGACAATAACATGTGCAAAGGTGAAAGCGAAGCTATTAAAGATGAGTGAATCTACAGAGCGGTTAAAGATGGCTGTTCTATATTTTCTGTGCACGGTTATCAGAGGAGTGTCAAAGGCGGATGGACCTATAGATCCTTTGATACTGAGATTGGTCGATGATCTGGAGGTGTGTTGGGAGTTTCCATGGGGGCGATTGACTTTTGATGATGTTGTGAAAGAGATTAATCATGTGAAGAGTCTGATGAAAAGCACTGCAAATAAGACTTATACATTTCTGGGATTCATAATCCATTTGGAGGTAAATGTTACATTTACTTACATTTACTTTGTATATATTAAAATGATTATAAAAATTGATTTGGTTTATAATATTTTTGTAGTTTATGGGGTTCGAGTGCATTCCCAATTTGACAAACGCATTTCGAGAACCGGCAAGTCATGGAGAAGGGTGCTCACGGATGTGCCAGTGGAAATTTGCAGGAAAAGGCATGAGAGGCTATCCACTTGAAGATATATGTGATGCGATTAGAGATACTAAGGTTAGTCAAAGTATTGTTATAATAACTTGTTTATTTTAGATAGGTGATATTTTAGATATGTGATATTTTAGATATGTGATATTTTAGATAGGTGATATTTTAGATAGGTGATATTTTAGAAAGGTGATATTTTAGATAGATGATATTTTAGATAGGTGATATTTTAGATAGGTGAAATTTTAGAGATATTGTTATAATAACTTGTTTATTTTAAATTACAGGATATTCAAAGTATATTGGTACGTATGGTGGAAGAAGAAGCTATGATGACTCGCATCATAAGTGAAGAGCCGGATAATGAATTTGGTGAAGGAATCAGTGCGAGTTGGAACGAGCATCTGAGTATAGAGCAGACGAAGATATGGTGGAAAGAGTTATACGAATTGGACTTGGCCAAGAAGAAGAAGAAGAAGAAGAAGAGAAAGATGAAGAAGAGAAAGAAGAGATAGAAGGTAATGGTGAAGAAGATGAAGAAGAAGAAGAGAAAGAAGAAAAAGAAGAAGAAGAAGAGAAAGCGGAACAAAGAGATAGAAGGTGATGGTGAGGAAGAAGAAGAAGAGAAAGAAGGTGACGAAGAGGAGAAAGTGTATGATCCCAATTGTTGGGCTATTGTTCCATTTGTGTAAGATGTTCAATTTGTGGAAGAGGAGTCGGTGATAATCCTGAGACAAAGCGGACCAACCCAACAAGAAGAAGAAGGTGAGAAAGCGGACCCACCCAAGAGGAAGAGGGGTAGACCAAGAAAAACTGAAACCAAGACCACGTCTAAGCCTAAGACTCCAAAGCCAAAGAGGAAATGTACTCCATCACAATGGGTGCAATCTCCTTTTACTGAGGGATAGCTGTTTTTAGGTGTTTATGGATATGATTTGGAACTTGGTATTTATTTATGTGTTTTGGATATTTTTGGATATTTTAGGATGTGATTTGGAACTTTGGTATTTATTTATGTGTTTTTGGATATTTTAGGATGTGATTTGGATATTGGTAATTGTGTGGATTATTTGGTTTTGAAACACGTTGAAACATGTTTGGAATTGAAAAATAACAACTGTTATTAGGATTGAAAAATTGGGCAAGTATAACTAGTGTTATTAGGTACTACTAACACTTGGAAAAAAATACATATTTAACATATATTTAACACATGGCGCCGTCATTTTTAAAATAATAATAAAAATTGTCAACATAGTTATACTTGGTAATGTACACAAATACATATAGTTATATTTTCACAGATTTTTGGTTTTTTTAGTTATACCATGAGAGAATCAATTTTTTGTAGTAGTACTTATCATTAACGATTATTAAATATTTTGAGTATTTCCATGTTATAAAATTTCAGAAAATATGAAATTTGCTTATTTCTCGTAATAATGATAGTAGCATTGTCACACTTACTATATAATCATAGCTTAGTTTAGGATGAAGTAACAATAATTCATTCTTTAATTTTTTTTTAATTCACAGACTAACATAAACTAGTTAATTGTAGATGTTTCACAATTAAAATAAACTTAAATTAATCTAACAAAAATAATACTTAGTTATTCGTAGTTAAACTAGTTGTCCAAAATAAACGTAGTTATCCTTAGTTACAATAGTTTTCCCTTAATAACATAGTTGACCTAATAGTTCCAGTATTACCATATCAAAAGACACAAACCTTTATTCTTCACTACTACCAATTTCAGCGTTGAGATTAAACCATTCAGTCCAATCTCCACCTCTTCCTCTTCTTCCTCTTCTTCCTCTTCCTCTTCTTCCTCTCCCTCCTCCTCTTCTTCCTCTTCCTCTTCCACGATGTTCTCCAGCTGATGGGAATATTTTCTGTAGCGGTTTTCCTTTCTTTGGTTCATATTCCGGAGGTAGGACTACTGTTTCCCTAACCTCTTCAGGTACAATCCACTCAGACATATGGGAAACTGGATAAATTGTCCTGCTGTATGCCAATGCCCATTGCTCCACCAAGTAATACTTGGAGCAAAACTCTTGTAGGTGAAGTTCCCTACCTCTGCTCATATGGATGGCAGCAGCAACTCCATGCACACATGGGTATCTATCTATATCAAAATACTTGCAAGAACAAGTTTGCCTAATCATATCAACCAAATAATTCTTCCCATCAAGTTAATCACATTGTATTCATGGAGATAGCTGTTTAACTCTTCTAACATGAGGGTCTTTCCAATCACACATCTTTTATCCATTTCGTTCTCCACCACCGGCACAAGCTTCTGTGACATTCCTATTTTGGCGGCATCCTGCTTATGAGTGTTCCACCATTCAGCTAATTTTGCAACAATGACATCAATCATTGGCAACAACAAATACTTCCTTGTGTCTTTGAAAACACCATTAATCGATTCTACAACATTGCTGGTATCTACGTTGTACCTTTCTCCTGGAAAATAGCATATTGCACATTTCTCCGCTTTAACGCTTTTCTCTACTTGGCAGCAGCTGGATATTTCATTTTAAAAACATTATAGAGATTTAAGAACTCAATCTCTGTATAAGCTTTAGCGCACGCTGTAAACTTCTTCGAACATGCATCTCTATTAGTAGAAACGTGTCCTTCCACATTTTGGGACAAATGCCTTACACAATACCCATGTTAAGACAAAGGGAACACTTCCTGTACTGACTTGATCAGGCTTGGATTTCAACCATATTGATCACGGATTTTGGATTTGGTGTGTCGAATCGACCTAGATAGTCTTGAGCCAAAACAGATGCAACTAAGTGTGGTGTGCCTTTCCTTTTTTGTCTAAGCATACTTGTAGTAATCCGAGAGCATGGGTGCACCTTGTTGTAAGTGACAATAGTGAAACTCTTTGAATTTATATGCACCAAAGCTCTTAAATACTATTTGCATCCATCTTCTGCTCCCTTATATTTTGCCACGAAACGAGAACATTCTCACTTCTTCTGTTCATACTCAAAACCATTCTCATGTGCACCTCTCGCCAAGATAGCTTGCAGATCCTGCCTATCGTTAAATTTCTGACCTTTGTATATATCTAAACCATCTTCCCATCCGTCATTTACTTGCGAGTTTCCTTGGGAAGGCATGGCTTCAGTATCATTATACACGTACTCATATCTTCCTACATGATCTGTATCATTTTCTTGCATATCATTGTCTTGCATTTCATTATCCAGCATTTCAAAATCATCTCTAGCTGTAGAAAATAGCTCCTCATTACTTGGATCTACATCATCCTTTCTTGACACATGCACGCTTCTATTACTACCATCAACACCCTTGATGACCTCTACATGTAGAACACTTTTTCATTGATCTTTACTCACTTGTAGTAGATAACCAAAAACATCTTCATCATTCCAAATATATGATGGTTTCTTCGTGTTCAAAACCAATGGATAGTAACTCAATTTCAGCGGAGATGTAGCTGCATCTGTGGAAACTTTTCTGCAAATTCACTCCACTAATTCAACATAAGTGACATCCTCCACAGATTTCCTCATCACTAAAGTGCGAACTTCCTCTTCTCCTGATTTCCATATAATGTTATCACCGTCCTTTGAATAGAATCTCCTATAGTCAAAACATATGACTGTGCAAGCACTTGTACTCATTGCCCCCTGAAAAGAACAAAACAATCATAAGTATATAATTGTAGTAGTTCTCCCTGTAGAACCACTATATGATAGTTGCCCTAGTTGGCCTAGTTATACACGTATATCGTAGTAATACCATTAGGCTTAGTAGTACCCATAAATTTTGGTTCTTCATCTATTTATGGCGATTCGTTGGTCACTTAACCAAGATATCCCATTTAGTTAACCATTTCAGTTTCTATTAGCATTATCCAATAAACGTAGTGACTCCAATGACAAAAAAATATCAAATTTTTACATTTATATTGAAATACCAACAAAGTTTTATCCAACTTTAAGTATGATTTATGCTCATTAAACCAATGTATCCTCTAAAACTAACAATGTTATGTCATAATACATTTAACCCATTAGTTATAATTACAGTATGAGCAAAAAAAATCAATTTTTTCATTACTATGAAATTACCTAATTGAAAAGAAACTATGTATTAATTGCTTTACATATTACAGAAACTTCAAAATAGGATCATGAAACCAAAAATACCAAGAAAAACGAAAGCTCTAACGTTCAATTTTGAGTTTTTTTTTCATCAATGGTGGAGCAATACAAGAGGAAGAAGACAACACTTTTTTGTTTAATTGGGTTTAATTCAATTTTGTTTGGTTTGGTTGGTTGAATTAAATTTGGTTGGTTTGGAATTAATTTTTTCTCTCCCCAAACCCAACCAACTCATGCGTGTCGAGTTTTTTATTTTCTTCTCTTATTTTTTTTTAAAAAAGGGCAAACATGTCAATTTCTCTTAGAGAGGGGTCTTTAGATTATGAAAGGGTCTTCAGATTCTTCTCCTTGTACGGAGGGGCTGTGGAGACTAAAGTCCGTTTATTGTGATTCTTATGAAAATGCTATAAAGTGATCAACACTAAAAGTCACTTACTCTCACATTTCTCACGATTTCTACTTCAATCACTTATTTCATTATTTGGCTAGAACGAGATGTCATATTTGGCTAATCGATTTGCAGATAATTATGATCCTCAATATTTCTGCTACAACAGCTTGGCGCTAAAACGAGGGATCTGGTTAGTCTAAACTTCAAAATAATAGAAGCCATGACTAGCGGTCAAAAGCATTAAAAAAAACCATCAGTAATTTCCTTGAGGAACGGGAAAGGTCACTGATGACCAAAATAAAATGATTAATGATGTTATTGCAATTATTACCCGACAAATTAAAAATTTGACTATCACGTAAACGACTCAGTAGCAAGCGATTACTGAGTTACGTTCAGAAGTGGCACGTGTGCCAGATTTTGTATTTCCAAATGCGACGCAAACACCTCACCTGGGGGCCCTTAAACGCAAATGGAACAAGTCATCCAGATGCCAACGAAACCTTGGTCGTCTCGGCTAGAAAACACCTAGAGTTGAACACAACGAGCAATGGAAAAAGAAGTCACAATGCAGCAATTCCACAACTAGAAGGAAGTTTGAATCACATCAACACTTTGCTCCCACCTCCACCTGGACTCCTACCGACGTACGAGATCCGGTGGAAGAAGTGGTCCGACTAGGTTTGGACTAAGTCAGGTCAATTCTCAAAGAGAAATCGATAAAAAAATCCTCGATTATATCTTCAAAATGCTCTCAGAAACTCAAGAATGGCTCAAGGATGTAAACTTCAAAGCTTATCACGCCACACGCGCATCACCGGTAATCGAGCGTATCATAAAATATACTAAGCGAAGACTCCATTCTAAGAAAAAATTAAGAAAACTCCAGTCAAAGATGTCTCAAAACTTAGGCTTCCAGTCTACAAAAGAAAATATTGGTCCCATGTCGCACATGCATCCTTTCAGATCAGAATCAGGAGAACACAATTCAATGAATACGAGAAAGAGCGCAGATTGTTAATCTACTCGCTGAACAATTTTTGAGCACCGCTTTCAATTGGTTCGCTCGCTTAGAAGAACGTTCGATCGATAGTTTCTCGAAATAGAAGTCAATTTGCTAAAACAGTATTCGGTCTTCATCAGACTCCTTTACAAGACTCCTGAGATTCACTTCGCTCCTACATCACCAAATTCAAAGAATTCATCGCCAAAATGCTGGCGGTCCATGATGGAACAACCTTGGATGATCTGAAGAATGGGCTATGGCATGATTCAAGATTCAAGAAAGATCATACTGTCAATCGACCAACAACTATCCAAAATGGACTCCCACTAAAGTGCGAGTTGGGCGATAGTCGAAGAAGAAAGGCAAATGTTGTACAATCGATACAAGAATATGAGGCCTCAAACCACAAAATATTTTATCGTCCCGCGAAGCTATAAATCAGACTGAAAGGAACTAAGAAGCCACCCCGGTGGATCCCAATCATATGCAGTACATAAGGAATAAAAAAAATATCAAGGGGAAATGAATCCATAATATGAAGAAATTTCAGTCATGAGGGGATGCGTAAAGTTCTAATTATCACCAATGCGTTAAGTTCTAATAATCACCAATGCGTAAAGTTCTCAACCTTGTAAGGGGGTAGACGTGAGAAAACCCATGTTGATCTAAAACATCATCCGAGATCTAAAGAGAAGTCGCTCTGACTTCGCAAAGTGAGAAGTCACAAACAGAGATAATGAAATTTCAACCAAGGAAAGGGTGATCCCAAATTAGTAAAAGGGTATTACTGAAGTACAAAGTATTGGCTTGATCCCAAAACGAATATGTAAGCAATTTTTAAAGTCAAAAGAAACCCTTTCTATTGAAAGGGCGTCAAATGTCAAGTATATTCTTTTAGAATAAATAAAGATTACCAACAATATATGCATGATTAATTCCTACAAGCACATGAAACGTCATCCTCTACATGGTTCATAGAAAAATTCTAGAAAAAGCAGTGATACCATATATCACAGGAAAATGTAACTCATTGACGATATAAAAAAAATTAAAAACAAACTGTTTCTGAAGAAAAGCATGAGGATCTGGTCAATCAGAAATTTCAATTAAAAAGTGGTGAATGAGTAAACAGGGGCGATAAACTTATTTATACAGAGGATAAAGCCTAAGCGTCCCAAGAAAACACATGAGGGAGATAACAAATCTGCAACTTTTGGAAGTTGTGCCTAACTTAATGCCCGAAAGCATCGGGAAATGGAAACAAACTTTTTTTCTTTGAAAAAACAACCAGCAATGGGAAATGTGTTGTAGAAAATTCTAGTGAACGAATCCCAAAGTTAAAACTAAGCTCTCACCTAATACTACGGTAAAAAGAAGAAGAGAATCTCGAGAACTCACAAAGAGTATCTCAATCTTTAAGGTAGAAATTACTTAGCCAATTACTTTAAAAATATTGACATATCATACTATGGTGAAAAGACGTAAGAATAATCACCTTGCTAAGAAAAAATATGGAAATTATAATCAAATAAAAAGAGTATTTTTGTTAGGTGATAAACACTTTGATACAAAAAAGGATAAAAATAAGCCTATTTTATATTTACCCCTCATACTTTGGTACAAGGGAGTAAGAAAAATTTAGAGACTCTTAACTTACACTACAATAAAAAAGAATGAAGAGGACCTTATTTCGCAAGGAAATCTCACTTAACACTCCGATAAGAAAGAAGAGAAACATAAAAAGAAAATATTTTTCCGCTTCAAATTCAAAAAGGAAAATACAAGCATTACAATGGAGAAAAATTCGACACATCAAGAGAATGGTTTACAACTAATTTGCTCAAGTTGAATAGAGGAACGGAGACTTCTTCTTGTTGACTTCTAACTTGAAAAACTCCGCTTTAACATCGATTGTCTCCTTCTTGAGGTCCAGAATCTTTCCTTCAAGAATGTCCATCAGCAGCTAATTTTATGGTTGCATGGCCATAATACTGTAATTTTGGCATAAGCCTATAACTCAAGGCAGACATATGCAACATAGTTCGAGAATGTGTCTCTTTTAAAATACAAGAAATCGAGTTCGCTATCCAAAACTCTTTAAAACATTGACCTTGACAACATAACAAAGTCTCTCTGATCAAGAGGCAATACCTTCGATCAAAGGGAAGATAGTTCCTCTTCAAAATTGACTATAGACTCCAAAACCAGGTCTCTTTCATTGCAAAGAGAAACAAATTCATTTTCCAAGGCCTCAAGCTGAGTCCGTGTAACGAATTCAGTTTATAAACACCGAAAGAGTCCAACACGGCAGAGCAAAACTGAATCGGTAAAAAGGACTAAAACAAGAAACGCTAAGAAGAAAAGAAAATTAAAAAAAATATATATGCAGAAATTTTTCTACCCGATGGAAGGCTTTACCCTTCGACTGATATTTATTAAAATCCTTCTCATAGAGAGTATCAAGAGTCAAAGGATCATGAATTTGAGTTCTAAGATGGCGCATGGTCAAGGTACTCGCGCCCTCGTCTTTACTCAAAGTGGAACGAAATAGATCTTGCTGAATTTCACTCACCTTAGAAATAAAACCAGTCAAACCTATCCCTTGTAGCAACAGGCGTTTAGAGTCGCGGTTCATGACCAGACGATCACTTTGTTCTCGTGCAATATGAAAAAAAGGGAGAAGTCAATACTTCTAATCTTTGGGAAGTCTGTCAAGCGCTCTGTCAAGATAAGAAACCAAAGTGAGAGTAGGAAGATTCGTCCAATCACCCGATCTAGAAGAGCATCCAACTTCGCGAGTCAAAATAATAGGTGACGTGCCCCAACAACTAAATCCCCAGCCGAAGGCTAAGTGGGAGCAGTCTCAAAGGCACCTTTTGAAGTAATTTTAGAGGCAAACCTTGCACCCTACGACAAAGTCATGAATTTAGGAGGATCTTTAGAAGGCGGAACCAACAACTCTCCGATTTTGCGATGCTTTATAAGCAACAATGATGTGATATTGACCAGCCACCCGACTAACCCGGACGGAGCACATATAGGGCCAAGGGTTAACCCGGACAGAGCACATATAGGGCCAAAGATAATACATGAAGATCTACACGACCAAATGGAGATTGAGTACTATTTTGCTTGAGCAAGTGACAAAAAGGAAGGATCGGGTCATGTCATATTGGAGGTTGGTCGAACTCAATTGAGAGATGGTGAAGAGACCCCAATTCTCGACCATGGCGAGTTAAGCGCGACACTCGGATGTGCCCATCCTGGCCAATCAAGTTCTCCAAGACACAATGCAAATATTTCATGGACCAATGACTATATCTAAAGCCAAGAAGCTCCACAAAGCTGTGAGTCTATTTCTCCAACAAGATAAACACAATGAAGAGGATTTGGGCCGAATTGTAGTGTTCAAGACAATTTTGGTACCGTGGGAAAAGCAAGATGGGTCAAGCTGATATTCAAGACCAAAGAAAAGCTCATTCGACTCCAAAGAATCAGGTCAACTTCCAACTGCCGAACCCCTTGCATGAAGAGAGAAAACAATATTTTTATTTTGATTTTTTTGCACATTTCCAAGACAATTTAATTGCTTGTCTTTGATTTCCTATATTTATATGTTTGCTTGTAGACAAGGTAAAAAAATTGGGAGCTTTGACTAAAAAGAATCTTAGAACTTGGGAAGAATGTCTACCTCATGTAGAAATTGCATACAACCATTTGGTACATTCGGCATCTAAATTCTTTCCAGTTGAACTTGTTATGGCTTTTAACCATTATCTCCTTTGGATTTGATATATTTACCTTTGACTAAAAAAGAAAGTACAGATGGAAGGAAAAAGGCTGAAATGGTGAAACAAATGCATGAGAAAGGCTCGACTTAACATCGAAGCAAAGACTAAGCTCTATGAAAAACACACCAACAAAGGTCGGACCAACAAAGGTCGGACCAACAAAGGTCAGACCAAGATAGTTTTCAAACCCAGTGATTTTGTATGGGTTCACTTGAGAAAAAGAGAAGTTTCCAGCTGAAAGAAAGTATAAACTTATGCCAAGGATAGATGTCCCATTCAAAGTCACCAAGCGGATCAATGACAACGCTTACAAACTTGATCTCCAAGGTAAGTATAACGTGTCTTCGACCTTTAATGTATCTGATCTGATGCCTTTTCTTGCGGATGATCCAAATTTGAGCTCAAATCCTTTTCAAGAGGAGGGGCATGATGTGATCTTGACCGGCCAACCAACTAATCCAGACGGAGCACATATGAGGCCAAGGATAATACATGAAGATCTACATAACCAAATGTAGAGTGAAGACCATTTTGCTCGACCAAGTGACCAAAAAGAAGGATTGGATCATGTAAGATTAGAGGTTGGTCGAACTCAATTGAGAGATGGTCGAGATACTCCGATTCTCGCCAATAGCATATATTCTCTCTTGTAAGTTGAAATCACCCATTTGCAATAATCAATTTAGTAGTTAATTTTGTGAAACATATCTAATTATTACAACTGAAATCAATATTTTACAAAAAATAATAACATGAATATCGTTACGTCCCAACTTTGAGAAGTCGTGGATACGGTCTTGACTTCCACCGCAGTCACCGTTATTTATTAGTGGTGAGTCTTGGTATTATCTCTTTTTTGTGCTGGAAAATAGTATGAAAAAATATAGGAGATAAAGTTATAAACATATGTAATTCTATGTTATATATTAAAATAAAATTTAATTATATTTGATTTGGGTTCTCTAAATGTTTCTGAGAATATAATGAAAGATCTAGATATAAAGGTTTAATTGTATTGATTTAAATTGAACTATTGATTTAAATTAAATAGTTTAATGAATAGTAAAAACGTATTTACCTAAACATGATCGATTTCTTGTGTATATAACCTGATATCTCTTACTAAAAAATTATCCAAGAAACATACGAACTTTCTTTATTTCTTTTACAAGTACCGATATTAACAACAACATTGAGAATCTTTTACAGGCAAGGTCGAAGACCCCTTTTTCTCCAAAGGTAGGGTTTTTATTCACATCAATTACACACAAACACACACACCAAAAGTCTGTATCTTTGTTCTTGTTTCTTAATCCCATTCCTCTAAATTTGTTGTATTTAGCCTAAAAGTTTGGGGTTTTCTACTTTTTCTCTGTGCTAACCACGAGAAATTAGGGTTTTTATAAAAAAAATGAAAATTTACCGGATGATGAAGAAAAGTTTAACCTTGAAATTGACTTCACTCTATTCTGGGGTTTTGGTTTCTTCTATGGATTCGTGTTGGAGATAGATTAGGTCTTCTTGTCTCTTCTGTTTCAACGCTTCTTCTACTGTTTTTGTGCTTTAGTCCCAATTAACTTCCGGTTCTTGTTCATGGTGTGATTTTCCATTTCGATATCTTTTAGTTCGGAATTTAAGAAGGTGTTAAAGAGAAAGGGGCAAGAGAGATGATTGCGGAGAAACCCGTTTGGGTTAAACATGAAGGGTTGCAGATATTCTCCATTGATGTTCAACCCAACGGAGAAAGGTTTGCTACAGGCGGTGGTGACCATAAGGTGTCTAATTTTTCTTCTTCTATTGCCTTATGTTTCATGTTTGAGTTCATAATTCAATTACACATTCGTTTGATTGGTGGAATTTGCTCTTCTTGATAGTAATCTTAGCTTCTTTTTGTCTCCCCTGAACGGAATTTGGATTGAGAGTTGATTCTTACATCTTTGTTGTGTTATTGGTGCAACCAATTTCATGATCTCTTATGAATATGTTAGACACTGTAAATTGACGAAGATTGTAGGCTTTCTCGCATTTGGATCATGTCACTGACATAGGCTTGTTCATCTCTTCCCTCAGTGACTGAAACGTGTTGGGGTTTTAGTTGACTATGTGTCTTGTATCGCTTCAGAAAGTTAAGCAATGGTTTTCGAACTGTTAATTACGGATGGAAGAAATCTGTTTTTGCTTTCATTGTGTGGAATCGACTAGTGATTGAATACATAACTGAATCTTTCTCTTAATCGTGCTTACTGTTTTTAGTATCTAATTGTAATCTCTAAAATGATATAGGTCCGGATATGGAACATGAAATCTGTAGACACTGACTTGCAAAACTTAGATCCAAAAGAGAGGCTTCTCGCAACCCTTCGTGACCATGTGGAGACTAGCAATAGGGATTCATCCATGAAAGGAATAGTGGTCAGAAACCCTGATCTTAATAAAGAGCGTTCAAGGATTACAGCTTGTGCTACCATTTCTGAGAGCCTTGTAATTGAGAAGGTTCCTGCAACCTCTGGTAGAGATGGAGTTTTAAATGTCGAGCAATCTGTAGGTATAAAGGGATCTTCTAGCACAACTCTGTTGATAAGGGTATTTGATTGGAAAGAAGGGGAAGCCACAACACCTGTTTGCTTAGAAGCTTGTCCAAAAGAGCATTCTTTGGACACTGTTGGTTTAGTAAGTACATCTACAATCAAGGAAACCGAAATTTCTTGCAAAAGATCAGGTGAAACTCTTTGGTCTGATCGGATTATGGGGAGAGTCACAGTTTTGGCTGGAAATCCAAATTTTTGGGCTGTTGGGTGCGAAGATGGAAGCCTCCAGGTAAGAATAATACTTTTGCTGCATTTATTTATCATGAAACTCTCATCGATCAAATTAGACAATGGCTTCATGATTCTTTCTGCATTTCGTATAATTGATATCAATCCTATTAAAAGATCTTGGTTTATTATTTGGATTTTTAAATGAATCAGTCACTGTTGGATTTGTTACTCTGAATATCTTTCCTCCACTGATTTATTTCCATTGGAGTCACTAAACTTAACACCGATAGTAATATTTTTGTTGGGACCTGACTTTCTGAGGAAGTGTCAAGTTCAAAATTAGAGGCTACGCATATATTAAGCTCTTTGAGAAGGAATTTTGGATAACTTATTTTGCTTGAATATGATGTGGTTCTCAGGATAGTCTTTGATGACATACTTACTTCTTATTTGTCTGAAGGTTTACACAAAGTGTGGAAGGCGTGCCATGCCTACAATGATAATGGGATCTGCTGCAACATTTATGGATTGTGACTATAGCTGGAAATTACTGCTTGTTACAAGAAAAGGATCTTTATATGTGTGGGATTTATTCAATAGGAAATGCATCCTCCATGACTCGTTATCATCTTTGGTCTCTTCTGATACCAATCTATCTTCCACAGTAGAAGGTATGCTCCAAGACTCGAATACTTTGCTGGCTTCTTAACCTCCAAAATCATGTCTCCTGAGGCACCATATTACGGATTTTAAAAGGATGGAATGGGCAATCTAGTCAAAAGCATGAAGGACTGGGATGTAAAAAAAATTCTCTTGTGGGTGACTTTGTAGTTGAGACACAATTGGTTTTTTCCATGAGTTGTTTTTGTCTCATAGTAGTCTGGTAATGGTTTGGACTCTCATGCTTACCTACTGGAGCCCGTACAATGAATTTAACCTAGGATGATCCAACAAGCTCTGTTGATACATGGTTATGTTTTTGCAGGTACTATAAAAGTCATATCTGTGAAATTATCCAAATCTGGTTCTCCTCTTGTTGTTCTAGCCACACGTCATGCATTCCTTTTCGACACGAGTTTAATGTGCTGGCTGAGATTGGCTGATGACTGCTTCCCGGCATCAAATTTCAGCAGCTCCTGGAATTTGGGCTCAGGTCCATGCGGTGAGCTTGCTGGTTTGCAGGTTGATGTGAGAAAGTACATGGTCAGAAAACCAGGATGGAACAGGTTGATCTTGTATAACTTTCCTTAGATGTCGGCCGTGAGACCGATCACGTATTCCGAATTTCTGACTCTTCATAAAGCTTATTTCATGTTTACAGGATAACTGATGATGGAATGCAAACACGTGCACATTTGGAATCCCAACTTGCATCCTCTCTTGCGTTGCAGTCTTCTAATGAGTACCGCCAGTGCCTCCTCGCCTATGTTAGGTTTCTAGCAAGGTCTGTGCCCTTTTCTCATATGAACTCCTTTTCGTTTGAACTTGTATACATTTGAGTGTATACAAGGATGAAGTCTAATTTGTGAGACTCATCCAAGCTAGAAGGAGCGTTGAAAGTTAATTGGCTTCCCCGGCGGTTTATCCATTTTACACTAGGGAGAGAATTTATTCTCTGTTCTGTTTAGTAAATTTTAATCAATGAGCTTTACCTTCTCTTGATCAAAGCCTAACTTTTTTTGAAATCAAAACACTTTAAAACTCGTTTCTTAATTTCCAGGGGGTGAAGAAGCATAAACTTCTGAAAAACGATATTCTTCCTGCAATAGCGTCAAACAGAAAGGTGCAGGGTCTACTCAATGAGTTTATAGATCTCTTGTCTGAATATGAAAACACAGAACCAGCAGATGGTGCCCCCAAGGGCTCGACGCCTACCATAGACTGTGGTGGAGTCCCATCTTCACTGGATCAAATGGACTCTGAACCTCCAGCCGTGACAGCTACGACTCCTTTGACATTAGACAATGACAAACAGGTCTCTCTTGAGAATTCCGCGGCTTTGGAGACCAGTATTATGTGTGAGAAACCGGGTTCTGAAGATCGGGTAAAACACGACCAGAATTCAAGAAACCCGGGCGCTTGAGTGTTTCTTGTATATCAAGCTCTGTAAGTTATAGATTTTTGGTTCGTGGTTGGTCCAGAGTAACCCTGGCTGACCCAGATTAACCCTGGTTGACCCAGATTAACCCTGGTTGACCCAGATTAACCCTGGTTGACCCGGTGATCTGGAAGACATTCCGGTTCGTTGTCTGGGTCGGGTTCAAAAACATTGTCTGTAACTCAAGTAGGTGGTGTTAAAAATTGATGTAATAGACATAATGATGCGATGTAAAAAGAATGAGTTTTGACTTTCCCAAATTTAACGATATTTATTTATTTATTTTGTTCAACATTTTCATTGATTAAAGTAAAGGGTTGTAAAGGGTCCAAAATAATCTCTTGCCCAAAATCCATTAAGTTTACACGTTGATGTAAATCCCGTTCTGAAAATTAAGACTTAATTATTTATAAGTCAGAGATCCAAAAACAGAATAAAATTTTTTTAGTGAAGCGAAAAACACTAACAAAATACTTTGGACCGTAAATGGCAAATCCACCAATGCTAATAAATGTCAAACCAAACAGAGTAAATATAGACGTTTAATATGATTTTGAAATATGATAACAAAAAGCAAGATAGAATATATGGAGATCAGATTCTCTATACATACTCGGTTCATTTCTTGACTAAATTATATTTATTGTTTTATTGTGATTCTTGTCAACAATAAAAATCAATTACTCCCACATTTCTCTCGATTTCTATTTCAGTCGTTTATTTCGTTATTTAGCTAAAACGATATGTCACAATATTTCTTTGTGTCCCCAGAAAATTCTGGCCCTCAATATTTCTGCTACAAAAGCTTGACGCTGGAACGAGAGAGCTGGTTAATCTAAACTTCAGAGCAAAAGAAGCAATGACTGACGGTCAGAGCGTTCAAGAAACCATCAGTAAGTTTTTTGAGGAATGCAAAAGGTCACTGATACCCGACAGATTGAAAATTTGACTGTTGAGTAAACGAGTCTATAGCAAGCGATTACTAAGTTACGCTCAGAAGTGGCACGTGCGCCAGACTTTGTAGCTCCAAATGAGCCAGACCTTGTAGCTCCAAATGTGATGCAAACAGCTCACCCAGGGCTGCTCAAACGCAAATGGAACAACTTATGCAGACGCCAACAAAACCTTGGTGGCCGCAGCTAGAAAAACCTAGAGTTGAAGCCACCGAGCAATGGACAAGGAAGTCACAACACAGCAATTCTACAACCAAAAGGAAGTTTGAATCACATCAACACTTTTCTCCCACCTCCACCTGGACACTTGCCACGTACAAAATCCGGTGGAAGATGTGGTCCCACTAAGTTTGGACCAAGTCAGGTCGATTCCCAAAGAGAAATCGATCGAAGAAACTTTGATTATATCTTCAAAATGCTCTCGGAATGTTAATTTCAGAGTACATCACGCCACATGCGCATCACCGGTTATCGAGCGTATCGTGAAAGATACTAAGAAGACTCTCTAAGAAAAGATTAAGAACACTCAAGTCAAAGATGTCGGAAGGCTTAGGCTTCCTGTCTACAAGGGATATATTGGTCCATGTCGCACATGACAGCATTTCAGATCATAGTCGGGAGAAGCCATTTCAATAGATATGGGAAAGAGCGCATATTGTTAATCTACTCGCTGAACATTTTTACGGCTCGCTTAGAAGAACATATGATAGATAGTTTCTAGTAATAGAAGTCAATTCGCTAAAACAATATTCGGTCTTCATTAGAAAGAGGGTATATGTGGCAGAATTCTAGACTCTTTTACAAGACTCTCGAGATTCACTTGGCTCCTACATCACCAAATTCAAAGAAGTCATTGCCAAAATGCTGGCG
The DNA here is from genome assembly GCA_000218505.1 of Schrenkiella parvula. NCBI lineage: Eukaryota > Viridiplantae > Streptophyta > Magnoliopsida > Brassicales > Brassicaceae > Schrenkiella > Schrenkiella parvula. The sequence goes on along the minus strand of CM001191.1, from coordinate 6,769,134 downwards.
GTCCATGATGGAACAGCCTTGGCTGATCTGAAGGTCTATGGCATGATTCGTGATTCAAGGAAGATCCTACTGTCACTCGACCATTAAGAATCCAAAATGGACTCCACCGAGGTGCGAGTTGGGCAATAGTCGAAGAAGAAAGGCAAGTGTTGTACAAACGATACAAGAATATGAGGCCTCAAACCATGAAATATTCTACCGTACCACGAAGCTATAAACCAGACCGAAGGGAACTAAGAAGTCACATGGTAGATCCCATCCATATGCAGTACATAAGGAATAAAAAAAGAACGAGAAATGAATCCATAATATGAAGAAAATCCAGGCATGATGGGATGAAACAAGGGAGCGTTATGTGATCTTCACAATGTCTATGGACACTCCACGGCAAAATGCTTTAGTTTACGTGATGCTTTTATGGACTTGTACCAAATAAGTGATCTAGGAGATATTAAGATCGAAGAACAGGCGACCTCAACCCGAAGAAAAATTGCACTGGAGAGATTGGACTTAGATCGCGAACAAGAGAAGAAACTGATCAGTCAATCAATTGAATGATCGATAATCTACAGAAAATCAATAAGGTCCACCAAGAAACACCAGCAGTGTGTGCATACAGAAAAAGCAAATGGATGGACGATGTTTCCTAAAATGGAACTACCATTTTCAGAAGAAGATCGAATTGATCCAAACGACTCCGACGACACAATCCTCATGGTAAGACTAGATATTGGTTCTAGTTGCGAAGTCTCGCATATTTTTACTGATTCATGAAACTCATCTGATATCATCTTCTTGGAAACATTGAAAAGGATGAAAGTAGATGAAACAAATATTCAAAATGTGGCGTTAGTTCTTACGGGTTTCAGCAGAGACTCCTCGGCCTCCATTGGAATAATTAAACTCATGTCGCAGCAAACAGAGTTATGAAGATGGTCAACTCCACAGTAGTCGATCACAAAGCTCCATACAATGCAATTCTTGGAACGCCTTGGTTAAAATTAATTAGGACATTGCATTCTTATTATCATCAATTCGTAAATTTCTCAACCTTACAAAGGTAGACGTGAGAAAAACCATATTGATCTAATACATCATTTGAGATCTAAAGAGAAGTCGCTCTGACTTCGCAAAGTGAGAAGTCACAAACAGAGAAATCAAATTTCTACCAAGGAAAGGGAGAGCCCAAATTAGTAAAGGGATATTATTGAAGTACCGAGTATTGACTTGATCCCAAAACGAGTACGTGGTCAATTTATACAATCAAAAGAAATGCTTTCTATTGATCAAATATTGGGGCCTCAAATGCCAAGTATATTCTTTTAGAATAAGTAAAGATTACTAACAATATATGCATGATTAATTCATACAAGCGCATGAAGCGTTATCGTCTACATGGTTCATGAAAAAACTCTGGGAAAAGCAGCGATATCATGCATAACTGGAAAAGTTAACTCATTGTCGATTAAACAAAATTAAAAAAAAATGGTTTCGGAGAAAAGCACGAGGATCTGGTCTATCGGAAACTTTTATTAAAAAGTGGTAACAAATCGGCAACTTTTGGAAGTTGTTCCAAACTTAATGCCCAAAAACATTGGGAAATGGAAACAATTTTTTTCCTTGAAAAAGAAACTATCAATGGGAAATGTGTTGTAGAAAATCCCAGTGAAAAAATCTCAAAGACAAAACTAAACTCTCACCTAATACTACGGTAAATAGAAGAAGAGACTCCAAAACTCACTTTATACTACGGTAAAAAGAAATAGTATCTCCATCCTTAAGGTAGAATCTACTTAGCCAATTATTTGACAAGTGTTGACCCATCATACTACAGTAAGACGTAAAAATAATCACCTTGCTATGAAAAAAGTAGAAATCCCGATAAAAGAAAAGAGTATCTTTGTTAGGTGAATATTCATCTTGCTATAGAAAAATTTGTAGACATAATTTAACCTATTTTATATTCACCCCTGATTTCAAAGACTCTTGACTTACATGATGGTAAAAAAGAAAAAATAATTTTGGCAGTTGTAGTTTCTGATACAATAGTCGGTAATACAAAAATTAACATACAGACATATAAGATAATGATGAGATCAACAGCCATGTAGCCGTCTTATAGAAAATGCGATTGTAGCGCCATCTCGAACATCATTAACACTATCTCCGATAGAATCTTCGCACCTTGAATCTTCAACCATTGCGAATGATTGACGATAAGACTGCGTCCTCCACGGTGATTCGTAATATTGTCGACTTCATGTACCACCACATATCCTTTTATGCCTATTTCGCCGATTATAGTTGAAACAAATGGTTGTAGATCTTCGTACACCAAATCTGAAAAACAAGAAGAACCTTAACGATCATGAAAGAATATCTTTTATTGGAACACTGTCCAAGCAAGAAATCTCCTATTATACTGACTCTCCTACAACTCAGCCAACGCTAGTCAACAATTCGAATCATCCTTCAACCGTAGCCCTATATAATAGAATTTTCTGCTGAGAACCATAGACAAAATTCAGATGCGTGGCAAAGCCTTACTTATTTTGCCACAACCAGAGAACTCTATACACCACCACCTTGTGAGACAATTTTCCAGCAAACCTTTAAGAATCATGCGACGAGCTATATATGGATAGCAATCCCCGACAGATTTTCAGAAAGATCTAATTCGTTCAGATGAAAGGTATGTGATAAAATTTATCATTGGTTTTTCTCGTCTGATCAATCTGTCTGAATCTCTACTTAGCACGAATCTGCCCAGTTGTAGTAGAGGAAGGAAATGGATGCGTAAATCTGTCTTGATAGATCTAAAACTTGATGAGAGCATCCCTGACGATTATAACTATTTAATACCGAAAGCAGATTGTCATTTGAGCTTTTGATATAAAAGTTATGACTGTTTTCTTGGACTTAATTTATGTAGTGCAAGTCTAGGACCAGATGGAGGAGAAGTTTCGTTTTAGGAGATACATTGATCCTTTCGAGCTGAGTTTTGGTAAGCAAATTCACAAACGATAGGCCTAGTCAGCTGTAAAATATCACGGTGTTATCTATCTGTTTGTCCTCAAACTGTGCAGATGTGTTAAGAAAATTTAGATTTATCTCTCTGTTAAAAGGATAAACTCTTTGAGAACCAGGATCATGAGTAAAAATGATGTTAAAAGTGTGGCACATCCAAGAGACGGAGAAGAGAAGTGTTTAAGTATTTAGTGTTCAGTTGTTAAGGTGAGTGTATGTGATATGTTGATTCATGTTATGCGAGAGTATGGTTGATAGAGGGTAAGACATGAAAAGATCTGAGTCCATCGAAATAGCCCATGAAAATGACAGCCATCAAAAGACCTGCCTCTTGAAGAAGATGAATTTAATCAACTCTCTCTCAAGAAACTTAAGCAATGGCTTGTTTATTAATTCTCAAAAGTCTCCCTTGCAAAGCCATTAGAAGAGGTCTATATATAAGACTCTCAAACTGTCAATAGAAGGATATTCCTAACAAAAATAGAAAAAAACAAATGGATAAGGAAATAGACGAAAAAAGAAAAACAACTAAGGAAATAGATGAAAAACGAAACAATAGCTAAAGTAAAAAGTTTGTTGGAGCAGTTGATAGAAGCGTCTAAGATACTACTGCATCAGGACTCCTGGGGTGAGGAAGATCCATCCGCAAATCGAAAAGTAGATCAACAGGTAGATAAGGAGATAGGTACTTGAAATTGAAGACGTTAGAAGTTGGAATAACAGGAGGAATACGAAGACGATAAACATTATTGTTAATGCGTTCGAGAACCTCGAGGGGACCAGTTTTCTTAGCTTTGAGTTTTTTATCAGCATGAGCGGGCATACAATCATGAGTAAGAACAACACAAAAAGGTCACCGACTTTGAAGACAAGACGACGGTGGTGGGCATTACCGGCTGCTTTATATTTCGTCACATAAGCATCCAAGTTGGTCTTTGTCTGTTGATAAGTTTCTTCAAGCTGTTCTATAAACATTTCAGCACCACCATGGAGACGTATACGGTCCGGTAGAGAAGATAGGTCAGGTGGTGCACGAGGAACCACGCCACAGATGATCTGGAACGAGCTGAAACGGGAGATATGGTTCACAGCATGGTTGTGAGCAACTTCTGCTTGAGGAAGCTTTGAATCCCATTATTTGATAGAAGTTCCCACCAAAAAACGTAATTGGTTACCTAAAGAATGATTAGTGACCTCCGTTTGGTCATCGTTTTAAGGGTGATAAGTGGAGCTCATATCAAGACATGTCAAGAAGCTTCCATAAAGAATGCCAAAAATGATCAAGAAAACGTGAATCGAAATCTGAAAACGATAGACAATGGATAACTGTGCAAGCGAGATATCTCTCGGAAAAATAATGTTTCCACCTGAAAAACATCAGTAGTACATTAGCATGGAATGAAATGAACTATTTTGGAGATCGACGAAAACAAAGATGGAGTCAAATTCTTGGCAAACCCATCACAAAATCCAAACTAATAATGTTGGTCCATGGTTGTGTCAGAACTGGTAAAGGAAGATAGAAACCGGCGTTGGATGCTTGTCACTTAGGTTTTTAACAAGTAACATAGCTCTCAACAAATCTTTCGACATCCTGACGAACTAACGACCAAAGGATGAAGACATGAGGTGTAAAGTGCTATCTCGACCAATGCGTCCTTCGTTATGTAAGTCAAAAATCAGTTGTAAACGAAGGCTGCAATCGGATTGGCAAATATGGTTATTGCGAAACAAGAATCCATCGTGAAGAGCATACGGAAGGTAAGAGCCAGTAGTCACAGCGGTCCAGATTAGACCAAAAAAGAGTCGGTGGGATACAATCATTTTGCAAATGTGCTAAACCTGGGAAATGTGTGACAGCGACTTAGCGTCTGCAACGCGATTGCTAACACCGGAAATGTGTTTTATCCACGAAGCATGGTGAGATGATACATTGTATTGGGTAATGAATGTTTCAATACGTCATGGTTGGTGCAAAGGATAACCTCCTTGTGAAACAAGTAATGCCGCCAATGATTTATCGCATTATTGCATGTATAATTTCATATAAAGCGATATAATAGGTACTGAAGAATGCAATAGGATGATTATGCTGACTACGCACCATGCCAATTCCCGTTTTGGAGTCGTCAAAATGGAGCCTAAAGACAAAAGTGAAGTTTGAAGAGCCAGAATTGGGGCCAAGCTTAACTTTTCGTTGATGACACTAAAGGCGGTGGTTGCAACAAGTGTCCAAGTGAATATGTTGTCGCGAATGCAGTTTGTGAGAGGAGCCATAACGGCGCTAAACTATTGAACAAAAAGACGGTAAAAGAAAACGAGGCCATTGAAACTGTGCGCTTCAGAGATCGTTATGGGTTTTGCCAAGACTGAATGGCAAAGAATTTTGCAGGGTCAGTAGCAAGAACTTTAGCCGATACAATATACCCCAAGAGTGTACTTGTGGAGAGCTAAAGGTGCACTTCTTTAAGGTAGCAAAAGCTTTTCACAGCGTAAAACAAGGAGGACGTCTCATAAATTGAAAGATGGGCGTCAAGAGTCATACTGAAGATCAAGATATCGTCAAAGTATACAACGACAAATGTCCTAATAAAAGGATGTGAAGCTTGATTCATATCACACTTGATGAAAGAAACAACAGCATGGGAGTTTGGAGAGCCATTGAAGGGGATTATCAAACAAAAACCCTCCCAAACTGCATCTATCACAAACAAATCTTTGCAAGTTTCAGGATGTCAGAACACAAAAGCATAAACCTTGATGTGTTCCTGAAATTGGTGGTTGCCTTAGCTAGTTTGGAGATCAACATCTCTGATGAAGATCAAGCTATTAAGCTATTCAGATCTTATCAAGTCTACCCTCATAGTATGACTCTCTAGTTCATACTCTAAAATACGGAAATGGAAAAGAAACTATGATTGTCAAAGAGGTCATCACATCCGCATATGCAAAAGAAACAGAACTAAGAGAAAAAGGGTCTGCTGGGAAAAGCCAAAACAAACGCAGAAGGGCTGATAGCAACCAGATGGAGATCTGAGAAAAGATATGTGAATAAAGAAAAAGGGAGGAGTAAGAGCAAAGAAAACAGGTTTAAGAAAAACTAGAAAACTGAACCAAAAACCAGAGAATGCTGGATTTGCGGGAAAGAAGGACATTTCAAAAAACGAATGTTCTGAAATGAGGGAAAATGGAAATAAAAGTGCAGCTAATGTTGCTCAAGACAGAGAACCCATGATTCTGACTGCAAGTACGTATGATATTAAGGAGCAATGGGTTATGGACTCGGGATTTCAAGGAAGTGGAGGGGGGAAGGTTCTAATGGGAAATAACACCTACAGTGAGGTGAAAAGCATTGGAAAATTAAGAATCATAAATCTTGATGACACTACTGTGATTCTTACAGAAATGATGCAACGCATCTTACCTTTTTACTCACTTTTTCGGTTTTCTATTTCTTTTGATTTTTTCCTTCTGAGTTCTCTATCTTTTCCTTTTCTTTATAAATTATATTTCCTAAACTAAGAGTTTTGCTTTAATATTTATAGAGACCTCTAGGATTGTAAGGGGGACACATTGATTGAATTATTAAAAAGTTGCCTTTTAAATCGAGTTTTGCAAAGAAGCGTATTCTTTCAAATCTCAACCCTCTGTTTTTCGTGTAGAAAAACAGAGCTTTTCCTCTGTTCTTTCGTGAAGAAAACAGAGACCATCCTTGTTTTTCTAACTTTCAGGGAACGTGAGAAACAAGTCTTCCTTAAGCTTCCTCTCCATCATTTTTGGTATCAGAGCTTCGTCGTTCCTGCGAGTAGATCATGCCGCCAAAACAGCAGAACAAAAACAAAGACGTCTACCAAGATGACTGGGTTGAATTACGCAGAACACTTCAGGAGATGCAAATCGATATGCATACTTCCATTCAACGATCTCATGAATCTTTACAGCAAACCTTGCGTGAGGTTCTAACAGCGAATCGGACAACAACAGCATCGCAACGAACTTGTTAGTCGAGACGATGAGGATGTTGTCGAGACCAATCCGTTTGCACCTCTTCAGGCACATGAGAATCGACCTCGTAACTGGGATCGTGGACTAGCTGACACCGACCGACGTTGGAAAACGGATTCAAATCCAACTTACCAGAATTTACAGGAAGTATTCGTGGAGAAGAATTAATTGACTGGATCGTCACAGTTGAAGAAATTCTCGAGTTCAAACAGGTTCCACCTGATCGACAAGTTGCCCTTGTTGCAACAAAGTTCCGTGGTCAAGCAGCATCATGGTGGTTACAATTGAAATCAACTCGTGCTCGAGAGGGGAAAACAAAGATCGCATCATGGGATAAGTTGAAGAAACACTTGCGAAAAACTTTTCTTCCTTCCAATTTTGAGCGAACTATGTTTACACGTTGCAAAACCTGCGTCAAGGATCTCGTACAGTGGATGAATATGCGGAGGAATTTTACTTATAGATGACGCGTAACGAGATTCATGATAGCAAAATCCAGATCGTGTCTCGCTTTATCGGGGGTTTACGACTTCAACTTCGTAATGCGTTGGAACAATTTGACCCTAATACAGTCGCCGAAGCTCATCGACATGCTGCTACGTTTGAAAGACAATTTCGATCTTCTTCTAGTAGCTGGAATTCCTCGTCAAGATTACGCAATACAACATTGCAAGATCAAACCACTGGTCAAGGTTTCACTCGTCTAAATACAGATGCAACATCGACCGTTCTGCGCATAGCAGCTTCAAATCGAGCATCAACCTCTACAGAAGAACAGCCACTGCGTCGTTCTTCACGTCCTAACACATTACGCTGTTTTGCTTGTGGAGAAACAGGTCATATACAAACGGCTTGTCCAACACATTTGAAACGTGGTCTTTTCATTGAAGAAATTGAACCAGAATATGATGCTTATAACGATGAAAATTCAGCCATCAAATTACATGACAACACTGAGATTATCGTTGATGATGTTCCTGTCTTGGTAATTCGACACATCTGCTTAGCTCCTCAAACGATGGAAGAACCATGGCTCTGTACAAATATCTTTCAATCAACTTGCACGGTGAAAGGAAAAGTGCGTACTTTCATTATCGATTCTGGAAGTAGTCATAATATTGTCTCTGATTTTTGACAACATAACAATTACGTTACTTCCAAAGGACCCGACAATACCACAAACACCACTCTCAATGGGGTCATCCAACGTGAAGCCTCCGGTTTCTTTGTTTTGTTCACGGGCAACGTTTGAAGAAGAACTTCGTCACACTGGTTTCGCCTTTGCTCTTGTGGCCGTACCATCTGCAAATGCTTCGGTGAGTCAACTAGACACTCCTTTTGATGCACTTCTATAAGAATTTTGTGATGTCTTCCCAGATGATTTACCGAGTGAGCTACCACCTCTGAGAGATATACAACATCAAATCGATTTGGTTCCGGGTGCGACTCTACCTAATAGACCACATTATCGAATGAGCCCACAAGAACACGATGAACTCCACAGACAAGTAGAAAGTCTTCTAGCAAAAGGACATGTGCGTGAAAGCCTTAGCCCTTGCGCTGTTCCCGATCTTTTAATTCTTAAGAAAGATGGATCTTGGCGGATGTGTGTTGATAGCTGGGCTATTAATAAAATCACTGTTTGGTATCGTTTTCCAATTCCGCGAATTGATGATCTTCTTGACCAAATAGGTTCTGCTTCGGTTTTCTCAAAAATCGATTTAAAAAGGCGGATATCACCAAATTCGCATCCGCCCAGGAGATGAATGGAAGACAGCTTTCAAGACTCGAGAAGGGTTGTTTGAATGGTTAGTTATGCCATTTGACCTTTCCAATGCTCCAAATACAATCATGCGGGTTATGAATCAAGCGTTGAGACCATTTATTGGCAAATTTGTGGTGCTTTAGTTCGATGATATACTCATCTTTAGCTCGTCTCTGGATGCTCATATTTCTCATCTTCGGGATGTTCTCAGTATTCTGCGCAAGGAAAACTTATATGGGGCTCGGCAAAAATGTCAATTTGGTACAGATCATGTCTTGTTTTTGGGCTACATTGTGTCACGCAATGGCTTAGCTGTGGATCACTCCAAAATCGCAGCAATACAATCATGACCTACTCCAAAGACGATCTCTGATGTTCGAAGCTTTCATGGTCTCGCCTCATTTTACAGACGTTTCGTCTCCCATTTTAGTAGCATCATGGTACCTATCACCAATTGTATGCGCGAAGGAAAGTTTGAATGGACTAATGAGGCTGCCACGGCGTTTGACGCCATCAAGACTAAGCTTAACACAGCGCCGGTGTTAGTTTTACCAGATTGCTCACTAACCTTTGAATTGCATTGTGATGCTTCTAAACTTGGGATAGGTGCTGTACTAAATCAACAAAATCGTCCGGTGGCGTACTTTAGTGAAAAGTTATCTGGAGCTCGGAGTCGATACAGTACTTATGATGTGGAATTCTATTCTATTGTGCAAGCCATCAAGCATTGGAAACACTACTTGTGTCATCGTGAATTTTTATTGTTCACCGATCATGATGCATTGCGACACCTCGATAATCAAGCTCAGGTGTCAGCTCGACATGCATCTTGGATTGCCTTTCTACAACAGTTTACCTTCACCATAAAGCATCAAGCCGCTAAATTAAATCGTGCCACAGATGCATTGAGTAGATGACACTCCCTTCTCACCATCATGCATAATTCAGTGTTGGGTTTTGCTTCTTTTAGCGACTTATATGCGACAGATTCATACTTTGGTAGAATTTGGATGGAAGTGCAATCTGGTTTTCATCAAGACTTTACCCTTAATGAGGGCTTCTTGTTCAAAGCTAATCGTTTATGCATTTCCGCTTGCAGTCTTCGTTTACGCATCATCGAACAACTTCATTATGACGGTCATGTAGGTCGCGATAGAACTCTACACTTGGTCTCCATAAACTATTTTTGGCCATCTCTTCGTCGTGATGTTGAACGTTACGTTGAGCGTTGTCGTGCTTGCCAACAGGCGGAAGGGAAAGCGTCTAACGCCGGATTGTATATGCCGTTACCTATTCCAACGCAACCTTGGACTGATATTAGCATGGATTTTATCCTAGGCCTTCCGGAAACGCAACGAGGTAATGATTCCATCTTTGTGGTCGTCGACAGGTTTTCTAAAATGGCTCACTTTATACCGTGTAAGCAAACGACATATGCGGTTCAAGTGGCCTTATTGTTTTCTTTCGTGAAGAAAACAGAGACCATCCTTGTTTATCTAACTTCCAGGGAACGTGAGAAACAAGTCTTCCTTCGAGCTTCCGCTCCATCAAGAAGTCAGATACATGCCAACAATGGGACGAAACCTGATTTATTTTGGACAGTTGGAAAGAAATGGATGCAACTATGAAGGATCAGATTTCAAGGTAACCTTTTACAAAGAAGGAAAGAAAGTCATCTCAGGAGACTACAAGGATGGCATGTATTATCTCACCGGGACAGTTGAGAGTGGTTTAGTCTCTATGGCAAGGCCAAAAACTGACAAAGCAAGGAGATAACACTCACACTTGGGATATATGAGTCTGAAGTGCATGAACATCTTGATAAACAAAGATTATCTAGATGGAAGAGGAATTAATTAACACATTAGATTTTTGTGAAGAGTGTGTTCTAGGAAAAGCTCAAAAACAGAGTTCTCAGGAAGGAAAACATACTTCAAAGGCTATTCTGAACTACATCCACTCTGACCTATGGGTTCACCAGGAATGGAAGAAAGTCTTGTTGGATACAGATACTTCATCATATTCATAGACGATTACTCTCGGAAGGTGTGGATAAGGTTCTTAAGAACCAAAGATGAAGCATTCCAAAGTTTCGAAGAGTGGAAGCAACTGGTTGAAAACCAAACAGAAGGAAAAATAAAGTGTCTCAGAATAGACAGTGGATTGGAGTTCTGCAACAACTCATTCGACAGTCTTTGCAAAAGTTCAGGGATAAAAAGGCACAAAACGTGCACTTACACTCTCCAACAGAATGGGATTGCAGAAAGAATGAACAGAAACCATCATGAACAAAGTCAGATGTATGCTTGCAGAGACAGGTTTTGGGAAACAATTTTGGGCAGAAATAGCCTCAACAGCAGTATATCTGATTAACAGATCACCAACCTTAGCATTGGATTTTAAGATTCCAGAAGAAGTGTGGACAGGGAAGAAAATCAGTCTAGATCACCTAAAGAGATTTAGGGAGTACATCATTTGTTCACGTCATTCGGGACAAGATAAGTCCAAGGGCTGTTAAAGTGTTTTTTGTTGGATACCCCACAAGGAGTGAAGGGTTTCAAAATATGGATTCCTGAATATGGGAAATGTATAATAAGTAGAAATGTGATTTTCCACGAGGATCAGGTTTTCAAGGACTGCATTTCAGATAAACCATAGGTTAAAAAGAAAGAATAAAAGGTCAGTTTCAGGTTTGATAAAACACAAGACATGACAAATTTAGGATCAGGTGGAGCATCCTTAGAATCAGAGAAAGATTATTCCAGTGAAGAAGATTCTAACACAGAAAGTGATTCAGAAAGAGGTGAAGCTGAGGTACAACTACCAGAAACAGAGACTCAACCCCTAAGTGACTACATTCTCGCAAGAGACAGGGGGAAAAGGAAAACAAAGAAACCCTCAATGTTTGAAAGTGGGGATTTTGTTGCCTACGCTCTGTCATGTCCACATGACATTGACATAAATGAGCCCAGAACAATGTCAGAAGCCATGAAAAGCAAACACTAGAATGAATGGAAACAAGCAATGATCGAAGAGATCAAGTCTCTATACAAGAACCATACTTGGGATATTGTTACAAAACCAGAAAGAAAAAGAGTGTAGGAAGTAAATGGATCTTCAAGTATGAGGAAGGAATTCCAGGAGTAGAACCTCCAAGATTTAAAGCAAGACTGGTTGCAAAAGGTTTCACTCAGATCGAAGGAATTGACTATAATGAGATATTCTCACAAGTTGACAAACATGTTTCTATCAGGATTCTTTTGTCCATCATGGTGAACTTTGATATGGAGTTAGAACAGTTGGATGTAAAAACAGCTTTTCTTCACAGGTTATTAGATGAAGAAATATATATGAATCAACCAGAGGGATTCATAGGAGAGGGACAAGAATCAAAGGCATGTCTCCTAAAGAAATCATTGTATGGACTCAAGCAATCCCCACGGCAATGGAATCAAAGATTCGATAAGTTTATGAAATCACAAGGGTTCAAACATAGCACTCATGACCCATGCGTGTATTTCAAGGGAAAAGAAATTCAAGATAAAATATTTGTACTGCTCTACGTGGATGATATGCTAGTTGCTTCGAAAGATATGAGGAAGGTTAAACAACTGAAGGAGAACTTGAAACAGGAGTTTGAAATGAAGGACTTGGGACCAGCTACAAGAATCCTAGGAATGGATATAATCCGGGACAGAAAGAAAGGAACTCTTAAGCTGTCACAAGAAAATATCTGAGACAAGTCTTAAAAACGTTCAACATGCAGAATGCAAAACCAGTTGTCACACCCACAAGCTCTCAACTTAAGATAAAGAAGCTAACAGAGAAGGAAGAAGTAGAAGAAGCAAAACACATGGAAACAATTCCTTATGCAAGTGATGTAGGAAGTTTAATGTATGCTATGATTGAGTCAAAACCTGACCTAGGGTATGCAATCTGCCTTATCAGCAGATACATGGCAAAACTAGGAAGAACTCACTAGGCTGCAGTAAGATGGGTATTAAAATACATTACTGGAGCATTAAAGACGTGAGTAACTTTTACAAAGCAAAAGGAGCTTGAAATTGTGGGTTATTGTGATTCAGATTATCCCACTGATTTGGACAGAAGGTCAGTATCACGATACGTTTTTCAGTTTGGGGGAAACACAGTTAGTTGGAGATCTACCCTACAACCAGTTGTTGCTCTACCAACAACAGAAGCTGAATACATAGCCCTCACAAAAGCAGCAAAGGAAGGAAAATGGCTAACAAAGATATCCAATGAATTGGGGTTTGAGACAGAAAGTTTTACTCTACATTGCGATTCACAAAAGTGCAATTTGCCTAGCTAAGAATGCAGTTCATCATGATCCCACAAAGCATGTAGATACCAAGTTTCACTATATCAGGGAAAATGTTGCAGAGGGTTTAGTCAAGCTAAAGAAAATTCACACTAGCCGAAATGCTGCAGATTTTCTGACAAAGAGCATACCTGGTAATGCGTTCCAGAAGTATCTCCTAACGCTCAAATTCGTTCCATGATTGCTTGAGGAGGTACTCTGAGATAGCTCGGTCGATTGGTTATCTCGCAGTCAAACAACAGCCAGTTCACATGTGTTAGTGTCCGCCGGTAATTGAAAAATCGACAAAGTGCTTAGATTGGTGAAGATCTAAGGAAATCAAATTAAAAAAGTGTCTAAGGTCTCATAGATTTCAGCCTTACTTGGGACAAGCTGGAAGCTGATCAAACTCGTTCCTCTCTTCCAGATCTGCTCAGAATATCAATTGGGAAAGCAGTCAGAGATGGCAAAATCAAAAGGGAGGTTACGGATCTTCTGGTCGTGGTTCAACTATCAGAAGAAAGAGACTTACTTGGTTCATCACCATGGTTGTAAGTCGAAGCCAAGGTGACTCACGGTGACGTCACCACCAGAGGATTGTAAATCAGCAGATCCTCAGGATTATTCCGGTGAAGAAGTGACATCGGAGGTGGATAAGCACTCATGCTCTCGGCGCGCAAGGGTTTCTGCTACAAGTCGAGAGAGAATCGCGCAGCTGTCGGCTGTTTCGGTTTTTTAGGGTTGTGATTTTTGGTCTCACTTTGACCCAAACCAATATCGGTTGGGTTCTGGGCAAGCCCACTCATGCTTGGGCCCAAGTGGGCTAGCGCATATTTTTTGGGCCATCTTCTAATCTCATTTTCATCACCATTAAAAGGGAGTTGCAAAATCTGTTTTGAGGTTACATCGAAAAACAGAGAGAAAGAAAGAAAAAACAGAGGGAGATTCAACAGAGAGAAGAGAAGCATCGGTTCAGCTGCTTCAGGTCGTCTTCTTCCGTCTGGCATTTCGTTGGAGCTTGGATTGACTCTCCCACCGCTCATAGCTTTTCTTTCTTGTGTACCTGCAAGTATAAGCAGTATCTTAGTCTATTTTGATCGTGACTTGTAACAAGCAAAGGAACCTGTTTTCGGTTCAAGATTATAGTGCTTGAGAGAAGTATCTCTCTCCTGAGATTAGCCCATCATCGGGTGAACTCAGGGTAAAAAAAACCTCGTGTCTTTCGTGTTCTTTCTCCAAATCATTAAGTCTCGATGATTTCAATCTTGTGAAGGATATTCGAACATCAGCTTATTTTTGATCTAATCTTAACAGTGTTTTTGTATTTGCTTTAGGTAACTTGAATTTTATGAGAGCATTGGGATTTAAGGCGAGGATCATAAGTCGAAGAGAGAGTCAATTGAGCTGAAGTGATGCAGGAAAAAGTCGATTCTAGAGACAGATTAAGAAGACATTCTTGGGACAAGCCACTTTTTTCTTGGAATTGGCCAAAATACCGATCCGTGCAACCGATCCTGAGCATGTGCATAAATCAACAACGTTTATGAAATCAACTTTTTAGCCGATTAAAGAAAATTGATCATTGCAGCATGAAAAATCTTAAAATTCTCCATGTACTGATCCTTGCAACATTTTAGGTCTGGCCCGGTTTGTCTATGGTCGACCCGACTTGTTTTAGTTTAGTATAAATATATTTTTAAGAGAAAAAAACTAGGTTTTGTTAAGTTTTGTTATGCATTGTTATGTTTTAAATATCTTTGCCTCTTAAGTTTTTAAACACTTTTATATGAGATTTATATTAAGTAGGATGCAATTCTTGTTAATCTATCTTAGATTCTTCTCTTCCACATGATTATGAAAGATATATTCATGGATATTTGTGTTCTCTTGATGATTAGTGAGAAGTTTATTTAGGACCTTTGGGTGTGGTAGATTAGTGTAGTTTTGGTTAGTTTATGATGCTTATGGCTTAGATTAGATGAAATCCATGGTTATTGGGTGTTCTTAATGTTATATTAGCCTAGGCCAAGTTGATCTAGAGTTTCGGTAACTTCAAGCCCGGAAGATGACCTACCAAACTTAGCTTGCACCATCCTGATGGTAGATATCTCAAAACCAGTCTAGCTCTATACCAATTGCTAGGTATGTACTAGAATGGGTGAACTCCCGTGAAGTCTTCATGCTGCACCCTGTTTGTATTTTTTTCTTTTTAAAAAGCATTCTTACCTTCTTATGGCCATAACTTTTCCATCGTGTGGAGCTACGTTATTGGAAACACCTTTTTAGAAAGCCCCAAAAGATGTACTTGGCATGTCGGAGAGACTAAAGACTGGACATGGGCATTCGGATATCCATTTGGTTTGGGTATCCGTTCGGTTCGGGTATCCGTTGGGAACCTGATAATAACCACACAAAAAAAATTAGGGTCTAGTATGGATACAACTCTTGTAATTTTAAATACTTCTGGTATTTTAATTTAAATAAAATTTTTGAATTTATAATTATAATTGAGATTTTTTGGTTATCTTAAAACATGAATATAACTAATACTTTTGAATATGCATTATATTTGGGTATCGAAAGTATCCATTTGGTTCGAGTTCGGTTCAAATATCTAAAATATTTTAAACAAGAAACCATTCAGGTATTTGTGATTTCTAATTTGGGACGATATTGGATAATTTCAGTTTGACTCGGTTCATGTTTTGATTCCAAGTAATTTCCCCAGCCCTACTGAAGACCATTGATGCCATTTTGAAGTTATAATTATGACGTTTAGACGCTCTTCCAGACCGTTTATAACGGACCACAAAGCGAGTTATGACTCAGTCTCCCATACATGTTTATCGCGTCATGTTGAAGCATGTTTATGCCAGACGAGCAGGCCCATGATTCAATTGGAGCCTACGCCGAACGATTTCAATAGTCCAAAGAAAGGATATCTCCAAATGTACTAATGGTACGAACATATTAATTATTCGTGCTGATTACCTAAGTTTAAATGGAATTCAAATTGCCCAAACATATCAAAATGTCTTGGCAGAGACCTACACATACTGAAACGGGACACACCGAGACTGATTTTAAGAGAATTTTCAAATGGTGTGGGAAAACCTACCGAACTTCACCAGCAGCTATAAAACACCATATTGGTCGATAATATTTCAATACATCTCAGGAAACTCTTCACAGTTTGATCTCTATTCACACAAACCTCATCCGATGGGCCAAAATGGCTCGTACCCGGTCACAAGGGAACCAGAGTGATTCTGCCAGGGTAAGTGACGTTTCACATAAATATCATGCCTCATAAACGTCCCTCCATAGTGCATCCACTCTTGGTAGGAGCAGTACATAAGAGATGCCAAAGGATGTGACCAAAAACCTCATGACATGAAATTTGGTTCCACTTTGGTCACATCATTCGACAACGTAAATTTTTAGTGTTATTCATTATTACTATTACTTTTAATTTGGGTTGCTTCTATGAAACGGTGAAAGGTAATCTGGGGGGAATTTTATTGTTACTAATGTGTTTATTCGTTCTGTCTTATTTGTCTAAAATTGTTTTTCAAAACCATTTTATTGAGTCAAAATATAGTTAGAAATAAAAATAAAATATTTTGATAAAATCAACAATATGTGCTATTGATTTGTTTTCTAGTGACAAATGGTTACAATATTTAGGTGAAGTAGACAATATCTAGACACCTAACAACTCGACTTCTCCATACAGTTTTAGCTTATAAATTTTTGATGGAAAGAATACGCTGACTTTGCTCTATTTGGACTTCTAGACTTCAATTTTCCTCATTGTGTTAGATCAGGGAAACAAAACAAAAATCATTCCAGACTTCTTATCCCTCATTTATCACTTTATGGTTTCAAATTAGCTTTCAGACGGATGAGGTTTTAAGAAATTTGAGATAGGTTTTAGAGAGTTAAACCCATTTTAATAAAGACATATGTCTTGCACTGAACAAAACGATAATGCTTGGGTCAAAGAACTCTTCCATAGACCAAGGCTGAGAAGACCTTGACCTCAGCCAATATTACGGGCTGAGTATGTAGACCAAGGACAGCCCTGTTTTTGGAGAAGATTTTCTTTTTTTCTCAAACTTAACCTTAACCGACCTAGGATCCCTCTAAACCCTATCATTGTTTTTAGCCTCTTATCCTTCATATCACCTACAACAACAAAGAAAACATATCCAAATAAATCTAGGTTATGTAGTCTCTTATTATTATACTTGTTTCTAAGAAATTCAAGAGAGTTTTCTTATCCTTATTGAAGAACTTTGGCTTCATCTTTCTAAACCTTATCTCATTCAATATTGTTATGAAATTCTTCGTTGATTCTCTTTGCTTTTAATTTGATTATGTCTGAGTAATTTATTTGTTAAGTTGTGGAATTTTTATTGAGAATATAATAAGGGTTAAATCTATATGCATGTACAAATATTGGGTGAAAAATAGGTCGTAGCCAGCTAAATTGAGTTGCGAAATATTGTGAACAATCTTAACTTGCTCGTTTTAATGCACTACTTAATAACCAATAAAATCTAATTCTATTAGGTTGTTAGACATATTAATTTGATCCATGAAAGTTGGATAATTATAACTTCATTTCTAGTGTTTATTGTGGAATCCCTATTCGATCTTCTGTTTTCAATAAGAGAAATCTGATCATCTCATTTTTACTATTTACAAATATTTGATTCTTGATATTTTTACTTTAGCAAAATTCTATTTATAAAAAGATGTAACTTCAGTCTACAAAATCATTAGTAAACTTAAGCTAAGTTTACCTTTCTTTCACAATTCATTAGCAGACTTGAGCTAAATATGGTTATCAAACAAAAAAAAAGCAAATTTGATTAAGTTGGGGAAATGAATAGAAGAGTAAAACTACGTCTGCCATTAGGCGACTTCTGAAATTTCAGTAGTAGAATAGCGGAAAACTTGTTAGTATAGCAGAGCTAATTTTGCTGCAAGTCTGTAGACTAAAATTAAATTTTCCTTTATTGGTTTATAAGTTGTCGCAAAATCAACTTAATTTTTCATATGAGACTGTCTATTACGTAGTGATTAATAATCTTGCGCATTGTGCATGTTAACAATGTTAATTTTTTTACAATATGAGTTATTAAATATAAATATCAATAAATTTTTTGATGATTAGTTATGGAAGAACAATGAATTTCTATGCGTCACGAAAGACAAAAATCAGTTAAAAGATAAGAAAAAAGGATCAGACTATCAACAATCCTTAGAAAATTTTATCCATATTAAGATTTTGTGAGAAAATCTATTATAGAAGATTTGATGTTAACTATTAAACCAGTGGTAGATTTAAATACTGATTAAAAAATAGCATTTCCTAGACATTAAATGCAAACATATAATCTAAACATCACTAAATATAAATGTATATACATAATATCTATGTCATTACAACGCGTACGATAAAAATGCAGCGGAACAATAATAGAATACAATTAAAAAAACATTTTGGCATGTCATGAATGCCACCATCTCATCTCACCTACTATGTTTTAAAAACAAACTCTTTCATTTTTTTTTGTGCATATATCTTTTTGAAATTTATTTTGTTTTCAATGTTCGGTTACATTTATTTTCAAACAATTTACTTTATTTTTGTGCATATATTTTTTGATGATTAGTTTTTTTAGTTCGATCATATTTCTCTACTATTTATTCTTCATTTTCGATCCTGCATTCTCTGGCCTCTACACATTTATCACTATTTTCATCTTCTTTATGTTTGTTAAACAATTTCTTCCTTTTTATTTTTTTCTACACATTGTTTTTGATTAATTAACTTATTTATGTTAATTTGAGCGCTAAAGAATTTTAGAATAATTTTCTTTTAATATATAATTTTTTTTAGATATTTAAATATCGTATGATTTTAAATATTAATTTATATATAATATTTTTTTTGATTTTCGCGTATTACTTATACCTCATTAAAAATAAGTGAATGTTTAATCATGATTTTTCTTCATATTTTTGAATAAAGATTCTTTCTTATTCCACTGCTAATTATAAATTCTTTCTTCTTCCATATATTAATGGATTTTGTTTTTTTACATTTTCTTGCTTTTTGGTTTTTCCTTTACCATTTTGATTTTTTTGTCAAATATTTTTCTTATAAGAAAATTTATTAATATAAAACTTCATTAAAAATAGCCTAAAGTGCAAATTCATTTTTTCATATTTGGTCTTCATATTTCCCATAACAATTCTACAATCTTATATTACTATTACATTATAATTTTTTTCTTATTTCAGACAGCATTGTCAACTTTTTATTTCCAATAAAAGTTTTTTTTAGGAAATTTTGTAAGGGAATGTTTTTTCACATTTCTAGTCTGGATTTTGAAATTTTCTTTTTTACGTTTTTTAGTCTTTTTTGTTTTCCATTTTTTGTATCATACAGATCGTTGTGAGTTATTATTACATTACATTAATATTTTTATATTTTCCATAACAATTCTACAATCTTACATTACTATTACGTTATAATTTTTTCTTATTCCAAAAAGTATTGTCAACTTTTATTTCCAAGAAATTCTTTTTTTTTTGAAAATTTGTAGGGGATTTGTTTTTGCATATTTCTAGTTTGGATTTGAATTTTTAATTTTTTGCATTTATCAGTTATTTAATTCCAATTTTTTGTATTACATAGATCTTTATGAATTTTTGATTTTTAGTAATAAAATGTAATAATAAAAACTGGGTCAATAATATTAATTTTAATTTGTTTATATAAATTACCTAAATAAATAGAAAAGTGACTAATTATATATATGACTTAAGTAATACGGGGAGATTCTGGTAGGCAAAAAGTAAAATTGTAGAGTCTCATATACATTGTATTTTGTATCTTCCC